>CAMGYJ010000004.1:32201573-33401573 GCA_946122785.1 Linum tenue | reverse complement strand
CACACATTAAATGAGAGAGCGTCAATCAAACCATATTATAGTTATGATCTCACTTTCTGAACCAAATCATACGGTGCGATCTAAACCGCAATTGCCCTTAAGATTTGGTGTGGATTTTCAGCACTACCCACACGGGTGTTACGATAGGGGTGCATATATTGACGTTGCATGGCTAACCCAGCAAGAGCCCAGTTGGTTGAACGAAGAAGGCCGATAAATGGAGGAAAAGGGAGGAGGCCGGCCCATGACTAATCATTGACCCAACGGACGCATCTCCGTGCCCAGCGCCATGAATGGATGGGCATTGGGCAGTCAGTCTGTCATGTCATGTGTCTTCTGCCTCTTCTGTTTTTTCTTTCTTCTCTCCATCTCTGCGTGAATCTCAGGCAGACAGGCCTCCATCAAAAAACAAAGATCGGTCTTCCCTCCCACTTCCCGTATCTAATACTTTCGTCTCCGGCGAGTCGCATAATCCTTCAGAATCTTCAGGTAATCAGTCAGAACCCCCGAAAAGGGAAACAGGAGGTTGGAATTCTTCTTCTTCTTCTTCTTCTTCTTCTTCTTCTTCTTCTTCTTCAATTAAAGATCATTTCCCGGCAATTCAATTTAGCAACCTCCGATTTCTTTGGGATCCAGCTCACACCGCGTCCTTCGTTTTTTTATTTTTTTTTATTCGGCTGGGAGCTGGCTCAGGCTTTCTGAATCGGAGATGTCGAGTGGAAATGCAGACAAGGAAATGATGGAGCACGAGGGTGCTCAACTCGATCAACACGCTGAGAACAAAGGATTGGATGAGAGCGGAGATCACAAAGTTTCCGACGGAAACGCCGATAACAACCCTTCTCCCTCGCCGGAGCAGGAGGTGAGTACTAACAGCTCATACCGGTGCTTTCCCCAGATTGGGTTTTTATTACTTGTGGGTTTTGTTTTGTGCAGGAGCAAATAATTCGGAGCAAGTATGGAGGGATTTTGCCCAAGAAGAAGCCATTGATATCCAAGGTTAGTGGAAATGAGAAGAAAAAGAATGGACATTCATTCTTGACCCTGACTTAGATTTTCCTTCCGGTCAGTGTTTGATCCGTTTGTTTGGTTTAGGATCATGAGCGTGCTTTCTTTGACTCTGCGGATTGGGCATTGGGAAAGGTTCTCTCCATTTTCCCCTTCCTTAATCCGTTCTGAAGGCTTTTGTTTCTTTATCCTAATTCCTATGTATCATAATAAGTAATCATTTGAATGTTATATGAGCAGCAAGGAGCACAAAAGCCTAAAGGACCTCTTGAAGCTCTCCGCCCCAAATTGCAGGTAAAAATAATTAAACTCTCCTCTCAGTTTTGGGTTTCCCTCATATGAGATCTCTTGATTTCAGAAAAGATGATCATTTTCTTTCGGATTTCGATTCTGCTGGGTTTTGTTTGCAGCCGAATCGACAACAGCAATCGAGAGCCAGGCGATCAGCTTATGCTCGTGGCGAAGGTAAATAAATGCGCCACCTTCGATTCACACTATTGCTCTCATGGTGCATAGATGATAAAGAGCTTCGTGTTTGGTATTGGAAATGGCAGGTGGAATGGCACCTGATGATCAGACTTACCCTACCGATGATGAGCCTGGCCAATCGAGCGAATCAGCAACAGCTGAGGAGCAGAGTGAGCAATCCCAAGTTCAATAGGCTGCCTCCCCTCATTCATGCGAGGTTGATTTTTGCTGCTGTTCATTCAATATGCTCTATGGGTTTGGGAGTTGAACATGAACTAGACATGGGTGGATTTTCTGAATAACCAGGCGTTGAGATGTGTTTTTCCCCCTTGCTGCTGCGTCTGTTTTCTACTATTTAGGGATGTGATTCATACAAGACTGTAGAAGTGCTTGGGGAGGATTGAATCGAACCAGAGCGAGCGAAGTCCAAGTTTTGTTTTTGCATTAATCTACTCTTTGTGTTTCTTTAGTTGAGACTTTGAATATTAATTGCACTAGTCCACCATTCGAAGAGAAACGATCTGGTTCTATGAAAGTCGAATTTATTGCCTGGACCTGGATCAAACTACCTACATGACTAAGCAATAAGAATGTCCCAATTAAATGGAGTTATGGACGGCGACTACCTACTACTACTGTATTAACCAACCTAAATCTATAGAGATTAGATTACACAAGACTGTAGCAGCACGTTTGACAATTTACACCCTGCCCTGCCAAGTAAAAAAGCTTGAAATGAGGAGACCTCCCTGCTGGCTGCTGGCCACTCATCAGAAACAATGGTTCCATGACCTAGTCCAATTGATGGTATCAGTCTTCATGCAACTAAATGCAGTCCAAGGACTGTATCTATGTCAAATCCTACTTCAGTAGTCATCACCAAAGCAAATACATACATAACCCTTCAGTGTGTAAGTTACTAATAAAGGCAGTCAATGTTAGAGAAGGACAGCAGAAATACATAGCCCTTCTATTCTTGGCATCCCAAGTACATCAACCACACGTCAACCCTGCATGAGCTTGGAAATTCATGAAGCAACTTAAATTGCACAATCCAAGAGGCCTATGGAACTTGAAGCAATCTATAGAAACAAAATCCCCTCTTTGATTTACCTTCACTGTTGTCAGATCTTGAACGAGATCATCCGCAATATGCACAATTACCTCGAATCCTGCTCAATTGCTATATCCCCACAACATACCGGAACACATACCATAACAAGATGTGTTTCAAACTCACAAACTACTTCTCATACTGTCAAATAACTAAACCTCATATCACAAGTAATACCGCGCCCAGATATAGTGAAGAAGATATTAAACAATGGATGGTTCCAGTTCTTAAGTGTGGAATCATACAGCAAGTAGAGGCAGATCTCACAAGAAGCAAAACAAATCAAGCAAACCTATAATGACATGATGATACAGAAAGAATAGAATGAGTGTACATTATACAACCAATACCTCAACCATTATGCTGATTGAAAACAACAACAACCAATTGCTATTTGAGTATCTAAGCCAAGGAAGAAGACTAATTTGCAAACATCATACAGACACACAGAGCTACCTATTATTGCTGTTACATAAAAAACATACCATATAGGCATAAATAATGGCTGGGACGGGCAGCTTAAAACTTAAAATATCGTGTCAAGGTCCAGAATTTGAATGATCAGTTGCATCATCAGTTCACGGAAGGTCCAAAGTAAGCATCATGGGGGTGGACCGAGGTGAAGTACAATTTTTCTCAAACGCAGTTCATCTGTGAGCTTTTTCTGTTCTAGGCTGAAGGCTTCATCAAATGGGCATAGGGGCAGGCTTCGGGATTTGTAGATTGTTGCTGTTTAGATTGCAGAGGGAAGGCAACACAGGCAGAAAGGTGTATTAGAATTCTAGAACTAGGATGGTTGGAAAAGACATCATCATTGTGGTGATATGTCCTTCAAATGAGAACAAACAGCTAATCGTATGCCGTTCAGTTACTACCAAAACTATGGAAAAGACTGAAGGTCAACTACCTGCTGCGAGATCATGGAAACTAATATCCATGATGCTTTCTTTGTGACATGGGGCTTTGGCCTGCCAACCTATTAAAGGATAGCAATGTCAGCATTGAAAGGCCTTCTTGATATTGAAGGTTACCATATGAGGATAATCCATTACTGATAAGAAGCACTTGAAGCTAGAATAAACACAACTAAGGGTTTCTTAATTAGTTCCAAAGGTTCAACAGTATGAATACATACCCAGCACTGCTGGATCGACCAGAAGACAAGCTGCCATATGCACCATAACCACCAGTTTCTCCATCACCCTGAAAATCATGACAAGTACATAGAAAATTAAGAACAGCCACATTGCAGATATTGTCCCTGATAAAACAAAGAAAAACTCACAAATGAATTGGGATAATCGTCGCCATATGTCCCAGAGGATGATGGGTATCCACCACGTACACGAGTATCTCGGCCTCCATGTTTCAGACCATCTGACATGTCCACGGGCATTGGGACATATGGAAGAGCCGGAGGAAATGAAGATAAGGCAGCATCTCTTCCAAATACATTGGCTTTCAACCTTAGCATTACTTGTAAAAGGGCATTACTGGCAACATCATGGTTTCCAGTGATCTAACAGCATTGAAAGAAGCAATGTAAGAATCATTATAAAAATAAAATAAGAAGAAATGTAAGAATGCTGTAAAATCGCACAGCCACACACAGAAAGGGAAGCACAACATATATGGCTCTAGATCATTCACCTGCACCATTTCATCCTCTTCAGTGGCAATCTTGGGAAGATTATCCTCTGAAAGAATCCTTATGCTTGCCCTAGTTACACTCCTCATCTCAGAAATAATGGATCCACCTTTACCCATAAGGCATCCGACCTGTGATCTTGGTACAAGTAAACGGGTTGTGAGGACAGAATCTCCAGAGTCTCTTTCAGTTCTCTCACTGCATCGAGGCTGCAATTTCAGTGCAGCATTGATGGTTGGAGATTGATCATCCAAAACCTATTAGAACACATGCCCAGTTGGTCAATAATGGTACTGAAACAATTTATAGGCTTTCTTAACCATGGGGGCCGTTGGTGCCCTACAATAATTCCCCACTTACCCCCCACCCCCCTTGCCACAGGTATCATAAAGATAAAAAGAGATACCCCACCTCTTTTGCTGATATAAAGATAATACAATCATCTCCTTCAGCGGCCGAGCTATCTACTTTGATGGAAGCCCTAGTTTCCTGACGAATTTGTTTGATAATAACACCTCCTTTCCCAATCACACTTCCAATATTTCCCATTGGACAGAGCAAACGAACAGCAAAATCCTTAGCAGAACCACCATCATCTCTTGACTCAGGGTACGAGGATGGCCAGCCACCTTTGTAGCTTCCATAAGCACCCATTGCCGGGACACCTGCATTTGGTGCTACAAACATGCCACCTGATTGATACGGGTTGTTGGAAGTAGACAAAAGCAAATGCTGAAAGCGAGAAGGATTCACATGAAGGCGAGTCGCTACTTGAAGAAGCGCCTTCTTAACGACTGTAGGTTCTCCTACAATCTAAAACACAAACCCACCAACGGTAAGAAAAAAGAGGCAAAAACTAACCACGCTGAATCACAAGAGTTTCCAGAACTGGAAAGAGGCGTTACTCATATAGAAAGTAATTGCACGTTAATGAACTCGGCAATCTCAAATTAGAAGTATAAAGGTGTAAAAAGGAAGGAGAGCTTACCTGGAGAAGCTCGTCATTAGTTAAGGCAAAAGGGGGAAGATGTTCATCTTTCAGAATCCGAATCTGAGCACCGGTCTCACTCCGAATGTTCTGAATCACCTGGCCGCCCTTCCCAATAACACATCCAATCTGATCTGAAGGAACAAGCATTCTTAAAGTGACTTGCTTCTGCTGAAGTTCTCCAAGCTCGTCCTCTTCTTCCCTTTCCTCATCACTACCCCCACCACCACCATCACCACCACGAGTGCCACCACCTCCTAGCTCCTCCGCCACAACCCTATCGTGAACGAGAAAGAGCGCATGCTGAGCGGGGCAGACCAGTTCCTCGTCCTCCCCAAACGAATTGGTCTCCTCGCTGGAGCTGTAAATCGTGACAATGCGCTCGTCAAACCCTGGAATCGACTCGCTGATTCGAATACTTGACCTGCTCTCGGCCCTCAGCTGCTTGGCGATCTCCCCGCCACGTCCGATAATGCTCCCAATCTTTCTGAGAGGGCACAAGTAGCGGTAGACTGTGTCGTCGTTGCCAATCCCGTGTTGAAGCTCGCCGGTCTCGTCGCCCGCCGGGTTGCGGCGCTTGCCGCCCCCGTAGTCGGACTGTGAATGGGATCTCTTGCCGTAGTCGTTGCGCTGGCCGGCCATGGTGGATTCGTCGTCGGAGGAAATCTTGAGGAGAATCGGAAGAGAGAGAGAAAAGAGGGAATTGTTTGAGAGAGCGAGTCTAACTCAAAGTCGTTTCGTGTGTTCGGGAGCGGGGAGTGCTGAGCTGAACAGGATTCCAGAGGGTCGAGTCTGGACTCTGGAGACATTTGCTTTGCTCTCTGAAATGTCAAACACGGCATCGTATGGTTAGGCGGGTCGTTTGACACCGGAAGACAGTTAATCGTTTGAGACTTGAGATAGGGTGACCACTTGTCACATTCTCGCTAAAGTAGTTTGGTGTCCGACCGGTTGGAATGTCATATGAATATAACGTAGTTAGTTACGTTGTGTATTTTAAAATTATTTAAAATATTTAATTTTATATAATACAAAGGTGGCAATGGCATTATTTTTCAAATTTTGAAATTATGAGAATGTTTTTTTGAATAATTGAACATTGTATTCGTAATGGTCATAACACTTGTGAATAATCATTAATGATGTTAATGTTGCAGCCACTTAGTTGGTTGAAAATAAAATTGACATAATGACTCGTCCTGAATACCACAATAGAACTCCAAATTAAGGCCTAATTAACATAAACCTTAATTGGGTGCAGTATAGGGCAAGTATTTTTAAATATCGACCCAGGCCGGTTCATGTACCTCTACTTTGATTGTTTGTAACATTATCTAATGGTTGATTTTAGGTGAAAACAACTATCTATAGCTAAAACGTTTGCAAAGGTAAATGGATTTGACACTAACTGAGAAGGCTTCACCCGGGTGTTGCTCCCCCTAGCTAACAATTATGAATTGTTGGATCGAATGGTCATGTGTGGTAAGGGGGTTGTAAACCGTAGGGAAGTGCAAAAAGTAGCCAAGCGCCACTCTCTCGGTCTCTAGGTCGAGGGAAGGGAATTCGATTCAAACCATCAACATGACTCTCTCGACCTATTGACTAAGGTTTGCCAAGACTTCACCCTCGAATCGGAGTTCAGACGGCCACCCACAACCAACCCTAGGTGCTAATACAAAATAAGAGGTTTTCCATGCATTAACCAAGATAGGAGACAACGAATCGCCTAACCCATCATTCAAGCCTCTTTCAAAGAAAGGAAGAGGGGTTTCTCTCTACCTAGGTTAGAATGACAATTAGATTGATAGACTTTCACACAACACAACACAATCATTCATGAATAATACCTCCACATTCACATTAAACACCGCCACACACAAAATCATCCAATCCATACAAACATTCACATAGTTGTAGCTAGGGTTTACAAACACCCAAGTGAAAGAAGGGACTACTCCATGCTAGGAGAAGGGAAACACAAGAGAGAAGAAGGAAAACCATCAATGGGATGCTAGCCTTGCTCCTTGTGCTGAAGAGATTCTCCTTTGGGGGAGGAATTCCCAAATCATTGCTTGAAGATGAACCCTAGCTTCTCTCTTCTTTGGTTCATCTCTTTTTCACTCTAGCAATTTGAAGAAGAAGAAGAAGTTTCTCACACCAGGTCTCTCCTTTTTTCCTTCAGCTCAACCTCCTTTATATACCCAGATCGGGCCTAGATCACGATCCTAGTTCACGACCGTGAACTGAAAGCCCGGACTGTGATCTCAAGTCGAAATACGCAGCATCACTAAGTCCAGTTCACGGGTGATGGCCTGAGTTCACGGTCTTACGACCGTGAACTAACTTGTGTCCAGTGAAAGTGATTTGTGCTCTGGATGCCTGGCTGTTCATGGGTAGCACCTCCAATTCTCGGTCTTAGTGACAGTGAACACATATCCGAAACCGTGATCTCCTGCTACTTCCACCCTTTGACTTGATTTTTCGCCCTTTCGTCTAACTTTCGACTCCGGGGTTGGTTCTACCTGCCAAAGTCTGAAAAACACCAAAACAAGGCAAAACCCGACGTAAAAACAAACCCCGCGTAGTAAAATGCTTCAAACGACTAAGCAAATCGGGGGGAGGGGTAAAAAGTGTACAAATGAGCCCGAATCACTCCCCCACACTTAGACGTTTGCTTGTCCCCAAGCAAACCATTTTCAAACTAGGTGATATCTCAACCTAATAAGATAACTTGGGGACAAATCAAAAGGCACAAAGTGGTGAATCTCAATGTCTATTGGGCATCAACACACGAACTGCCTCAAACAATACCAACATCCACCACAAACGACATTTGATTGCATCAAGAATGGGCAAATGAATAGTTCTCACCCTGTTCACAAATCAATGCAAGTCTCGATCGGAATACTCACCAACCACAACTAACCATGCATAGAACTCAAGTCCAAGGAACCGACAACGGGGCAACATAGGTCCTCACTGGGGTAGGATATGAACATGCAAAACAAGAATGAATCACTCACTCACGACCAGTGGGGTCAGGACCTTTTTGGTGCAAAAGATGTGCACAATCATTAACACTCAGCCCTATCGTCTCTCCACCACGGTGGCAACCTCTAAATGCTAGAGTTCACGGGACGGTTGTCATCACTAGCTTGTCCGGAGGTCTTAGACACGGGTTCAAATGACTGGCAATTGTCTTGGACATGGGGAAAAGGCTTTTTGGGTGGTGACAAACATGACATAAGGTCCTACATCTTCAACCTAAAACCCAAGGTTCTATGGTCTCGACTAAGAACCTTTCCTACAACAAAGGCCGCTAGCATCGGCCAAAAACCACACTTCCCTTCTTCCAAACCACTACCAATCACAAAATACATTCAAACACACTTCTTCGGCCTATCTTGCTATTCACATCTCAAACCTAGTAGTGAAGGAGGTCATCAAACAATTTAGGTGTTTCCATGGCTTGGGTGTCAAGAAACCGTTTCTAGAGCATATACTTAGACTTTTGTGGCCACTCTCTACTTTTATTTACCCCACTTTATTACCTCTTTTTCGTTTCTTTTTGCTCTTTCTTTTTTTCTTCCTGTTTTCTTTCGAGTGGGGTACTAGAGAGCTAAACATATGTCACTTCTTTTATTTAACGAACAATGCTCTCCATTTAAGAACTTTCCTCCAACACTATCTTCTCATTTCTAGCAAGAACCGTGCAAAACCACCTATGTAGAACCTCAATGGAGCTCAAAAGAGAGAAGTCCGAGACACAAAAATGACTTAAACTTTGACACGAAGAAAGGATGATTGGGGGTCGTTCTTTCAATCACCATTAAGCTAAACAAGCACGAAGCTCCTAGCATTAGAATGACCCCCAAAGTCACACGGCTTAAAGGGGTTGACTAGGGGATAAAATGTTTTGGGACAATCAACTTTTGGGTGTGGACTAATCCTATGCCTCCATCATACTCACTAGTGACATTGGTGAATGTTACACACACCATGGCAAGAGGGATCTATCACACATGAAAAAGACGATCGACACAAAACTCACATGGCTACCTAGCCGCCCAATAATCTATTCCAATTTTAAAAAATTCAATGCATGGCAATCGTAATCAAGAAGTAACCAAGTCAAGACATCCATTCATTTAAGCACACATGAGAACAAAGCTTTTGCACAACCTGATAGCACCATATTTGCACAAGTTTGCACCATTGTTTCTTAAGCATTTTCGCTCGAATTTGTAGTGTCTTGGCCTATTCTACGCTAGGTTGTGTTATTTTGTCATATTTCAGGTCCTAGCAAGTAAAGGGAGGCATAGGCCCAAGTTTCCGGTCATTAAAGAGGTCGTTTGCTCACTCAAAAACCTGTCAAAAGTGGAGATGAGGAAGAAATACGGGCAACCTTCCCCAAATTACGGCTGTAATTCACAAATTACTGCTGGTATTTTTTATGCCGAGCTTGGTGATGGCTTAGGTACAAAATACGACCAGTATTCCCAAAAATACTGTCGTATTCCTCATTGTCTAGCTCGTAATTTCACTAACGAGAGGAGCCCTTGGATGCGCTGAGACTTGACCAAAACGCGTGTTTTGGGCAAACTACGGACATGGAAGAATTACGACCGTATTCCTGCCCATATTTTACCTAGAATCGGGTTGAATAGGTAGATTCGACCCAAAGGAAGGGGATTCTACTTTTTGGAGCAAAAACAGAGTTCTAGAGAGATAAAGTGCGAAGAACAAACCCTAGGAGCTATTTTGGAGTGGATTTCTCACCATTGAAACCCAGATTGCATCCCTAGGAGTGAAGATTGACATCCCATAGTAGATTATTCCAATCTTTATGAGTATGACTGCTTTGATTTATGTTCCCCTCTCTCTCTATGGAGTAGACCTATCTCTCACTTAGGTATGAAGAACCCTAGTTCCATGTGTTAGAGATTTTGATTGTAATAAATTTTGGGATGATATACTGATTGATTTTAATCGATTGAAGTGTGTTTATTGAGTCAATTGAATCCTGATCAACTTCTCTTGATTTCTGCTTTAACCTGTGATTGATAGATTCTGAATAGGTTGTTAGAGCTTCTTCAATTGATAAGGGTGAATTGATTCCACGAGAGTCAGTCAATTCACTGCTTTATACTGGAATCTGTTTCCAGTAGTGGAGTTCTGTGTTCATTGCCTTAAGATTCTATCCCGGTAAAGACTAGTCGTCTGCTGGTTAGTCTGTCTGAGAGGGCTTGGTCAGCTTAAGAGATTCCAAGCTACTGTCGGATCTTCTGCAGTTTAATCAACAGTGAATCAAACGAAGGAAATTACAACTTGGACCTAACTAAGGAGCTACGGGGACTCATTCCCGAGTGACTTTTCTCTTGCTTCAGGAGGCCGGACAATTTACTGCTTTCTTTCTGTTTTTGTTTGAATTCACCTTCACTCACTTAGTCTCGCTAGATAATAGAAGTTTACGGAGTAAGCAATAGATCTAGACCCCGGGTTGATTAATTAAACTTATCCACTATTGATAGACCGATATTTACACATGTTTTCACCCCTTTTCTGAAGCCGTTTGAGATGTGGATTCTAGTGTTTTAAGCCGATTTCAAGCTAGGGTGTGTGTTTATGTCATATTTCAGGTCCCGACGTTGGAATCGAGGCGGAGAAACAAGTTCTGGGTCGAAAGGAGCGAATTTGTGTCGAAGGCGGCTGATGCATGAAAATACCCGGCCATGACTGGAAATACCCGGCCGGGTATTATTCATTTGGGCACCCCGCGAGAAACAGAGGGGGGCCCGGGCAAATGGCTTAAATCCCCGGTCGGGGATTATTGGAAGAGACCGGGGATTTTTTCTGAGGCCGAAACGGCGCGCTTCAATTATACCCGGTCGAGACCCAAAATACCCGACCGGGTATTTCGACCGGGGATCGCGAACGCAGGTTGTTAAAAGCCTCTTTTGTGCGTTTTTGCAAAGGGGGCTGGGTTTTGGATCCCAAACGCCCTAGGGACGAACCAAAGAGAGAGAGAGCGATTTGAGGGCATTATTGGAGTGGAATTGGAAGATTTCTTCGCCTTGGAAGCTCGAGGAACAAGACCGGACTTGAAGACTGATCATCTGAAGATTCTTACTGCAGTCTCTCTCTTCTCTATGGAGTAACTTCCTTCACTTAGGTTTTGAGGAACCCTAGCTATGTTTGTTTGATTGGATGATTGTATGAGTACTCTGACCTTCATATTCAATCTATGCATGTTTTCACGATTCAATTATGCTTTAGTCGAGATTATTGATTCTGCTTTGATCCTATGAGAGCGAATACCTGATTAGGTCAATAGAGCACCATAGATTGATAGTAGTGGATCGATTGCTTTAGTCGAGGGTTGATTAACTGCTTTGTATCGATTGAGAACCTCTTTCGATAGAGGGAGTCTAGTTCAGAACGCCTTGATCGGTTGTTCTAGAGAAGGATACGTCCCTCTAGGCAATTGACTCAAGAGGGCCTTGTTCCTTTAGTCGAGAATCAAGGTCTAGTCAAGGATTCTCCGCATTGTGAATGAAAGTGAACCAAGTTAGAGATCATCAATCGTTAATCTGGCTAGTGGCTAGGGGGAATCATACCTAAGTGAGTTCCCAACCTGTAATTAGATTAACTTTAACTGTAGTTTGCTAGAGTAGTTTTAGTTCTTTCATCTTAATCTGTTTTGCTAGATAATGAACTGAAGCAGAGTAATAGTAACTCTAGAGACCCGTGGATTCGATATTTATTACTTGAGCCACTATACTGCAGTCCCTTTCATTGGTTACACTTGGCCATTGTTAGGAGTTGTGTCATAGCGAGTCAAGTTTTTGGCGCCGTTGCCGGGGACTTTCTAGAGTATTAGGAAAGGCAGAAGTTTGTTACTTTAGCGTTTTTCTTTTCTTTTCCACCCTTGCTTTTCACTTGGGTGTTTTTGTTTCTGTTGGCGCAGATTTGAATCATGGATCCTCATGGCTTCTCCAATCATTGGGGGTATCCACCACCGTCCGAGTGGTATTACCCCGAGACTCCCTGGAGCAATCAAGGAGGAGAAGATTATGGATCCGGGTTCCAGTACCAACCCCCTTACTACGGAGAACAACCAGATCCCTGGGCATATCAAGAACAATCTCATTACCAAGAAGAATTTCTCCCACAACTAGAAGGGCCATCGGCGCTGGAGTTACCCATGGCGGCCTTCACGGGCCATTCTGTAGAGCCATGCTACATTCCACAGCCAGATCCAAACTATGATTTGAGGCTTCTCATGGAGCAGTTTGCTAGAGACAGCGAGAGATCATGTGTCAGGATGGATCTTTGTACCCAGGCCTTTCGTGAAACAAAGGAGATCCTCCTGAGCCTTAAGAAGAGCGTCGATGATCTTGAGCGATCTTGTGCACAACCTGCTCCAAATCACCCTTCTGCTACCATACTAGAAGAGGAGGAGGAAGAAGAAGGCTACAAGGACATTGTGGAGCACACTGAAGTTGTCACGGAGAGCTCCCGTGATGATCATGATCAGGAATGTCTTGTCGTAGCCGACCACACCTTTCCGCATCCCAAATTGAGCTTTGAAGAGGCGAGCATGAGTGAGGAGATGCAAGAAGATCTCATGAAAGAAATTGCTTGGCAACTTGCTCTCCAAGCCGTGCTAAAAGAAGAAGAGCAAGAAAGGGTGCAGAAAGAAGTTGTGGAGGATGACAAAAGTGAAACGGAAGGAGTTCTTGATCATTTCCCAGGGGTGATACCACATGAAGAAGGAAGGGAGGTTGAAGAAGCAATTGGCGTCCAGGCTGAGGACGGAGTTGAGGTGGAAGAGGCCTGCACCGGCCATGCGTTACATGTGATATCTCCACCAAACTTCGAGGAACTACTTAGCAAGGACCCATTTGCAGTGTCTCTTTGCCAGACCAAGGCCACTTCGACATCGCTCCCTCTTGGTGGACGCGATGGTGGTCAATCGATGCTGTCATACCTGGTTTGGGGCAATGAGACGAGAGGAGAGAAGAAGAGGTCTCGAGGGTGGAGACTTCATCTGCATCAAGTGCACGAGCTTCCATCACCTGTCATACCACATGCTCGTGACTTGAGACTCCACCTCATTGACGAGAACCTTAACTTCAAGGAGGTTTTGGGGTGGACCGAAACTTAGGAGCCATCGTCCGGCTCACGACGTGAAAGAAGCGCTTGTTGGGAGGCAACCCAACCAGTCGGTTTGCATTTCTTTTTCTTTTTCCCCTCTGTTGAGTCAGTTTTGTTATTTGATTTTAGAGTCAATAACTCAACCTTTGTGAGATTTTGTGTGGTGTTTGTGTTTCGACTACTCTCTCCTCTTGGAATGCACCACCTGCCTCGTCCACCGTCATTCACCCTTGATCTAGTAACTTCGTTCTACCCTCCTTATCTTTCCTCCATTGAGGACAATGTCGTGCTTAAGTGTGGGGGGGTGTTCGATTATGTATGCGGGTGAATGTTTAGCTGTTTGTGTGCTTGGAGCCTAGTCCACTGTCCAAATTTTTAAATTTGAGGGCTCCAAGTACGTGTTCCTTGCAATTTCCTGCTCAGTATGCTTTGAATTGACAGTCTCTGTAGTGATTTGCAACCTAGGGAGGTAGTGTAGCACTATGGAGGATGTTGATGCATTTAAGAAGTCTCATTTCTTCTTCATATTGTGTTGGTTGATTGAGTGAATTAGTGATCTTAGGACCCTTGAATTGTGTGTTGTTGTGGACTCTCTGCCTGTCATGGACTCTTGTATCATGTTTTGAAGGTAACAGGTGCTCGAAATATGCTTTAAAATAACTTCTCCCGTGCGAATAGGGCGAAAGTGTGTAAGGGGAGACGGGAATCCGTTCCCAATTTCCACCTACTACCTCCAGCCCCCTTACACGTCTCTCCTGGCATGGCCGGTAAGAGCCGGGCTCCCGCAAAACCTTTGCTAGGTGGGAGCCCCCGTTTTCTGCAGAAACAGGTTGGAACCCGTGGAAAAAAAGAAAAAAACAGAAAAATAAGCAAAAAGAAGAAAGAAAAGGGTTCCAACCATCTTCAAAAAGAAAATCGAGCACCTTAAATTAATGTGAGTCCATGATCTTTGTTTTTGAGAGTCTCTTCATCCACGATTCATTTGTCCTCTGTTCACTATTTGCCATGATGCCGACTCGAGACTAGTGTTCTCGCCGAAGGAGCTATGAGATGACTTGTGCGTCGGTTGACCTCGTAAGCTGCTAAATGATCTAGGAAGTCCTCTACCTACGATCGAGGTTGTTTGTTGCTATAGAGGTCTGGAGAGTTGCATTGGTTTGAGTTAGATTTGCTTGGGGACAAGCAAACGGTTAAGTGTGGGGGAGTTTGATAGACCGATATTTACACATGTTTTCACCCCTTTTCTGAAGCCGTTTGAGATGTGGATTCTAGTGTTTTAAGCCGATTTCGCGCTAGGGTGTGTGTTTATGTCATATTTCAGGTCCCGGCGTTGGAATCGAGGCGGAGAAACAAGTTCTGGGTCGAAAGGAGCGAAGTTGTGTCGAAGGCGGCTGATGCATGAAAATACCCGGCCATGACTGGAAATACCCGGCCAGGTATTATTCATTTGGGCGCCCCGCGAGAAACAGAGAGGGGCCCGGGCAAATGGCTTAAATCCCCGGTCGGGGATTATTGGAAGAGACCGGGGATTTTCCCTGAGGCCGAAACGGCGCGCTTCAATTATACCCGGTCGAGACCCAAAATACCCGACCGGGGATCGCGAACGCAGGTTGTTAAAAGCCTCTTTTGTGCGTTTTTGCAAAGGGGGCTGGGTTTTGGATCCCAAACACCCTAGGGACGAACCAAAGAGAGAGAGAGCGATTTGAGGGCATTCTTGGAGTGGAATTGGAAGATTTCTTCGCCTTGGAAGCTCGAGGAACAAGCCCGGACTTGAAGACTGATCATCTGAAGATTCTTACTGCAGTCTCTCTCTTCTCTATGGAGTAACTTCCCTTCACTTAGGTTTTGAGGAACCCTAGCTATGTTTGTTTGATTGGATGATTGTATGAGTACTCTGACCTGATAATCTTGAGTTCATATTCAATCTATGCATGTTTTCACGATTCAATTCTGCTTTAGTCGAGATTATTGATTCTGCTTTGATCCTATGAGAGCGAATACCTGATTAGGTCAATAGAGCACCATAGATTGATAGTAGTGGATCGATTGCTTTAGTCGAGGGTTGATTCACTGCTTTGTATCGATTGAGAACCTCTTTCGATAGAGGGAGTCTAGTTCAGAACGCCTTGATCGGTTGTTCTAGAGAAGGATACGTCCCTCTAGGCAATTGACTCAAGAGGGCCTTGTTCCTTTAGTCGAGACTCAAGGTCTAGTCAAGGATTCTCCGCATTGTGAATGAAAGTGAACCAAGTTAGAGATCATCAATCGTTAATCTGGCTAGTGGCTAGGGGGAATCATACCTAAGTGAGTTCCCAACCTGTAATTAGATTAACTTTAACTGTAGTTTGGTAGAGTAGTTTTAGTTCTTTCATCTTAATCTGTTTTGCTAGATAATGAACTGAAGCTGAGTAATAGTAACTCTAGAGACCCGTGGATTCAATATTTATTACTTGAGCCACTATACTGCAGTCCCTTTCATTGGTTACACTTGGCCATTGTTAGGAGTTGTGTCATAGCGAGTCAATTATACTTGTTCGTAGTTTAGTGTTGTGTTGTAGCATACCAAGTTTTGGGTATGGGTCGCCGAAAGTTGCCGAAATCGACAAAAAATCACGATTTTCCGGTGAGATTTGAAAAATTCCAGCGAAAGCGGAGGTCGTGAAGTGAACTGAGCCGTTCACGCCCCTTTTATAGGCAGAACCCTCAGTTCACAGACGGAGGAGCTAGTTCACGGTCATTAATATCGTCAACATAACTCTCTGCCCGTGAACTGGGGTTCAACGATGAGTTTTGAAAATAGGGGGAGCACCCTCAGTTCACGGACGGAGGCACCACTTCACGGTCACTAAGACCGTGACCTGGAAGCACAAACCGTGGACTGAGTGCAAAACATGGCACTCCCAAAAATCTTTGACTCAGTCTACTCAACCGTGCTCCTAATTCGATCACACCACATCCCAAAACACAAAAACACAGAGACTTGGCACGGTGATACCCAAATCTAACATTTGAACTCTTCACTCACACAAAAAGAGAAAAATAAGAAAAAGAAAATAAACTGTCGTTGGGTTGCCTCCCAATAAGTGCTAGTTTAACGTCACTAGCTCGACGTTGCAGATCTATCATGCTCGAGGGCATGAAGCCACCGAGAGTGGATCTGCCACGTTCTGGGCAAGGCTTGTCACCTCCTATCTTTAGCTCCATATGGTGACCCTCTTGGCCTGACACTTTCATCTTACCCTTATCTTTTGGTTGGGAGGAGGCTTGGTGGAGCCTATCCCTCCACGCTCTCTCCTTCTTTCCTCAGGGCTTAGTACTCGCCTTGGTGTCTTGCACCTCGTTTTCAAATGGAACACACACACTAGTGGGGCTTTCCTTGAGAGGCTCACCTCCACTTCCATTCATGCCACTCGAGTCCATTTCTTTCACAACATCATTCTGAACCTTAGGATCAATTGAAAGATTGAGTTGCTCCTCACCATCTCTCAACATCAAAGTTCCCTCATTAACACTAATTAAGGCCTTGACGACTGTTGCAGCTTCGGCGACAACTACAGCTGCGTTTTGCTTTTTTATTTTATTTTTTAATACTCGGTATACCGGTATACCGTTGGTATTTACCGGCTATTATCCAGTCTTACCGAATGGAAAATTATACGCCTGAATACCGATACCGCCGGTATTCGGTATACCGAATAACGTCGGTATTCAGTACGGTATCTGGTAATACCGAATACTGATTTACCGATTACCACCCCTACTCCATGCTAGGAGAAGGGAAAACACAAGAGAGAAGAAGGAAAACCATCAACGAGATGCTAGCCCTGCTTCTTGTGTTGAAGAGATTCTCCTTTGGGGAAAGAATTCCTAAATCCTTGCTTGAAGATGAACCCTAGCTTCTCCTCTTCTTTGGTTCGTCACTTTCTCACTCTAGAAATTTGAAGAAGAAGAAGTTTCTCATACTAGGTCTCTCTTTTTCCCCTTCAGCTCAACCTCCTTTATATACCCAGATCAGGCTCAGATCACGGTCCCAGTTCACGGCCATGAACTGAAAACCCGAACCGTGATCTCAAGTCGAAACGCGCCGCATCACTTAGTCCAGTTTACGACCGTGAACTGACTTGTGTCCAGTGAAAGTGATTTGTGCTCTAGATACCTGGCTGTTCATGGGTAGCGCCTCCAGTTCACGGTCTTAGTGACAGTGAGCACATATCCGAAACCGTGATCTCCGGCTACTTCCACCCTTTGACTTGATTTTTCGCTCTTTCGTCCAACTTTCGACTCCGGGGTTGGTTCCACCTTACAAAGTCTGAAAAACACTAAAACAAGGCAAAACTCGGCGTAAAACCAAACCTCCCGGAGTAAAAATGCTTCAAATGACTAAGCAAATCAGGAGTAAAAAGTGTACAAATGAGCCCGAAACACATAACCACAAAAACAATTGTCTGAAAAAAACATAATATTAATAGGAAACACATAACATTTAACCAAAATTTGTTTCTCTTACTTTTAAAAATAATATATATTAATATCTAAACCTTAATGTATTCTAAAAAATGCAATAATAAAAAAAATATCATTCCTCATTCATTCTCTATATCATCACAAAAAGGTTTGTTAACCAACATATTTGAAATTTAGTCGAATAACAATTTAATTTTGTAAGCAAATAAAATTAAACATCTATTGTGGTACCCACCCTGATAAATGCTATTTCATATAACCACATCAATGTGTTCATGAAAACTCCAACCAGACTTCATGATTTTCTTTTAGTATGGTTAGTATATATTAAACGAAAAGGTTAATAGTAATTTATACCCCTATATTATTGCAAGTTAACATAACGTGTCTCTATACTATTTTTTCCACTTTTGTATTCTACTATTGGAACATAACAAACGTATTCTTATGTTAACATTACTGTTAGTTGATTGTTAAAAACCCTTTTGTTCTCAATTTTTATATAATTTAGCAAAAGAAATATATAATTAATTTTTTAAATTAATTATTTTCTTATTATATCGAGGACAGTAGGGGATGGCAATTTTGATCTGACCCATTTTACCCGATCTGTTTGGCCTGTTTTGGTGTGGGTCCGACCCACCCCATAAGCGAGGCGAGTCGGGCATGGGTACTTTCATTGACCCGACTGCCTTGACCCTCCTTATTCTCGACCCATTCTTGCCTATATTATATGTAATCTTAGTCAAATTACTTAGGAATTTTCTTTTATTACATCATATTTTAGCTATAATAAAGTTGTAAATTAGAGAAAACCTCAATTTCTCTAATAATTTAACTACATTGTGTTTGTTTTGTTGGTCTTATAATAAAAATAACGAATATTTCTAATATTTTTCATATAAATTGCATACCCATTGGGTCGAACTGCCCCGACCCGTGACCCGTGATAAATTACCTGACGTAGACCCGACCTGCCACTAGGCGGGTCTAGATACCAAGAAACCCGCTTCGGACCTACCCCATTTCCATTCCTAAGGACAAATCCACTCTAACCAATTTTTTTTCTCATCCCAAATGCCAACAAATAGAGCATTTACTCATCTAGCGGCGCCTCCAACATCTCCTACAAAATTAATCCCAGCGGCTTCATTCTCACTACCCCTATTTCAAGATATTTCCCTTCTCCGGATGGATAAAGAAGAAAAATTATGGTCCAAAAAAGGAGGAGAATACAAACTCATGGACTCAAATAGAGATGGATTGGGATACTCGATGCGCACTTTATAACCAAAACAAGCTGATTTGATAGTGTAGCAGACCTGACTTCGACTAATGCCCACGAAAGATTCTATTAGTTACCCCCGCTCTAAAAATTGGAGAAGGGGTCAATTGGGCATGGAAATACCCAAGCCAAGTGAAAGAAGAGCAACGGCCCAACATCGGGATCCACCATCGCTAACCCTAATTCGTCAAGAAGACATCCTGAAGAAGTTACTTTGTCCACTAGTCAAATGAAACCAAGTTCTAGTCAGATAGCAAAGGTTTTGGTCGACTTTAATTAGGAGTTAAATGACTAGAAAATCTCCTTCTGTAACTAGTATAAATAGAGGCACATGCCTAGACTTTTGTACAACACCTTTACCAGCACTCTGTCCCAGTGGGCACGAGTAGCAATCCATAGAAGAAGAGGAGAAGCTTTGCTGGAGCTCGACTAAGAAGAACTCATCATCTATGTTTGTATCAATGGTGATTTTGTTCCACTCTCCTTTGTGTTGCTAGTCGATCAATTTATGGATATGAATTCTATGATGATCATGCATTACTTTCTATGAGTTAATAAGTTGCTTATCTCGGTTTATGCTATAATCATTGATGCTTTGCCTTTAGATGCTTTATTGTATTTGCGGTACTTTAATCATCTTTTGTGTAAGAGCATCGATGCTTTATGTCATATGATGTTTTAACCTATCTGTGTGTGTGAATCTACGATGATATTACTATAGTATTTTGTTTATACTACCATTATGGGAAACAAGGAAACTAACTATACATGACCAATGATGATGCTTGATTCTTAGATTATAAATGCTATATACTAGAGTTATGGTTCGTAGAAGCCCACAATTTACAATATGTTATCCTAACTTCCTTGTTCTTCATTGATTATGTGATGGTATGAAGAAAAAGCATGCATTAGCTAGTCAAATCTCTATCATAAGCAGTGGCGTAGCCAGGATTCCGTTTAAGGTGGGTCCACCTCGAAAAAAATAATACGATAAAATAGGATTTTAATATAATCTTAGTTGAAAACTTTTGATAAATTAAAATGCATTAGCAGTCGAAAATATCAAGAATATCACTCTGCATATATACCAAACAATCATTGATTTAGTTAGTCGTAGTGTTTCAAATGACAAATGATGTTCTTTGTTAAGAACCGTTAAAATCAATACCTCGAGTTGTTGATAGAGGTTTAATAATAAATTATACCAACCAATAATTCATGATTTACCAAGTCGTTCGCTTTCGAATGATGTTCTTAAAAAAATAATAAGTATTAATAAATCGAGTTGTTGGAAGATTTCAATAATATATTATACTATTTACTAGCATGTTCCCTTATAAGAAAGTCAACTTATACGAAATTGATGGTCGCCAAGTTTCAAACACAAAACTTTTCGACCAACTATTCTCGATTAAACGCGACCTAGTTTTCGATATCAATTAATTATCGTACCTAATTTAACCATTTTCCTCCGAACCAGGGTGAGTCCCGCGAACCACCCTATTACTCTCTCCCTCCGCCACTGATCATAAGAGGCGTGTGCATGGGTAGAGAGTGGCCTTAAAGGAAGGGAAAGGGAATCATAGTAGATGATGCATAGATGCATCTTATCGAGGAATCATATGCATGATTATCTAGAAGGAGCTACCTAAACATTACTTTTATTGCTTGCATTCTTCTATGTTTCTTGCATTAGTAGTGTAGTACATGAGTAGAGGGAACCTCAACCCGCCTAGGCTTACTTTCTAGCTTTGCATATTCTAATTCAACTGGTTAGGTTTGAGTACCTGCTTGAATTAAATTGGTTAGATATGACCCTAGACACCTCTATGAATTTATCTCTTTAATACTTACATCAACACTCAATGAAGGCATGTCCTTACTTGAGGAAGGTAGTCGTCCTTCTCTATCCTCCACAATTTTAAAGGGTTTATCCGAGCCCTTCTTTTCTTATTTTGTTTCTCCAACAAGTATGCCTTGGGTTGTCAAAGTGTTCCTACATGGATGGAGCTGCGAAGGTCTAGGAGGCAGATAGGTTTATCTTTTAGTTGGATAACCTTGTTAATCCGGGCATCGAGTTCTATCATGGATAAATCAGTCTCTTTGTACAAGGTCCCCCTAGTTTGGCGCTAGTGGTACCAGCTCATAAGCTAGTGGTAGCAGTAGTCGACTCAAAATTTTGGATCCCCTTCGCAGCGGTGGACCACCTCTTATACAAGTCTTTCAACAAATCACCTAGATGTTGGTGCACTCGGATGAGCTCTATAACACTTCTTTGGATTCTCTTCTATGTGATGTATATGTGGAGGAATATGGCAAAAATCTGATCAAACTCAATGATTGACCCTTACGGGAGTAGCATGAACCAGTCGTGTGCCTCCCACAATAGAGTAGCCAACCAGATCTTACACTTCCATGCATCGAGGATATAGTGAGGCTACATCAGGATCCAAAACGATACCAGGTGATCATTAGGGATAATTATTCCTCCATATATAGCTGGGTACTGATGGGATCACATAGTCGATAGCTTTTAGAGCATTGACGATGCATTCAACCTTAGGCTGACACTTGATTGACGAATTAGATGTCATAAAATGGTTTTCGACAAAGAAGGTCGCCTAAAACGGGGACTGGTGACTGGCATGGAAAATGTACCTCCATGAGCTTCCATTGAGCCACTAGACACCGCTTTCCCATGTAATGATAAGGTTAGGGGGAAATGTTTCCTCGTTGGTAGATCAGTTTCCAGGGGTCCCCAATAATCCTTGACGAGATCTGGGGTTGGTCCAATGAAAGTAGGGATGGTCAACAGGAAACGGGTATTTGGGTATACTCATACTCGTCCCGTTTTTTAGGATTACGGGTACCCAAATACCTGTAATATTTTTTATGGAATGAGACTTGGGATTAAAATGTTCGACAATCGGTACCCACTGGTTATCCATTAATGCTCGTTTGGGTATTACGGATACCCGTACTACTGGTCCTTCTTCTTTCATCAGGTAAAATTTGTAACACCCTACCTTATACATTTTGCCTAATCATATTGTTCATACAATTGTAGCGGAATTTAAAACTGGTGTTACATTAGTTATCAAAATTTACCTAAATAAAATTTTCGATATGAATGACTCGCGTAATGGGCAAACAGTTCTTGCAACTAGACCTGCAAAATAATTGATATGAATATCTGCATTCATAGACATACATATATATCAACAACCATATACACTGGCTTTCATAGCCATAGTCACAGTTTCATATTCCATAACTGCATACCATGCTTATACATGCCATAGTTTCATATTCACCATCGCCGACTGCTGGAGTCTAGCACTCATAAGCTCATAACTTTCTCGTCACTCCCTCTATTCCACTTGCCCTCTGATTGGCGATCTTTGTTGTCCAAGCCACAACTCCATTATACTTAGGTGTTATTACAAGTCCTCTATAGACAAGCTAGAGGATTACAAAGATACCTCAACAAAAGCTTTCTTGGATCACCAATCAACCATCCAAGAAAGATTTTGTTGAGATATTTCAGAAGTACAGAGATTCGTACACTCTATGTCCAACAAAAAAAAGGACACAACAAAGATCATAACAAGGTCCCTCCTTTTCGATTGATGGCCAATGATTCTTGAACATGCTCACCAAATTTTAGGACGATCCAATAGTTTGGTTGTTTGTAACGCTCTATTGAATATGCTACCTTGCTGCATAAATGAAAAGTCTACTACATTTAGTTTCTCACTTCTATCTTCTTATTCTCTCTCTTAACCGACTATCACTACTCTTTAGCTGACTTGATGTAAATCCTCTTTATTATGATAATAAAGGATCTTCTAGAAAACGACTCTTGAAATCCCAATGAATTCAAGATAACCCAACATAATTACAATGATCAATAGGAAACTGTTTAATCCAACTACCATAGGAAGAGTGCATCAAACCTGCCTCTTCTCGACATAGAATAAGATTATCACTTGGTAGATTTAGCCATCATGTCCTAACCATTGTCCTTTGTATGCCCTTTGTTGAGATCCAACAACTTGCCTTCCAAATCCTCATGAATCCAATGATATCAAACAACAATGTGTTTCAATCTTGAGCAGAAAGTAGGATTCTTGCACAGATAGATTGCACTTTGACTATGACAATAAAGCACATATAATATACCTCTCTTTCCTAATGCCTAACTCTTGAAGAAACTTCTTCAACCATAGAATCTCTTTACAAGCTTTTGTTACGATTATGTACTCGACTTCTGTTGTTGATAATGCAATGTATTTTCAAATTTTAGATTGCCATGAAATTGTTGTGCATGAAAAAATCATCATGTATCTAGAGGTCAACTTTCTAGAGTCCACATCACCAGCCATGTTAGCATCTATACATCCATCAAGTATGGTTTTGCCATTACCAAAGCACGAACACAATCTAGAAGTACTTCTTGTGCAACAAAGAATCCACTTCACTTCTCTCCAATGTTCTTTCCGCGGATTGGAAAGAAATCGACTAACAACCCCAACGACATGAGAAATATCTAATCTTGTGCAAACCATGACATACATCAAGCTTCCAACAACTGATGCATAAGTCACATTCTTCATTGCTTATTTCTCTTCCTCACTTGGAGAACAATGCTTCGAACTCAATTGAAAATGTCTTGCAAGTGGAGTGCTAACTGTCCTAGCCTTGCTCATTTGAACCGCTGAATAACTCTTTAATATACCTTTCTTGATACTACCAAAATTTTCCAATCCTTCGATTCTTAGAGATTTTAATCCCTAGAATTTGCTTTGCCGGTCCTAAATCCTTTATGGAATCTATATACTCCACTCCTTTTTTTAATCTATCAATCTTTCCAACATTTCGACACAAGATCAACATGTCATCCATGTAAAGGAAGAGAATAATGAAATCATTTTCAGCAAATTATTTCACAAACATACATGATCAAAGGTAGTTCTTACGTACGCATGGTTCGCCATGAATGAGTCAATTTCTTGTATCATTGCCTTGGTGCTTGCTTCAACCAGTATAAGCTATTTCTCAATCTGCATACGAGATTTTCTTTGCCTTTAAAGTCGAACCCTTTCGAATAATCCATATTATTTCTTCCTGTAAGTCACCATGAAGAAACACCATCTTCACATCAAGTTGTTCAACTTCCAAGTCCAAACTTGCAGCCAATCCAAGCACAACTCAGATAGACAACATCTTCACCACGATAGACAAATTTCTTCAAAATTAACACTTTTTTGGCTGAAAGCCTTCACAACTAGTCGAGTTTTGTACCAATGCTTTGAACTAGTTTCCTACGTCTTTTACTTGTAAACCCACTTATTTTTAAGTGATTGTTTTTTCTTTGGGTAGCTTCACCAAATCATAGGTTTGATTTTCTTGCAAAGACTTCATCTCTTCTTGCATAGCTTTATCCACTCCCTCTCCTCTTGTCTTCATGAGACATGACTTCTTGATAATATTCTGGTTGTCCCCTGTTAGTCAACAACATGTACTCATTAGGGGAGTATCACGTGGAAGTTCTGCAGTCTCTTGTTAACGGTCATGTTCGAAATAGAGATTGCTCTTCTTTAACTTGTTCTTGATCCAATTACTCTTCTCTTTGCACTTCTTGATTTAGTGCACTTTGGGTCTCATCATGCACTACTTTCTCATTGTTTTCATGTATTTGTAGTGGAGATATAAGCTCCGATTTAACTGGACCAACTACTGTATTTTCTTCTTTTCTCCCCTTTCGACATTTGCAATTGTCTTGTCTTTAAGAAAAATCACATCCCGACTTTGATTAATTTTCCTTAGAATTTGATCCCATAATCTGTACCCAAATTCTTCAAGATCATAACCCATGAATATACATGGCTTTTCTTTGTCATCAAACTTCGCTCTCTCATCTTTTGGAATATGAACATAGGCTTTATAATCGAACACTCACAAGTGTTCGTATGAGACCTCTTTTCTCGTCCATACTCATTGCGGCTCGTCATCCTCCAAAGAGATTGATGGCGAGAACTTATTTAGATAAACAGTTGTCCACGTTGATCCACGAAAGTATTTTGGTAGCTTGGTATGTGAGAGCATGCATTTGATTTTATCACAAATTGTTCTAGGCCAATACTATAAACACCCTAACCCGGCTGGGAACTACTTTTACCAAAATAACCTTGTTAAATTGAAAATACTCTATAACCACAAATGCTGAAAAGAGCGGGAATTTTTTTCATAAAAGAAATACTAAAATTACATTCTTGTAGTTCAAAGCACCGCCCTAACATGTGGGCAAACTCAAACTTAAAAATCTCAACCTGATCTCCAGTCTATACTCATAATCATAAAATGTAAATAACTAAGTAGTCACTACCGCTGCTGCTACTGAAAACCTTAACTAGGCATCCTCTGTGATGCTTGCACCGGCCTCCTTTAGCTGGCTGCCCTCGAACTTTTCCTCTCAAACTCGTTGCTCTCTAACTGCTCCTCTAGCTCCTCCTCTTCAAACTGGTGAGTGAGTTGGGGTCAGTCTACGCCCTTACATTTAAAATCTCTAGTTCTTGAATACTTTACTTAAGGCAGTTAACTTAAACTAGTGGAAGTTGTTTGTACTTCCAGCCTTTTAAAATCTTAACTCTTAAAGCTGTATGGGAGTTACTGTTACTCTCTATTCTTAAAGCTCAAATCTCAACTTAAATACTTGACTGACACAGGGATCCCTCACTAGCTAGTCCAGTTGCCCAACTCATACGTATGAGAAGCCATCCAACCTTTCCTTGAACGTAAACTTAGTTAGGGGAGTCGTAACGATTCATCACCCTAACATCTTAAACTTATCGTGGTGGCTCTTCACCACAATTCTCAAGAGCATAACTGCTACTCATCTTAAAAGTCTCAAGAGCATAATTGATGCTCTATCTTAAAATCTCAAATGGCAACAAACTGACGCTAGTGAATAAAAACTCTTGAAACGATTTCACCTTCTTGAAGGTGAAGTACGTCTTAAAAAGAACTTGTTTTTTAAACTTTAACAATCACTCATAACGTAAAGCTTTAAGGTACTTAAGTAACACTCATACAATTCAAATCACGGCACAAACAAAACACATACCATCAAACATAATCATGCAATTTCAAACATGAATCAAATATTGCACGTACATCACGTAAATCAATACTTAAAAATACTCAAAACTCATACTTAAAAAAATCGTAAGGAGTAGAATTTATTCCCTTTACACTCACTTTAACGTAACTCGAGCTACTTCGTTGCTAATGATGATTTCCCCATGAATTTTGTATACTTATTTATGCCTCCTTCCTGTAGTACACGCCCCATGATAATACCCTTAGTTACTCGTATCACCAAGCTCATTCGTAGACATCCCAAATGCTTTTAGGTCACCTAACCTTAATATCCATCGTGAAATCATATACGACAAACAAATAACCTTTGTCACCTAATAATCTTTTAATTAAGCTGAAATTTTACCCCCTTTCAGTCAAATCCAAATTCCTCCCATGGTTAGATAATTTAGCGAACAAAGTCATCCAATCCACCGGCTTAGAATAGGGTCAGTAACCAATGGTTACTGATCTATGATTAACTAAATCTAGACCTTTAGATCTAAGTGGGTCCAGAACATTCAGATTTAATGATTTTCAATTAAAAATATTTTATTTTTCCTAATTTTCTTAATTGGCTCTTATATTCTTCGTTCTAACTCGGATTTCAATTTTTTTTGCACAGATGAAACGAGTTCGTTGTGCTCTACAAAATGAGATCAATTTTCAATATATTTCGAGAAAAAAAATTCTTGTCTCTCGGTACCAACTGCATACCATATGGTATTTTCTTCGTTTTTAATTCATTTTTTAAAACGTTTGCACAGAAGGAACGAGTTCATCATGATCTATTGGATCTACAAATTTCTAGGTGAACAAGTTACAGGACCCACCTGTTGGCGCCACCCACCTGTTGGCGGCCACTCCTAAACTTCTATTCTCTCTAAGCTTATGTAGGCGCAAATCAACCCTAACCGCGTAGAAATAAATCGGAGCCCAGTCCCGATATTTAATTCCCATCCTTACGTTTTCATTTCACAATTTACCAGCCCACAACCAAAAACTCGCCCAATTGATTAATGGAGTTTTCGTCAAAAGAACTAGCTTGATTTGGTTCGACTTTGCGTAAATATCCATATATTTAATAGCGATCGAACCTAACCCAAAATCGGATGTTACATTTAGGGGTGGAAATCGGTACGATATCGGTATCCCAATACCAAATACCGAAATCTCTAATACCGAATTACAGCTTAGAATCAATCCCAATCCCAATCCGTAAATAATTTCGGTATCCCAATCTCAATCCCTAAATATTTCGGTATCCCAATTGGTACTTCGGTATCCCAATCGATATTATTGAATACGAAATTAATTAACTTTATAATTAATAATTAAATATATAAATTAGATTTGATTGTTTAATATAGGACAAAGAGACTAAACAAAGAGTTTTGAGTTTGAGCGTTGCACACCACGGTCCCGGGAGTGTCTGCCTCTGCTGCTCTGCCCCCAGGAATGATCGCGGGCAGCCAAGGTACTGATCATCTAGTTCAGCTCGGGTGGAGTCTTAGTAAGGATATCCCCTCCTGGGCATAGAGACTCGATCACCCTCTGGCTGTCTGGGGTGAGGGCAATGTAGAAGTTCCCCACTATGAAAGCATCACTGAAGCCATGATGGGGACACTGCCAGAAGTATCCCATGTACCGCTCCCATGCATCACGAAGGGACTCATCTGGCTCTTGGCGGAAGTGAGTGATCTCCCGCTGAATCTCCGTGGTCTTCGATGCCGGATAGTACCTGTGCACGAACTTGTCAGCCAGATCGTCACAAGAGGTGATGGACAGTGGGGGCTGGGTCTCCAACCACCTCTTAGCATTCCCCGCTAGAGAATGGGGGAAGAGGTGAAGGCAGATTGCGTCATCCGGAACACCGTTCAGCTTGAACCCGTTTGTCAGCTGCAGAAAACGGGAAAGATGTGCCCGGGCCTCCTCATCCTTCAAGCCATGGAACTGGATAGAGGATGTAATGAGTTGAATCCAGCATGGCTTGATCTCGAAGTTGTTTGCTGGAATCGTCAGATAGAGGATGACCGGGCGGATGTCAGCAATCCGCGGAGTGTAGTAGTACTCCAAGGTGGGACCCGGTGGTGGTGGATGATGATGGACCCCAACTGCCTGGGGATTGGGGTCGTTCCCCAGGAACTGGTTCTCCGGAGGTGGGTTGTGATCGCCTTCCATCTCGTACTCGTCCTCGGACTCGCTGCTCAATTGGCCATCTCTGCGCTCTTCCGTAGCCAGTCTAGCTCGCTGTTGTCTCCTAAGTTGGCGGCTGGTGCGTTCAATCTCTGGATCCAACGGCAGTAAACCTCCCGACTGGCTACGGGTCATGCACTATCTGCACACAATCAAGCAATGCAAACCCGTGAAGGCACAAGTGGGAAGGAACAAAAACTCAATGCGAAAATGAAAATGCTAAAGTAACAGAAATCACTTTTCTTCAACAGCCTAGCAGTTCCCCGGCAACGGCGCCAAAAACTTGACTCACTCCTACTATCACTCTAGAAAATGGCCAAGTGAAACCACTTCCTAAAGCGTAGTATAGCGGGTTTAGGTTTTAATGTCAACCCGGGTCCTAGATGTGATGACTACTCGGTGAAAACTCGTTATCTAGCAGTGAACTTTTAGTGCAAACTCAAGCAAACAAAAACACAAAGCAAGTAAACGGTTGTTCAAGTCAAGAGAGGTCACCCGGATACGGTTCCCCCTAGACTGCTGATGACTCGGTATTTGCACATGTTTTCCCCTTTGATTCTTGATTGTTTGAGCTTGAATTATTACGTCTTTGGCCTATTTTATGCTAGGTTGTGTTCCTTTGTCCCATTTCAGGTCCTAGCACATAAAGTGAAGCATAGGCGCAAGTTTCAAGTCAATCAGAGATCAATTGACGATTCGAGAGAAGAAACTCGGGCATGACCTGAAGAAGAATGGATTTCTACCTCACTTTATGGACAAAGAATCATGCAAGCTTGTTATGAAACGTAAGAGGACGAGACTACGAGCGTCTGGGATCAAACGGCGACTGATTCGGAGTCCGGACGAGGGAGAAACGAAGCATTAAACAGAGGCTGAGCAAGCCACACAGGCAGAGCAGAAAATCCGCACGGCCGTGCAGGGTGAGCTGCACGGCCGTGCAAGGTGAGCTGCACGGCCGTGCGAGTCGTGGCCGTGCGGAAATCACCGAGCCTTCGCACGGGCAACTGGGTGAGCTGCACGGCCGTGCGGCCTGCCCGTGTGGGTCGGGAATTGCTGTTTAAAACCCGATTTTCAGCCAAAGGAAAGGGGAGAGCTGGGTTTTGGATCCCAAACACCCAAGGGACGAACCCTAGAGAGAGAGAGCTGGGTTTTGGATCCCAAACACCCAAGGGACGAACCCTAGAGAGAGAGAGAGAGCGACTTGGAAACATTCTTTGAGCTATTTTGGAGGATTTCTTCGCCATTGAAGCTCGGGAATCAAGCTTGGAGATGGAGATTGAAGATCTAGATCAGATTTCTGCAGTCTCTCTCTTCTCTATGGAGTAACTTCCCTTCACTTAGGTTTTGAGGAACCCTAGTTCCATGATTTAGGATCTTTCCTGTATGAAGTTTTGGATGCTATATTGTTTGATTATAATCGGTTGAGGCATGATTTATTGAGTCAATTGGATCTTGATCAAATTCTCTTGATTTCTGCTTTAACCTATGATAGATAGAATCTGATTAGGTTAAGAGAGCTTCCTTGATTGATAGTAGTGAATTGGTTGTGCGAGAGTCAATCAATTTACTGCTTTGTACTGGAATTCATTCCAGTAGTGGAGATCTGTGTGAATCGCCTTAGCAGTCTATCCCGGTGAAGGCTAGTCGCCTGCCGGGTATTCTGTCTGAGAGGGCTTGGTCAGCTTAAGAGATTCCAAGCTAATTTAGGATCTTCCGCAGTTTAATCAACAGTAGATCAACCAAAGGTAATTGCAACTTGGACCTAATTGAGGAGCTAGGGGGAATCATACCTAAGTGAGTTCCCAACTTGTAATTAGTAGAGTAGTCAGTAGAGTAGTTTTTCAATCAATTCTTAATCTAGTTTGCTAGATAATGAACTGAAGCTGAGTAATAGTAACTCTAGAGACCCGTGGATTCGATATTTATTACTTGTGCCACTATACTGCAGTCCCTTTCATTGGTTACACTTGGCCATTGTTAGGTGTTGTGTTTTGGCGTGTCAAGTTTTTGGCGCCGTTGCCGGGGACTTTCTAGATTATTAGGAAAGGCAGAAGTTTGTTACTTTAGCGTTTTTCTTTTGTTTTCCACCCTTGCTTTTCACTTGGGTGTTTTTGTTTTTGTTGGTGCAGATCTGAATCATGGATCCTCATGGCTTCTCCAATCATTGGGGGTATCCACCACCATCCGAGTGGTATTACCCCGAGACTCCCTGTAGCAATCAAGGAGGAGAAGACTATGGATTCGGGTTCCAGTACCAACCCCCTTTCTACCAAGAACAACCAGACCCCTGGGCATATCAAGAACAACCTCATTACCAAGAAGAATTTCTCCCACAACCAGAAGGGCCATCGGCGCTGGAGTTACCCATGGCGGCCTTCACGGGCCAATCTGCAGAGCCGTGCTACACTCCACAGCCAGATCCAAACTATGAATTGAGGCTTCTCGTGGAGCAGTTTGCTCGAGACACTGAGCAAGCATGCTCCAAGATGGATCTTCAAATCCAAGCCTTTCCTCTTCCGATCCCTCATTTCTCCATGATATGGAGGAGGCTGTTCAACGCTCAGCGATGCAAACAGAGTGGGTGGAGCAAGTTTGCTCACATCTTGCTCAAGATCACCTTTCTGCTACCACGTTAGAAGAGGTGGAGGGTGACAAAGGCTATGGGGATGTTGAGGAGCATACAAAAGTTATCACGGAGAACTTCCATGATAATCATGATCAGGAAAGTCCTCTGGTTGCAGATCACACTGTTCCTCATTTATGCTCTAACATGCTGGGCCTGTGCGAAGAGATACAAGCTGGTCCCATTGAAGAAATTGCTTGGCGACTTGCTCTCCAATCTGTTCTAGAAGAAGAAGAGCGAGCAAGGATGAGGAAGGAAGTTGTGGAGGATGAAGAAGAAAGTGAAGCAGAAGGAGTTCTTGATCTTTTCTCAGCGGTGATACCACATGAAGAAGAAAGGGGGGTTGAAGAAGCAATTGGTGTCCAGGCTGAGGACGGAGTTGAGGTGGAAGAGGCCTGCACCGGCCATGAGTTACATTTCATATCTCCACCAAACTTCGAGGAACTACTTAGCAAGGACCCATTTGCAGTGTCTCTTTGCGAGACCAAGGCCACATCGACATCGGTCCCTCTTGGTGGACGCGATGGTGGCCAATCGATGCTGTCTTATCTGGTTTGGGGCAATGAGACGAGAGAAAAGAAGAAGAGGTCTCGAGGGTGGAGACTTCATCTGCATCAAGTACACGAGCCTTCATCACCTGCCACACCACATGCTCGTGACTTGAGACTCCACCTCATCGACGAGAACCTCAACTTCAAGGAGGTTCTAGCATGGACCGAAACTTAGGAGCCATCGTCCTGCTCACAACGTGAAAGAAGCGCTTGTTGGGAGGCAACCCAACCAGTCGGTTTGCATTTCTTTCTCTATTTATCCTCGGTTGAGTCAGTTTTGTTATTTGATTTTAGAGTCAATAACTCAACCTTTGTGAGATTTTGTGTGGTGTTTGTGTTCTGATTACTCTCTCTTCCTGGAATGCACCGCCTGACCCGTACATCATCATTCACCCTTGATCTGGTAACTTCGTTCTACCCTCCTTATCTTTCCTCCATTGAGGACAATGTCGTGCTTAAGTGTGGGGGGTGTTCGATTATGTATGCGGGTGAATGTTTGGCTGTTTGTGTGCTTGGAGCCTAGTCCACTGTCCAAATTTTGAAATTTGAGGGCTCCAAGTACGTGTTCCTTGCAATTGCCTGCTCAGTATGCTTTGAATTGAAAGTCTTTATAGTAATATGCAACCTAGGGAGGTAGTGTAGCACTATGGAGGATGTTGATGCATTTAAGTCTCGTTGCTTCTTCATATTGTGTTGGTTGATTGAGTGAATTAGTGATCTTAGGACCCTTGAATTGTGTGGTGTTGTGGATTCTCTACCTGTCATGGACTCTTGTATCATGTTTTGAGTTTAACAGGTGCTCGAAAATGTGCTTCAAAATAACGTCTCCCGTGCGAATAGGGCGAAAGTGTGTAAGGGGAGACGGGAATTCGTTCCCAATTTCCACCTACTACCTCCAGCCCCCTTACATGTCTTTCCCCCGCACGAGGCTCGAGACATCCGCTCCTGGCATGGCCGGTAAGAGCAGGTTGGGACCCTTGAAATAAAAAAAAATAACAGAAAACAAGCAAAACAGAAAAGAAAAGGGGTTCCAACCATCTTCAAGAAGAAAATAGAGCACCTTGAAAAATGTGAGTCCATGATCTTTTGTTTTTGAGAATCTCTTCATCCACAATTCATTTGTCCTCTGTTCACTATTTGCCATGATGCCAACTCGATACTAGTGCTCTCGCCGAAGAAGCTATGAGATGACTTGTGTGTCGGTTGACCTCGTACGTTGCTAAATGATCTAGGAAGTCTTCTACCTACGATCTGGGGTGTTTGTTGCTATAGAGGTCTGGAGAGTTGCATTGGTTTGAGTTAGGTTTGCTTGGGGACAAGCAAACAGTTAAGTGTGGGGGGATTTGATGACTCGGTATTTGCACATTTTTTCCCCTTTGATTCTTGATTGTTTGAGCTTGAATTATTGCGTCTTTGGCCTATTTTATGCTAGGTTGTGTTCCTTTGTCCCATTTCAGGTCCTAGCACATAAAGTGAAGCATAGGCGCAAGTTTCAAGTCAATCAGAGATCAATTGACGATTCGAGAGAAGAAACTCGGGCATGACCTGAAGAAGAATGGATTTCTACCTCACTTTATGGACAAAGAATCATGCAAGCTTGTTATGAAACGAAAGAGGACGAGACTACGAGCGTCTGGGATCAAACGGCAACTGATTCGGAGTCCGGACGAGGGAGACACGAAGCATTAAACAGAGGCTGAGCAAGCCACACGGGCAGAGCAGAAAATCCGCACGGCCGTGCAAGGTGAGCTGCACGGCCGTGCAAGGTGAGCTGCACGGCCGTGCGAGTCGTGGCCGTGCGGAAATCACCGAGCCTTCACACGGGCAACTGGGTGAGCTGCACGGCCGTGCGGCCTGCCCGTGTGGGTCGGGAATTGCTGTTTAAAACCCAATTTTCAGCCAAAGGAAAGGGGAGAGCTGGGTTTTGGATCCCAAACACCCAAGGGACGAACCCTAGAGAGAGAGAGCTGGGTTTTGGATCCCAAACACCCAAGGGACGAACCCTAGAGAGAGAGAGAGCGACTTGGAAACATTTTTGGAGCTATTTTGGAGGATTTCTTCGCCATTGAAGCTCGGGAATCAAGCTTGGAGATGGAGATTGAAGATCTAGATCAGATTTCTGCAGTCTCTCTCTTCTCTATGGAGTAACTTCCCTTCACTTAGGTTTTGAGGAACCCTAGTTCCATGAGTTAGGATCTTTCCTGTATGAAGTTTTGGATGCTATATTGTTTGATTATAATCGGTTGAGGCATGATTTATTGAGTCAATTGGATCTTGATCAAATTCTCTTGATTTCTGCTTTAACCTATGATAGATAGAATCTGATTAGGTTAAGAGAGCTTCCTTGATTGATAGTAGTGAATTGGTTGTGCGAGAGTCAATCAATTCACTGCTTTGTACTGGAATTCATTCCAGTAGTGGAGATCTGTGTGAATCGCCTTAGCAGTCTATCCCGGTGAAGGCTAGTCGCCTGCCGGGTATTCTGTCTGAGAGGGCTTGGTCAGCTTAAGAGATTCCAAGCTAATTTAGGATCTTCCGCAGTTTAATCAATAGTAGATCAACCAAAGGTAATTGCAACTTGGACCTAATTGAGGAGCTAGGGGGAATCATACCTAAGTGAGTTCCCAACTTGTAATTAGTAGAGTAGTCAGTAGAGTAGTTTATCAATCAATTCTTAATCTAGTTTGCTAGATAATGAACTGAAGATGAGTAATAGTAACTCTAGAGACCCGTGGATTCGATATTTATTACTTGTGCCACTATACTGCAATCCCTTTCATTGGTTACACTTGGCCATTGTTAGGTGTTGTGTTTTGGCGTGTCAACTGCAGTTAAGTCGGATTGCAATTTACCAAGTTCAGTTTTCATGAAAGTTATACTGCGGAAGGTTCTTAAATAGCCTGAAGTCTCGACTAAAGGTCTCCAGACCCTCTCAATCTGAGTCTCTAGCGGGCGACTAACCTCCACCGGAGTAAACAGATTGAGGCCCTAACGAACCAAACCTCCACTACCGAATGGAATTAGGTACAGAATAGCGAATTGGCTCCTCGACTAAAGTCACCAATTCGCCACCTTCGATTAAGGATACTCTATCAACCTAGGCAGATATTCTCATTCTAGGTCAAAGCAGAAACAACAGGAATTTGATCAGGATTCAAATCATTCAATCATTCAAACCTCAATCGAATATAATCACTTCACAAACTCTGTACTTGGGTTCATACAATCAAACATAGCATACAAATCTAGGGTTCCCCATACCCAGATGAATGGGGGAACTACTCCATAGAGAAAGGAGCAAAAGCAGATTCAGACGCGGAAATCATACTGTGAAGACGGATTTCTGCTCCTGGACGTTTAATCGGCACTTCTCCAAGCTCAAGCCGGGCTCCAATGGTGATGAAGATCAAGCTATGGCACTTGGGAACTCTGGTTCGTCGCTTTCTCTCTCTAGGAATCGGTTTCTCTCTCAAAAACTCGGAACCCCCTGAAAGTTGGCCTTCTTTTCCTTTTATCAGCTGCCAGATCGCGATACCCGGTCGGGTATTTTGGATTTCGACCGGGTATAATCAAAACGCACCGTTTCTTCAAAGGGAAAATCCCCGGTCACTCTCCATAATCCCCGACCGGGGATTTTAGCCATTTTGCCCGGGCCCCCCTCTGTTTCTCACGGGGCGCCCAAAGGAATAATACCCGACCATGGCCAGAAAATACCCGGTCGGGTATTTCTGCCTTTGGCCGGGTATTTTGGTTCTCCAGCCTCCTTCTTCCCAACTTCGCTCCTTTCGACCCAGAACTCGTTTCTCCGTCTCGATTCCAACGCCGGGTCCTGAAATATGACATAAACACACAACCTAGCGTGAAATCGGCTTAAAACACGAGATTCCACATCACAAACGGCTTCAGAATAGGGGTGAAACTATGTGTAATTATCGGTCTATCACCCTGCCAGAGAATGGGGGAAGAGGTGAAGGCGGATTGTGTCATCAGGGACACCATTTAGCTTGAACCCGTTCGTCAGCTGCATAAAACGGGAAAGATGCACCCTTGCCTCCTCATCCTTCAAGCCATGAAACTGGACAGAGGATGTAATGAGTTGAATCCAGCATGGCTTGATCTCGAAATTGTTCGCTGGAATGGGCGGGTAGAGGATGACAGGGCGGATATCAGCAACCCGTGGAGTGTAGTAGTACTCCAAGGTGGGACCCGGCGGCGGTGGATGATGATGAACCCCATCGGCCTAGGGTATGGGGTTGTTCCCCAAGATCTGATTCACCGGGGGAACCTGGTGAGGATTCCCCTAGTGTGGATTGTGATCTCCTTCCATCTCGTACTCGTCCTTGGACTCGCTGCTCAAATGGCCGTCTATGCACTCCTCCGTAGCCAGTCTAGCTCGCTGTTGTCTCCTAAGTTGGCGACAGGTGCGTTCAAGCTCCGGATCCAACGGCAGTAAACCTCCCGATTGGCTACGGGTCATGCACTATCTGCACACAAGCAAGCAGCAAACCCGTGAAGGCACAAGTGGGAAAGAAAAAACAGTCAATGCGAAAATGAAAATTGCTAAAGTAATAGAAATCACTTTTCTTCAACAACCTAGCCGTCCCTGGCAACGGCGCCAAAAACTTGACTCACTCCTACTGTCACTCTAGAAAATGGCCAACTGTAACCACTTCCTAAAGCGTAGTATAGCGGGTTTGGGTTTTAATGTCAACCCGAGTCCTAGATGTGATGACTACTCAGTGAATACTTATTATCTAGCAGTGAAACTTTAGTGCAGGTCCAAATTAACAAACAAACAAAGCAAGTTTAACGGTTGTTTTCAAGTCGAGAGAGGTCATCCGGATATGGTTCCCCCTAGACTGCAATTAAGCCGGATTGCAATTACCAAGTTTAGTTTCTATGATAGTTATACTGCGGGAGGTTCTTAAACAGTCTGAAGTCTCGACTAAAGGTCTCCAGACCCTCTCAATCTGAGTCCCCAGCGGGCGACTAACCTCCACCGGGGTAAACAGATTGAGGCCCTAACGAACCAAACCTCCACTACCGAAGTAAATTCGGTACAGAATAGTGAATTGGCTCCTCGACTAAAGTCTCCAATTCACTACCTTCAATTAAGGGTGCTCTATTAACCTAGGTAGATATTCTCTTTCTAGGCTAAAGCAGAAATAACAGGAATTTGATCAGGATTCAAGTCATTCAATCATTCAAGCCTCAATTGAACATAATCAAATCATAAAATCTGTACTTGGGTTCATACAATCAGACCTAACATACAAATCTAGGGTTCTCCATACCCAGATGAATGGGAAAACTACTCCATGGAGAGAGAAGCAAAAGCAGATTCAGATGCGGAAATCATACTTTGAAGGATGGGTTTCTGCTCCTGGTCGTCAATCGGCACTTCCCCAAGCTCAAGCCATGCTCCAATGGTGATGAAGATCAAGCTAGGGAACTTGGGAACTCTGGTTCGTCGCTTTCTCTCTCTAGGAATCGCTCTGTCTCTCTAAAACTCGGAACCCCCCTACTTTGGCCTTCTTTTCCCTTAAAAAGCTGCCTGTCGCGATCCCCGGTCGGGTATTTTGGGTGTCGACCGGGTATGTTCAAAACGCGCGTTTAGGAACAGGGGAAAATCCCCGGTGTGGCCTAAGAATCCCCGACTGGGGATTTATGCTTCCTGCCCGGGCCCCCTTCTGCTTCTCAGCGACAAATACCCGGTCGGGTATTTGAGCCCATAACCGGGTATTTTTCTCCTGCAGCACACTTCGACCCAACTTCGCTCCTTTCGACCCGAAACTCGTGTCTTCGCCTCGATGCCAACGCTAAGTCCTGAAATATGACATAAACGCACAACCTAGCGTGAAATCGGCTTAAAACACGAGAATCAACATCTCAAACGGCTCAAGAATAGGGGTAAAAACATGTGTAATTAATGGTCTATCAGTTTTACTCACAAACGTCTGGCTACTCTCATGCTAATTACTCTCCCGGGAAACAAACCAAACATCTCGTAGGATGTGGCCATATCGGACCCACCACTATCGATGTAGTCATATCGAACCTGACACCACTCTGGGTGTGGTCATATCGGACTCAACAACACTCTGGGTGTAGTAATATCCAAGATTCAAAAAGGCGCTAGGCGTAAGGCGGGCGTTGAGACTTTGCCTAGCGCCTAGCTCGCCTAGGTGTAGACTAAGTGTGCCTAGGCGTTGGAAGAAAAATAGTTATTCACACTGCATGTTGAATGAAATAATAAACTACAACACTTCCTCACTTCTGTTAAAGTGATTGACAAATTACTCAACACTTAATGATAAGAACATAACTCACATATTCATAGAATCATAGCTCAATAGCTCACAAAGTTCTTGAGCTATTGAAAATATTGATATAGAAAATTTATTTTGTAGTTGACGTTAATTTTCTCCTTTAATATTGACTTCCTAACTCCATCTAGTTATGTTTAGGAGAGACTTATATGTTGTCTTACTCCAATGACGTGTTTCAGTATCTAACTAGGCCCGAAACCTCTATGCGAGGTGTTTTGCCATCGTCGTACGCCTAGGCATGCCTAAGCGTAAGGTTAAGTGTGCCTTTTTGAACCATGGTAATATCTCATGAATGATCATCGGTCAACACCACATCAAGGGTGTGACATAACATATAATAACAAAATAATAGCACGGGGAGCTCTAATTACTATGTAATTCACCGTGAGACCAAAATACTCTTGTTTGGTAACCTTATACATGATTCATAACTCATCTCGCTTAATATTTGTTCGTTACTTAAACATGTACTTGACCTGGCCATAACTGGCTCAACATATGCGAACCAGGAGTTGTATAATTGCACTTCCTCAGGATAACCCTGGTGCAAAGTCATCCTCCTTAACATTATAATATCATCATCCCACCTGTAAACCCAAATACAACAATCATGTGAACTTATATTCAAGCACCTTCTCAAACCATCATAAGTCATATCAACAGTAAAGTCCTCAAATAGCAACATATATGCGATCATCAACATAAACATGGTCCATACCGATTAAGGCAATGCAATAATATCACATAGCAGCCTATGGTTTATCATATAAAATAAAAGTCCATACGCCCCTAATCAATATATTCTAGTACAACTAGGTCAATTCTAAGTATCAATATGATTATTGACTCATCCCGAATATCACAATTAATTCCCTCCTAAGGTCCAAGTGTAAACCTTAGTCGGGTGCAATACAGGGCAAGTATATTTGAATATCGACTCGGACCAGTCCGTGTACCACCTACTTCAGTCATTTGAATCATTATCTAGTGAATTGATTTTGGTTGAAAAGGTTACTAATTAAAGTAAAGCAAGACAAAAGTAAATGGTTTTGAAAGCTCTTTATGAGAAGGATCACTCGGGTGTCATTTCCCCCTAACTACTACCATAGTATGTGAATCAAAGTGATTGCTATGGCCTATGGGCAAGGTGACCGCGAACCGCTTGGGGACACAAGTATGGTCGTAGACCACACTCTCGATTGCCAAACCGAGGGATACATTATAGGCTCTTCAAGCGACCCTCTCGGTTAAAGCAATCGATGGTTGACTTACTCCCTCACCCAACCCAATGGTTGGGCAGCTTAATCGCGCTTAACCAAATTGCTTAATCCAACATCAAGGTTTTCCCTAAATTAACCTAGATAGGTGACTTAAGAAGCCCTAGGAATCCCAACTCAATTGAGCCTCCCTTGAAAGGGGGCTTTCCCTCTCTAATCTAGGTTAAATTGGCCAATTAGATTGCTAAGCACAAACAAGCACAATCAACATGAAAAATACATCAATCATGGAATTAAACAACACTCATGAACAATCATTCAACATAACATAAACTACATGGTAAATAGTTAGGATTTCACAACACCCAAGTGAAAAAGGAAACTACTCCATGCTAGAAAGGTGAGAAACACAAGGGGAAGAAGAAGTGGAAGTCATCATGGAGATGCTTCCAATCTTCTTTGCACTTGTGCTGAACTTGGAGCAAACCCTAGCCTTCCTTCTCCTTTGGTTCGTTCTTTCTCTCTCTAAAAGCTGAAGAAGAAGACACTTTCTCACTCTTGGGCTCTCTCTTCTCTCTTCCTTTCAGCTCTCCTTTTAAACAAGGATCGGGCTAAGTTCACGGCCTCAGTTCACGGCCGTGAACTCTTGAACGCGTCCGTGAACTCAAGGCTAGCGTCGAAACGCACCCCTTCGCTTGCTCAGGTTCACAGGCAACATCTCTAGTTCACGGTCTTAGTGACCGTGAACTCACCTAGCGTCAGCAACTTAGGATTTGGCCCTGGATGCCTTGATGTTCACGGGCAACATCTCCTGATCTTCACGGTCTAAGCAGGCAGTGAACTTCCTAGAGAAACCGTGAACTGCCGGTTTTTCACCTCTTCTCCTGGTTTTCGCTCCTTTTCGTCCAACTTTTGACCCCGAGGCTGGTTTCACCTGTTAAATCCCGAAACATGATAAAACACAAGAAACCTCGCGTAAAACCACCCTTTTAGGAGCACAATTGCCACAAACGCCTAAGAAAAACGGGTGTAAAATATGTACAATTAGGCCCGAATCAATTATCGTGATACGTCAAAATCGGTATGCCGTGCTAATCCCTCACTAGTTTTAGTTGTGTAAACACCGATTTTAGCTTCTCGTACTAAGACTTTGCTTTTCTCAAACGAACTCGGAATCAAAATCTAAAACCCTCCTAGTATCCCCTGTAGTGTCCCCTTCAAAGTTAATACTAGGCTCCGGGATGAATTCTCGATAAAAACACATCAAACTCTAGTCGGAGCTAAATTCAGCGATTCCGACTCCGACCTAGATAATTGCTGATATTCATAGGTTAAACTAGAAAATTTATTATCTCGCCGTAACAAGCTCGTATATAAAATTTGGGTTTAATCTGGCTTCTGAATCCTCCAAAACTCGAATTCCACAGATCGAAAACTCAAGAAATTCATGAACCAAAATTTGTTTCAAAACTCTAAATTGATAAACTAGGACGTAGTGATGGATTAGACGATACTCACGTGATTTTTGGATCATTACAACTCAAGAACCTGAGCTCTGCAACTTTCTCACCGAGCATCTCTGTTACTCTGTTTTGTTTTGTGGGTTCAGGAGATGAGGAATGGAAAAAACAAAAATCGAATTGAAGGGGAAGGGGGATTACGTACCAATCTTGTGAATTTTGGATCGGTGAAACCCAAAGAACCAACCCCAACTTCCTATCATACCTCCCCTGTTTCTACTCTCTGTTCTTGCTTCTCGAAATAGAAATGGAATAAAGGAGACCGGTAAAGGTTTATATATACGTATGAAACGATCGGTGCCAAAAATACATGCACGTATATGGCACCGCTACCATACTTAAATTCAATTACTTTTTTACTTTTACTTTTCTATTTCCCTTTCCTGTACTTCACACACGTACGTATTGAGTGTGAATATAATAATTCATATATATCTTTATGTATTGATATTATAATGATATTTACCCGGTCGATTGATATTTCGATTTTCATCGAAATACTAATAAAATACTCGATTTAAATTACGTATTTTTGTAAGAAACTGAAATACTGGTTTAGGTGAGAATAAATGTTACAGACGACAAGCCGAGGGAAAGGCGAAAGCCAACAACAGCAAAATTGTACTCCTGATGGCAGGAGCAGTCAAGGTTCTACAACTCAACATCAACTCTCAAGCCTCATTCTGTAAGTAAAGGCGGCACCTTTTCTTTTTTCTCCTCAATTTCGATTTGGGTTTTGATGACTAGTGTAACAAAAACACAATTTTGTTGCGCTGCTCACACTATTGTGAGCACCTATGCTCACATGGTAAGATTGAAGGTCACATCCCACTTATGATTTGGAGGGTTGGGATTGCTTGCTTTTGAGATGAGCTTCTGTAAGAAAAAAAAAAAGATATAAGCCAAGTACCCCTTTAAGTGGGATGGTCCCACATTTCTTTCATTTTCCATTCTTCTTCCTCTTTCTTGTGCTATTTTATTTTTGAATACTTGTCCGAATACGCTGAAGACTTCTTCGGCTCTTTTGAATATTTGCTTGACTCTTATTAAAATGTCATCATTTATGTGAAATATTTGTTGGTCTTATATATGAGAATACTAGTTCGACGCTTTTGAATATTTTTTAGACTCTTATTAATACGCGTTTGTTGTGTGAATATTTGTTGGTATGAGAAATGCGAATACTAGTTTGACACTTTTGAATATTTGTACGACGTCTTTGAATACTTCTCCTACACTATTGAATATTTGTTCGAAGTGATATGATCCCAAACAACCTCTTCCACAAGTCACAATTATTTGCCAAAGAAGTCATCTAAACTCATATGAAGAATCCTGATTTTTGGCCAAGTGTTTTAACTGTTTCAAGTGTCCTACCTTGGAGGCTTGGTTCTCACAATTGGCTCACTGGAAATTGGAGGTTAAGGGTTTGTTTTGAAGATAAAGTGTCCTTCTACAAGATGACATGGTTTTTGAATCCAGAAGAACCCAATAAGGTTGTTTTCCAATGTCTCAAAATTGCTCACTCAAAACAGGAAAAACTGCCAGAAAATTGTTAAGTTTGAAAACGTGTTCGTGAAGTCTACTTTGGAGCTCCATTCCGGGAAGAGGATTGAGATTCGAGTCAAGAGCTCTATACCACATGAAATTACGTATGCTAATCTACAAAGACAAGGCATTGGTTGATGGATTACTAACCAGAAGGTCTTCGATCAAGAGGCTCAAAGATGGCTTCGAAGACTGTTCTATTACTTGGAGCTGAAGGTAGGATTTGTTTGCTTGTTTAATACGGATTGTTTTCCATTTCTATTTGAACTTAGTTTTCGAGTCCTATTGTAATTAGGAAGAATTGTAGTTTAGTTGCTCTAGCTATCTATTTAAGCTTTCGTTTGCATTGTAAATTGTAATTGATTTAAGTTTTATGAAAAAGAACACGTTTATTCATTGAGTTTGTCCTAGGTTTGATTGGATTGAGTCCATCAAACAAGCGAGCTCTGTATCAATTGAGTATCCATCTCAATTGTGGACGAGTTGCAACCTTCAATCGATCGAGCCTCTTCTCAATTCTTGGCGAGAAGTTGCACACTCGACATCCACCCTATTTCAATCCCTATTTTTGGCTTCCATTGGATTCAATCTTCGTGAATCCACAAGGCTCAGTAACTCTTATCAATAAGCTCGAGGTTGAGGGCTTATCACGAAGTCAATGAATACGTGTTCATTTGTGTGAAATATTTTTTGGTCTTAGAGATGAGAATACTTGTTGGAAGCTTTTGAATACTGGTTCCGTTGTTCGGCCTGTTTGAATACTTGTTCAGCGCTTTTGAGTACTCGTTCAACGCATGGTATTCATAAGTGTCAAACAAGTATTTAAAAGCGTCAAAAGTATTCAAAAGCATCAAACAAATATTCAAAAGTGTCGAACTAGTATTCCCAGATTTAAGACCAGCAAATATTACACACAATGACCACGTATTAATAGGCATCAAACAAATATTCAAAAGCGTTGAAAAAGTCTACAGGGTAAATTCGAACAAATACTAAAAAATGAGAGAGTACAAGAGAGAGTAAGAAATGGGGGGGAATGAAAGTAATGTGAGACCAGCCCACTAAAAGAGTACTTGGCTCTTTACTTTTTTCTTTACATATGCCCATTTAAAACGCAACAAATCCTAGTACTACAAACGATAAGTGAGATGTGCCCTTCAATATCACCATATGAGTATAGGTGCTCACAAAATGGTGTGAGCACCATAGCAAATTTGAACAAAATAGGGGCCTGAAGAAGACGTTTGCTAGAACAACTGGCTTACACTATTAAAATCAGAAACTGATTTACAAAGACAAATTTAGGTATTTCAACGGGTTCATGGATATAACAGGGGTGAGAGACAGGTCAAAAATGGTTCTGCTTGAAGCCCCAATTAGCCACGAGAAGCCCTACCTTGAGATGAGAAAGAATGGCAAGATGGAGAAAGCTTTCAGGTACATTTTCGAGATCAACTTGGAAATTGATTGCCTCGCCATTAGGGTATGTACGCTTTTCTCTTTGATCTTCTTCCATGGGTTGTAGGTAATTCAATTGGCCAATACTACTCTGAGTATCCAACTTGGCTGCTTTATTATAGATTTTGACTCTTGAATAGTGATTAGTATACATGGGAAGGTAGCAGGAAAGGAAGTTTTAAGCTTTAACGAGTTGTTGATTAATGAGATGCTGAAATTAGAGACGATTGTTAGTGATGGAGTGTCCAATTTGGTTGCTTTCTAATAGATTTCAAACTCTTGAATCAGTGATTCGTATGGGTGGGTAGGTAGCAGAAAAGGAAGTTTTGAGGTTGAATGAGCTGTTGATGAATGAGCTGCTCAAATTGGACGGGATTATTGGTGATGGAGATGTCAAATTAAAGAGGAAATAGTAGGCGAGCTGTGTTCATATTGGGATAGTTATATCCTGCTGTTCTTCCGTTTCTACGTACCATTGAAGATGTGAAATAGCTAGAATCTTGATTCAAAGAACAATGACCCTTACAAGATCCAAACTTCAATCACTGAATGTAAGTTTGTGAACCCTTTTTGTGAATTTGTAGCTCAAATTATGTGTTTGAGAATCCATGTTTAAATGCTCAATTAAATGGATTTGTGTTGAATGTCAAACCTTTTCGAGAATCCATGTTGTTCTTTCCCTGTTGTTTACTCTAGATCAATTTGTTATTGTTTATTAGTCTAGCTTTTTCAAGGTTTTATATAAACTCTAATTACAACTTGTCTTAGTTCCCACATCAGGGAAGAATTAGTACACCATCAATCTTGCTTTGAATGAATCCTACCATAAAGATAGTCAGGTGTAAGATTCTTCACATTTGAGAACCCATATTAAGAACTTAATATGGTTTGCTGTGAGAAGTCATGATCTGATAGTACTCAATTTATATTCCTCTTTGGCTTACAGGCTACGTGACTCGTCTCGAATATCACAAGTAATTCCCTCCTAAGGTCCAAGTATAAACCTTAGTAGGGTGTAATATAGGGCAAGTATGTTTAAATATTGACTCGGGCCGGTCCGTGTACCCCTACTTCAATTGCTTGAAACATTATCTAGCGAATCGGTTTTGGTTGAAAAGATTGCAAATTAAAGTAAAGCAAGGCAAAAGTAAATGGTTTTTGAAAACTCTATGAGAGAAGGATCACTCGGGTGTCGCTTCCCCCTAAGTACTACCATGACACGAGGAATTGAATAATTGTTACGGGCAAGGTCACCGCGAGCCGCTAGGAAATGCAACTATGGTCGTAAACCACACTTTCGTTTGCCAAACCAAGGGATACATTATAGGATACTCAAGTAGCCCTCTTGGTTAAGGCAATCGATGGTTGACTTACTCTCTCACTCAACCCTATGGTTGGTCGGCTTAATCACGCTTATCCAAATTGCTTAATTCAACATCGAGGTTTGCCCTACATTAACCTAGATAGGTGGCTTAAAAAGCCCAAGGAATCCCAACTCAATTGAGCCTCCCTTGAAAGGGTGTTTTTCCTCTAATATAGGTTATAATGACCAATTGGATTGCTAAGCACAAACATGCACAATCAACATGAAAAATACTTCAATCATTGAATTAAATCATTGAATTAAAAAACACTCATAAACAATCATTCAATTCACACAACAACTACATGGCAAATAGTTAAGGTTTCACAACACCCAAGTGAAAAAAGAGTACTACTCCATGCTAGAAAGAGGAAGAGGTAGAAACCATCATGATTAGGGCTGGTAAACGGTCGGTAACCGGTCAAACCGGATACCGTTTACCCGGTTACCGGTATACCGCATATCATCACACACCCGCCGATTGTCGATACCGTGTAAGAGTCGGTATACCGAGTACCGAGTGTGACGATTATCGGTTATATCCCGGTTTCTCGATTTACCGCTAAATGGGAGAGGAAGGGGGAAATTGTTGGAGCCTAGAATGGTTATCTTTCTGCTCCACTATCGACATGACTTGGCGAAGGATTATAGGAGCAGGAGAAGGGATGCTTGCGGACACTGTAAAGTGTAAATGATGACATGTGTCGTAACTCATGAAAGATGAATCAAATTGATTTTTTGGACAATAGACACGTTAAAGGCTTAAAGCTACATGAGTATAAAATTGATCAATCCTTTCATCACTGTGCACGTGGGATTTGGGAACATAACTGGACAATGGGCAGTTGGACACGTATATATCACGTATATATATCTCAAGGGCCGGCTGTTTTTTTTTTTTTTTTTTTTGAGTTGGGCATATATGCATGCACGAAAAGAATAGTTAATTCAAACCTAAAATTAGGGCTGTCAGTTCGGTTGCCGGTTAGCGGCTAACCGGCTGGTCTAACCGATAACCGCCGGTTAGCGGCTAACAGGAAACCGAAAAAAATGGGTGGCGGTCGGTTGTCGGATGAGTTCAGTGGTTAGGCGGTTAGCCGAAAAATCGAGGCCGGTTAACCGGCCAACCGACACTAAACGACCCCTTTTGGCCTAAATAAAACCACCCACTGACCCACCTCTCCCTAAACCCTAGCAGTTGTGAGCAGCCCCCATCCTCCCTCCTTCTCCCCCATCCTTCCTCCTCTGACCTCTTGTTCCTCCATCTTCCCTCCTCCTCCCCCATCCTCCCTCCGACGACGACTCCGGCCGCCCTCCCCTGCCTCCTCTGCTACCCCTCCTTCCACCGCCACCACAACTAGCCGCCCTGCCTCCGTCCCCGCCCTCCACTGTCTCCGTCGCCGCGCGCCTCGCCGCCTCGCCGCGCCGCCGCGCGCGTCTCCTCGCGCCGCCCGCCTTGCCGCCTCGCCGCGCGCCGCCCGCCTCGCCGGCCGGTGGATTTTGAGAGATGGGAACAGAAAGATGGGAACAGAGAGATATATGTGTGTGGGGGGGAAGACGAAGGGAGGAGAGGAACACTTTCGCTCTCAAATGGGGAAAATCCCCTCTACAATTTTTTTTGGATCTTGATCTTGCACCCTTCTCTCTCTGTCTGTCTCTCCCTTTCTTCCCCTTTCTCTCTTTTCTTTTTTTAGCTTATGAATCTCTCTACCGATAGATGGTGCATGTGGATGTGTGATATGGATAAGAAAAGAGTGGTTGAGTTTTTTTCGTTTTATTTATTTATTTATTTATTTTTGCTTTTTTTCGGTTGGCCGGCTAACCGAGCCTAAACCGTAACCGGCCGGTCGGTTGGCCGGCTAACCGTGATCTCTCTTCGGTCGGTGGTCGGCAGCTATAAGGGGTGTCTCGGTTTAACCGAAAACCGAGTTTTTGGTTTTCGGTTAAACCGAAACCGACCGGTTGCCAGCCCTACCTAAAATGGACGGAGAGGAGATGAATACTGAGCAGGGAAGCACCGACGGCCACGAGGGTTGACGAACATAGGTCCGACGGCAACGAGGTCGAGCACTGTGGTCGGTGAAGAGGACGAGGTGCTGCCTGGGCTGCTGGGTTGTGGCTCGTGGGTCGAGCGTGTGGTGGCGAGTCGACGACAGCGAGGACCTAGATTACCAGCTTGGTTTGTATCGCAGGAGTCCTCAAGCAAGCAGAGGGGAGACGGGTTGCGGACGAAGATTAATTTATCATTGTTACTTTAGTATTTACTTAGGTAAATTGTAATTAGGGTTGGGTTGCCGATCTGTGTACGTTTAGGCATTTGGCCTTTTGCAATTTTGATCCAAGCACTACCAATTCCGGTATCGGATAACCGGGAATCCGACGGGTTGTTGGCTTGTCGATTCCGGTACACCGTTGCCCCTCTTTTGCAATTCGATAACCGTTGTCGTCGGTTAACGGTTTAATCGGTAACCACGGTTACCGGTTAAACCGTTAACCGACAGACCGAATCCAAGCCCTAATCATGATGATGCCTCCAATCTCCTTTGAGCTTGTGTTGATCTTCTCTTGGGGAGAATCTTCCCAATCCACCACTTGGTGCAAACCCTAGCCTTCTTTCTTCCTTGATTCGTTCTTTCTCTCTCTAAAATATGAAGAAGAAGACACTTTCTTACTCTTGGCTCCCCCTTTCTCTCTTCCTTTGAGCTCACATTATATACCAGGACCAGACTCAGTTCACGGCCTATTTTCGCGGCCTATGTTCACGGCCGTGAACTCTTCAACGCGTCCGTGAACATAGACCATGCTGTCGAAACGCACCACTTCGCCATTAGGAGTTCACGGTTTGGCATCAATCTTCACGGTCTTGTTGACCTTGAAGTCATCCCGAGGTAGTAACTGCAGAATTCTCCCTGGACGCATTGCGGTTCACGGTTTTGGGCTTCAGTTCACGGCCATAGTGGACTGTGAACTCCCATGATAAATCGTGAACTCTGCCTGCATCACCCTCTTTGCCCGGTTTTTGCCTCTTTTCGTCCAACTTTCGACTCTGGGGCTGGTTTCACATGTTGCATCCTGGAACACACTAACACGCACAAAACCTAGCGTAAAACCACCCTTTTAGGAGTCCAAATGCTACAAACGCCCAAGGGAAATGTGGATAAATTGTGTGCAATTAGGCTCGAATCACTACGTGTAGAAATTTCCCGGATAATGCCCTTCAAAAATTCTTCTAATAGGTTAGTTGAGTTCATGAGTATGGATCTGGAGCTTCTCCACTAGTAATGAATATTAAGGACCTGCTATTGTTTCTCATCATCAATGGTCGTCGAGATTGTGGAGCCGATAGACAAATTGTTGAACATGTCGATTAGTAAGCGGAATCCTCTTTCCTATCACTCGCGCAGTTGCATATGCTTTTCACGCCCACACGCAACTCAACTGGTTGGCTTCAAATATTTACTTTAAAAAAATTTCCCTCTGGTTTGTCGGTACCATTTCAATTTGACATTTATGATTCTGTCTCATTTTCTTTAAGTTCCTCTACCTTCAGGCTTCTTCCAGCAATTCTCTCTCTCAACAATTGATGGAAGGTTTTGCCTTACTATTGTAGTTGACAGGATCAAGCAAATTATGTCTATCATGTCTATTGTTGATGTTTAATTGATAAGCTTAACACCAGTAAATACCACCCTTATCTATAAAAAAAGGGTAAATTGCAAGTTTGGTCACTGAAAGTGCTAGAATATTCATGTTTGGTCACTGAAATAATTTTATTCTATTCCTGGTCACTGAAAGTGCTTAACGGTTCACGATTGGTCACTCTCCGTTAGTCTTCGCCAACCTCCGTTAACGGAGTCCGTTATTTGCTGACATGGCAAACAGTGTGGCCGAGTCAGCGTGATTTAACCCGGAAAAAAAGGAACCCGACCCGCCACGTCATTTTTACCCGCCATGTCAAATCCCCCAACCAAACCCGTGAACCCAACCCTAAAATCGACCCCTCTGTCTACTTTATAAGGCTACCCTTACGCAACAATCCACTCCAACTTCCCAACCCGTGAACCGTACCTCTCCACCTCTCTGTTTTCTTCCTCCTTCTACATCAGATTCTCCCACTTCCCTCTCTGTCAATGGCGGCACCCTTTTGTCATTGTGGAGAGCCAACAGATCTGAAGACGAGCTGGACTGAGGTGAATCTAGGGAGGAGATTCTATGGGTGCAGCAGATATGGGGTAAGATTTCACTCATCTTTGTTTCCTGTTTTACTTTCACGATTCGAATGTTATGCTCCTTCATCTTTCAGTGTTTTTTGTTTTGTTTGATGACGTGTAGACAAATGGAGCTTGTAATTACTTCAGATGGAGAGACCCAGTCCTTGAGGAGCATATGCGATATGTGGTGCTGAACTTTCATCGTCGGATTCGAGAGCAAGAGCAGAGGCAAAAACAGAAAGGGTCCAATGTTAATGTGAAAATAGTGTCCATCTTCATTGCCATTGCCCTTGTATTCTCTCTATTTTGGATATGAAATGAGCAGCCGTCTATTGAATTGTAGCTGCTGCTGTAATCGAACCATCAAGGGTTCTGTGTACTGTTGTCTGTGTTTAACCCTAGTAAAATTAATTTTCGCTTTTGACCACTTAAAGTACTATTTCTTTCCACGTTTGGCCACTTAAAGTACTATTTCATTTCGCATTTGGTCACTTAAAATTTGTCTCAGGCCCACCATTGGTCATTGAAAGTCCAGTACAGTTTGACTTTTCGTCACTTACATTCTAATTCAAATTGATATATAGTCACTTGAATTTGAATCAAGTTCACATTCTTGAGTTGGAGACAGAAGGTTTGAATTACAAACTTAAGCAAACCTGATAGTCATTCATAAACAGTAGTACCTACAAGTTCCAAATTATAATTACACAAAGGTTGTGTTTGTCCAAAAGAGCCATGCATCATAACCTAACCGACAAAACTCAAACTAGTAAATAGGAAGTAGTTTGCAAGAGCCACTAGAGGCTTCAAACTGCAAAATGGTCATTCACCAAGACCTAACCGACCACTACTAAAGCTAAAACTACTCTTCAGAGCTGCGCTGCTTGAGTGACTTGACTTCCAATATGTGAGACTTGAGAGCTTTGGCTTGCTTGCTGTGATACCTGACTTGATGGCCTCCGAGTAGTTCCCTGCAAATTAAGACGACATTAGCATGCTGGTGGAAGTAAAAAGGTAAGGAAAGTGTAAAAGTGCAAAGAGAAATACATCAGGCATGAGTTGGACTATATGGGGCTGACTCCTTGGCAAAGAAGAAGCATTGTCTGCAGTCTTTTTTGTCGTTTCTGTAGGGCTGCAAGTCTGTTTCTCTCAGCCCTTTCTAGTTGCTTCTTCCTTCTCATTCTTTCTTGCCTCAACCTTATTTCTCCTTTCTTCATCATGGAAGGTTTTGTTGTGCCCAACTACCCCACATTTGCTACACTTGGGCTTCTTTCCTTCCGGATTTGATGATTCCCTTCCATCTCCTAACTCGGATATTGGCCAATACTCTCTGTAGTAGTGGGCGAAATGGAGTTCTTATAAATTGCAGCTGTTGTTTCCTTGGAGTAGCACTCAACAACATAATCATACACTCGACTGCTTGCCCTATGAATTGCCTGAATTGCATGCTCACATGGAGTACTCGTCAACTCCCAACGTCTACAAGTGCATGTCCTATTGATTAGATTCACCACAACTTGCTTGTTGTGCCATCTTACTTCAAACTCACCATTTCCATTTGATTCAGCTACCCACTTCACAGCTTCTTTTGCCAACTTCCCAAGTTTAAATGCAATCTTCCGACTCAACGGACCAGCCCACTTAGTTACCTCCTGCTGTCTATCGGCATATAAAAGCATCAAATTCCGCCTAATCCCCTCCAGCATGCTTATAGGTCCCAAATCCCTCTCCTCTATAATCACATCATTCCAACTCTCTACCATATTGCTTGTAATTATGTCACATGTTGTGAGGGTGTGAAAATGGGACCTGGTCCAATGGTGAAATGGCTTTTCAAACAGCCAATCATAAGAGGGCTTATGGTACTCGGACAAATCTTGCATTGCGGTCCGAAACTCTGGCACAGTGTATGCTCTAGCTGCTGTCCAAAACAAGTCCTTCACCATTTTGGAACTCCCACATGCTCCCTTCAAATTTGTCCATAAGTGCCTTGCTCAATGTCTCTTCTCACATGAGGGAAAGACATGGTTAAGGGCTGGAATGAGACCCTAAATAAAACAACAGAATATAGGTTAACATATGTAACTAGTGTGAATTCCTCCATTTGCAACAAAAAAGTATGAGAAAATTGGTATACCTTCTGTTTGTCGGACATGAATGTTCATCCGGGATTATCCATGATGTTAAGATCACTAGCAATCTGCTGGAGAAACCATTCACAATTCTCCCTATTCTCCACTTCAACATGAGCAAAAGCGATCGGATAGTACTGATCATTTGAGTCTACACCTACTGCTGAAAGAAGCTGTCCTCCATATTCATGCTTCAAGAAGCATCCATCTATGCATAAGATTTGTCTACAACCAGCCTTGAATCCTTGCTTCGAAGCCTCGAAAAAAACGTACATCCGATGAAAATGTTGATTTCTCTGCTCAATGATCACTATAGAGTTGGGGTTGCTCCTCTCAACTCTTCTGCATAGTGATACAGACTTTGAAACTACTCCATATAACTTCCACGAAGTTGCTCAATGGCTTCCTTTTTTATTCTCCACGCCTTACTATCCCTCACATCTTCCTTGCAAATTTGCTTCAGCAAACCCTTACTCATACTCTTGTCTGCCGCCACCTTCCTAGCAATTTTACCCCCCAGAAACTTTGTTGTTGCATACTTGACTTTGAATTTGACAATCCGGAGTGTGCTCCAACTTGCAACTCTTAATTTGGACAACATCAGTCATGTTCATCTTTGATGCCCATATATACCAATCACACGGCTCTTCACACACTGCTTGTAGCCGCTGTTTATCATTCTTTCTCAAACGAACTGGCCGCTTTTCCACAAATGCATGTTGCTTAATTGCGTCTTCCAGAACGTCAAAGCTGCTGAATCTTTGGGAAACCTCAAGTTTAGGACTCTCCATGTCTCGATCAGCCCTAAACTCATGAGTTTGATGGTACTCATAGTCTTCATCCGAACTGTAGATACTCCTACGATCATTAGAGTCAACAAAATCAGACCCTTCATCATCTATGATGGTCTGCCCGCGACTCGAATTTCCACGTTCAAAGCTTCCCAATTCAGCTTCTGCCTCTTCAGTGACATGTTCCTCAAACATTGCATTATCACCATCACTAAAATTCTCTTCTGCTGCTGATTCCACGTAGTCACTGTCTTCTTCCTCTTCATAGCCAGTATCACTCTCAAGGATATCAACTACAACAGCTTTTTTCCCCTTTGTACCATTCTTGGTAGTTTTTCCACCCTTTGTACCCTTCTTGGTTGCACCAGCTTCCTCTTCACCGCTCTCCATGAACTCCGATATCTCGGCCTCAGTGATGGAAAATAGTTCTATGATTCATCGCTGCTCATTAGCAAATGTTGTCATACTAAGTATGTCTTCGTCGGTAGTAAGTTCATTCATTGCCTCATTGCAAGGAGATTTCCAAAAAAAATTCGGATTCTTCTGCCTCCCACCACATGCCTCGTATATGCCGGGCAAGTCCAGCACCGAGAGCTCATCGATATCGGCATAGTCCCAATAGACTGTCTCTTTCTCAGTCAAGAAATGTTTGCCATCCTTCTCTTCCAATACGTGTGACACAATAATCCCTATCTCCAATCTTAGCGTCATTTGCAATTCCTGACTCTCGTATCATAGCTTGGAAGCTTCTTACTTTGCAATCCATCACAATTTGGCACGCCAACTTATACTGAGAAAGCTCGTTTTGTAATATCCTACTTGTCAGGATGTGCGGTCGTTTACATGTCCGTTATTACGGTTAACGAACTCGGTTTCTCATGCCATAGTCTAGTCGTATATTAGGTCTCCACTTCATTCTATCGATTCTCCACCTCTTGTGTAGTGTGTCTCCTCCTTGTATCTTAGAGTGAAGTTCTCGAACAACTGCTTTAGCTGAGTGTACTTGGACTCGTTCTCCAACTCTTAACCGTTATGTCAAGATCTTTTATAAATGTCCTATGATATCTTAACTATATCACGCTCCTAGTATACTTAACTAGCCGCATCCTCTTTGATGACATCCTGGTCCGTTTCCTAGTTAGAAATATCCACCTTGCGTAGGGACTCCAGACTGCTAGCGGATGAGAGTCGAGACTTAATGCTTTGAAAACTTATATTGAATTATTTCGCATAAATTTTTTGAAAATCTATTGAAACCTTGGGACCGACTCCCAGTATCTCACATTCTCACTTACCAAGTGCAGAAGTGCAGACAGAGGGAACCAGGCTATGATACCAAAATGTAACACCCTAGTCCGGCCGGACGCTACTTTTATTAAAGTACCCTTGATAAACCATGAACCAAAATAAGAATCCAGTAGTTTGAAAATACAACGGTAAACCTTCATAAATATCCTTAATAATAAATACTTTAAATTCAAATAAGAATTTCTCAAAAGTTCCACAATAATAATTCTTGATAAAATCGCATCAAGTCTCAAGCCCTACTAAGTACACGAGATTTAAAATCTTCGCACTGGAGTCCTTTACAGCCATTGATCCTTGTCACGAACTGTTGAACTCCTGCCATACTCTAGAGCTTCTACAATTCCTGAATGCGGGCGATGGGGTCAGTCCTAATCCTAATTTCGTTATCATACATAAACAGATAGTCATGCACATGCAATGCTTATGGTATTTTATTGGGTACATTAGTAGAAGGATTTTATTATTAGCATATTCTTGCTTATAATCTTTTCTTCTTACTTAACTTGATATGGGATCCCGCCCTCGACCTAACTAGCACATCCGTCCGGCACCAACGTATCATGAACATAACCTCCTCATCTACAAGGAGTAACATAACATACCCTCCCCATCTACAGGGAGTAGTGGTGACCGCGTCCGGCACCGATCGTGACATACACATCATGACCCCTCATCTACAAGGTGCTCCTCATCTACAAGGAGTAAGTTGACCGCGTGCAACTAGTTAAGAGAGGGTTCTTATTTTTACTTAATAACTTGATATCTTATACGTACTTGCTTGAAAAACCTCTCACTCCATGGAGAGACATACTTAATCTTGTACTTGCTTACTTGACTTGAGAAGTTTGAGCTTAATTAGGTGATCTCCCGCACAATGGGAAGATACAAGCTTATTAACTTGAACTTAATTAGCTTATAATTGAACTTGCATTTGCTTGACTCATAACGTAGTTTACATATGCTTCATGATGCTATGCATACGTAAACGTAAAGACTAAATGTAAACAAGTTACCTCGATATGAAAGCATATAAGGATGGACTGAACTAAAGCAAGAACTGAAATGCATAAATGAACTTTAAATGCATAGACTGATAACGAAAACTACTCTAGTCCCCTTTAACCACGCACCTTATTATACCATGTTATCTGGTTAGGGAATGCATAATCCGATTCACCGGCTCCGTCTGCACCTTTGACCAATCTTGATGGCCATGTCTCGGCCAAACTAAAACGCAAACCATGGAGTTCTCTAGTACAGATTCAAGTACCCTATTCCACATCTCCATTGACCAACCAGTAATGGCATGCTAATTTCAATCCCCCATGCTTTCCATCGTCCTTTATCCAAGTCGTGTCCTCATCAAGCCAATTGTGCAGGGCATTCAAAACCCATCTCATAATTAGCCAACAGAACAAAACATCCCATCCCATGAAATATTATATACTTAATAACGTGGGTGAGGGTGATTTGTCCCATCCCATGGAATTATATAATTAATCGTGGGTGTGGTGATTTGTTTACCTCCATCCAGTTCCTCGTCCCACTGCTCTGTCTTTCTCCTTCTCGCATCAATGGTCCAGAGGCAGCAGCTTCGTTTCCACTTCCCATTCTTCGGCCACGTCATCAGCTTCCAGCGGAGCAATTCGTAGCGCCTGAGAGTAGCAATCAAATCATCTCACCATCTCTTCCCCTACTGTTTGGTTTGTTTGCAGTGGCGTCGCCCCGTTCATCCTCTCTGTTTCCTAGCTGCGCATACCCCTCTCTTAGGGATGCCGGCTACCTCCTCCTAACCTAGAACGAGAAGTGATTATATATGGGGGTTGTGATAACCCTAGTCCAAATCCGAGCATTAAATGGGTTTAGCCATCACCACTCTGGCCCAATTCCTTTCGTATAGAGCTCAGGAACAACAACCAATTTAGGATTGCAGTTTCCATGTCGGACCGTTAATTAAAACCTATAAATTTATTGCGGTTGAACCTAAACCCAAAATTCAGGGTGTTACATAAACTGAGTTTTTTTTTTCATTTCCCCTTCCCAATACCCTGCTCATCACTTTTTCTAAATAAAATTTTAAGTTACTTTTTTCATTTATGGGTTCATGTGTTCTCAATGGTAGACTTCTGCAGCATAATGTATGTATATGGATGTGCTAATTTATGACTCGGAAAAGAAAAACCTAACAGCCTCAAGTCTATAAACCCTGCCAAATCACCCGACAGTTAGTAACTTCTGCACTTTCTCTTTTATTTTATAATAATAATAACTGTTCATGGAAACAATCCGAAACAACTGTAGAAAATTGGCAGCTGACAAACCAATACTAAAAGCTTCAAGAATAGCTTACAGTCACCCCTAATCAACAAACAAAGACAGGTTTTACATGAAAACAAATACAGCGGGTGTTATCTTGCATTAGCAATGACAGGTTCCCAGCTCACAGCCTGTTCGATTAGTCCCACTATTCTGATACTACTACCCACAACCACTTTCCAAATTAAGTCTTGCGTTAATCAGCCAACTTGCCAGATTAATTGAAGACTTTGTTCAATCCTCTCTCTAGCTTCATCAGATCTTTACTTCATAGAGCTGCTCAAAGATTTAAGATACAATAATAACCTGTGAATACCTGCTACTAACTCATGAAGCTGCCAAAGGCCTGCACTTATATGCAGCAGTGGCCTAGGAGAGCACAACAAGAGCAAAAGACTCACAAACACGATCACACTCTCACGCTCCCATGACTCATGAGTCACACATCAACATCATCATCCACATTCAGGCTGTTAATACTCTTTTATTCAACAACACACAAAGGGGGCAATTTGCTTTGGACAACGAGGCTAAATCTCCTGCGGCATAGCCGCCGGTATTGATACTGGTAAGTTTTGAAACCAGCTAAACAAAACAAAGCAAAACAAAACATCCTCACCTTTTTCACATCCCGTTTCGCCCAACTTGGTTACTATGCCGATAACCACATAACTGGTTACTATGTTGATAGCCCTTTAAGCATGACATAATATCGTCTGATGGCCTGCATCGCCACTAATTCGACCGTGTCAAACAATCAGAAGGAAGACATGCCCGCAGCTCGTCGGAACTTCTCATAGGAAACCCAGAACAGAAATTGCCAGGGGCCAAGTCTAGCCCAGGTAGGAAAGAAGCCTTTCCACAAAGCCTTCAACCCTTCAATTCTAATGGTTTTCACCAGACAATGGTACGAGCTTCTGTAAACACTCTTCCCATCGGCCTCATTCATCATCATCCTCGTTTTCACCACGTCAGCTGGACAGCTCAGGGAAGTAGCGCAGAGCCCTGACATTGTTGACGCTATTGTGTGGGCGTAGATGTTGTCATCTGCGATCCCATTCCGGATAACCAAACGCTTTGCGTGGTCGTAGCAGGCTAACTCCCCCATGTTTACTAGAAAAGCCCTTTGAATGTTTGGGATTACGCCCTTCCAGAGACCACTATAGCCCTCCGATGCCACTATCTTGCTCAAGGCGTCGATGAAGCCAGAGTATATTGGTTTCAAACCCTGGCTCGCCATTCGGCCGTCTGCTTGCATCCTGACCTTCACTAGATCAGCAGGGCTTGCCACTATCTACAGTACTAAGCACAACAAGACCCATAAAACTAATGCATTCTGGAAGCGTAACGGAGATCAAAGCTCAAGTTTTCGAGGTGTAATAGAGGTAGAATAGCGAAATGTCTACCAATCATTATAATTACTGGTCACCGTAGGTGATGTAAGAGATTCAGCTGGTTATATCACAATCATTGATAAAAACAGAGTTAATCCATGGTTAAAAAGGCTAAAGCGTGGATGCAATTTGTGCGATCTAATTGTGGCGTCCTATTAGGGGCAACCCAACGCCGAAAGGGGAATTCTATGAACGCTAATGAAGTGGAGGAGACAGAGCTGCATACCTGAGCAAAAGCACCAGAAGCTCCACCGATGAGAGCTTTAATAGGAAGGGACATGGTGGAGATGCCATTCTCATCATCGACCATGAGATTCCTCATATTCTCGTAACTCACAATTCGAATGGGAGTGTAGAAGGAGTGTCTGATAATGGCAGGGAAGAGGCCCTGGTAGAGCCCTGGAATTCCCTGTCGGCGAAGGATATCGGAGGCGATACGGAAGGCATTGGTGGAGGAGGGAGCGGAGAGAGACTGGCCGTGGAGCTGGAGCCGTGTCTTCGTTAAATCGATTGGGAACGTGCCCGCCTCGGCGACCATGGCGGCAAGCGAAGTAAGTAGGATTTTTTTGTGGGTTGGAGCTGGATCGGCTCCGTGGGTCATGGCGGAGCGAAAGGGGAAGGAAATGGCGGACGGTGGTGCACACTGCTCAGGACAACGGAGGACCAAAATTGAACGGGACGGGTTTTTTTTTTTCGTTTATTGGTTGCTTGTTAAATAACCATTGAAGTACTTATACTACACTCGTGTTGTAAAACACATCCTATAAATGATGGATTTTAGAAATGAGGCAATAAAATTCAATTGCCTCCAAATTATCACATCTCATATTTGTTTTCATCATTTCAAAATATTTTTTCTTATTTTTATTTATTCTGCAAAAACAAAAGCAATTCAAATTGTCAATTCCTATCTTATGTTGCCAAACAAGAACATTTGACTTAATTGTTTCATTTTGATACAATAGAGTCAAATGGTCTCATCCAATTCCATCACCCAAACGATAATTTTACCATGTATTAAAATTTTTTCGGGGGCAGACCACATTTGTGGGAGAGAGGGTAAGAACCTGAGAGAGAGTTTTGACGTCAGCGTAGTCGGGTTGCATGGTAAGTAGTGCTTATTTGGACTCTTAGTATGTATTGTGTTGTGTATAATTTTAGTTCGATTTCTATACTGTTGTGTTGTCGGACGTGTTTGAGTACGAGTTGTAGTACCCACATTGTTTAGTAAGTTGATAAAGTGTGGGTACCCCGTTGTAATTGTCAAGGAGAGAGTCTACTACATGGTATTTCGTCCGCCTAGGTGATAGCCCCATCTCCTGGCGCACGAAAAACAACAGGTTGCAGCACGATCATCTATTGAAGCATAGTACAAGGCGATGGCAGTCACAGTAAGTGAAGTTGTTTGTTTGCGATGGTTACTCCAGGAGCTAGGGGTGCCACAACAGTTGTCTACATCGTCGCACTGTGATAATCAGGCAGCACTCCATATTGCAGCTAATCCAGTGTTCCATGAGCGGACGAAACACATGGAGATGGATTGTTACTTTATTCGTGAGCGCGTTGCATCAGGAGAAATTGCGCCACAGAAGATTCACACAATTAGCCAAGTTGTTGACATATTTACGAAGGATTTGGGAGCTGAGCAGTTCAACGTCCTCAGTAACAAACTCGGACTTCACCATCTTCATCCATCGTTTGAGGGGGAGTGTTGTCGGACGTGTTTGAGTACGAGTTGTAGTACCCACATTGTTTAGTAAGTTGATAAAGTGTGGGTACCCTGTTGTAATTTTCCAGGAGGGAGTCTATTAGGCTAATAACCCTATGGTTAGCCGTGACACACACACATATATGACACCCTTTGGGCAGGTAGTAAACCTAACATAGATTAATTTTCTAAGCAAAACTACAATATGTATTATTGTTTTGTAGTATTTAATTTGGAAATATGTAGCTAAGTTAAGGTGTTCAACTTTTTATTGTATCCTTGACTAACTTTATAAAACATAGATGTTTCAAATTTCCAAAGTTTATTATATCCACTCATGATATTTCATCTATCTATCTAACTCATTTTCTCGTGGAAGGTTTTGAATTGTTTTCTCCTTGATTCTGGTTTATAAGGTATGTACTTAGAATCTTATGTAAAAAATTGTTGATGAAAATTTTACATAATACACTAATCGAAATATTCATCAGGTTCATAAGTTTATATGGTATAAACCATGAAGTTCTGTTGTACAAAATGTCGCACAATTTGAAAAATATTTTTAAGATTTGACAAATTAATATGTATTATAGCATGTATAGATTCTCATTAATATTATAATATTTTTTGTGTGCTTAAATAAAATGACGGAGAACATTCAACTTAAACTTGAGTTTAAAACCGCCAATTTCTCTTAGAATACTAATTTACATGTAATTGATATTTAGTTATTTACTTTTTCCTTTTTAGTAGGTGCATTTGTAAAAGGAAGGAGGAGAAACATACGTGTTTTATTTTTTATTGGGTAGAATTGTAAAAAGAAAGGAGGAGAAACGGGAAGAAGCAGTTACCAATTTTTTTCCCCACGAACCGTTACTATTTTTCAGAGTGTTTGAAACTTTGAATGGTAAAAACAGGGCGCTTTCTGTGGTGCAGTGACGGCACCACTGCCGCCACTCTTCCAGCCTTTGGATTAAAGGCATTAAATGATGACCGTTGATGAATAATCATCATTTAACCAGACTAGGTTGAACCTCTGGTTGAACCTTTTGTATATTTAAATCATTTATGTAATTATTAAATGTTTATGACTGATCGGAACAAAACGGTAGTGTATATTTGCCATGGAAAACGGTCCAACAAATACCCAAATCACAAGGATACCGAAGACTTATCTCATAGAAGCTGAAAGGGGATTCTAAGGAACGTATCCCTTGATCGCCACTGACCACAATGGGTATTTCGAGTGAGTCGCCGATCGTCGTGCTGAAGGCTGAACAGCGGCAACGGATCGATTGCCACGATAGAGACGTTGTTGGGAATGACAGGGCAGCCAGACGATTTTGATGACGGACGTAAGGTGGTTCAGGAATTGTGTAGCCATGGATGGGGAAATTGAATCGGCGGTGGTTAAAACGAGAGGGAGGAGCCTTGACGACTATGGCGATTTCATGGGTGTCGGGATTTGGGTGGTGATGGCCAACCAGCGACAACGGTGGTTTATTGGCACAACAGAGACGGCGATGAGATGACCTGGCGGCGGCAACTGGGTTGACAACGGTGTTGACATTGATTGTCGGGGATTCAGGATGTGGGTGGTTATGGTCGATCGGCTGCAATGGCGATGGTGATTGTGGATTCACGCGGTAGAAACGATGTTGTCGATGAGCAGAAGGCGGCTACGGGGCTGATGATGCAGCTGATTTTGCCAGACGAAGTTGGGATTTTGCTGGTGAGGTCGATCGACGAAAACAATGTGGTGGTGGAGTGCCGCGACGGAAGAGTTTCCTTGATTTACAATGGAAAGACATGGAAGGGAACGATTGTCCTGCCTTTTGCTTTCTGTTTTTTTTTTATGTTTTATTAATTAAATTACTCAACCGGAGTCAACCAATAAATCACCAACTCAACCGGAGCCAACCAATAAATCACCAACTCAACCGGTTACAATAAAGTGACGGCACTAGTGCAGTGACTGCACCATAGAATTCCCCTAAAAACAGGAATGTTTTCGTTTTAAAGGCTGCTGACATGGCAACACAGATTTAGTTCAAGGCTGATGTTAAAGGGTGAAATCCGGGGTACCGCATACCTTGACTATGAAAACACTATCTAGACCTCGAATTAGCAGGATTTTTGGGCATGATACTACACCCTTACCCTTAATGAGTGAACCCTAGGTCCTAATTATCTAAATCATAAACTATATACCCTAAGATGGTGCATTGATTTTTTGCCTATATTTGGACGAATCATAACCATCGATTATTAATTCTAATTAAATTGATATTGGGGTATAAGATTTAGAGAATTAAGACATAGATTTTGATCTTTAAGGGTTAGAGTTTAGTATCATGTCTGAAAGATCAATCAATTCAAGTTCTGGATAGCGTTTTCTTACTCAAGGTACGCGGTACCTTGAGTAAGAAAACGCTATCTAGAACTTGAATTGATTTATTTTTCGGACATGATACTAAATTCTAACCCTTAAAGATCAAAATCTAGGTCTAAGTTTCCTAAATCTTATACCCCAAGATCAATTTAACTAGAAACAATAATCGACGACTATGATTCGTCCAAATATAGGGGGGGAAATGAATGCCCCGTCTTAGGGTTTATAGTTTATGATTTAGATAATTAGGACCTAGGGTTCACTCATTAAGGATTAGGTTATAGTACCAAGCCCAAAAATTCTGCTATTTCGAGGTTTAGATAGTATTTTCATACTCAAAGTATGCGGTACCCTAGATTTCACACGGGGTACCGTATAAGCCACCATATATGTGTTGTTAGCTGCCGAGTGGCTGTCGTGTGTGTGGTGTAGTTCTTGGTTGAAAACCTAATAAAAGTATCGCAAGCTCCTTGAGTGAACTTGCCGTGGATTAGTCCCGTTCTTACGAACGGGGATACCATGTAAATCGGCATCTTGTTTCATTCTTCCGCATCGTTTTTATCATTTTATGATATGGTTTGAATATATTGATATATAAGTTTTACACTTTTTATAATATGATATGTATACTTTGTATTATTAATTTATATACATTTATATTTTTGTTTCTTGTTTTGTATACTTATATAATTGACTTATACTTTTATAATATGATGTGTGTACTATGTTAATATATTTTTAGGCTATTTTATAATATTGTTAGTACACTTTGTATGCTTTGTACAATTGGTTTTTACACTTTGTCTACTTTTTAGTATTCATTTCTATATAGTTTCTATATTTTGGCAAAATACACTTGTATAACCATAATTTTTGCATTTTTGTCAATAATAACCAATTTCGAAAAAGTACACAAAATAGCCAATTTTGTCAAATTCTTTAATGATCTAACAAGCTAACCGAACTAACAGAAAGGCTGACTTAGTGACATTTTGTTACTAACAATTTCACATGGATAAATGAAAAAAAAATATGGTTCTTTTAATTTGTGAAAACTAAAAACAAAGTATATAAATAAATAAAACAAAACGTAATAACAAACAACTCTTTGAGCATTCGTACTTCGACGTCTCCATCGCGGATTGGTTGGAGAAGGCAATGTCGGGTACCTAGAATTTGCATTGTCATCATTGCCTCTTGTTTGAATACCTTCTTCGCGGTTCGTGGTGGCAGTTTAGAGTCAAGGTTGGACTCGGAGGGATTGCAATCGGGGTCGTCAAAAAGGAGAAATGTTGGTGGTGGTGGTATTGCAGTTCCACAATCCCTAATCCCCTAATCGTCGCCACCGTTACCATCTCCACCATCACCATTGACCGAAATGGAGTTGTTGCTTCGGTGTGGTTGCAGATTGATGTCATCAAAGTCGGTTTGTGGAGGAGCTAATGGTGATTGTCGGCGACGTTGTGTGGCTGCAGACGTTCATTGGAGTCTGGATTGGGAACGACTATTAAGAAGAGAAGGAGAAGACATATTGGGATTTTTGAAGCTACTTCTCCTCTCTCTTCTTTACCCTTCTTTTCCCCCCTGTCGCCGCTCCCCATACGACAGAGATGGAATTCCATCGTTTTCCTCCGGCTCTTCAAAAATCTAGAATTGGGCATGTCTCATTGCTTCTCTTCCTCTTCTTTTTCTCACTCTTCTTACATAAACACCGACTCCAAGTTCACCGGGAACTGCTCTAGCACTTCGAACGGTGAGACCAGAAGTCATCACCAGGTCGCAAGTCTCTCTCCCCTTAAACAACGTAACCTCCCTGATCAACTCAGGATGGGAAAAGGGCGAAATGGCATAGAAGTGCGATAGAGGGAGTATTGGTTGGTTGGGGGATTGGCAAAGGCTAAGGTTGTTATCTATTGGTATGCTACGATTTGGGAATCGTCATTGAAGGGGTAGATATTTGAGCAAATTAAAAAGTTCCATGGGGTTCGAGGGAGATTGGGGAGTGTCAAATTGGAATCCAAAACTTTATGGTTCAGGGGAAAAGAAAAAGAAATCATGGTGGGGGAAGGAGCATAGGAGGGATTGGGAAGGTTTTGGTGTCTGCAGAAAATCATTAAGGGGTTGGATTGGATTGAGCTAGATGGAGTGGGCAAAGAGAGTGTTGTTACACCTGCGGTGACGGGTCGAAAAAGAGGAATAAGGGGAAAATAGGGAAACAAGTGCTAATAACACCTACATTGCTGTTATTTAGTCCTCACACCTAGGCTCTTTTTGGCTCATTTCATGTGCATATTGAAAGATACATTGTCAATTACACCTCTATTTTGTTCCTCGAAGAATATATGGTTATATTAGAGTGTATTAGACAATTAGGTACCAAAAGGACACAAGTAGTGTAGCAGGAATGGAGCAAAGATGAAGATCCCTGTCGAGAAAGGAGCACGCAAAGTGAGAGCTGAGATCGCGACCAGTGGAGCAAAGATCACGACCGCGATGTTGGAAGCTCTAGTCGTGAACTTTAGGAAGGAGCCAACACAGAGAAGCAGATAGTTTTGTGAGTCGAATCACATTCCTCACCTTCCCAGCCCGAGAGAAAGATCGTGGCCGCGACCGTGAATTCAGCTCGCGATATCCCCTTGGACAAAGAGTAGAACGACGACACTTGAAGATCGTGGCCTCCCTGCTCAAGTTCTTGCCCGGTGAACTTTAACCTACATCCATGAACTTGCCCGAAATCTCTGAATTCTATAAATAGGGGGTTCCGACCTTGAGAAGATGGCTTTTGGAAGAAAAAATATTCTGGAGAGAGATTAGAGAGAGAAGTAGAAGTTTGGAGAAGAAGTGGAGGAGAACTTCCAACAATTGAAGACCCTTTATTCATGATTTCTTCTCCTCTTTGTATGTCTTTTCTTCTCCTCTTCATGGGGTAATCTCCCGAGGTACTATGGATAATACCCCTCAAACCCTATTTTAGGTTTATAATGTAGATGAATGAATTATGTAAGGCTTTATGAATGGATATGTTTGTTCTAGTGATTATATGTTTCATTTATGCTTAATTATGCTTTGATAAGTCGCCCTACTCTTCTCTACTAGCCTATGATGAGCCAACACTAGGTAGGATTTTTAGAGTTAGATTGGGTAGCTTCAATTGGCATATTAAGGGTAGATGAATGATCTTAGGGTCATGTAGTGGACGAGGCGATCGTACCCCTGCTACAAGAACACCTTAGTAGACGATGCTTTATAGGAACACAAGCGTGTATCGATCCGTCTCTTTGGTGTGCACGATATTAGAACCTATTGAAATGAGCTAAATTCATAATGCCCCAGAAACGTGAGCCTTAATTAGGTGACAATGGGTCTTGGGGGACGTACTCGCGGGCGTGGGATAATGACGAAGGCCCACAAAATTAGAGAGCTCATACACCATATATGATAAACCCAACATAGATAGTCATTTGCATCTTAGACCTAAACTAGGGCGAGTTCCCCTAAGTACCTCTTCTTATCAATCGATCTTTAGTTTAGGAATCGCCAACTGCCCACATGCTAAGTAATAGGTTGACTGGATAACGACCAAGCCTATGTAGTATAGGATACCATGACCCTTTGGAATATGATCGAGCCACTTTACTACTTCCCTAGTGTTGTTATACTTGGCCTAGTTAGGAGCGACTAATGAGTGTGCATCGACTTATAAATTTAAAGCTCGATCACAACGCGATCAAGGACATGGGTAAAAACTTAATAAAACATTTTTATAGTAAAAGTGAGGTTGTGTTTTCATTGATGTGAGGTTTGAATTGCTAACCTGCTCAGCGAATCGTTAACCTAATAGACGAGATCTCTTACACCGTTAAAGTTTGTAATATAAATGACTAGTTTTGTCAAAGAACCATGTAAAATTCTGGCTGTTATTTGTATCTCTAAAAAAGTGGCTATTATTATCACAAGCTCGAAAGTTGTGGCTATGCAAATGTATTTTGCCTTCACAAAACAACACTACAAGGTGTAAAATAGTACAAAAACATACTCAAGTTCTAAACTAGGCACATTGATCAAATAGTAATGAAATTCATATAGAACATATAAAAAAATACTGAAGATGCATCGATAGAAAGGGAATGTATCAAATATAGGGGGTGATAAACACTATAATTTGAGTTTTATCAAATTTACCCCACACTTGAACTTTGCTTGCCCCCAAGTAAACATTACTCACAATCATAAAACTCAATGAACACTAAAAAACCTCACTCAACCTCGACCTTAGGTAGTGGATCATAAGTAAACTTACAAGGTCAATAATAGCACGAGAGAACTAAAACCACATCAACTTGCATAAATAACATGAAAACTCAATTCAATCATTAAAAATCAATAATACACGAGTCTCAAAACACATAGGGTGAAGCTTTTGTAAAATGATTTTATCTTTGAATAGCTTCTACCATCTTTTGACATACCCTTTAGCACTTTTGCCTTTCAACAAAAATATTATATTTTTTATATTCTTGATTTTCTCAACACTTTCTATGTTGTTTCTTGTGGGGAGCTTTCTATCTACTAGAGCATTAAATGCTTATTGCTTGAGCAAGAGGAATTTTGTATCTTTGCATTCGTTGAGTACTTCTTCTAACTCTTTTTCCTCAATTCATCTAGAGGGCCAATGAAATCATGGGGTGTCAGAAGCTTTATCTGTGCCATTAAAAACGCATCCAATTGGCAATACATTCGATGGGTGAAAATTTTACTTGTACTATAGAAGAACCAAGATCTAACTGGAGTGCCAAAACTCAATTGGAATCTCTTCCAAAACCCTTTTTTGAGCAATGAATAGATGTCTCACACGTTGGGTTTATCCCACACTTCATAGAATGTCAAACACAAATGATACATTTATATCTAGAATTGGTAGTTTTTTGCGTTTAATAGAATGTACAGTTCACCCTATGCAAAAGAATATTTTTTTAAAAAAAGTTGAGACTCAATGCTTGATAAAAAAATTTATAACAAATTGAATAACATGGCATTCAAACACATCAAATGATCATAGTGTCTCATTGACTATCAAATCTTTCATAGCCACTCCACTAGCATTCCTAAATCAAGTGAAATTCCTACACTCATCAATTCAAAGTAAGATGAACAATGAACATGATTGTAGAGGATGGTAAGAGTAAGAAAAATTTGCAAAACTTCAAAAAAAAAAAAAATTTCACTAGTCTAGGTTAGTTAAAGGGCAAAGCTCTTAATTCGTATTAAATACTTAGGGTTTGGTTGTGGGTGGCCATCCGAACTCCAATTCGAAGGTGAAGTCTAACTATTCCTTAGTCGATAGGTTGAGAGGGTCACATAAGTGACTTGGATCGTATCACATTCCTCAACCTAGAGTCTAAGAGGGTAACTTTGGTTGCTTGTTAGACTTTCCTGTGGTTTATGACCTCCCAACCACACACGGTCATTCGATTCTTCGAGTCATAATTGTTAGCTAGGGGGAGCAACACCCGGATGAAGCTTTCTCAACTAGAGTCAAATTCATTTGACCTTTGCAAAGTAATTTAGTTTTCAACCTTTGTTTTCACCAAAACCGATCCGCTAGATAATGTTTCAAACAGTCGAAGTAGCGGTACATGGATCGGCCCGAATCAATATTTAAACATAATTTTCCTATATTGCACCCATCTAAGGTTTATACTTGGACCTTAGGTGGGATTTTATTGTGATAATTAGAGCGAGTCAGTACAAAACACAATCAAGATCTAAATTAGGCACGTTGATCAAATAGTTACAAAATTCATATATAATATAGACAAAACTACTAAATATGCATCAATATAAAGATAAGTTTATCGAATATATGGATTTATAAACACTATAATTTGGGGTGTGCGGGTAGGCCCTCTAGCAAAGGGCCACGATGAATTGTGGGAGGGCTGAAAATGAAATGACAAGTGAAAGGGGCATCAGCCAACTTTGGGAGTAGTCAAAATCCAATTGTGTTGATCAAGCAATATAATAATGGTCCAATTTATCAGGGACTATCGCATTTGAATCAATCATTATTGATTTTGCTCCAACAACAAACTTATTATCCTTATGGTCTTATAAATTCTAAATTTTCATTTGGATCCACTTATAAGTCTTCCTCTGACCTGAACCTATATTAATCATTGTAATATTCAATGAAAATCAGCATCGAGAAGGGACAAAAAAGGTTAAAAGCTCTCTCTGCTCTTCCTTCAATCAACTTCAAAGTTAATGTTGGTGGTTAGTGATATAAACCGAGGCTTGAAATCTTGGACTTATCAAATCAAAGCTCGCAAACAAAGAACCATTAGCAAAACAATAATCTTGAAGGCAGAAAATCACTCGAGCACCTAACCATTACAGAGCTAGGGATCAAGTATACAGTGTGAGTCACAATAAGGATGGCGAACTTATTGATAGTATCGATGCTTCTAGCTACTCGATTCCATAAATAACTAAGAAAATGTAAGAGACCTAGAGATTGAACTCAAAAAATGTGTTCAATTGATAAAAGATGTGATAAATTCGTGTACATGAAAGCCATATTTATAGAGTTATGAAAAGCATAAAATAACACTAAAATAAAGGAAACTCATTGGATAACTTTAAAGTCTTCTAGAAGAGCTTATGGACAGCCTCCTTCCTTCTCCTCCATGAGCTCGGGTTTCTTACTTCTAGAAGGGTCTGGTTTCCTTTATGCATAAGGAAATACTTCTTTAAGGCCTAGGCTTGGAAGATTATAGGCTGAATGTTGATGACTTAAGCTTGATGTAATTGAGTTGGAGGCCTTGTGACTTCTTCAATATCTTCTTGGACCAAAATGACAAATTGGTCTTTGAATGAATTGGCTTCCAAAGAATGAAAGTATGCAGCCAAATATGCTTGCATTTGAGCTTTAAACTTCTTATCTTGCAATCTCGTGATTGTCCTTTGGGTTGACCCTCTTCTTTGTGAGCCAATTTTGGAGTTGATTGAGTTGCCTTGGTCTTTGTGCTGATTTCCCCCTCTTGAAAATGATTTGCCCTCAAATCTTCATTTTCGTCAATAAGAGGAGCCAAGTGAGAAACATAGAGTGTAGAACTCATCCCATACTCACATGGTAAGTCGATTTTATAAGCATTATCGTTGTTGCGCGATATCACTTGAAATGATCCATCTCCACAAGGTAACAACTTCAAACGCCATTGGTGGGGAAATCTATCTTTCCTCGTATGCCCATAAACCCAATCACCAGGTTCAAATATCCGAAACTTCCTACACTTGTTGACATTCTTCAAGATCTGTTTAGTGCATCTCTCGATATTCAACCTCGCCTTTTCATCCAAATTCATCAAAAACTATTCCTTTTTCACACCATCTAAGTTCAAAAGTTCATCAGTAGGTAATGGAATTAAATCCAAAGGAGTCAAAGGATTAAAACCATAAACGAGTTCAAAAGCTGAAAACATAATAGTAGAATGGAAAGCCCTATTATATGCGAATTTTACATGAGGCAAACATTCTTCCCAAGTCTTAATATTACTCATAATGAAAACATATGCATTTGAGATACTGTATTATGAAATACTTCGGTTTGACCATCAGTTTGCATATGACAAGTAGTAGAAAACAATAATTTAGTCATAGGCTTACTCCATACAGATTTCCAAGAGTAACTTAAGAACTAAGCATCATAATCAGACACAATAATACAAGGCATTCCAGGCAATTTAAAAATTATGTTTATGACATAGGTAAATCTCTACCACGCTTACTCTTAGGAAATCCAAGCACAAAATCCATAGAGATATCAATCCAAGGAGTAGGGATAGGGAATGGAGTATATACCGATTTGTAGCACTTTCGATTTTGATTGGCGGTATTGAGGACACCTTGCACACAATTTCTCCACGACACTCCTCATGTGTGGCCAATAAAAAATTATCTTGAAGATATTCTAAAGTATGCGACACACCACAATGAGCAAGTAAATCTCCACCATGAGCTTCTATTACCAACAAATCTCGAATAGAAGCATTAGGTAGACAAATTTAATTAGGAAAAAACAAATAACCATCATTTTTATAGAAATTTCCTTCACGATGCTTCTAACAACCTTATAAATCTCACCAAATTCAAAATCATTCTCAAATAGATATTTTTATATGATCAAAACCAATAAATCTTGCATCTAAGGATGAGATAAGTGCATACATTCGAGAAATGACATCAACAACCACATTCTCCTTATCTCAATTGTAATTAGTGACATAGGGAAAGGATTGTACGAATTCAACCCATCGTGCAAGCTTCTTATTCAGCTTATGTTGTGCACTCAAATACTTCAATGATTCATGACCAGTATGTATCATGAATTCTTTTGGCCATAAGTAGTGTTGCCATGTCTCTAGAGCTCAAACCAGTGCAATGAGCTATTTGGCATATGTGGGATAGTTTAAGTCATCCCCAATTAACTTCTCACTAAAGTAGGCATTTGGTTTATTCTCTCGCATTAAGTATGCACCAATTCCAACAATTGAAGAAAATTCAGGAAATATTAAAACATATGAGCATGTGTTAGTTTGTATTTCAAAAGCTCTAATGCTTTCTTGAGCTTCACCCCATTGAAATATCATGTTCTTCTTAATGGTTGTGGTTAAAAGAGCAGCAATGGTGCTTACATCCTTCACAAAACCATCCATAAAATCCTACAAAACCTTGAAAACTTCGAACTTCATTAACACCTTTTGGTGTGGGCCAGTCTTTAATTGCCTCTATCTTTTCTTAATCCACCTCAATTCCCTTCGAACGCACAAAAAAAATCCAAAAAATACTAGCTAACCTTACAAAGTGTACATTTCCTAAGATTAGCATATGAATGTTCCTTTCGAAGACTAACTAAAACAACCCTAAGGTGATATAGATTAGCATATAAATGTTCCTTTCGAAGATTAATTAAAACAACCATAAGGTGATATACGTGGTCATCTAAATTATTACAATAAATCAGAATATCAACAAAGTAAACAATCACAAATTTTCAAATGAAATATCTCAAAACACGGTTCATTAATCTCATGGAAGTACTATGCGCATTGGTTAATCCGAAAGGCATAACTAACCACTCATATAAACCATGTTTTGTTTTAAAAGAAGTCTTCCATTCATCATCCTCTTTCATACAAATTTGATGGTATCGATTTCGAATCTATCTTAACACACTAGAATCATGCAATTCACCAAGCATATAATTCAAATGTGGTATATGATGTAGATACTTTATCGTAATTTGGTTGATGGCACGAAAAACAACACACATATGCTAAGTTTCATCCTTCTTTGGCACGAGTATGGCCAGATCAACACATGGACTCATTCTTTATCAAACATGTCCTTTTTTTCCATTAATTCACCCACTTGTCTATGAAGCTCCTTAGTTTCCTCTGGATTTGTTCGATATGTAGGTTTGTTTGGAATGGATGCACTGCGGATGAAATCGATTTGATGTCAATACCCCCTTATTGGCGGCAACCCTTTTGGAGCATTCTTTGGAAATATGTGCACAAAATCATGCAAAACAAGTAGAACACTACTATTCAACAAACGGGGTTCATTAGAGTTAAAAAGAGCCACTTTATAGAGGTGCATAATTATCGACTCTTGAGTGTTCCCCACTATCACTCTTAAAAAAATACTCTCCCCTTACTGGAGCTTCATTCATCTTTCTTTTCTGTACGACGTCATTTTTATATTATTTGCTCATGGTTGACTCACTAGGGTTAAAACACTTTGATTTTCTATCGTTTCTTCTCTCAACTCTTGTTTTTGCTCCTTCTCTTTCTCAGCATGTTGTTGCATTTGGATTTGATCTTCATAAACTTCTCGTTGTGGCAATGGCTTGAGCACAAGTGTCTTGTTGTTGCAAACAAGAGTGTATTTTTTGGTGTACCCATCTTGGTAAGCATTATTATCAAACTTCCATGGACAACTAAGTAATACATGGGCATCTTGAATTGGTGCGACATTACACGAGACTTCATCCTTGTACCTTTTCATTTCAAAGCTTAAAATCACTTGTCTTGTCACCTTAATCTCACCATTTTCATTAAGCCATTGAAGTGTGTATGGCCCAGAATGTGGATTCGACTTCAACTTCAATTTAGCCAAAACAGTTGCACACCCACATTGGTGAAACTTCCTCCACCAATCACCATAGGCAACACCTTATTTTGCACCAAACACCTCATATGAAACAAAATTTCTCATTGTTTGGATTCTTCTTTGAGAAATGCACTCATCATTCATTTCGAGACTAGAGATAAATCACCCTTTATTAGTGTTTCCTCTTCTTCTCCACTTACATCCTCGTCATAACCATATGTTACTTCTTCGTCATTTGATTGATGTTCTCCATTTTTTAGCATAATCATTACTTGTTTGTTAGAGAATTGATTGGCCATATGACCTCTACGTTAGCATCGACAACACATGATGGTGCTTTTACGAGTATTGTAAATGACTACTTCTCATGGTTCACCTTGGATGGTTGAGTTGGTTGAATGACTGGTTTGGATTCTTCTCATTGTGGGAATGGAGATTTTGTTCCATTTGGTGTATTTGGATAGGCTAGTAGTGGAGCATTGGTGGTAGGGTCATTCCTACACGTGTAACTCCCCTTCTGTTGCTTCTCCACCTTGATCGACATTTGTACCTACTCATTCAACAAAACATACCTTACTTCTCAATTGAGCTCGTTAATAAAATAAGATATGGTGGCCTCATTTTCTTCATTAGCAGCTTCATCTCCTTATAATAATCTTCAATGATCTTAGAACCTTGTCGAAGAAGTTGAAGCGCTTGATACATCTCTCATTGATCCCACCATATGATTGCATAGTAGGTAAACTCGAAAGCTGCTAGAGTCACCTTTCGTCATTCTAGATAATTGTTGCACTCGAATATTATGTCCAACTTTTTCTCCCAATCCATATATGATTCTGGATCACTATGTCCGATTTGATTTTGATGCCCTTCATCTCATCGCGAGGCGACATGTACTTCTCATAGTCCTCATCATCTCTTTGTTCCTCTTCCTCTAGTCATCGATTGTGGGGATTGTTGTTGATGGGCACACCTTTTTGAGCTGGAAATCCCCCTTCTATGAGAGGTTGATGGTTGCGAACTCGTTGAATTGTTAGTACAAAGGTAGCCTTCTTTCAGCTTCTACTCATGGGCACGTCTATCTTGTTCAGCACGTTCCGCGTTGTTTCTCTCTATTTCCACCAAGCTAGCATTGGTTCACTCTTGATTAGCATTCACCAATTGAGTGAGTTATTGAAACATCGCCTCCATTCCCTCCTTCAGACCACCATTGTTACCCTTCATGGTAACCGAATATCAAAACAAACAGCTCAAGCACGAGTCAATCCATATTAAATATAATGACCTCACCAATACACCCTCATGTGTTTCACTAGATTGATTTCACTCTTTTTCTTACCCCTCGTGTTTACACTCAATCAATATGGCTTTTACCATCTAGTGTGCTCACCCACGCCTTTTCCCACTCTTCATGTCAAATTCAAATTCTTAGTGCACAATCAAATGAAATCAAGCAAAAAATAATTTCTCTCGTTTAGCGAGGGTTTAGAGAGCGGCGGAAACCCTAGTGGTGTCCGAGAAGGAGAAGGTCTTTGACAAGCTGCTTTGCGGCCAGTTTCTACCCTAAGACAAGTTAATACAAATCAACCATAAAGCTTTGATCCAGCAGCTGTAGCTGGGTGGGATCTTGAGAAGAGAGCGATTCCTTTCGACAATAAGGTACGTGATTCAACTGTGACGTGTTGTAACGCCTCCGTGTTATTCCAGAGTGAAGGTACAAAGTTGAGCCATGGGGACAATCAATGAAAGCGATGAAATACTAATGATGGAAGACTCTACGCAAGACAATCTCAATCCGTCTGCCGCGATTGAGGAACAGCTTAATAAGATCACCCTAGAAGAGGATGATGAAGAACCATTGGAAGTTGAGGATGCTGATGTTGACGTGGCAAGGATGGAAGCTGTGAGACATCTAGGGCTTATAGGCCGCCTAGTGTCAGAGAAGAAACCAAATATTAAATCGATGAAAATCGCTTTGTCCAAAGCGTGGGGATTGAAGAAAAGCTACCAGATAACAGATTTGCAAAACAACCTCTTTGCGTTCCAGTTCCTGGACTTTGATGACCGCAACAAGGTCTGCTATGGAGGACCGTGGCATTATAGGAGCAACATTATGGTGTTTAAAGCAAGTTGGATGATCAAAAGGCCAACGCCAGCAGATCTGCATGAAATAGATATATGGATTCAGCTTAGAGATTTCCCAGCAGAGCTGAGAACCCAATCAATGGCGACTAAGATAGCTAAGAGATTTGGGGAGCTAGTATATTTCGATGACAGTTCGGAAAAGATGTGGGATGAGTTTATGAGACTAAGGGTGCACATATCTATAAACAACCCGCTAAAGAAGAAAGTGAAGCTGAACATTGGTGGACGATTAGTGGAATAACAAGTAAAGTACGAGAAATTACCTCTCTTCTGTCATTCGTGTGGGTGTATTGGTCATGTTAAGGTGAGATGCCCCCAACCAACACAACTGCAGGTAGATCCCTTTGGTTTTGACCTTAGGGCAGCTTCACCAGCCCCACGCAATTGGCTAACCTCAGGAACGAAGAGGGCGGATGTGGATATCTGGAGGCAACTACGCCAAAAATTTGAGATTGAAAGTACTGGGTCCAATCAACCTGCTCGACAACAAAAAGAAACAGAAGTAATGAGTATGGAAACTGAACCGAGGAGGCGAGGACACAGACTGATGACTTTGAGGGTCATCAGGTTGAGAAAAGTCGGGGGAAAGAAGAATTCAACTTGCAGGAGGCAAGAAGGGAGAGAGAAAGAGGATGTAGAATGCCAGCATGCCTCTGACCAAGTCTCTTTGGAGCTGAAACAGAGAAGCCTAATGGAAAACCAGCAACAAATTCAAGCAGACAAACAGGGAGTGGGGCTGGGTATGGGAGCTGTTGAGAGACTCCTTATGGGAAAACAAGAGGAAAATGAGTTTCGCAGGCCGAAAGGAAAAAAGTTGGAAGAGGCAGGATCAAACAAAACACAAGGCAGGAGAGAATTTGGTAGTCACTCCACAAAAGAGGACTTATGTTGACAGGGGAGAGGTTTCACACCAAATGGAGGAAGATAACTTGAATAGTAAGAAGGCCCGAACTTTAATCTTCCCTAGAGAAGCAACAATGGCGACTGAAGGACACAAAACCAACATGGATGGCGATGAGGCGGACCCTGCAACTGAGCAGGGCCGCCGAGCTCAATGAGTCTATTGAGCTACAACTGTCGGGGGCTCGGGAATACCCCGGCAGTTGAAAAGCTTAAGACGCTACTGTGTCAAACTAATCCCGATGTGGTTTTCTTGATGGAGACACGGCAGTATGAGGAATAATGGAAAAAGAAAATTAAGGAACTTGGTTATCATGATGGTAAAGGGGTTGCAGCGGAGGAAAACAGGGCGGGTGGTCTACTATTGATGTGGAAGGAAGAAGTAGACATGGAAATCAAAGATTGTGATGCACATTTTATTGATGCCCAAATCAGAATGCCTAATTGCCCAAAAGTTTGGAGACTAACTGGATTATATGGATGGCCACAAACACAGAATAAGCACAAAACATGTGAGCTGCTTCAAAGACTATGCCGACAGGTAGCGATGCCGTGGCTTGTTATGAGAGATTTCAATCTCTTGTTGGATTATCTGGAGAAAAGTAGCAGACATGATCTAGATGAGAGAGAAATGGAGATGTTCAGAGATTGCCTGGAAAGTTATAGGCTTGAGGATTGTGGTTTCTATGGACGAACATTCACGTGGGAGAATAACAAGGACGATGAGAATTATACAGAGGAAAGGTTGGATAGAGCAGTAGGGAATGCAGAGTGGTTACGACTATTTCCCAACATGCGAGTGTATCATTTGGACAGATGTGGATCGGACCACATACCAATCCAAATGAAACTTGACTTGGAAGATGAGGAAATTACATGGGGCTGGAGTTTTCGGTATGAACCTTACTGGGAACGACATGAGGATTGTGGAAAGGTAATTGAAGAAAGCTGGATGGGAGCAGAAGGGGGCACCCTAATGGACCGAATCCATAATGTAGAGGTAAAGCTAAGGTCCTGGACGACAACTGCTTTTGGTTCACTAAAAGAGAGAAGAAAGAAAGCCGAGAAGGCCCTGCAGGCTTTGGCTAAAAGAAAAAGAACGAAAGCAGTAGCTTTACAGAGGAAAGTCATTGAACAGGAACTAAATGAAATTATTCTCCAGCAGGAAATTAAATGGAAGCAAAGGTCAAGATCCGATTGGCTTAAAGAAGGAGACCAGAACACTGGTTACTTCCATCGCAAGGCATCAGAAAGAAGAAGAAGAAACACTATTAAAATGATAAAAGATGAAGAAGGGCGGAGCTACAAAGGGCAGCAGGGGGTTACAACCTGTTTGCTGGAGTACATGAAGAGGCTGTTCAAGGCAGGAAGAGTTCCAGAAATAAGTAAAATACTACCTGCTGTGGAACGAAAGGTTACAGAGGAAATGAATCAAGATCTATTAAAAGAGTTTTCAGAAGAGGAAATCTGGGAAGCATTGAAGCAAATGGGTCCTAATAAGGCGCCTGGAGCTGATGGGATGTCGGCGAGGTTCTTTCAGAAACACTGGAATGTGGTGGGCCAGGCTGTGAAAGATGAACTTAGAAGCTATCTAGAGCTGGGAGAATTCCCACAGCAGCTAAATCACACCATCATAGCGCTCATACCAAAGACAAAAAAGCCTGAAACTCCTTTGGAGTTTAGGCCAATCAGCCTCTGCAAAGTGTTGTACAAGATTATGTCGAAAGTGCTGGCGAATAGACTAAAACAAGTCCTAGATCAAGTCATTGGAGAACAACAGAGTGCGTTTGTGCCAGGCAGATTCATAACCGATAATGTCTTAATTGGTTTTGAATGCTTCCATGCAATGAAACAGAAGAAAAAGGCTAAGAAGGGAGTGATGGCGGCAAAGTTAGATATATCCAAAGCCTATGACAGAGTGGAATGGGGATTTCTTGAAGCTATGATGAGGAAGCTGGGGTTTGCAGAAAGATGGGTGAAGTTAATTATGTACTGCATAACTACGGTTTCCTATTCTATTCTGGTAAACGGTCACCAATCTGAAACATTCATTCCAGAACGTGGTCTAAGGCAGGGAGATCCCATCTCCCCATACCTGTTCCTCCTCTGTGTGGAAGGTTTATCGGCTATAACATCAAAGGCAGTGGACGAAGGAAAGCTTCATGGAATGAAAGTGTCGAGTCATGGACCTAAGATTTCTCATCTGTTATTCGCAGATGATAGTATCTTTTTCCTGAGAGCCACCCCCCAGGAGTGCCAACAACTTCGGGAAATTTTACAGACATATGAGGCTGAATCGGGACAGATGGTGAATGTACAGAAATCTGAGCTAATTTTTAGCCCTAGTGTGTTACAAGGGAAGCGGAATGAGCTGGCCAGTATCCTGCGAATGAAGCAAGTTGAAACATACTCGAAGTACTTGGGCCTCCCTACGGTTATTGGAAGAGAGAAGAGGGCAGTGTTTGATGTTCTCATAAATAGGGTCCGCAAGAAGATTAAACATTGGAAGGGATTGACACTATCGATAGCAGCAAAAGAGATACTCATCAAGGCAGTAGCACAATCCCAAGCCACTTATATGATGTCTGTTTTTCTGATTCCGAATGGGGTTTTGAACGAGATTAAGAAGGCAATTTCAAACTTTTGGTGGGGACAGCAGAAGGAGGAACGTAGAATACCGTGGAGAGCATGGAAAAAGGTTTGTAGACCTAAAGAGGAGGGTGGAATGGGTTTTCGTGACTTGCGAACTTTCAATATCGCTCTACTTGGGAAACAAATCTGGAACTTACTCACCAATCCAGAATCCCTGGTAGCAAAGATACTGAAAGCCAAGTATTACCCTAACACTGACATTCTACAAGCGAAGCTAGGTCATAACCCAAGCTACACTTGGAGGAGTATTCTAGCAGCGCAAGAGTTGGTTAAGCAGGGCCTAAGATGGAGAGTCGGCAATGGTACTAGCGTGAAAATCTGGGGAGAAAAATGGATTCCAGGGGCAGAAGAGGACGACTACAAGGTAGTGACGCCCGAGGAAGAAACGGAAGAGGTAAGGATATTCGGTTAAAACAGCCTACAGACTAGCCCAGAAAAGATTGGAAACCAACCAAGGGATAGAGATTGAAGAGGAGAATGATTGGGAGGAGGTGATACCAGGCGAGGTGGAGACCTATGACCCGATGAATTGGAAAAGGTTGTGGCAACTCAACATACCAGCAAAGACCAAAATTTTTGCTTGGAGACTAGTCCACAATATTCTACCAACCAGAAAAAACATTGAGACCAGAAAGAAGGAAGCAGCGACTGAATGTCCCTTTTGCCACCTAGAGGAAACCCAAAATCATGCCTTCAGAGAGTGCCAATGGATAATTAGGGTGTGGAGACAATCAGTGTTTCGCCCTCTGTTCGAATTAGAACCAGAAGTGTCATCGGGCAGCTGGATATGTGAGGTTATGGAGCGGGTAGATGATGAAACGCTGGGGCAATTTGTGGTTTTCCTTTGGATGATTTGGTTTGAACGAAACAATCAACTATTCATTAGAAGGAAGGCGGAGGAATGGGAGGTCGTGGGAAGGGCCCTAGACTACTGGGAAGAATACACAGCCCATCATCGACAAGAGCAGCAAATGAGAGAGGCGGAGGTTGTTACCTGGAAACGTCCGCCGCGGGGATGGGTGAAGGTAAACGTCGATGCAGCTGTACTGAAGGGCGAGGGAACAGGTCTCGGGATGATCATGCGCGATGAGAGTGGTGCTTTCCTGCGAGCTGCGGTCCGACGAGAGAGGAATTGCTGGCCGCCGGAAATCGCCGAAATGAAGGCGGTGGAATTTGGGTTGAAGCAGCTGGAAATGAGTGGCTATCAGCAGGCGATAGTGGAGATGGATTGCCAGGGAGTGGCAAACGCGCTTCAGGCAATGGGTCATGCAAAAACCGAAGCTGGGCTAGTGATTCGTGATTTGCAGGCCGAAGCCCAGAGATTGGGAGCAATTCGGTGGAGCTTTTTAAAGAGGGCTGGGAATGAATTGGTCCATATCATGGCCCATATCTCTTTTAGATGGGAGACCCAAGAAATTTGGGAAACCAGATCTCCGGTTCTACTCCTAGATGCTTTGGCTAAGGAGATGCTTTTCTAATAATAATTTCAGGTTTTTATAAAAAAAAAAAATGAAATCAAGCAACTCAAAGCAAGAAATCAGAATGTTACCAACAAATTAGAGCAAGTATTTTTTGAATTATCAAACCCGATCGATCTATGTATCCTTGCTTCAGCAAACTACAAATTATCTAGTAGTGGAAACGTTGTTTTAAGCTAATGAACTAAACAAACAAGAAAATCAAACAAGATTGAATTCAAGGGAGACTCGGATAATCATCCCCCTAGTCCCGTTTGAGTTGATGACGTGATACTCTAGTGTGATTCGCATATCATATATACCATTAGCATATCAAAGCTAGTTAGCAGTCGATATTGGAGCTGTCCTAACCCGTCTAATGCTCTAAACGGAGAGGCGTACCACCAATCTACTGAATTAGGCAAATAAGGCAACCAAACCCACTCCCTCAAGCGATGACCCAAAATGCGTAGAGAAACCAAACATCCTCGTTCATGGCCTCCTTATGAATATTGAATAGTTCCATAAAATACCCTAAGTAGATCTTCTCTCTCGTAGGTTAATTAACCTGACACGCCAAAGCACAACACCAAACTACGACCAAGTGTAATCGCAGTCCGGGAATGCAGTAACAAGCAAGTTCAATTATCAACCCGGGGTCTAGATCTACTGCTTACTCCGTGATTCTCTATTATCTAGCAAACTAGTTCGAGTGATTGTTGTTTAAAAGCAAAAGCAGTAAGAAAGCAAGGAAATTGTTCGATTTTCAAAGTCAGGAAAGAGTCACTCGGGATTGAGTCCCCCTAGCCCCTTGATTAGGTTCAATTGTAATTCCCTGGGTTGATTTACTGTTGATTAGACTGCGGAAGATCCGACAGTAGCTTGGAATCTCTTAAGCTGACCAAGCCCTCTCAGTTTAACTACCCGGCAGACGACTAGTCTTCACCGGGATAGAAAGCTGAGGCTATGAACACAGAACTCCACTACTGGAATTGAATTCCAGTACAAAGCAGTAAACTGGCTAACTCTCGTATAACCAATCTCCTACTATCGAATGAAGAGGCTCTAACAACCTAATCAGATTCTATCTATCTCAGGTTGCAGTAGAAATTGAGAAAAGCTGATCAGACTCCAATCAATTCAATAAACATGCATCATTCGATTAAAATCAAGCAATAATATCATCCCAAGTAATTACAATCAAATCCCTAACACCAGGAACTAGGGTTCTTCATACCCAAGTGAGAGAAGGGTTCTACTCCATAGGGAGAGAAGAGAAAACAGTAATCGGAGTAGTCATACTCATAACAATGAGTAAAATCTGCTCCGGGATGATGATTTCCACTCCTATGACGATCTCCAAGCTCGATTCGACGAAACCCAGCTCCGAGATAACTTCTAGGATGTGTTCTTCGCACTTTCTCTCTCTAGGGCTCTATTTTTGCTCTGAAAACTCGATTCTTTCCACTTTTGGCTCGGAATAGGCTTTAAAACCAGGATTTCCCGACTCGCACGGCCGTGCAGATCACCACTTTGGCCGTGCGGCTCAAAACGCGGCGTCTCGTTTAATCGATCTTCAGCCATCTCACACGGCCAGGGTTGCACGGCCGTGTGAGGAATCCAGCCTGCCCGTGTCGGTCTCGGCAGAAATCACACGGCCAGGGCGCTCAATGGCACGGTCGTGTGAGAAGTCTGGCCTGCCCGTGCATGCTCTCGCAGAATTCCGCACGGCCTGGATTGTACTTCGCACGGCCGTGCGATGCCATGGTCTGACCGTGCAGCTTCCTTGAAATCTCGCCATTCGTCCGATCTTCGTCCAATCGACCCCAGACTCGCTCCCAAGCCTCCATTCACGTACTAGGACCTGAAATATCACAAACAAGCACAACCTAGCGTGAAATCGGCCTAAAACACGAGAATCAATACCTCAAATGGTGCAAGAATGAGGGTAAAAACATGTGTAAATAACGGTCTATCAAACTCCCCCACACTTAACCGTTTGCTTGTCCCCAAGCAAACCAAGTCAGACACCAGGTAAGCTTACATATTTCAATCGACCAACATTGGGGACAAGTCATAAAGGCATAGAACACGTGAATCGCACTGGTTTTCAAACATCAATACATGAACAACCTCAATAACAACCTGGACAACCACCACAAAGGACATTCGAGTGCAGCAAAATCGAGTAAAGGAAGAGTCTCCCTTCTGTTCACTGGCCAACCTAGACTTGACTCAACCACTCACTCAAAACAATCAACTCATGCATCTAACTCAAGACATCAGAATAGAGACCGAGCAATCTAGGTCCTCACCGGGGTACAAGAGCATATGGAAAATGACAATGAATCACTCACTCTCGACCAGTGGGGTCAGGACAGTTTGATGCGAAAGATGCGCATGCTATTTCTCTCAATCGCTCTCATCTCTTCACCATGATGGCAGCCTCTAAATGCTAGAGTTCACATATGGGGTGTCACCACTAACTAATCAGGAGGTCTTAGACACAGGTTCAAATGACTGGCTAGGGTCTTGGACATGGGGAAAAGGCCTTTTAGGTGGTGGAAGTATTCATAGCAAAAGGTTCCACATTTCCAAACACACAATCACAGTCAAACAAACCGGTATTTTCTTTCTGCTATTCTGCATTACTCAATATCTCAAGAGCACAAGAGCGAGGGAGGTATAAACACCAGCATTTCCAAGCCAGACTGCTAAGAAACACTACTTAATGGGCGTCATTCAGATTTTTGGTAGTGGCTCTCTTTTGCTTTCAATTTTTCTTTGTTTTTCTTTCATTTTTCTTTTCATTTCTTAAGAGAGCCACCACTCCTGCACAAATTTCAAACACCTGCCCAACTTTTAAGCACTACCTCCAACACTCCCATAGACTTTAGCAGAAACAGCAGAGACTATGTAAAAATCACTCTGTGGAACCTTCTAAAAGATGCAACAAGGGTGATTTTTTCGTTTTAGACCAAAAGAGAGGATAACACACGGCTCAAAGGGGCTGACTAGGGGATATGACACATCAGGACAGTCAGTTTTGGGCGTGGGCTAATCCTATGCCCCCATCATCTTAGCTAGTGACAACGTGAATGCTACACATCATGGAAGAGGGATCTATCGCACAAGAAAGAAACGAGCAGGCTCAAATCTTACATGGCTACCTATATGCTCTATCTCACATTCTGATACCCTGAACTAGATGCATAAACGACTGTCAAGAACAAGTGATCAAACCAAGTCACAGTTGGCAAGCAAACAGTTGAAAAACTGAACCCCTACATCGTTCTACTGCACATCTCAGTCCTCATCATAGGTTGTCCTAGTCGCAAACAAGTTGTCATGCATTAATCCGAAAACCAATCAATTCATCCATCAAAACACAGTGCCAATATGATCAAACAGCAGTACTTGGAGCCCTCAAATCGTAAGATTCGGACAGCGGACTAGGCTCCAAGCACCCAAATAAATATTCCAACCGATACAAAGCACCCCCCCACACTTAAGCACGACATTGCCCTCAATGGAGTAGAGGGAAAGATAAGGGGAATGATGTTACCGGATTGGAACACTGCTGGGGGACTGGAAGTGGACCAGTCAGCGAGAAACAAACGGGAGAGTGGACAATGCTGCACAAATCGAACACGAAAAACACACTAGCACACTGTGCGTTAGGGATAAGTGTTAGCCCAGACGGCCACATCAAACCACAAAGGAAAACCAAAAGCAAAAACAACATACACTAAGTTCACGCTCCGCACACATGGAGCAAACACACAAAAGTCTAAAACGAAAAAGAAACACACTGAGACGGGCAACGAGTACAGCCTACTCGTCGCCAAGATCGTCGAGGTCGATGTCGTTCATGAACGCGTCATCATCAGCAGCGCCAGCAGCACCATCATCACCGTCAGCTGGGGCATGTGGAGGGGAGTCATCCCAGGGAGTCCTCCAGACAGGCTGCTCGCCCGGGAGCAGCTGGAGCAGGTGCTGCTGAACCTCCTGCATGCGCCGTGAACGGCGCTTCTCCCGCTCGATGTGGGCGAGAGTCACGCCCTGCTGAGTCTGGATCATGTTCAGCCGCTCGTCATAAGCAGCCATCCTGTTCCGGTACTCGGCCTGGTCTGCCGCGTACTACTGATGGAACTGCATCTGCTGGTCGAGGATCAGCTGGTTCTGGATCCGCAGCTGCTCGAACTGATGAGAGAAGTAATCCTGGCCCTGGAAAGCGGAGCTGCCACCGCCATACTCGAAGGTGGTGGGGCGGGGGGCAGCATCAGCAGCAGCATCCACCTCCTCGGGATCCACCTCATCAGCAGCCTCCTCCTCCTGGCCCTCTGGCTGGGCCTCTGGCTTGGGCTCTGCGGCGATCGGAGGTTCCGGAAACCCATCGACCCACAGAACACCGTTCCTCTCCCGCAGCAGCTGCATCTTCCCGATCGTCTTGCTGCCAAAGATGAGGGTGCCTCCCTCCTCGGTGCACCCCTGCAGTGAAAGGCCAAAGAAGGTGGTCAGGCGGGTGATGAGGGGGGCGCAGTGGAGGCTCTTCAGCTCTGTAGCAGTCTTCTCAAAGGTCTTGGCCACCACCGAACCCAGGTGGAGAGGGTGGTTGCGCTGGCGAATCGAATGGACGAAGTACAGGGTCCTCTTCGTGATGGCGCTGGCACTGTCTGCTGCAGGGGTGTAAGACTTCGCCAGCAGGTGGTGGAGAAGTCGGTTGTCGAGCAACAGGGTGGATGCCTTCGTCCTCCCGGCCCGGAAGGGACGCGTCTGGCCTGGCCGAGCCAGGCTGGTGTACAGCCTCCCGAAGTCCACCTCCGGCGGATCAGTGACCTCGGTGATGTAGTGCCGACGGTCGTCGAGGTCGAGAGCCTCGGCCAGCTCGTGGTAGCTCATGGACCGGGAGACACCACCCAGCCTGAATTGGACAGCTGTACCGTCCTGCCAATCGGTCGTGGAATTGTGCTTGAAGGTCGTGTAGAACTCCCACACAGGCTCGTAGTAGACCTTCTCGCAGAGGATGAGCAGACGGCGCCATGCGGTGTTGGCGACGGCGGCGGAGAGCTGCTCGTAGCAGTGCAATCGCCGAAACTCCCGTTTGGACCAGCAATGGTGTGACCCAAACGGGGTTTCCAGGACCTCCTTGAAGCGCTCTGCGGTGGGGCCCCTCCTTAGATCCCGGATGAACGGGTGCTGGAGATTCGGCTGCGCCATTGCCCTGCAAAAGAACAATCCAAAGTGGAACCAAAAGAGCCAAAGAAAAGGTCAAGCACACCCCCACACTTAAGAACAGAAAACAGCCTAACCATGGTTTCATCCATAGTTCGGGGGTCAAAAACTCGATAAATCAAGCATAATCTGGGTGGGGGTGCACATGCACAGGAAAATAAGCAACTCAAGGTTCACATCCATAGTAAATACACCCTCAAACTACATCATTATGGGCCCCAACCGGTGGCCACAACATGGCATGGAAAACAGGCATTTCATCGAACACCTTGTGTGCACTATTAAGTGAAGCATGAAATTGGCCAAATTCTTGCACACAAGGGCTCAAACAAGAAAAGGGGACTATTCCCAACACCATTCATTCACATTCCATGCATTCCCCTCAACCAATTTCACAAAAATCCTAAGATTCAATAAGGTTCTCTAACATGCACCCTACACACTCAATTCTCCACAATTAACACAGTTAAGGGAAAAATCAAACCTGGAGACTCAAGTAGAGGTGTAAGGGATGATGAGGGGAAGGCAATGGAAGCGACGAAGCGCCGAAAAACTGGCCGGAAGTGCTCGTCGGAGCCTCGCCGGAGCCTCGCCGGAAATCGCCTCCGGTGACAAAAACGTCGTCCAAACTCGCTCAAAATTGAGGGATAGGCCGCTTTGGGTGTAGAAAGGGTGGGTTTGATGTTGATTTGGTGGGAAAATGACCCAAAGTGGCCGAAAAAATTGAAAAAGGTGGTTTTGTCGCTGTTTTCCGGCGAGGGCAGAGGATTCCGGCGAGGAAATTTGAAGTTCTGACCAGCCTGGCCGTGCAAGCCAAATATATAGGCCGTGCCTCGGCCGCACGGGCAGGCACGCACGGCCGTGCAGGAGGTGCTTTTGCCCGTGCGGGCCGACACGGCCTGACCGAGGATCTTCGCACGGCCGTGCACCTGGCACATTTGGCCGTGCGATTTTTACCGAGAGCTCGCACGGCCAGGGTGAAAATTCCACACGGCCGTGCGAGACAATTTGTGCCCGTGTCGGCCACACGGCCAGACCAGGCTGAGCTGCACGGCCGTGCAATGTGCACTTTTGGCCGTGCACTTTTTACCGAGAGCTCGCACGGCCAAGGGGGGATTTCCGCACGGCCGTGCAAGTTGAGGACCTGGCCGTGCGACATGCTGGAACCCCGAAATCAACCTGTTTTCACTCAAAAATGACACTTGACTCTGGACCAACGTCTCAAGACTAAAAAACACACAAAATCAAAGGAAAAAGAGGAAGAAAATGCAAACCTCGGTGGGGTTGCCTCCCCACAAGCGCTTCTTTGCCGTCTTTTAGCTGGACACCAGTATGGATGCTCAGGGAAGTGTAGGATCAGGTGCATTCAAGAGCGGATCCACATCGCTCTTGAGGTACAGCTTCAAATGGTGGCCATGCACGCGACGAATGTGACCACCAGCATTTGCCAACTCGACTTGGCAATCCGGTAAGATGCAAGCGAGTGAATACTCAGATGGCCAAGGTGGGGGCGGGACCAGCTCATAGTGGTCTCCGGCTTTCTTTCGAGCAGGCTTAGCTGCCTGCAGTTTCGGCCGCCACTCCTCCTTGATATGTATTTTTGGTGATGGAGTGGCCAGGAGTGGCTGCGAAGGTGTGGGAGGCGGGTCCTGCAAAATAGGCAGCACAGAAGGATACACGACAGACTCGTGCTCCTGGTGAGATACAGCATGCAGAGGTAACGAAGCAGGTATAGTGTCAGCAACTGAAAACGTTATTCGATCCTCGCCATCCCTCAAAACTAAGGTCCCATCATGCACATCGATGGGGGCCTTGGCGGTGGCCAGGAAAGGCCTTCCCAGTATCAATGGCACATTCACATCCTCATTTATGTCCAAAATCACAAAATCAACAGGATAATTGAATGTGCCAACCTTAACCAGAAGGTCTTCCACTATGCCCCTAGGATGCACTACAGATCGGTCTGCTAATTGAAGGCTCATCCTAGTAGCACGGGGTTCACCTAGGCCTAGTTTCTGAAACAGTTTATATGGCATAACATTTATACTACCACCTAAATCCGCCAAGGACCTCTCTACAAGCAAATTCTCAATAGAGCACGGGATAGTAAAACTACCTGGGTCCTTCTGTTTCTGCGGAAGCTTGTTCTGCAGAATGGCCGAGCACTCCTCGTTTAGCTCCACAGTGGCCAGCTCGCTCAGCTTCTGCTTCTTTGAGAGAAGATCCTTCAGGAACTTCGCATACTTAGGCATTTGAGATAGTGCCTCCAGGAAAGGCACTTGGACATTCAGCTTCCTAAGCATGGCCATGAAGTTCTCGAACTCTGCCTCCAACCTGTCTTTGTGCAACCGAGTAGGGAAGGGGAGTTTAGGGATATACTCCTTCACTACTGGTTGCGGTTTAGGTGCAGGCACCTCAACCTCCTTCTCTATTTCTTCTTCAGCTGCTGGAGATGCCGAGGCAGGGGCCTCTCTCTCCTGTTCCCGAACAGGTGGATCAACAGTCATCTTGCCACTCCTGGTCATGATGGCATTGCAGTGCTCATTCGGTGTCGGCGGATGAGGGATGGTCTGCCCGGGTAGGGTACCGGGAGCCCTTTGAGCCACTGCCTGAGCCACGCTCCCCAGTTGGGTCTGGATATCCTGCAAGACAGCCTGTGTGTTCCTCTGACCAGCTTCAAGAGCCAGGAATTTTCCCGAGGCCTTCTCCATGAACTGCTCAATGGTGTTGAATTTCTGAGCACTAGAACTGGCGAGAGAACCCACCAAGTCCCGCAGTTCAGCCATCTGATCATTCTGCACTGGGGCAGCAGGGGCTGCACCTGGCTGCTGGAAAGGTCGCGGGTGTGAATGAGCAGCATGCCCTTGCATGGGTTGATAAAGGGACTGTTGTTGCTGCTGGAATTGCCCCTGCCTGGGCTGGTATGGTGGCCTCTGGAAGCCCGGTGGTCCCTGAGGGACTGGTGGTCAGGAATTTGCCCCACCCCAGGAGAAGTTAGGATGCTGGCGCCATCCCTCGTTGTAAGTGTTACTGTAGGGGTCGTTGCGCCTGACATTATTGATGAAGTTCACCTGCTATTGGGGTGTGGTTGACTCCTTCATCGCCTGGCAGTCTTCCACCGTATGATGGGTGCTTTCGCACCAGTGGCAGAGCATCGCCTGCTGCTGTCCGGTCCCTGGAATCATCCCGGAACGATCGATAGCTGAGACCAGCTTCGATACTACCTGCACCAAATCAGAGGGATGGGCTCCCACAGAATGTACACCTCGGCTGGGTGCTCGCCTCGACCTCCTGGCAGTGCCCCAATCATAACCGTTCTCCGCCATCTCCTCAAAGAGTTGATTCAGCTGTGGTGGGGTTTTGGTCAGCATGTTCCCGCCACAGACCGAATCGATCAGCTGCTTGTCCTCCGGGAAGAGGGCGTGATAGAAGGTGCCCACCTTGAAGGCATCATTGAAGCCATGATTGGGACACCTCAGGAAGAGACTGTTGTACCTCTCCCATGCATCTCTAATGGTCTCATCCTCATCCTGAGCAAAATGGGTAATTTGCTTCTGCAGGTCAGCTGTCTTGGATGGAGGATGGTAGCGGGTGAGGAACTTGTCCGCCATGCTGGCGAACGTGGTGATGGAGCCGGTGATCACTGAGGTGCTCACCTCAAAGTTGTTGGCTGGGACATGAGGGTGTTGAATGGGTGACCTCATGTCTGCAGCCCTAGCGGTCCAGTAGGATCCCATGGTCTGCTCCTCGGGGATCACAGCACGGTTCTCTGGATCACCCATCTCTTCTTCCTCTTCTTCTAACTGCAGCTGTGTTAGCGCCTCCTCCGCCGCCAGTCGCGCCTTTAGAGCAAGCTTGAAGTTCCTGCAAGTTCGTTCAAGCTCCTGGTCTAACGGTAGTAGATCTCCCGACTGGCTACGGGTCATGCACTACCTGCACACAATCAGTAGAAGCAACCCGTGAAGGCACACAGGTGGAAGAGATAAAATGCAGTAACGAAAGAGCTAAAGTAACAAATTCTCACGTTTCCCCAATAACCTAGAGGGTCCCCGGCAACGGCGCCAAAAACTTGACACGCCAAAACACAACACCAAACTACGACCAAGTGTAATCGCAGTCCGGGAATGCAGTAACAGGCAAGTTCAATTATCAACCCGGGGTCTAGATCTACTGCTTACTCCGTGATTCTCTATTATCTAGCAAACTAGTTCGAGTGATTGTTGTTTAAAAGCAAAAGCAGTAAGAAAGCAAGGAAATTGTTCGGTTTTCAAAGTCAGGAAAGAGTCACTCGGGATTGATTCCCCCTAGCCCCTTGATTAGGTTCAATTGTAATTCCCTGGGTTGATTTACTGTTGATTAGACTGCGGAAGATCCGACAGTAGCTTGGAATCTCTTAAGCTGACCAAGCCCTCTCAGTTTAAATACCCGGCAGACGACTAGTCTTCACCGGGATAGAAAGCTGAGGCTATGAACACAGAACTCCACTACTGGAATTGAATTCCAGTACAAAGCAGTAAACTGGCTAACTCTCGTATAGCCAATCTCCTACTATCGAATGAAGAGGCTCTAACAACCTAATCAGATTCTATCTATCTCAGGTTGCAGCAGAAATTGAGAAAAGCTGATCAGACTCCAATCAATTCAATAAACATGCATCATTCGATTAAAATCAAGCAATAATATCATCCCAAGTCATTACAATCAAATCCCTAACACCAGGAACTAGGGTTCTTCAAACCCAAGTGAGAGAAGGGTTCTACTCCATAGAGAGAGAAGAGAAAACAGTAATCGGAGTAGTCATACTCATAACGATGAGGAAAATCTGCTCCGGGATGATGATTTCCACTCCTATGACGATCTCCAAGCTCGATTCGACGAAACCCAACTCCGAGATAGCTTCTAGGATGTGTTCTTCGCACTTTCTCTCTCTAGGGCTCTGTTTTTGCTCTGAAAACTCGATTCTTTCCACTTTTGGCTTGGAATAGGCTTTAAAACCAGGATTTCCCGACTCGCACGGCCAGGCCGCACGGCCGTGCAGATCACCACTTTGGCCGTGCGGCTCAAAACGCGGCGTCTCGTTTAATCGATCTTCAACCATCTCACACGGCCAGGGTTGCACGGCCGTGTGAGGAATCCAGCCTGCCCGTGCTCGGTCTCGGCAGAAATCACACGGCCAGGGCGCTCAATGGCACGGCCGTGTGAGAAGTCTGGCCGTCTGGCCTGCCCGTGCATGCTCTCGCAGAATTCCGCACGGCCTGGATTGTACTTCGCACGGCCGTGCGATGCCATGGTCTGACCGTGCAGCTTCCTTGAAATCTCGCCATTCGTCCGATCTTCGTCCAATCGACCCCAGACTCGCTCCCAAGCCTCCATTCACGTACTAGGACCTGAAATATCACAAACAAGCACAACCTAGCGTGAAATCGGCCTAAAACACGAGAATCAATACCTCAAACGGTGTAAGAATGAGGGTAAAAACATGTGTAAATAACGGTCTATCATAACCCCAAAATTGAGGAAATTGATTAAGACCTTCAATTATCATGATAAATACTCAAATCAATTTATAATCAAATATGACAATCACAACATAGAGTTCACAATCACAAAACGATAACATCCTAGACTAAGGTTCACATTATTCAAGTGAATGGAAAATTTGCTCCATACCTAGAGAAAGAATTACAACTAAAAAGAAAGAAAAGCCCATGAAAAGATGAATCTCCTACTTCTTAGTTGTTTGGGATGGTGTGGGTAAAATTACTCGGGTACCATTAAAGTATGAGAATTGGGGGAGTTATACCACTTAACTAAGAATAGGGCATCACATACCACTGAACTCTATTATATGTGCATCCGGTACCACTTAAGTTTACTGCTAAGTGACGTCCGTTAAAATTGACAGAATATTCTCGAAATACTCCGTTCTCTAAATTTCATAATTGGTCCTTCTACATTTCTTATCGTAAAAAAAATTTTGGACTTATGAAAAACATCATTTTTTATTGTTTAGTTGGAATCCTCTTTTGTAAACTTGATACCAAACCAATTTTTGAATAGAAAATTTAGAATCAATTATCATTATAAGTATTTTTAATTATCATTATGTTCTAATAATTGAATAATTCCCTAAGACAAATATATCCTATGATTCTATCACGATATAAATCATCTCAGAATGTTATATTTAGTTCTCTTACATCATGTTGATGTTGAATTTTCCATGTTAAAGTTCTTTTTAATGCTCTAATATTATATTTAGTTATTTTCTACATTTGTTACTGAATGTGTAACTTTTATAGTTTATCTATTACTTGGTTACTTTTCGTCTCTTTTCGTTCTAAATTTTTTCAATTACTGGAATATGTTTAACTATTTTGGATTATGTTCTATTCATCTTTCTTTAATCTTGATGTATTGATGATCAATTAAGTTCTATTTTAACCGTTTCTAATGATGCTTCTAATTGAATTAAGGGTTTAAATATATCTTTTAATATTTATTTTAAATATTTATTATTATCTTCTAGTATATTTATTATTCTTCTTTATATTCATTTATTACTTTCAGTCATTTATCTATTTTATTGAAAATTTTTGATTAGTCATTCTATAATCTAGACGGATGCACATTTTAGAAGGTTTTCTTATTTTTATATTAGATAAAACTTGTTGAAATATAGCTTTTGATATTTTTATAAGTTTTGGGTACCAAAAAGTAATTAAAAGTTTGGGTTGGATAAACTAGACGGATGCACATTTTGACGACTTTAATGATACCCGACGCCCTATTCAACTTAAGTGGTATGTCTACCCTTATTCCCAAACTTAACTGGTACCCGAAATATTTTACCCGGATGGTGTTGAAGAAGAAATCTGGCCTCCTTTGATCTTGGGTAGCTGAAATTCCCTTTCAATCTTCCTTGGTTCATCGCTTTCTCTGTAGAATGCATGAGAAGATCCATACCTCGCTCCAAAACTCTCCTCCCCTATGAAATATGCTCATTCTTCTTATTTATACCCGTTGTGCAATATTCACTGCCATGCTTCATGGTCGTGATGTGTGCAGTAAAATTGTGACACCGATACAAAATGCATTGTTTCACTCAATGTAGTCAAAAGCGCGTTTCTACGTAGAAGCTTTTTGGTTATCTAGAAGCGTAAAACAATAAGTTTTCAAGGTTTAAGGCGCATTTTTAACTACATTTGCTATAAAAACGGAGTTTTTGCCCAGAAGCATTTTGGTGATCTAGAAGCATAAAAGCGTAAGCTTTTAAGCTTTGAAGCGCGATTTTGACTACATTGGTTTCACTAACACACTTCACAGTTCCTTTGTAATTTTTATGCCCTATGCCCGTGATATGTACTATGGCCACGAGACGTCCAAATGCTCCTAGATACTTGCAATCTCCACGGTTTCATTGTAATCTTCCCATTCTCTTGCTCGTGATCATCTGCCCGAATTCATTGTAATCTATGTAATTTCCAGCACTTTGTCCTGTTTTCGCTCACTTTTGTCCAAAATTTGATCCTTTCGCCAATTTCACATGCTAGAGCTTGAAATATACTAAAACATAACAAACTTAGCGTAAAAAGGCTCCAAGGACAAAGAGATAAAAACATGTATAGAATGGCTTGAATTAATTATTCCTTATGCTTAAACACCCGCATTACATAAATATTTTATAGGGTTATAGGTATAATATGTCCCTCTACTATGACATTTTATCAAACATGCCCTTTTAATATTTTTTATATCAAACATGCCCCTGTACTTTGTAAAAATGATCAAACATGCCCTTTTGTTTAAATTTTCATCCAAAAACCGTTAACCAAGGTCGAACTTTGGTTTAGGCGGCAGAAATGTCTAAAATATCCCTAATAATTTCACTTTTACAAAAAAAAAAATTCTTTTGTATAGCCAAATAATTCAAATAATTTCACTTTGAAGAGACCCAGAGAAATAAAACGGGAGACAAAACTGATATTTTCGCTCCCATTTGCCGATGCCGGGTCGTCTAAATCTCGGTTCAACCATGATTGACGATTTTCTCAATGGAGATTTTAACAGAAGAGCACGTTTTATAATTTTTTCGAAGTACAGGAGCATGTTTGATGTAAAAAATAATAGAGGGGCATGTTTGATAAAACGTCATAGTAGAAGAACATATTATACCTATAACCCTATTTTATAATGATTAAGATACTAAATAAAGCTTATTAGAGTATCTTATTCGAACGATTTGTTGTATTATTTTATTTCACGTAAATTATTGAATGGCGAGATATAGTTTTTAGTATAATTTGTTTCTTACCTCCATGAAGCGCAGCCAAAAAACTAGTTAAACATAAAGACTGAAGCTATGTGCAACTATGGTGAAAACCAAGACTTGCGTCCCTTATTGTTATGTCTATCTGCATTAATCTATCTATCTATATCTAAAATATTTATAAGCTTTCAGATTGTAAAGTATCATCATTCTCATTTCCATCTCCTTCATATAATTGTTCGGGATTAGCAGAATTGTGGTAGAAATTAGGATCAACACAAAGGAAACTTTTGGTGTTTAATCACTCAATTTAAGAAACACTCAAACAAACAAGGCCTTATTATTTTGGCTCTTGCTTTACATACATACACGCATGGGAGACTTCTTTCTTTTCTTTTTGTTTTGTGTCTCTCTCACTACCCACTCCTTATTCCCATACTTATATATATATATATATGGCAAAGGCTAGCGTACGCCCGGGCGTACCTTAGTCTACTGTACGCCCGGGCCTACCATGTGAAGTGTTTAGTGATGATAGGGTTGATTGCAAATTACCATTCAACAATAATCACCATTCACGCCAAACAGTTTCCTTGCTGTCAAACCTATATATAGCGTTTTTCATCCTTGCTAATGTTGATAAACAATAAATCAACAATTACCAGCACACTGTTCGTCAGTGCCATGCAAAGGCCTTTCGACTCCCCAAAATCCAAATCGGTGATCGTATGGAGGAGACTTTTCCCGACTAGGGAATTTAGGGGGTTTTCCAAAAGGTGGAGAAGCTTTTTGAACTTCTCGAACTTCTCACGGGTAACCGCCTTTGTCATGATATCTGCTGGTTGGTCGTCGGTGTTGATAAATTCCATCACGATTAATCCTTCGTTGACGAGGTCACGGATGAAATGATGACGCAACTCGATATGCTTCGATCTTGCGTGGAATACTGGATTCTTTGTCATGGCTATGGCTGACATGTTGTCACAATGAATAATGGTTGGACCATTTTCATTTTGCTGCAAATCAGAAATTAATCTTTTTAGCCATACCGCTTAGCATGCTGCATCTATAGCTGCGATATATTCTGCTTCCGCTGAAGATAGAGCAACAGTCTTTTGCTTCTTTGAACTCCAGGAAATGGGTTTTGAACCCAGGCAGAATATGTACCCCGATGTGATTTTTCGATCATCCAATGATCCAGCCTAGTCACTATCGGTATATCCAGTCAGCTTGCTTTCTACTTCTTTCTTGTACATCAGGCCCAATTTTTTAGTATCTTGAAGATACCGCAGAATTCTTTTGGCTGCTGCAAAATGAAGTTTGCTAGGTTCATTCATAAATCTTGATATAAGACTTACTGAATGACATATATCCGGCCTGGTATGTGTCAGGTAAATGAGTGACCCGACAAGACTTCTGTACAGCTTTCCATCGACTTTTTCAGCTCCATCATTGCGTTGTAATTTCTCGTTTAATGCCATCGGTGTCGAGATTGGTTTGCACGTTGCCATGTGAAATCTTTTCAGCATATCTTCGGTGTACTTCTCATGTGAAATAAATATTTCTCCAGGTGACTGCTTCACTTGGATCCCAAGAAAATATTTCATGACTCCCAAGTTCGTCATCTCGAATTCTTTCATCATGGTACTTTTGAATTCTTCGATCATATGTTGATTTGTACCTGTGTAATTCAAGTCATCAATATACAAACACACCATTAGAAAATCTTTTCCTTCTCCCTTTTTGATGTAGAGAGATGCTTCACTCGGACTTCTTTGAAATCCGTTTTGCTGAAAATATCGATCAATTCTGCTGTTCCAGGCTCTCGGTGCTTGCTTCAGCCCGTATAAAGCCTTTGGGAGATGATAGACTTTGTCTTCTTCTCCTTTTTTCTCATAGCCTCGTGGTTGCTCCACATAGACTTCTTCTTCCAGTTCTCCGTTCAGAAATGCTGATTTGACATCCAGCTGGTATACTGGTAACTCCAGTTGAGCAGCTAGAGTGAGAACTGTTCTGATGGTCTCCATCCTCGCTACTGGTGCATATGTCTCATGAAAATCAATACCGGGCTGCTGTGAATAGCCCTTTGCCACCAGTCGAGCTTTGTACTTCTGGATAGAACCATCTTCATTGAATTTGATTTTATAGATCCATTTGAGACCTATAACCGGCTTATCCTCCGGTTGATCAACAAGCTCCCATGTTTTGTTTTTCTTGATCATGGAAATTTCTGCATCCATTGCCTCATTCCAAACTTCTTCTTTGGATGCTTCTTCAAAGACTTGAGGCTCACAAGAAAAATATGCAACATGACTTGTTTCATAAATTTCTCGCAAAGACCTTGTTCTCAACGGAGGTGAATCCGAGTCTGTTACGACGTCTCTAAAGTTGTCTCCTTCTGGGCTAGGTGCATAATTTCTTTCTGGACTTGCAACTGGGTCTTGTTCATTGCTGGGGTCTTTTGGAGTTGCTGAGTACTCCAGAATTTCATAACTTGGTGGAGATTGAGAAATTGGATTTTCCCAATTCCACTCCACCATCTCATCAAAGATCACATCTCGGGAAACCACCACTTCGTTCTTTACTGGGTTGTAAAGACGATAGCCTTTGGACTCATCACTGTAGCCGCTGAAGATCAGCTTTTCTCCTTTCTGGTCAAACTTGTCTCGGTTTGGGGTAGAGATATATGCATAAGCTATGCACCCAAAGACTTTGAGGTGATCCACTTGTGGCCTCCGGGGGTGCCACGCATGTATCGGTGTCTTGTTCCGAACTGCTTTGGTTGGTGATCTGTTGAGGATGTAAATTGTCGGGTTGACTGCTTCTGCCCACAAATTGTTGGGTAGCTTTTTTTCTTTGAGCATACATCTCGCCATCTCCACAATCGTGCGGTTTTTCCATTCTGCCACGCCATTTTGTTGTGGTGTGTAACGGACCGTCAGCTGCCTTTTGATTCCGTTGTTGCGGCAATACTCCATGAATGGAGTATAAATAAATTCTCCTCCACGATCTGTACGGAGAGTTCTGATTGGATGGTCGCTTTCCTTCTCAGCTACTGCTTGGAATTGAAGGAACTTGGGAAAAGCTTCTGACTTTTGCTCCAGAAAGAATACCCACATCATTCTGGTGAAGTCATCTACAAATAGTAGAAAATATCTTTTACCGCTGAGTGATTGTGTTCGGGTTGGACCGCATATGTCTGCATGTACCAACTCCAATGGCGCTTTTGCTCTCCAAGAAGTTTTAGGAAATGGTAACCGATGCATTTTGCCATAAATGCATCCTTCACAGATCTTGTCTTCTCTGTTGATCTGGGGAAGTCCCACCACCATATTTTTATGCCTCAGCAATTTGAGGCCTTTGAAGTTGAGATGACCATATCTGAGATGCAATCGGAAGGATTGATCAAGATTTTCACTCTTGAATGCTATTTCACCATTTTGTGACATAGCAAGAGAGAAAATTCTGTTGGAAGTCATCGAGACTTTGGCCACCATGAAATTGTCAGCTTTGTTGATAATCTCGCAGACGCCATTACCAAACAATAGCTTGTAATTTTTCAACATCAGTTGTCCCACGCTAAGTAGATTGATAGTTAGCTCCGGAACATACAAAACATCTCGAATGAGAGTTTTGTTGCCTTCTTCTATGCATACAACAACTGTGCCTTTTCCTTCCACTTTTAGCTTCTTTCCGTCTCCCAACTTGATTTGAGAGCGGTATTTGTCATCGATGTCGGTGAAGGACTCCAGATCTCCAGTCATGTGGTTACTGCAACAACTATCCAACATCCAGGGAAGCTGTGATTTTTGTTCACCATTCAAGCATGATAAGGCCACCATATTGCTTTCTTCATTTTTTGTGCTGCTTGACTCGCCTTCTTCTTGCTTGTTCTGGAACCAACAATCCCTCTGGAGTGGTTTTGAATTCTGCACTTGGTGCAGTTGAATCTGCAGTCTTTTGTTGCATGACCCGCCTTTTTGCAAATTATGCAACTCGAGTCGGTGTAGCCCAATCTTTGTTGTTGATAATTTTGTCTGTTGTTTCCTCTATAATTGGATCTTCCTCTTCCTCTTCCTTGTGAGTTTCCCCCTCTCTGGCCTTGCTCCGATTTGGCATATTTACTTTCCATCATGTTGACTTTTGACAAGAAAGCTTGCTCCAATGGCGGTTTGGTGAAGCGGCTCATTCTTTGCTCGTGTGCTACAAGTGAGCCCATCAACTCGCTCATTGGTAGATTTTCCAAATCTTTGGTTTCTTCAATGACAGCAACAATATGCTCGAACTTTGATGATAAGCTCCAGAGAATTCTCTCCACGACCTTCCTCTCTTCCATGACGTCACCGGTGGCTTTGATCTAGTTGACTGTCTCCGCCACACGTGAATGGAAGTCTTTGATGGTGTCGGTTTCCTTCATCATCAAGTTGTCGAACTGTCGCCATAAACTTTGGCGCCTGATAGAGATTGCCTTTTTCAGAACCTTGAAATTGTTCACGCAAGACATCCCAAGCTTCTTTGGCCTTTTTGATGCCATAGATTCTCGGGTAAATTGATTTGCTCACTGCTTGCTGAATGATTCTCAAGGAGCTGGCATTTTGCTTGGCATTCTCCTTGTACTCCTTTGTCTGCTTGCCTGATCGTTTCTTCGAGTCTTCATCATCTTCCTGTGGACTTTCATAGCCATCTTGGACTATATCCCACAGATCTTGAGAGATGAAAATTGGCTCCATTTGGGCACTCCAGTACTCGTATAATTCACCATCGAAAATGGGAATTTTATTTGAAGAGGTAGCAAACATGGTATGTGATGAAGTTGTTGCCATGAGTTTTTGAGTAGATTTGGGTAGGCTAGAAAAATGGGGATTTAAGAGGATAGAAGGGTATTAGCTCTGATACCAAATTTGTTGGGGATTAGCAGAATTGTGGTAGAAATTAGGATCAACACAAAGGAAACTTTTGGTGTTTAATCACTCAATTTAAGAAACACTCAAACAAACAAGGCCTTATTATTTTGGCTCTTGCTTTACATACATACACGCATGGGAGACTTCTTTCTTTTCTTTTTGTTTTGTGTCTCTCTCACTGCCCACTCCTTATTCCCATACTTATATATATATATATGGCAAATATATATATTGGGAATGGAAGAAGTAAACTAATAATACTTCTATTACACATCATACAGAAGAGTTTATAATGCATTTGGCCCATATAATAAAAGTTTTGTCTTCTATTCCTTCCAATCCATTCTCATACGACAGTAGCATATGCATATACATGTATGCATTAATCTATCATGGCCCATACATAAGTGCAGTAGTTGGCTTCTCTTGTCAAACGTCTTTGGCTGTGCAATCCAATCTCCATAATTCATCCATTATTTTGATTACATAATGCAATATTTATTGTTGTTCATAATTCATTGATTTGATAACAATGAGACCTACCATGTGAAGTGTTTAGTGATGATAGGGTTGATTGCAAATTACCATTCAACAATAATCACCATTCACGCCAAACAGTTTCCTTGCTGTCAAACCTATATATAGCGTTTTTCATCCTTGCTAATGTTGATAAACAATAAACCAACAATTACCAACACACTGTTCGTCAGTGCCATGCAAAGGCCTTTCGACTCCCCAAAATCCAAATCAGTGATCGTATGGAGGAGACTTTTCCCGACTAGGGAATTTAGGGGGTTTTCCAAAAGGTGGCCTGAAAAGAATGTATCACATGGACAAAAATCTAATGGGGGAAGATAGAAAGTAGGGAATATGGTCTCTCTGGAGGAAGATGGATTTAAGGAGTAGATAGGAAGAAGGAGAAGGAGGTAGTTTTCATGGACGAAGAGAGATGGTGGTCAGCAGAGAAAACAAATAAAGAAGGCAAAAGGGTAGAAATATAAAGGGATGACATGGATAGTCTCTGCTTTCAATTCGGATAACGTGGCATGGGAAAAAATGAAATTGCTTTAATATTTTATAAGAAGATTTACACACCGGGAAGATTGCCAATCTCTCATATCTCTCACCTATTTCTTTTTTTATTCCATTTGGAAGTGGAATCCTATATTACAATTCTTTCTTACTCTATGTCACAAATTATAAGTTTTTATTACACAATTATCCTAGTCATATATGAGTCCAACAATAAGTAATGAGAGAGAAAAGTATGTCCTAAATTCATTTTATTTGTTTATAGTAACTCCTCTCATTTTTCGTTTGCCGATGAATCTCACCACTTAACGCATGATATACCATACACAATTTGAGAATTTGGAGTTATTTGACAACATTAAACGGAGAACATTTTTCACCCCATCACCAATTCTTAAAGTTGCAATGAGGAAACGACACTTGCTATCGACACTAACATTATGTTCAATTGGGGAGGGGAAGGAAAATTTGGAGGGAGTGAAATTTTAAGGATAGTGAAATAATGAGGGGGAAGAGGTGATCAATTTTAAAGGAGAAAAGGATGGGAAAATAGACTTATAAGAGACAACATTTGTTTTACCCCAAATTGGCGGGTCAACTGCTACAATGGTTTTTCTTCCATTATAATCACTCCCTTGTATTGTAGCAAAACTCATGAACAGGAGAAAAGTTCTAAATCACTCCATTTACACCCAGTTTTTTCTCCACCCTCTGTTTTTCCTCTTTCGTGAACAGAGGGTAATAGTAACAATGCTAACTTATTGGCGAAACAACACCACAAATTACAACAATTGTTGGGACAAGCTTCAAGGCACACAAAACTTTGGCCCAGTAACTCGGATTAATTCTATAAAAAATACTCATAGATCGTATTTCCATGCTATTTTTATGTGTTTATATACTTGAGATGAAATTTAGAAATATTAATTTTTTTTTGAAAAAAAATTATGCCATTTACATTCAATTGTAGAAGCAGGGGCGGACATACTTGTTGGTAAGGGGTGTCGTCCGACACCCTTTCGTTCAAAAATTTGTGAAGAACTTATATTTTTCTAGTACAAAAAAATTTAATACGAGGTTTTCAACACTGTTTTAATAATTATAGCATATACTCCTTCATTAGGCGACACCCCTCTTCAACAATCCTGGATCCGCCACCAAGAAGAAGTGAAATCAAAATCATTACCAGAAAGCCATATAAGAAAAATAAAATTGAATCACGGTATAACCGTACAAGAGTAAAAGTGATAGCCACAAAACCAAAGAATATATAAGGGGTAAATCGCAAGGTTGGTCATTGGAAGTTCTAAAATATTCACGTTTGGTCACTAAAAGTATTTTATTCCATTCGTGGTCACGAAAATTAGTTTTTCAATTCAAGTTTGGTCACTCTTCGTTAATCTCCGTTAAGTTTAGCTGATGCGTCACTCAACTTTGATAGTTAACTGTTAAATGAATGACATGACAATTAAAAAATATTAAAATATAATTATTTACATTTTCCACCTCATTATCACATTCATTAAAAAAAACCTAAGGTAAGTTATATCGTCAATTCGGGTAATGGGGAATTACTGAAAGAGTTTCGGTGCCTTAGAGTTTGAGGCTGGATCAATGGGCCCCAAAGGGACAGCGGTCTTCAGTTTGGGAGAGGCAACAATAGCAGCAAGTGAAGGAGGCTGCATGGCAGAAGCTTCGTCACCGCTGCCGCAGATCTTGTGCGGCAAGGGCGGTGACGATGTGTATGATAGTAGGTCTAGCCACCGTCTCTGGCTCAAACTAGTCTTGCTGACCTCCCCTTAAAATGAATCGCCCCTAATACCAGCAAACCCAGATGGCGACGAGCTCTGATTCGATAACAAGCTCGGCTCCGGCATCACTGTCACCGTCTTCGACTTCAATTGACCCTAATAGCATTTTATACCCCTGTACTATTGTGCTTTAACAAACGTGCCCTTGTACTATGATTTTGCACAAACGTGCCCTTGTACTATTATAACGTAACAAAAATGCCCTTATGTAAAAAAAAACCGTTTTCTCTCGGTTAACTGGGACTGGAATTACCGAAATACCCCCAAATCATCGTGTCTCTCTAATGCCAGGATTGTAGAAGGGTTTTAATAGATCGATCCTTCAAATCTTCAAAGTCTGCTACTGAAGTGTTCTTCTGGGTAGATTAGAAGTGGGAAGTCTTAGATCTATTGGCCGAGTGTTCTAGGGAATTCTTCCCTTTTTGTTCTTTTGGCCCTTTTCATTTTATTGTCTTCGCTTTCCCTTTTGTAGACTGAAACTATTGTATTCACATATCTTAAGCAATCATATGTGTTCTTCCCTTTCTCATTAAACCCAGTCTTAGAATCCCATTTTTCTCTGGCAATATTCTCCCTCCGCCAAACATACCCCTCACTCCACCTGAATAGAGACCCAGCTGCTTCCTTGTCCCAAACGCTCCTCCGAGGATCTGTCCTCGAATCCAGAACCAGCAATGCTCGAGAAAATCGATGAGGTGATTTTCTCCCCATTTTGGCATTTTTCGCTCTCTTCTGTTTCATTTTGAAATTTGTGGAACCCTAAATTATGCTTGTTCGATCTTATTGTTGGGTTTTTTCTGATGTTGGGTTTCGCTAGTTGATTGAACTGTCAGTCAATGTCATCTTCTTCTCAACAATCTTCATTTAGAAGCACTAGAATTGACAATCCATTGTGTTCTGTTCTATCGGAGAAGATGCTGCCCGTCGGAGAAGATGCTGGTTGCCGGCAACAGAGCTAGATGAGAAGATGGCGGATGAGATGATGAACGAGTTTGTGAACGCCGGCAGAGTTGGATCACGCCGGTGGGGAAGACGGCGCCGATCTCGTTGCTGTGGTCGAAGGCCGATGATCGGCTGCTGAACGGTGAGAGGAGAAAATGGGGAGTCGCGTATTACCGGGCTCCTTTTTGCCTTTTTCTGAATTCGGCAGTAATCCCTTCAAAATTAAAGGGAAATTTTTAGTCACGTGGCTATTTGGGTAATTTCCATCCCCAGTTAACGGAGAGTAAACGGATTTTTCAAAAGAAGGGCATTTTTGTTACGTCGTAATAGTACAGGCAGTGGCGGACCCAGGATTATTGAAGAGGGGTGTCGCCGATAAAAAATTATAATAATTAAATAAAAATTAATAGAAATTACTGGAAATTCATTTGTAAGTTGACAACGTCATGTTTATTACGAATTATGACCATTTTTCATATCCTGAATTTTTTTAAAAATACAATCATCGCTTATGTTGCAAATCAAACATTTTTCTATATACACAACTACATAATTATTCATAAATTAGTCACCCAACCACAGAGAATCGACCTACGTCTAAAATCAAAGTTAAAATAAAATAGTTTACAGTCAAATATAGTAAACCACGATCAACCAATTGCCAATTTTAGACAACACAAAATATGTCTAAAGCAATATCATTAGCATTTTTTCTCTAGTTCGACCAAATTAACCAAAATCAAGCCACAATCTCCCATAAATCTATGCAATTCACCTATTAACTACAAATTAACAAGTTAAATTGGTTTGTGGGTTACTTAAAACAAGCACGCTTATTTGATTTTACTTATTATTGTTAATTACTAATTATGATGAATAACTTTATAACATTAAATTATTTTCTTATAATAAAAGTGTGTCGCTTATAATTATTAGAGCGGTGTCGGAAGTCTCAAATTAATATTTTTTGTACCGAAAAAATGGAGGTCCTTCACAAAATTTTCGAGCGGAGGGGTGTCGGACGACACCCCTCTCCAAGCCCTAGGTCCGCCCCTGAGTACAGGGGCACGTTTGTGCAAAATCACAGTATAGGGGTACGTTTGTTAAAACGCAATAGTACAGGGGTATAAAATGCTATTAACCCTTTATATTTTAATCGCCAAGTCACTCATTGAACGATCAACTATCAAAGTGGACTGACACATCAGCTAACTTAACGAAGACTAACGGAGAATAATCAAAATTAAACTAAACAACTAATTTTAATGACCACGAATAGAAGAAAATATTTTTAGTGACCAAACGTGAACATTTTAGTACTTCGAGTGAACAACATTCCAATTTACCCAATATGTAAACTAGCATAGGTCACGACCCGGGGAATTTTGTAGAGTAATATGGTATATAATAATAATTACAATAGATGATTTGAAATGCATGAAATGAGTGTTTTGTAACTCAATTATGCACATAACATTTTTGAAAATGATCCGGCTATGCATAATGTGTTTAGACATCCATGAAAAGAGAAAAGAATATGATATAAGCATTACATATAATTATCGAATAAAAATATAAATATAACTAATTGTCATTCATTACTTTATTAAACTATATACTTGAATATTAGAGTTGCTCCTTATAATACATACTTAATCAACCTTTAGGATGAAAGAAAATGACTCTCATAGAGTTCAGTATGTTCTTTAAGTTCTTTCCAATAGAGAGCATTCTTTTTTACCGCACTATTGGTAATGAATTTGAAGCTGCTTTGATTTGAAGTATATAGGACAAAATGCTAAGTTGCCACTAATAGTTAGTTGAGCAATGTGTTGTGTACGGACTTCCCAAATTATTCTCAGATTGCAGACAAGTCTACCAACAATGTAGCAATTTTCATGCATAAAATATTTTTTTCATTTAATAATTAAATAAATAAAAACCTATGAAAATCATAGTACATGAAGTATATGCTACTCATTAAGTTGATGAATGAGCAAGGGTATGAGTAGAATACATTTATATTAAAAAGATAGAAGTTGCAAAGCGTCTTTTTTGGGTTGAATTATGCATTATTGCTAACTGACTTGTGCTTTTTTGCAATAGATAGTTCAAAATGTGCCTTGTAATTTTTGTTTCCACCGGTGGAAAAGAATTGTTTGAACCAAGGATTGGAAAATTGTATCGAAAAAGTTGGTGATAGAGTATTTTATATTGAAGTCATAATTTAACCATGGTTTCAACCGTTTCATATTGCGAAATATCGCTAGGCAATTTAGCCTATGATGTGAAGTTTTATGGTGGAACCGCCGATACGTACGATCTTTCAATTCAAACTTTAAATAAAAAAATCCCTAAAATATTGACATTATTGAATACCACTTAAATATCAGAAATTACAATAATCGTTTAAAAAAATCATCCAAACGATAATATTTTAAGATTTAATATTTAAAATCGAAATGAAAATAATCTGTCAAATATAATGTGATCTCCTAAAATAAATCAAAACCCAATAGAATAGGGCCAACAATACTCACTAAGCAAAGTAGAATGACAATTATTTCACACTATCTCATTTTTCCCCTCTTTTAAATGTGTCATCTCACTTTCTCTTTGCCTTCCTATTTCTTTTTCTGTTTGTTCTTCCATCTCTCTCTGAGCTTTGTATCTCACCACTCTCTTCCTTTCTCTTCCTCTTTCTTTCCATCGTATGGAATCGAGAGAAACCTAGAAACATCCCAAGTACTTCTCCAATTTTGCGTTCGAAATGCTTCTTCTTCGTTCACAATCGATAGTGTGAATCAGAGTACCTGAAACCAGGCGAACATATGACCGCTTATTCTTCGACGGAGCAGCGTAGTTTGATACCAGGTGAATAAACTAATTACTAAAAGCGATAAATACAATACTCGTTAAACCAATCGAGTGAGTGTATACTTAGTTCATCGTGTAAACAATTTTAGTTATCTAAAGAATCAAAATACATAATCAGGTTAATCTTAACTTATTTACATGTATTCACAGGTGAGGCTTGGATTCAAGGGATTCGTAGTCTTCTCCAATTGTATTCAGGATTAGCAATCTTCTTTACACCAAGATCAAACAACAAAAGTGCGGATTGGGTCGCTAATGAAACTGCTGTTGTTGAAATGTGGCAATGCTTGTACGACTATCGTTGATATGAATGGAAATCATCTATTTGTAAAAAAAAAACTTATTTACATGTATTTGTCGTACAAATTCATTACACATAAAAAATTGTTTGAACCGGCATATCAAACTAAATCTCATCTTATGATTAGTGGATCCAATCATGTCAAATTAGCAAGAGGCCTAAGCTATTGGTCAACTGGGCTGAAAATTAATACTAATTCAAGATTATATATCGCTTCTAAATGTTCAATACTCCAATTCAATATGCAATATTTGAACAAATCTCAATCTCTTCATCACTTTACTTGCTTTTAAAGTTATTGTTGACGTTGTTTGTTATTAGTTATTACTGCAAGATGTAAAAAAGGACTTTTCAGCTATGAATTAAATCAAGAATTATTTTATAAATGAGTATTTAGTTGTATACATTGAAAAAGGTTTGAGTCTCAAAATAAACATTGAATGTATTTTTTAAACCTTTTAGAATATGAGTTGTCACGCGTTAATGTGAAAAACTACTCATTAATTCAAATTTTATATGTTATTTTAAGAATATTTTATTTTTATCAAATTGCCTATTTGTCCATAAAACATGTTACTCACCATAAGGTTACTGACCTCATCCGTTCTCTAAGTAAAGACAATAGTAGAACTAGTGAGTTAACCCTCTCCAAGGCCTTCTTCAACCGTCGCAGCTTCCGTTACAAAATCCGACCGTTACAGAACCCTTCAAAAATTTAAAAAATCCAACGCCGAACCATAACCAAACCAACCAACAAGACCTCTAAAAATCAGAGCACTCTCAACCCGCACCGGCGCACCCTACTACCCACTCTGTTTCAGTGCCGTGATGAACAAAGACGATCACCACCATCAGCATCCGCCGCCGTCCATGGAGGAAGAGGAGCAGATGCAAGAGCTCCGGCTCAAAGCCTCGGAGCTCCTCCTCCGAGAAGAGTGGCACGATTCCGTACAAGTCTATACCCAATTCATCACCCTCTGCCGATCCCATATCGAGAAACACCCGCCGCCGCTGTGCAACTCCCCTCATCTCACCAAGATCCAGAGATCCCTCTGTCTCGGCCTCTCAAATCGAGCGGAGGCCCACTTCCGGCTGAGAGATCCCGACAAAGCGCTCAGAGATTGCAACCAAGCGCTGGAAATCGAACCCACCCATTACAAGTCTCTGCTCGGCAAAGGCAGGATCTTATTCGCCTTAAACCGGTACTCCGCCGCTTTGCTCTGCTTCAAATCAGCTCTTCTGGAAGACCCACAATCCAACGAAACCCTAAACGGGTACATTGAGAAATGTAAAAAGCTCGAGTCTTTATCGAGGACCGGCGCTTTCGATCTCACCGATTGGGTTCTCAACGGGTTCCGGGGCAAGACGCCAGAGCTTGCAGAGTACGTGGGAGCGGTGAAGATCAAAAGATCCGATGAGCTCAGTGGGAGAGGCCTTTTCGCTACCAAGAACATGGATGCAGGGACATTGGTGTTGGTCACTAAAGCAATCGCCACAGAGAGATGCATATTATCCAATGAAGAAGAAGACTCCGCAGAGAACGCCCAATTAGTAATGTGGAAGAGTTTCATCGACCAAGTCTCCGACTCCGCCGCAAAGTGCACCTGGATTCGCCGGCTAATTAGTACATTATCCCCAGGAGATGACGAAGCCAGCCTTGAGATCCCTGAAACGGAGCTCTTCAAGGGGGAGCTTACAGAGGAATGCGGCGAATCGGAACCGGACCTGAGCTCCGACGACCTTCTCAACATACTGGACGTTAACTCCCTGGTGGAAGACTCGGTGTCCGCCAAGGTTTTGGGGAAGAACAGCGATTACTATGGTGTTGGTTTGTGGGTCCTAGCTTCATTCATCAACCATTCATGCATCCCAAACTCACGCAGGCTGCACGTTGGCGACTATGTAATGGTTCATCTCTCCAAGGATGTGAAAGCAGGAGAAGAGCTCACGTTCAGTTATTTTGACGTGCTTCTGCCGTTAGAGAAGAGGAAGGAGATGTCTCAGACATGGGGGTTCAGTTGCCACTGCAGGAGATGCAGGTTTGAAGAAGGGTTTTGGGCAGATAAGCAAGAGCTGAAGGAGATTGAGATGATGGGGCTCGGCAAGGGAAAAGGAATGGTAGATTTCGGGGGAGTGATCTTCAGGATAGAGGAAGCAATGAAGAGATGGAACGTGAGAGGGAGAGAGAAGGGCTATTTGAGAGCGTCGTTTTGGGGTGTTTATGAAGACGGTTATGCGTCAGTGAAGAGGTGGGGGAGACGAATCCCGGCAAGTGATGTGGTGGTGGAGAGCGTTGCAGAAGCTGTGGGAAGTGATGAGAGGCTGTTGAAGGTTTTGATGCGAGATATGACGAACAAGAGTGGTGTTTTGGAGATTGAGAGAGCCATGAAGCTCGGGAAGGGGGTGTATGGGAAAGTTGTGAAGAAAAAATCACTTAGATCACTGATTGGTGTTGAAGTTCAAGAACAGAAGGTATATTGAACATTAGTCCTCTGAAAGATAAGCCCTTTTTTTTTTATTTCCTTATTGCTATTGGACTGATAGCTTTCTTTCAATTCATCATCAAATGTAATGCTGGCAAAACAACAGTTGCTAAAAGCAATAATGGATGTTTTCAATAGATAGGAGGTATGAATATTTATCTACCTCGCTTGCTGTATCAAATATTAATCAATCTCACGTCTGTATTGGATCTATCTAATAAACAAGCTCGTCAAAAAAGGTGGAGGTTCTGGCTGGCTAACAGTCCCAGAAAGCAACTGTTGTAAGTTTACTGTGCTCCAGAAAGCACTTCCATATCTTGTCTCTAAGACAGGTTCATCTTCACCAGCTTGGGATAAAGGATCCTGTCATCCCTCCCGGTGTTGCTCTCCAGCAATGCATTTTGAACAAGTTCCTGAACCAGTAAATAGCAACATTAACATTAGCCATTATCAAATGAGAGAGAACTCAAAAGCAACAAATGAAACAGATAACATGAAAGAACGTACCTTCACTTCTCTGTGAGAAAGGAACTTCCCCAGAGTATGGATGATTACCCTCATGTCTTCTACCTGAAGGAATGAATGAACAAAATTTTCAATTCCACGCTAAGCCACAGGTTACTCTCAAAGCAAAAAGGACTCTGCGCTGATACTTACCCTAACAAACCCAGCCCTATTCCGATCAAAAAACCTGAAAGCCTGTTTCGAAGACAAACGAGCAAACACCCATCAGCTTCGAATCGCTGATGAACAAAAACAAAGGGTGTGCGGAAAAAGAGAAAGTTAAAAAATAGTTTAACCTGCAGCAGCTCCTTATCAACAATCACTGGCTCCTTCGGAGCAGAAGAATCTTTCCCTTTATTCCCCTTCTGCACTATTTCTGCATCTCCTTCCTCAGTCGTAGAATACAACTCAGACTTGTCTTTGGCATCCATAATTTTCTTCGTGTCACCATCGCTACCACCAGTTTCATTGACAGCCAACACTCCATGAGCAGCACCATCAGCAGTAGTAGTTTTTGATTCCTCTTTGTTGTTCTGTTGAATTCACTGAAAAGAATTAGTAATCTCTATATATGTAAATACGCAGTCTGGAAGTCATTCAAATCCAGAGGTTATATTGATTTAGCTTCAAAAGAGTTACTTAAATAGAAGTGAACTAAACAAAATCACTTCGATAGGTAAACAAATTATCTACTCATTATCGTAACTCTTTTATACGCAAATACATTGAATATCTCATCAACTCAACTCTGTAACCTTGTAAGCATATACTGCTTTACTTTTTCAAGAACTCGCAAAATCCAATGTCAGTTCAAGCTACAACTAGAGATTCATATATTGCTTTAGCTTCAAAAAAGTTACTTAAATAGAAGTGAACTAAACAAAACCACTTCGATAGGTAAACAAATTATATACTCATTATCGTGTAACTCTTTTATTATGCAAATACATTGGATATCTCATCAACTCAACTCTGTAACCTTGCAAATACTGCTTTACTTTTTCAAGAACTCGCAAAATCCAATGTCAGTTCAAGCTACAACTAAAGATTCATTCCAATTCTAGCAGCAACTCTAATCACCACAGAAGGAGTAATCTTACCTCAGTAATCATATTCGGCTCAGGATCCTCCGTTTCTTCATCATCGTCTTCAGGTAGTTCAGGATCTTCTTCATATTCATCTGTGTCATATTGAGGCTTTACTTCATTTTTCGGAGCAGAAGCATCCTCCTCTTTATCATTTTGTTGATCAGGTTGATTTGTTGCATTCAACATTTCAGCATCAGATTCATTCTTCAAAGTAGCCTCACTGGGTTTAAGGCGCTTTGTCGAGGATTTTCCATCTTTGTCCTTTGCATCATTTTCCTCAATCCGCCTTTTCCGTTCATACCTTTTCGCAACAAATTTTATGCGTAGTTTCTACGGAAAGAAGAGAAATGCAAATAAGACTATACAATTATGTCTGAGCATCTTAGACAGAAGAGAGTTTGTTAAAATACCTGAAGGAATGCTAATAGACGGCAACCCATTTGATACTGAAGCATTTCATGTAGGGACTCTGCAAATAAAGAAAGCTGTGTAATAATTTTAGCCCATGGTTAGAACTTAGAACAATGAAAGCAACCAAACCAAACGAATTGAATTGAATAGATAGAGCAATGAAACAACCTCCACTGTTGATTCATCGGTGTCCTTGTCCGTATAATCCAAAAGCGAGTCCAAAGAAAGTGACAATGAGTACAACTGCAAAACAGAGCCAGAAACCTCACAATTAGTAGAGGCAAAAAAAGGAGCAACTTCCTCCTATTTTTACATTTTAGATCTTCTCCATATATTTTACAACATACCATAGTTTGTTTATCGCATTTTGTTTGCAAAATGAATCCAGGGTGTTTAGGAAGGTCTTCACACTTTCTCTTCTCTTTCACTTCTTTAGGAGATTTACTCCTTGTCTCACTTTTCCCATCTTTGTCATTTGTTTTCTCTCCATCCACTGATCTCCCTTTTTTGGCAGCAGTATGAATATCCTTCTCACCACCCTTCTGCTTGTCAGCCTTACCATCAGCTCTATTGCCTATGCCATTTTTCCTTTCGAGTTTCTTTTCGTCCTTGTCTTCCTTTATTGCCTTGCTATCTGTTTTATTTGTTGGCTTTGGCAAACTTGCTTTATTCTCTGGCGATTTCAACGATCGAGTAGGAGTTGCCATCTCCTTTAACTCTTTAACCTCGTCATTCTCAATCTCTGCTGATACTTGATTCCCTGCATTTTCTACTTCCTTAACTACTTGAGCTACCGTCTTCTCTTCCACTGAAGTAGGCCCAACAGTTCCCTCAGTAGCATCCTTGTTGGTGAGCTTCCTCTTAAGCACTCTCTTGATAATTTTCTTCTTCACAGCTGTTTTGACACTAACAGGTGATCCTGTCCCCACGTTGGGATCCAACTTATCCTTGGGTTTACCCTGAATAGACTGAGGTATCACCACCTCACCCTTCCCTTCAGGCTGCGGGCCCTTATCATCACTTTCAGCAGGTTTCTCTCCAACATCCGCCCCATTTGGCATATCGCCTGTTGCGGCATTGGCAGTATCAACTGACATACCAACTGCTTTCCTCTTAACAATCCTTTTAATTATTTTCTTCTTTCCTGGCCTTACACCAGCAGCTGTCTTAGTACTTGAAGATTCAATCCTGGTTTCCTTCTCAGTATCATCCTTCGCTTTATTCCCAACATCATTTCCAAATTCTTTCCCAGACATATCATAGTCGGCATCCTTCTCAGCAACCATTTTGTCTTTGGAATCATTTCCGTCCTTCTCCCTTTTGTTGGCACTAGAAGCAGCAGCAGAAGTCTTCACCGCATCCGGTTTGGTAACTTTCTTAGTATCTTTCGCAGAGTCCTGTCCCTTGTCTGGATAGTAGGATCAAGAAGTATCAAATCAATTTTGAAACAAAACAACCAGTGGGAACCCAGTGCAAAAATTTTAAAACATAACTGAATTACCTTTTGAGCCTTCCTTCTTTTCTCCAGTTCTCTGCAACCAAAGATATTTTATAAATAAACTCAACTGATTCCGTGAGTTGCCAATAGGATAGGAAGCCAATGCCGAAGAACAATACATACCTCCTTTCTCAAAGAAAGCTCACGCTCCCTCTCGGCAACAGCTTTCTTGTGAGCAAGCCATTGATTCCGCCATGTATCAATTGAAGGAAGACATTCGGACAAGTCTGGAACAAATAAAACAGTGACCTCTTTGTGGCTAAAAGTGCCATCCTTTCCAAATCTGTCATAGTGTATCTGGAAATGCAAAATGCAGACCCACACAATTAGCTTCAAAAGTGGGAATGACATCACAAAACCAACATAAAACCTAATACCTCAATGTCTGATTAACAACTACAGGATGTCTTATTTTCTAAGGTGTGTGGATCTTCAGCAGAATTTGTTCTAAGCACAAGCACTTGCAATTATCAGAGTGCATAAATACCTCGAGAAAACGATTCCAGTGACGACAGTTCCGCAGATCAAGTTGAGTTATATCCTTCGCATATCTATGATGTTAAAAGGAACCAAGTTTCAGTGACCAAAAAATAAATGTTTAATAACCAACTAACTTAACAGAAAGTAAGCAATACCTAAGTGCTGTTTGAATTAAAGGAGAATCATCAACTGCTGGGTCACCACCATCAACAGGATCCCAGGGACCACCAATTGCCATGAAAGCACGATCCTTTTTCAGCAATGCAAACCTAAGGACGTTACAAATATGGGCTGGACGATCATCTGAAAACTTCGCAGATGACAGCTCCTCGAAAGCACTCTTGCTTACTCCACTCATTAAAATTAGCTGAAGAGAAGACATAACCATCTTATAAGCAATAATATGTAGATGCATGAACTGGAAAGTTAAATACTCGATTTGCCAAGCTTGGAAGAAAGAGCAAGAATCGAAGTCAATTATGAAGAATCACCTGATATCGTTTTGTAGTGTTTATCAACTGACAGAAAGGGACTACACCTGTACTTGGCAATATATTACCCACATGAATTTAAATCCCTGGTTATATTTATCTATTGTGTGTTTTCTGACACAACAACCCCCCCAACTCACATGCATATGAAACAAGTATGTATCAATAGGACTTCTGAGGCATGGATTGAAGATTGATAAAGTTGAATTATCTCCTTCAATACGAACAAGCTCGGACTGCATAAAATTTGCTCTGAACGTACAGCAAATATTATCACAGCCAGGAAATACGAAATAATGGAAACTAGGAACCAAGAATAACTCCCATAGAGGGTTGTAGAAGCAGAGAACAGGAACTAATAAATATATTGGTACAAGGTTGCAAATCAAGGAGCAAATGAAAAAGACGCAGGACCACAATATAACCAATCAACACTATGTTGGCCTAGAGGATAATTTTGGAAGCAAAATTTAATTGCGCGTTTTTAAGAACAACAAATTAGTATGAATGGAAAAAAGAAACAAATATGATGATCAAACCTTCGCATTCCACACTCTGCAACCATTCTCCGATTTAACAGGATGATGTCCCAGAAGCTTGCTGGAGTCATCCTTCGATTCTAAAACTTTTTCATCTTCAACAAAATCATGCTCAAAACTGCACCATTTTTTTAGATGTCATGCTCACAATAATTGTATAGTGCTAAGAACTAGAACTACACGGAAATTTAACCCAATACCTCACAGGAGTATGTAATGAAAGCTTAAGGTTCTCCTTTGGCCAGTTAACAACAACCTGAATTGACATTATTATGGTGACAAGGAAAACATTTAACAGTATTATCATCTGAAAAGTGAGATCATAATGGAAAATTTTCAAAAGAGGAAAAAAAATGAGTTCACCTTGGAAAGCTCTGGTGACACAAAGAGTCTGGGATACCTCTTATCCAATGATGAATAGTCTCTATCTATGTCTACCAAACAGGAACCATGTACCTGCAAATAGAAAGAATTAAAACATTAAAAAGGGCAGACCCAATAAATTTATGATAGCCAAGAGATTAAAAAATGTGATTTAGTAGAGCAGCTTCAGATTCCTCTCATTTTCTAACACAAAAAGTCGGTAGCTCCAACGAGGTTGCAGAGTCAGCATAAAGCTCTTCATGTTGACGCAGAATTCATCACACAAAAATGACAAATTTCAAGTTGTATATGAAGTCACGAATTTTCAAGGAGACAAATAATGCACTTTACTCTGGAATAGAAGGATTGAAGCCCAGAGAAGTTGAGGTACAAATTAGTGATATGAAGTTGAGAAAAATCCAAGAACAGATATGTTCTGGAATAAACAGAGTGAAGTGATCAACAGAAATTCAAAAGGAAGCAGTCCGGATGGAGGCCCATGGAAAATGCAATTTGGGATTAAACAACGAGTGAGGGACTGCTAAGAGTGATCAGAAATGAGGACAGCTGGCATGAGAACTAAACAGCAAGATAAAGAGATCAACCAATAGGTAAGAAGTTTAAAAGAAAGTTTGCGGAAGAAAAGATTCAGGTGAAATTTGAAGAGCACCAATTCAAGGGCCAGTTGATCAGGAGACCAGAAAGAGCTTGTGCATCCAAATACCGGGAAAAGAAGACCAACGAGATAAAGGGTAGGAAGGAATCAAGACCAGATTGTCAAAGAGGAAGATTCATTGCATGACTATACTCTTTATCACTTGCTGCTGTTTACCTTGCAAACATATTCCCTCCTTTTATCTTTAACAGGTGAAGAATGACGCCTTCAGCATAACAGAAGAGCAAGTTAGTTTAAGAATGCTTCAAGACACGATCAGCTACATATTCAACAGTAGGATGCAAATTGGGTCGTCAAGATCCACCACCTATGTGAAGCTTCTTGGCTCATGGAATCACGTCGCGAAGATCGTCCCGCCTCTCTTGTCAAAGAGGACCCACGAGGATCCCTCAATGGTCTTGGTGGAGTTCGTTCGCGTCTAATCTCAACTATGCGCTTCCGCTCCCTTTCCTTCTCCCGTCGCTCCACCATCCGCTCACTATCACGCCTCCGTTCTCTTTCCCGTTCTCTTTCATGTTCACGCTCCCTTTCCCTCTCTCGTTCCTTCTCCCTTTCTTTTTCCCTCTCGCGCAAGAACTCTCGACGGCGTTCCTCCTCACGCAGCTCAAACTCCCGAAGATAACCGGCTCTTTCATCCCTTCGATCATCGAGCCTTGGATGAAGAGGACGATACTCTGGCTCTAGTGATGCTCCATGCAGCGGCCCTTTTCCTGAACCATAATCTCTACCAGGAGGGAGGCTAACACCATAGCCTGGGTTCGATAAACTTTGAGAATATAGAAGATCATCGACGCTTCTTCGTGGAGCTGCCCCTAGTATGGATGAAGCATGTTGTTGTCCGTTATAAGAAGCATTATTAAGAATTGAGGAGCCTCGAGGATCAGCATCCCCTCTTCCTCCTCCATAAGACACAACAAGATCCTGTTTCAGATGACGGCTAGCAGCAGCACCTCTTGCTGCAAGGTAATCGATTGGTCTGCCATGGTGCCAACAGTGCAATTTGCAAGCATACAGCAGTTAGCATAGCTGTGCCCGGACCATGACCACAAGTAACAGTCTACTTGTATTAAAAACGCTACAAATTACCCTTTTTGGTCTTAATTAAGGAATACAAGAACCAAATGACACACATATTAGCCCTAAAACAGGTAGTAGGCTATGTATGAACACGTAAAAATTCTGTGAATAATTTAAACTACCTGGCACCTCCATCAAGCGACGAAGAATGCATTGACTGTGACTTTAACAGTTGTCCTTGTCGGAGAATCGACGACTGATCCCCACGTTCATATCTCTCAGTCTGGTAAAATAGAGTAGCAGAAAACGCTATTATCTTAGGAAAAGGCAGAGAGTGCTTAGAAAATATTTGGTGCACAAATAAACACCAACACTTCTTGCCCCACAGCAACTGAATGAACATAAATGATTAAAGTCAAAGGTAAAAAGCAAAAGCAATGAGGTGCAAACACAAACCTGATGACCAAAGCCAACATTGTCTACATATCTGGATGCTGGATCAGTTTGCAAATCCCTACCAATATATGAACTATGTCGTTCGCCATAATGTCTTCGGTCTATGCCAGTGTAATCACTAAGCTTGTCTGCATATAATTGCTCAGTTTTGTGACTGTATGCATGGCTTGACGAGGGAACATACTCACCAGCTACAAATTTAGGTGAATAGCCACTACGACCTTCCAAAGCGGATGGCCCACTCCCCTTGCTACTTACCGAGGTCACCTGCTTAAGAAACACTGAAGCTTAATGCACATTTTCCAAGCAAATAAGTGAATATAGGAGAACTAAGAAAACATTGCAAACTTTGTGAGACTCTCACCGTGTAGGAAAAGACAAAAAAAAAAAAAAACTGAACCAAGGTTCAAAAGGGTAAATTGGGTTGAGAAATCAAGTTCCACCAAGATTCTGGGACCGTTCAGCCATAATCATGAAATCCAAACTATTAATCTTGTCATCGATACTGATAATAGTTGGGTTCTCCCTGCTTAAAAGTTTATGCCTTGAATGCAAAATGATTTTACTAGAACAACCACGCAGAACTCGAGGAACAAGATCAATGAGAGAGTACAAAATGAAACTTGATGACAATGTTTTCTCTTACTTCCAAGAGAGATCCTACTATGAAGGGACAAAAAGGGAAATCAACATTGCAAAGAGACTTAACTCACCGGTTGGGTAGTGCTCACACCAGCTGAACCGTAGACACCCGAATATTGCCCCCCGTACCCTGAAACTGAGCTTTTGTACCCACCGAGATCTGCTTCTTGAGAGCCACTCAGATGTCTAGAAGCCAAGGAATGATGAGAAGTTGAATCAGCTCCTCCAACAGAACTACCAGTGTAGTTGTTTCCTAACTGCAAACCAATCAACAGACACAAAAACGGTTACTTTCAATCGTAGTTCACTCCAAATAACATTATATTAACCAAAACAATAGAAATAGCGAACTGACTTCAATTGGAAATCGCACATAAACAAGGAATCCTCAATAAGCACTTTAGCTATCGTGAATTATGCACCAAAGCACCAACAACGTGCCATATACCATCAAAATCCATCGGTTGAAGAAAGAAAAAACAAAAAAACAAAATGCATGCCTAAGAGGTTAGAATAGAATCAAACAGTGATGCCATTACAGGATTAACATGGCAGACCAAGAGAGAAGACATGAAAACAAATGAAACCATATCGAATACAAACAAAAGGAATCCTAAGCTCAAGTTTTAAAACAAAAGACACGAAATTTACGTTCACAAACAAGTCGATTAATTAAAAGAAGCTTACACTTTGTGCGTAGCTCGACTGTCCGCCATAAGCTTGCTGCCCATACCCACTGCCTCTTGAATACATGCCTCGGCTATCAACCCGAAGCCAATGAAACCTGCAATTGAATAAGCCCGTTGATCAAATTCTTCGCCCCGCCAAAAAAATTTCAGGATAGAAAGAAAAAAACTTTCTTACTCCGATTTTGAATCGAGCTAATTTTCCCCCGAAACAGGAACACGAAGAAGATAATACAATCAGAAGTGCAGAAGGATCAGAGGAAGCGGATAAAGACCATCGGTGAGAGAAACCCTAACACACGAAAAGGAAGAGATGAAAGGAGAAAGAGCCTATGTCAAGTACTCTGAGGTCTTTTTGGTTTTTCATCTATGATATTGGCGATTTCCATTCCTGGATTCTGTTAGCAGCTTGGAAGTTGGAATGGAGGTCAGCTATGTTCCCGGGTTCACATAGCCGGGAGAATATTTTGTTATTGGGCTTCCAGGACACCAGCCGGCCACCAGATTGAGAAGAATATAAAGCTCACTCGAACTGGTAACCGGATTAGGCCCACCGGTGTGTCAGGACTGATTACAAGCCCGCCCCGAAAAGAATTGGTAATATAGCCTCAATGCCTCATCAATCAATGCCTACTATTAAACTTTTTGGGTTAATACTTAATAGAATTTTATACCATTTTCAACAAATGTAATTAGAGATAGTTGGGTTATCCCACATCCATTGAACGGTCATAAATAAATTTTTGGATGGAAAGGTACTCTTGTTACTTTTTGATAATAGAAGGGTATATTTGTGGGGAAAAAAATAGTATAAGGCTATATTTGTTAATTTGCAATAGTACATGAGTATGAAATGATATTAACCCTAAACTTTTTTAAATCACCTTATTAGACATTGGATATAGTGACAACTCGTTATCAATTTCACAACCCCTTCTACAAGGATATTAAGAATATTTTTTAAAGTACATATCAAACCAATGAACCACTTTGTATTAGAGTCATTACAGTAGTTCAACATTTCACCCCTAATCGTCCAATTCTTTGATGAGCATCCAAAAAAAAGAAGCAACTTACTGTTGGAAGGATTTCTGGATGATTTGGTAGAGGTGTTTGAATTATTGTGACTATGACGTCGAGTGTGGCTTTTCTGGTCGTTAGATATATACTTGGGGTTTTAAAGCTAGGGGAATGTTTCGCTGTGGAAATTCTCGTGTTTAATGGGCTTTATTCTCAAGAAAAACAAGAACACAAGATCAAATATCAGACGATCGTTACTCAGTTCACACTTTTCCAAACAATGTTCGAACGAGTGTGTTCGACGAATAACGAGGAACCGAACAAGGATTTCTAACTTACGTTACCTCTACTCCTATAGAGGTTCCTCTGGAGAGCTCCGCGACTACGAACTACTACGACTCTGCAAAGGAGTTCTCTGCTAGAGAAGTTCTACGAAACTAGAGAAAAAGGTAAGTCTGCGACGGTGCAGTTTGTGAGTTAATTTTGTCATCCCGAGCTTCTCTCTCTTCCGGATGTTTATACCCCAATATTCTGCCCGTAGTCACAGTAACCGCCTTCACGTCTTTGTTTCCCACATTCTCCAATTCTTAACTGTGTAAGTAAACCTCCACCTTGTCGCGTGATACTCACGTGCACAAGAAACTGCTCCCGTTACGAAGAAACTTGGCCAAACGATATTGAGCCAAAATCCATAGTTCTCCATCATGGTTCAATACTCAAAACAACCTTGTCCACAAAATAAACGACGTTGTTCTTTCCTAAGCAACGTTGCTCCATAGTATTGCGGCATTGTTTTGCCTTGCAGCTTTGCTCATTCGTCAAACCAACGTGGTTTGAAATTGCAACGTGTTTGCAACGTTGTTAGGGCCAAATTCGCTTACGCAAAATGACATTGTTGGTTACCTAATCGAACTTGCAACGTTATTCACTCATTGAGCTTGCAACCTCGCTGAGTCATGACATGACCACACCCGGTTATCTCACGGCCTTATTGAGTTTTCTCGGATGAGTTGATGTTGTAGAAATCACGACATTTTTTTGACCAAACAACGCCTTTTCACAGAATCTCAAGCTCGTCTAGCCGTGGCATCGCCAAACACATGCCACTGCTGAACTCTCGCTACCGCGACGTTGTCTTAAGCTAAACAGCGTTGATTCCTAGTCTCGCGGTATTGTTGAATTTGCTAGCAACTCTGTGGAACTTGTAAAACCCTGGTACGGTCTTATTAGGCGCACATATGGCCTCGATGTTGTTTTCTACCAAACAACATCGTTTCAAGTATCGTGGCGTGTTGGATCTTTGTGACACCACCGATCATGTTAGGCTTGTCTCACAATGTTGTTCTCCACAAAACAACATCATTTTCTACCACCGCGACATCGTTAAGGCTGCAATTTCTCGCGACATCGTTTTCACTAAACACTATTGTTTCTTGTTTTTATCTCGCGACACTGTTTTAACTAAAATATGTGGCCTCTTGGTATCATGACCGACTTTGAATTCGCGATGTTGTTTAAACTTGGACTTGGCCGACCGCTCATGGCTAAGCTCCTACCCTATGCTATTTGTTTTAACTAAATGTTATCGCTTAGCAATACCGCGATGTTGTCGCTACCTCACTTGGTATCGTTTTCAACTAAACGATACCGTCCAAAATAATTATTGAAAATATCAATTAAACTGGCCATCCTGAAAACTCGGCCATCATGAAGTTTTTTAATTAAACCATGTCACTCTTGATTCCGTGACCAAGACTCACCCGTTTGGCCTGTCTAAATGACTTTGTTTCCTAGTATCGCAACATTTTTTTAATATTAAACGACTTCGTCTCCAGTCTCACGGTGTTGTTGGAATTACGACAATGTTGTCGCCTTCCACGACATTGTTTGTCACTAAATGATGTCATTTCTCTCCTCTTGCAACATTGTCGCAGTTGAGTTACGACCTTGGTCGAATCTTCTCCTTCTCCTGTAAGGAATACAAAGCACTCATTTTCCAACCCCCAACACCGACATTGCTTTCTATTAAACAATGGTGTTTCAACTACCGCGGCATTGTTTGGCTCTCTCCAGCTTCGCAGTGCCATTTTACCTCTCCACAATGTTGCTTTACTACAAACGACGCTGTTTTTATCATGCGGCATCGAATTAAACGCCGAGACTATGCGGCATTTAATTCACTCTAAAATAATTTTAGGTGTCAAAAAATGCCCCCCCCCCCCTCCCCCAATTTAGTCGAAGCCATAGAACCTTCGGTTTTAAGGTGAAGATGTAGGACCTCATGTTGTTTGCCCCCCGCCCAAAAGGCATTTTCCCCATGTCCAAGACAACTTCCAGTCATTTGAACCCGTGTCTAAGACCCCCAGACAATCTAGTAATGACAACCATCCCTTGAACTCTAGCATTTAGAGGTTGTCGCCATGGTGGAGAGACGATAAGGCCGAGTGTTGATGATTGTGCACATTTTCTGCACCAAATAGTCCTGACCCCACTGGTCAAGAGAGTGAGTGATTCATTCCTGTTTTGTATGTCATATTATATCCCGGTGAGGACCTTTGTTGCCCATTCGTTTATTCCTTGGACTTGAATGTTATGCATGGTTAGTTGTGGTTGATGATTGATCTTGTTGAGACTTGCATTGATTCATGAACAAGGTGAGAACTTTTTGTTTGCCCGTTTTTGGTGGTCTCGAATGTCGTTTGTGGTGGATGTCGGTATCGCTTGCAACGGTCCATGTGTTAATTGCCAATAGCCATTCAGATTCCCCACTTTGTGCCCTTTGAGTCGTCCCCGAGGTATTTTGTTTAGGTTGAGATATTACCTCGTGTGAAATGGTTTGCTTGGGGACAAGCAAACGTCTAAGGTAGGGGAGTGATTCGGGCCTAAATGACAATTTTTATCGTCGTTTCTCTTTGGCGTTTCTGGCATTTGAGCTCCAAAAAGGGTGGTTTGACGCTAGGTTTGCTGTGTTTCAGAGTCTAACAGGTGGAACCAACCCCGGAGTCGAAAGTTGGAAGAAAAGGTGCGAGGATCGGGCAAAGAGGAGGAAGCAGTCGCTGTTTACGGACATCAGGACCGTGAACTGGAGCCACAAACTGACTAAAGAGGATCTAGAGAGTTTTCAGAGGTTATTGACGCCGAGTCAGTTTACGGTCGTAGGACCGTGAACTGAAGCCATGGACCGCGAACTCGATAATTGAAGCGTTGTGTTTTGGCTATGTTCACGGTCCATGCCAGATGTTCACGACCGTGAACTGGGCACGATCAGACTATAAAAGGAGAGTTGAAAGGAGGAAGAAAGAGAGCCTAATGTGAGAGAAACCTTCTTCTTCTTCTTGAAAATGTAGAGAGAGAAAGCCACGAACCAAGATAGAGAAGAGGCTAGGGTTTTCTCCAAGTCATGTTTTGGGAAGCTTCTCTTCAATAGAGGATCTCTACAAGCACAAGGAAGGATTGAGGCATCACAATGATGGCTTTTTTCCTTTTTCCTTTTGTCTAGCATGAAGTAGTCTCCCTTTTCACTTGGGGGTTGTAGAATCCTAACTTCTACCATGCAGTTGATTGTGTGGATTGAATGATTGTGTGTGGGTGGTGTTTAATTTAAGGTTTGAGGTATTCTCATGGTGATTGTGCATTGTGTGTGCTTGGAAATCTATTGTGCTATACTAACCTAGCTTAGAGGGAAACCCCCTTATTTTAAGAGGCTCAAATTGAGTTGGGTTTTCTTGGACATTCCATGCCTCCTATCTAAGTTTCCTTCTTCAACCAAAACTCATTCTCATCACCCTTCTCAACGTAGTAAAGGACATGGAGAAATCCAGTCAAACTTATTTGAGCACAAGCTAAATGCATGGTGATTTTGCTATGCAATTTTTCTCGGGCACACTATCCTAAACCCCAACGTTGCTTATCCAAAACGGTGTCGATTTTAGGATTACTGTAAACAACCATGTTTACCCTTCTCGCAGCATTGCAGATCAGCAGCCTTAGTCTTTTTTCTTTTTTTATCCTTAATTAAAACCAACAGGTTTGGCTTCTATGCTTTTTTTACGCGGCCATGTGATCCCAACTACATCGTTGCAAAGAAAGAAAAACAATGTCGTCACACCGCCTTGACACATTGCGGCAAACCCCTGATTTTTTTTTGAAACTTTCCTTGCATAACAACTTTGCATGGCAAAGTGAGATGCAACATTGTTTTCCCTCCGACACCGTTGTATTTTCTCTTTCACCAACCTGCAATGTTGTTGTGGCCTTGTATTTTTTTCAAACATTTCTGTTTACATTTGCTGCATCCTACACTATTCTCCACTAAACGACAACGTTTTGTTTCTCTTATATGTATATATGGTGACTTCTATCGTACACCAGACATATATTGGGGTATGTCGTACACAAGTAATCTCCAGCGTCCATGTCCATCTAAATGGCCAACATCAATGCGGGTTCTTTGTTTGTGGGATTAAAAAATAAATTACCTCATTTATGCTAGTCGTTGAGATGGAAGCAGACGGTGGATATTGCTGGTGTACGACATACACCAATATATGTCTGGTGTATGATAGAAGCCACCATATGTATATATGAACATCATTGAGGCAAAGGATGTGGAGACATTTGATAACACCTAAATTATACATATATCCGCCTACACTTTTACATCCAAAAATAACATAAATTGTACCAAGTTCATTCGATTTCCCGATTTTATGCTTGGTTTTGTGTTTGAGTCATGTTTCAGGGTATTCTATCCAATAAGAACGGAATAATGAGTCAATTCAACAAAAAGATGGTTAGGATTCGAAATCTGGCGTCGGTGGAACTCGAGCCCGCGACGTCCCAGGCGAGGGCAAAGAGCCGTACCACTTCAGTCGCGTCCCCTTTTGTTATCAATATACGAAACCCATCGTTTATTATGGTGATGAATCACGGAAAGAGAGTCAAACCGCAAACTGCAGAGTCAAACCGCAAACTGCCAAACATAAGGAAAGCTGGTTCATTTTGGGATTCTCAAGGGGAGCTAGTAGCTGTAGCTAGTGGCTCACGTCCAAATAAAGAAACAAGCAGCTGGAGGATGGCTGGTCCCAAAAATAGAAGCTAGCTGGTCAATTACTTGGGAAGCAGGCTGGTCCATACGTAGGAGCAAGTAGGTCCATTATTCGGGAAGCAAGCAGCTGCATGGACGTCCTAAGCAAGCAACTCCTCCTCCCTTGCCTTCGTCGCTCGATCGTAGCTGAAGCTAGTAGCTGGTGCAAATCACGTTAAGAGGGAGCAAGCTACCAGGTCAATTTAATGGAAGCAAGTTGGAGAATTAAATGGACAAGCAAGCTCGTCCATTATAGCTCGTCCATTATTTGAAAGCAAGCTCGTCCATTATTTGAAAGCAAGTAGCTGCCTCGGCTGAAAGCAAGCAGCTGGCCATTATCAAAGCGGTCAAGAGACAAGCAAGCAGCTGGTCCATTTATTACAAGCAAGTAGCTGGCCTGCAAGTAGCTCAAGCAAGTAGCTCAATTTGTACTATAAATAGGGGGAGAAGACACACACTATAGACCCTATTTCTTCACTTTGCTCTTCCTTTCTTGTATTTGAAGTTAGCCGAAACTCCGTCCACTTTTCATTCCAAACTCTTGTTACTTCTTTTCATTTCGTTAATCATATCTCGTATTTCATCCATCGTGGTTCTCATGTTTGTGTTCGTATTTGGGAATACCGTGGTATATTGCGTTATTGAGATTACCGAAGTAAGCTTCTGTTCTGTGGGGTTTTGATAATCATTTGTGGTGGTAGATTGGTCGGTTTCCACCATCTTCGCCCAACGATTATTCCCCCGTCAGATGTTTGCTAGGTGTAGTCTATTAACTCAATATACATACCGTATTCTCAACCCCTCCGTCTTTTTCGTCGTCATCATCATGGTAATGTTCTGAACCTTCATCTTTCTAAATCTCATCATGTCCGGCTAATCTTCTAGTTGTTCCGGATTTGATGAACCCTAATATGTTTTACATTAATTGAGTGGTATCTTTGATATAGAAGCGTTGTTCTCGTTCTTACGATCTTTTCTCGACTTATCATGTGCAGTATCAATAGTATGCGTCTATTTTATGTTTTGTCTGATACATGTAAATGAGACTGCGAGGTAATTTTACATGTTAGATCCCTCGTGAAAAGAAGGAATTGATCGGAGCCACCGGCGATGGGGTCACGTAGTTCCTCTGTATTAGCTTAAAAACCTAATACGAAAATTCATAAATCTGGTTATTGCTTTGGTTTAAGATTTTTGTAAGCCACGGTTTCACTTGATTCTTAAGTCGAAAGGGTGTTAATACATGTGCAAACGGGTTAACACTAAATTGGGAATTTTCACGGTTTAAGATATTAACACTCGTCTACGTTAAATTCAACTTGTCTGTAAAATGCATATTAGGGGGATTCACTTCCGGGACAACGCCTTCTCCACTTGATTTTATTTTGAAAACTACTTTATTGTGTTTTTATTATTGCGTGTGTTTTTATTTCTAAACGAAAATCAACTAAAAACGATTGACTAGATAATAGGTAAAAGCTGAGTACTAGTACACGAAGTCTCTATGGATACGACCTTGCTTCCTGCTATACTACATTAGAACGATAGGTACCCTTGCCTATTTTTCCTGTGATAGTTACGGGCGATCAACATTCCTCACAATGTTGTTGAAAAGAGGAACCCAAAACGACGCCGCGACCATCCTTCCATTGCTACTTAGACCAAAACGACCATAATTGGTCCTCCGTCCCTCCTTTTTAAATAACACTGTTTTCTTTTGCCAATGAATCTGATTTTTCTTCCTCCTTCGATCCATGGTGTTGTTTTGGCGAAAATAAACTTCTCCTTTCTTTATGGTCGCACCGACTCATAATTGTGCTTGGCCAACAGAGCGAGTTTGACATTCAATCCTGATGCACTCCGCAGGGTTGCTCAACTAGTGGTAGCATTTTTTTCTCTCTTCATAGAAGCATCCTAAACCAACGAAATCGACGTTTTTTCATTTATTTTTAAACAACATTGTTCGTCCATCGCAAAGACGTTCTTCCAAAAGTACCTATGTTATGCTCTAGCCTTGTTTTTTTTTTCAGCCACATATTTTATATTTTGGCCACAATTACTTTTCTTCCAAGCCACCCACAATGTTGTCCATGAAAACAAAATCAACCTGTCGCCATCCTCCTTGTTGGCTTAGGCAAAACTCACTATTTAGTCAGGAAAAGAAAAACCATTTGGTATTATACCACACCGGCTGGGATCATGTTTCCCCTGCTGCTGGCCTTAAAGGCATTAAGAAATTCTTCTTTTTTATTAGTCACTGAAGTTGGCAAAATAGCATATTTGTTGCACGCTTCACCAAGCTCGTGCTACTCAACAATGTTGTGCAAACATGGTGGCCGACGAGACCACATCTTTTTTGCACGTGGTTGAACATCACTGTTGATACTAATGATCAGCTGCATCCCATAGGGACGACACGTATGACTTTAAATATTTGCCATTTATCAAACGCTCATGCATCACTCCATCCAAGTCTTTCAGCAAGTATGCTCTATTAGGGCACACAGAGTGTACCACAAATGGTCCACGCCAATTCGGCCACCATTTTCTAAACTTTGGATTTTTTTCCCCAATCGGTTAGTGAGCTTTCCAAACCAACTTGCCCTCTTCGAATAATTTTTGCCGAACTTTTCTATTGTAGGCTCTGGCCACCTTTGCTTTTTTTACTTGAACATTATTGAGGGCCCGGAGTTGTAGTTCATCGAGATTGCAAAGCTCGAGCATCATTGATTCATGATACTCCTGAGGTGTTAACTCATGTTGTTTCATATACCGGAGCGAGTTGACAGTCACCTCCACGGGGAGGAAGGCTTCATGACCGTAAGTTAACAAGAAAGGGTTCACTCTCGTACTGCTTCGTGGTGACATCCTCTATGCCCACAATGCTTCTGATAATACTTCATGCTATCGTTGCGGATTATCCTCAATCATTTTTGTCAAAATATTTTCACGACCTTGTTGGATGCTTCCTCTTGCCCGTTAGCTTGTGCATAATACGACGTGGAATGGATAATCTTTATCCCTCACTCCGCCGCGTACTCCATAACTTGCCCCCCCAGTAAAAATAGTTCCCTGGTCCGCCATTATTGTTGTCGGCAAACTAAATTGGTGGTATTGTGTTCTTGTATGAAAGAAATCACTTCGTCTTGGTTCGCCACCTTCAACGATTTGGCTTCTACCCACTTGGTGAAACAGTCAGTAGCCAAAATTATAAAAACGTGTCTCTTTGATGATGGTGGGTAAATCATACCAAGCAAATCCATTGCCCATCCACAAAACGGCTTCAGTTTGATTATGGATTTCAAATCAACCGCCGACGCTCTTTGAATAGGGTCGGGGCGTTGACAAACTTCGTAGCCCTTGGCATACGCAACACAATCTGGCCAATGGTGGGCCAATAAAATCCGCATCGATGTAAAATCCATCGCATGGAAGGACCAGCTTTGTGAGCTCCGCATATTCCCTCATGCACCTTTGCAATGTCTTTGCAATGATTCCTTGCCCCCAAGCATATAACCCATCAGGTCTGCGTTTATACAAGGTTCCATCCAAACTACATAACTCCTTGCTCTAAATTTGACCACATGGTCAGCCATCTTGTTTGGATCTTGCAAGTAAGCCAACAGTGGTGCCCGCCAGTCATCGGCGTCTTGCTCTATTATGCAAACCTACTCAACTCTCAAACGCTCTCGTAAGGCTTGAGAGTTTGCACCACTATCTTCTCTACTGCATTGATTTTAGCAAGCTCCTTAAATCCCGAAGCCATTTGTGCAAGATAGTAGGCCTCTTTGTTGTCCACTTGAGGAACGAAGTTGATCGCCATATTGTCGAAGTGGGCAGGCAACGTTAACACATGGTCTAGATATGTTTCTAGAACACTATTGATACAACGAAAATCCTCGCGGACTTGGTGGACCACCAACTGTGAATCCCCCCCAACATCCACGTTGTGGACTCCAAGCTCGATGAGCATTTCCCACCCGACCACCAAAGCTTCATATTCAGCTTGGTTGTTGGTACAAGTAAAATCCAGCGAGAATGTGAAATGCATGGCACTACCTGATGGTGATTTCAACATCACGCCAGCTCTAGCACCACCACGAGTTTTGGATCCATCAAAGTACAAGATTCATGGCGTTATACCAACTTCGCAAACTACTACGGAGTCGCTTGGCACTCCAATGCAGGGATGATCTGCCAAAAAGTCTCCCAATGCTTTCCCTTTTATGGCTCGTTAAGGTACATACTCTAAATTAAATTCAGAAAGAGCCAAAGTCCACTTGCCAATTCTACATGAATAATTGGCCAAGACAACATGTATTTGTTCAAGTCTGTTTGGCAAATAAGTCGTACTTGGACTGAGATGAGGTAGTACCGTAGCTTTGTACAAGAAAAGTACAACGCTAAACACAACTTCTCTATGGGGGAATACATTCTCTCACCCTCGCTAAGAAGCCTACTTAAATAATAAATGGCCTCTTCATTGCCTGCTTCGTGTCTTGAGCCAACAAACATGCAACAGACGTGTTCGTGGCTGACAAGTACAGCTTCAGCGGCACCCCTGCTTTGGGCGAGTTCATCACCGGCAGAGTCGCCAGGTATTTCTTGATATCATCAAATGCTTGTTGATGTTCTTCCCTCCATACAAACGTGTCTTCCTTCTTCAACTTCATCAATGAGGAAAACACTTGAGTTTGCCCCGCACAAATCGAGATAAATCTTCAAATATAGTTTCCCTTGCCAAGGAAATGTTGCAACTCTTTTTTATTTGATGGTGGTGCGTGATAATCGATTTTAGTATATTGGATTCTTGAGCTTTATGTGACTATCTCATGATATGTTTAAGCCGATTGATGTTATTTTAGGGCTCGTTAACCAGGAAATGGTTGAAAAACCATTATTGCCTAGTGTCACGAGTTTGATGTATTACAGGTAAAGAAAGCACGGAAAAGGAGAAAATTGCACAGACGAACAAGGAAAAGAGTACAAGCAAAAAGTAGATTGGTGTCCCACGAACAACATTGAAAGCAAACTTTTAGGTTGAGGTTTTACTCTTAAGCTAAGGCGCATTACGAATTGGGCTCGAAAGGGGTGGCTACCAATTTTCTCTGGACAAATCAACAATGGGCCACACAAGCCCATTTTTCTTCGGCCGAGAGAGCATAGCAGGGGGCAATTAAGGGGAATTATTTGCCCCATCTCCTTTGTCTTTTAGTGAGTTGGAAATTATTTGGGGAGGAGAATTGGACCTGGAGATTTACTGGGGGAAGCAATTCTTTGGGGTGAAGGAAATATTTGGAGGAAGCAGTAGCGCTTGTCGGCGAACGAGAGCCAGGGACACGGAGAGACAGCTCAGAGCGAAGCACCTCGCATGGAATTCTTTGGGACCGAAAAAAAAGCAAACAGCAGCAAGCGGCAACGCGGAACGAGACGAAGGACGAGCGCAGCGATTGGAGCATATCACTAGTACCGCAGATCGGAAGATTGAATCCGATTTTGTGCTTCTATTCGTATCAGTATTTTATCTCCTTTTCGTTACTAGCATCATGATGAGCAAGAACATGATTGTGTGTTTTAGTTTTATCATGAACTAAACCCTAATTCCTAGGGGAAACACCAAAGGATGTAACTATTTCTAGATTTGATGGATTGGTTCGTATTTTTTTTTCTTCCAATCTTTATTGCATGAAATTACTTAATGCTTTGTGTTGACTGACCACCAATACATCGATTTGTAGTTAATTAGGTTATTAGCGACAGTGAAATCCTAATAACTGAACCTATTTCATGTGACATAGTAACTTATCGAAGCGACAATGGATTAAATAAGGTGCTATGCGGTCTTAAATAGGATATCGATCTTCAGGCTAAATAATTAAGTCATCGAGCTACGACAGTAGGATTTGATTTAATTGTTTAGTACGTAGTAATTCCCAACAAGGATAGCTAGCACAGTAGTGATGTCCTGGTTGTAGAGATATGGATTAAAATGATTGAAATATGTTAATTAATTTTGATATGATAGGTAGTGAGTCCCGGTGTTTCTCCCAGAGCTTTCTCCCATTGATTTAATCCCGACTCTTTCATTTGCTTGTTTTGTTTAATTATTTTGCTTTTAGAAATTAGTCACATTGAACTATTTTCACTTATAGTTCGCTCCATAGAATTGATATATTATAAGGTTGTACCAGTCCCTGAGAGACGATACCCGGACTTCCGGTTTACTACGAGATAGGAAATTGAAGTATTGCGTTTTTGCCCTATTAGTGCGGCATTGATGATGGCTTTTGTTTTATGTCCATCTACTTAAATTCCTCATTGGTTTACTAAGAAACCAAGAAAATTTCGTGCACTCACACCAAAAGCACATTTGAGTGGATTTAATTTCACCTTATGAATACACATGTGCAATAATGCTCTGCATAGATGAGCAAGGTAGTGATTCGTCACCTTTGATTTGGAGACGATGTCGTCCACGTACATCTCAACAATCTCGTTAATCAAGTCATGAAATATTGCATTCATGGCTCGTTGGTAAGTTTCCCCGGTGTTGATCAATCCAAATCCACCATGATCCACTCGAAACAGCCAATGGATCCTGGACACCGAATGTCGTTTTGTGTACATCCTCCTCGGCTATGTATATATGGTTATAGCCCGAGTAGCAATCCATGAAAGAAAATCTAACATGCCTATTTACATCATCGAGTACCATGTCAGCAACTGGCATGGGATATTGATCTTTTGGTGTAGCATTGTTCAAGTTTCTAAAATCTACACAAACACGTATTTTTCCGTTTTTCTTTCTGACAAGAACAATGTTCGACAATCACAGTACATATCTAGAAGTAGTGATAAACTTAGCTTTCATTAAACGTTCAATTTCCTTTTTCACTTCAGGGAAGATATCATGTGAAAAACGTCTAGGTGGTTGTCTATGTGGTTTATACCTTTCTTTGATTGGAAGTCTATGTTCAACTAACTTTCTATCAAGACCAGACATTTCATGATAATCTCATGCAAAGCAGTAAACTCTTTAAGGCATTCAATAAATTTCGTATCTGTCAGACTCCAGCAAGTTGGCACTGATGAAGCTTGGGCGTGGATCCTCCTCCATGCGAAGGTTGATTTCTTCCAAACGGTCGCAAGCAGAAGGTTTCCTTTCTTCTCCACTTTGTGACTCACATCCTCGTCGTTGGTTGACAAGTCATCCTCTTCGAGAACGCAGTCGGTCATCAAGACAGGTCCATATAAACAAGTCTCTGCTCACATTGATACACGACCAACTTCTCCTGCAAGGCTGTGATTTCGGCCTTCACCATCCTTTCTCTAGGTGGTTCACTCATCATCCACTCATTCATTAAACTTCAAGGGACTATGTAATGTGATCATCGATGGTCTCACAATCTCGGACAGCGGGTCCCAGCATGCCTTACTCAACAGCTTTGCGCTTGACACTATGACGTTGGACGTTCCTCCTTCCCCACTCCTAATATCAATTGGTCCAAACTCCCCATGGTACAAATAAGCTTCAGCCACGTTGGCCCCTATGGCAAATGACTTCGTGTCATCCTGCACCACCTCCACGTCACCGTCTTCATTCCAGAGCATCAAACGCTGATGCAGTGATGACAAAATGCATTTGTTGGCATGGATCCAGTCTCTGCCAAGTAAAGCGTTGTAGTTTATCATCCCATCCACTACGAAGAAAGCACAAATTCGCTTCTGTGATCCAAATCCCACGACAATGGGGATAATTCCCCTGACATAAGTAGATCTGCCATTGAAGCTAGTCACAAACACCTCCTTTGGGATCAAGTCACTCTTACTCTTGATCAGTTTCTTCAGCATCCTTGTAGGCATCACATTCACCATGGCGCCATTGTCGACTAGGACTCTCGACAATAGTACATCATCCAATGCATCCTTGATGTAGAGAGGCCTCAAATGCTGCAGCATTTTTGGCTCAAGCTCGTTGAAGACAAACGACACTATTTGGTTCTTCATTAGTCGACCCTTCGTGCAATGCCTTTCCCTTGACTTGAATAGACTTCTCTACTCCGTCGAACTCGGATAACCACAAAATATTCTCTACTGGCATGCTTGGTGACTCTTTTGGGCCTTGGTACAACACGTAGTACAGATATCCCTCCATCTTTGCCCAGAAGCCCAACGGCCTTGTGGTCAGCCTCATACAGCTCTTTCAAAATCTACTGCAAACTCTTGTTCTGCCTGGCCGACGCTACGTCCAAATTTATTCTACCACCATGCGAGCCATCATTGTACTCCATGGCTCGGCCTCGACTGGCAAATCCGCAAACTCACGTATTAACTCGGCTACGGTTGGCTCTTCACTCTCCTCGTCTAAAGTTAATTGAGCAAAACTGCTCACCAGCTCAGCAACGTTGTCATCTTGAGCAGCTTCGTCGACCTCTTCAACCTCCGTAATAACCTCACCATCCTCTTCGTGATTTTCCAAATCAATGTGGAAAATCAAAGGCAAGATGTATTCGTTCACCACCGCCGGTGGTAGACTTCCAAACTGGATCGTCATGGGTACACCTTCGTTTCCATCATCGTCATCCTTGTTTTTTTTATCAAACTTCTACTTCGACTCATCCATTTCCAGCATCTCCTCTTCGATGAAGGAGTCATCCAACTCAGCATCGTACTCAGCCCTCCCGAGACTCCTTGGTTGTTCCCTTCTAGCTTGTTCTCGACAACTTTTTCCGCACTAGCCACAGTCACTCTCAGAATCGGGGCACATTTGGCATCTTGAAGGTTCTTTCACCTCTTGGAATTCTATGAGCCACCCACTTCCTTGGTTGTCCACGTCCCCAAGCCGGAGCTCGCACTCCTTCAACATTGCACTCGTACGAAGGGTACCTCGGCTTGAACTAACGTGGTCCCAATATTTGGTGGACCTAATGGCTTCGCCTCGCTCCCCCAATATTCAGCTTTCCGCGACATTGGGGAAAAAAATCAAAACTACCACTGTTTGAAAAAAAATTACAAAAATACCACCCATTCCCAACAATTTCTAAAAATACCACCCTTTATTTAAAACCGCTCGTCTAAGGGGCGGTTAATAAACAAACAGCTCCTCCTGGCAGCGGTTTACAATATAACCGCCTCGTCAGCCAGCGTTTTCATTTTTCAGATAAAACCGCTCCTCTAAGGAGCGGTTTATATGCAAACCCTACCACAAAAACGCTTGAAGAGGAAGCGTTTTATCGTCGGCATGATAAACCGCCCCTCAAGGGCGCGGTTTACCTTGTCCACACACAAACCGCTGCCTGAAGGAGCGTTTTGTTGTCGACAGCAGACATAAACCGCTGCCCCAAGGCGTGGTTTGTGTCTGGTCACCCGACAGCAGACATGCCGGCATGCAGGGGGTGGGGGCTGCATGGCAGACCTAAACCCGCTCCCCCCACCCGCGGTTTGTGGTCCAAAATTCGCCTATAAAAGGCTGATTCAGAGGACACAAATTCTTCACACTCCTCCTCTCCCTTCTTCAAATTTCAGTTTTGCACCTTTAAATTATTTACTTTTTGCGATTAACGTTAATTCGTAAGTTTGTTTTGTATTGCTTTTCATTGCCCTTTGTGATTTTATGTTAGTAACTTAATTACTTTTCATTGCCCTTTGTGATTTTATGTTAGTAACTTAATTACTTTTCATTGTCCTTTTTGATTTTATGTTAGTAACTTATTTACTTTTCATTGTCCTTTTTGATTTTATGTTAGTAACTTAATTACAGTTTTATTGCAGATGGCATTCCAAAGGTTCACGCTTGGGTTGCGGTGGAATGGTTACAGGGAAGAGACCGAAAAGGGTGTAAGTTACGTCGGTGGCAATTTTTATAAAATGAAGGTCCGTACGAGACTGACGCTTGAAGAGCTCCATCAAATGTGCACTCAGATTACATGCATGGATGGCACTAGAAGAGTTGATCAAATGGTGGTATCGATATCCAAATAGACATGACGGGTCGCTGTGGAATGAGGAATTCCTCCTTACCACTCAGGAGGACGTTGATGCCATGCTCTAATTTTTGACCACCAATAAAATTAAGCAAGCGGAGATGTTCGTTTACACCGAGGCCGTCGAAGGCGGTGTAGGTCATTCTGGAGATGGCCAAACATCTGGTATCCACGGTGGGAGTGTATTATACGAAGATCATCCCCACCAGGATTTCTAAGACTCGAGCTGGAGGCAGGAGTATCATCATGGAACTGGAGGTCATCATCAATCCTTCCCGTCATATGAAGAAGAAGCTCAATAGCCGGATCACAACCAACAAGCAGGCTACTAGTACCCACCCGATTACAACTTCTATCAAAACGGTGTTAGTTACCACAACTACCATTACGAAGCTGGTGAAGGTACCTTTCATGATGATAATCAGATGGAAGAAGAGGCCAATCCAAGTCCAGTTAGTGACCCTGAGATTGAAGAAGAAGAAGGCGAAGTTAGTGTAGACAGCTCCGATCCGCTAGAAGGTGCTGATGATTCCGGTCCAGATTCAGACGCAGACGGTGATGAGGTACCTCGCGACCGTGTACCTATTCCATACTACAATCACATTCAAAATGAAGATTGGTATGTTGATGCCGGCATGGACCCGCCAGAGGGCCAACAACTTGGAACGAAGAATGAGTTCCGGCACGCTATTGCCACTAAAGCAATGACTCGGAGTTTTGAATGGCAAACAACCCATTCCGACACAAAGAGGCTGATGGTTTGATGCAAGAATGAAAATGAGGGATGCAAAGCTAGGGTCCGGGCCATCAAGAGCAAGAGAGTCGGCCATTGGGTCATATCCCGTGCGGTGAACACACACACATGTGTGTCATCAATAACATCCCAAGGCCATCGACAGTTGAAATCAAGGGTGGTTGCCGCGGCTATCAAACATCTAATTGAGGAGGAGCCCGGCCTGAAGGTGAAAACCATCATCGCCGACATTTCTAGTCGTTATGGTTATATCATTAACTACAAGAAAGCGTGGCATGGGAAACAGAAAGCCATGGCTTCCGTGTATGTTGACTGGGAAGAATCATATGCATTCCTTCCCAAATTGATTTTGGCGTTGGAGGTGTCTAACCCTGGCACCATTTTCTCGCCTCGCTACCAAGATGAAGAAATCCAACCGCCGGTGCCTGGTAACAAACGCCAATTCAAGCGTCTTTTCTGGGCATTCAAGCCATGAGTTGATGGTTTTCCATATTGTGTTCCTGTGATTCAAGTTGATAGAACATTCCTTACCGGCAAGTAGAAGGGGACTCTACTGATCGCCAGCGGAGCAGATGCAAATAGAGCAGTATATCCATTAGCCTTTGCCATTGTGGAGGGGGAGAATACCGATAGCTATGGATGGTTCTTCAGACAAATCCAGCTCCATGTCACCAGGTGGACGAACCTGACTATCATCTCAGATCGCCACGCGGGTATAGGGGCTGCTATCTTAGGCTTGGATCCAGCCTGGAACTGGTCACAGAGATGGTGCATACGACTTTTCAAGAGCAACTGGAACCATCATTTCAAGCGAAAGAAGCTTGCTGATAGTCTATGGTGGATCGGTAAGCGTTCTAATTAATTGTTATATAAATTTTGTCAACTATATAGAACGAGGACTAAATCAATACAATGCAACACTTATTTAGACTCTTTATAAAGAAATGCATGTCTAAGGAAATGGGGACTTAAGCGATCATCATGATCCCCCCCATGACCTGGGAAAATCGGGTTCTAAGAGATCCTCGGATCCCCCCTTTTTCTGTCAAAAAGACTGTGTTTCTAAGGAGATGTATACCTCTCCTAAGAGTCTTACGAGTGTACTTGTATTGAGGGTAAGGTCGGTCTTGCTTGCTTACCTGATGTTTTTGTTTTATGTTCATCAGCTGTCGAGTACCAAGAGAAGAAATTTAAAGAGAAGATGCAGAATATCCGTAAGCTATGCCCTGAAGGTGCGCAGTGGCTTGATCAACATGACCTTGAAATGTGGACGTTTCATAAGGACGGAGGTACCAGATGGGGTATTGCCACAACAAACTCAAACGAGAGTATCAACAACGTCTACAGGGAATGTCGTGCACTCCCCATCTCTGCAATTGTTGAGATGACATTCTGGAAAACAAACGGCTGGTTCGTCAACCGTCTCCACTGGTGTGAGAAGAGGGAGGCACAGGGCAAGGTACACTCCGATCATGCCACAAAAATAATGGAAAAAGATAATCGGAAGAGCTCTCGTCACAAAGTCACTGTGATGAACTGAAATGCTGGCGAGTATTCGGTCGAGACTGGGCACTGGGAGGATGGGAGACGTTGGGGTCATCGCCATGAAGTCACCGTCAACTTTAGGAATAAAAAGGGGGAGTGCTCTTGTTAGAAGTATCAGGGTAGAGGGATACCACGTTCCCATGCAATGGTTGTAATAAAGCACAGGAGCAAAGACCCTCGTCATTTCGTCAGTCCGTTCTTCAACATTGACTCACAAAAGAGCAGTTATCGTACTAGTTTCCGTGCATTGCCGGATGAAGCTTACTGGCCAGTTTATGAGGGTATGGTCATCATTCCACCAATCGGTCTTAGGCGGGAAACAGGGCGCCCGCGGGTAAAAAGGATTCCAAATGAGATGGATCAAAGAGAAAGACCACCGCGAGGGCCAAGGCGGTGTTCCATATGCAAAGTACCCGGGCATGATAAACGAAAATGTCCCGGACCAATCGGTCCTCAAAATCCAGGGCCCGATGTGGAACTCCCCGATAATTGTGCATATACTTATTTAATGCATTTGTTCCATCTTTGTGTATTAATTTCAATGGTTACTCTACTTGTATTTTGCGTGCTTAAATGACATCGGAGATTTGCACAATTAACAAACACAATAATATAAGTTGAAATAAAACATAACTTGATTGTTCAACTAAAAACTTGAATGAAACACATCACGTACACAAACACACTACATGACTATAAATAAAACATAACATGATTGTTCAACTAAAAACAAATTGTTCAACTTAATTTAAACAAAAATAACTTGAAATAAACACAACTTGTCACACTCATGGATTATTACGACGATTTGCCCTCTGTTTCCTTGTGCGATGGGCGACTGTTCCACCAGGTGTAGCTGATGGTGGAACGGGAGGCAGATTCCTATTCACCGTAGAAGGGCGTTCCTCCGTGCTATGGCGCCTCGGAGCCGTGGTAGATGGCCCCTCCGTGTGCGGTCGAGGGCTATCCACGCTCATACGGTGGAGAGTGGACTGCCATTGTTGTTGTGGTCGTTGCAAAGGTGAGAAGTCTTGGTGGAGACTGGAGTATGAAACTTCGACCCAAGTAGTTGAGGATGTGGCGTCATGAAATGTAGGTGGCCGTTGTTCATACTGGAAACTTGGCCGAAGATTGTATTGGAAACTCGAGCGCGGATCATACTGGCTTCCGGGCGTGGGATCATAGTGGAAACTGGGCCGAGGATCTGGTTGAGTAGTGGGGTCGTAGTGAAAACTCGACCGGGGATCATACTGAGTACTCCCCCCTTCACCGCTGCACACCTCCAAAGGAGTAGGCACCTTCCATGCCAAATACGGCTTGTAGCTTTCTTTGGCCTTCTATGGACTGGCGGAGGCACAGGGTCAACATCGGGAGTCACCAGCGGCGGTCTCACTGGGGGAACTGGCGGGTATCTATGATAATCACGTCCGCGCGCTCGCATACAGCCAAGGAGACTGTTCACTATCCTTAGAATGAGCCCCACCTCTCGACCCGCAGCCGAATGATTTGCCGACCGCGCGAGGTCGTGTATTCGCTCGATGCCATCAACCTAAATCAAAGAAAATAACAAAGTGAGCCATTTAAAAAGTAATGCACCGTATGACTACATAAAAAAATGAATTACTTACCAAAGCTCCGTCCGCCGCACCTTCGGGAGTCATGTATCGAACAGATTGTCTTCGGTATGTTTCCATGTATGGGTCATGGTAGCCCATCCGCCCAACATGAGATCCCGTCACAATATCCTGATCCTGCCTAACATTCCACAGGCAGATCAATTTCTTATACTCCTCCGACCAATTAGTAGCTCCTTGTCGGCCATCTTTCCCGTGGTACCCCTTCTGACTCTCCGGGACATCCAATTGTAGGCATTGCTCACGTCCAAATTGTCGTAGACATCGATCCGGCAAGTGCCACTCCAGTATATGGTGGCAGATTAGTGGAACTCGAGTGCACCATTGACCGGGATGTAAAGGGAACTTGTGGACGTGATGCGCCTCAATGCGTTTTGGATACGGATCGAACTTAAGCTACGAAAGTGCATAAAAAATAGACCATTAATATACATAATAATATAAGTTGAAAAAAAAGTAGGAATTAATAGCGTATTATGATGCTCACCTCTAATTCCCAAAGGTGATCTAGCCTCCTACGATACTCCTCCAACTTATGCGCTCCTAGGTTGTCGCATGTTTTTTCACCAAGCCACCTATCAATGCCAAAGTATGGGGTGTTAATACATAATAGTGAGATCGTTAAAAAATTCCCAATTAGTACAAAAAAGGTGAGAACTATAAGTTGGATAGAAAACATTTACCTACAACCATAAGCTTCATGTCGTAGGGGATGGTCGGGACCCCATTCCTTGTCGGGGTCTACCTTCGGCGCAATCCATGGCAAATGCTCCCAAGCCCAAAATTGGACGATGAACATGGCCCCATCAATCTCTTTCACTGCTCTCGCACTAGCATTACAGAGGGATCGGTAAAGATGAGCTAGGCAAGCAGATGCCCAGCTCAGGTTTCCCATATCATCCCAACTCCCAAGTATGATCTTCAACCATGAATTGCTGATTAGGTTGTTGGATTTCTTGGGGAAGAAAACTCCTCCGATCATGCCGAGGATGTAGATACGTGCATAAATGTCTTTATCACGCTCCGAACTTTCCTCTGTGAGGGGAATGCCTCCGAACTCAGGGTTGTGCTTACGCCTAATCTCCGATGTCAACCACGTGATGGATACTTGGCCCTTGGACAATGGTGGATGACCATCCGCATCGTGATCTCCTTTTTCTGGCGGACACAACCCGGTCACCGTCCATATAAAATGCTGCCAACCACTCATATTGGCAACAACTTTAGGCGGTGGTGTAGAGTCCACACAAACAACATCACAAATCGGTTAGGATGGCGATATTAATTAAATCAAGGTAAATTATCTAATAAACATAATTTTAAGATAATTTAATAATATTATAAGATGCAATATTAATTAAATCAAGGTACATTATCTAATATACATAATTTTAATATAATTTACTTAATTTTTGAAATTTAAGTATAATTATTTTTGGTACATATACACATAAAATCAAATATATTATTTTGATAATCGTATTGATTATTTTCAATAATTTAAAGCAATGCAAGTACACTCGTAAGACTCTTAGGAGAGGTATACATCTCCTTAGAAACACAGTCTTTTTGACCGAAAAAGGGGGGATCCGACGATCGCTTAGAACCCGATTTTCCCATGTCATGGGGGGATCATGATGATCGGTTAAGTCCCCATTTCCTTAGACATGCATTTCTTTATAAAGAGTCTAAATAAGTGTTGCATTGTATTGATTTAAATTATTAAAAATAATCAATACGATTAACAATTAAGTAAATTATTGTACAAACAAATAAATTACTTTAAAAAAATACAAATTACAAGTGATGATAAATAATATGTACCTTGTGGTCGTTCCAAACGTCTCTTGAACGATGATTAGCTTGATCATATAAAACACTCGGATCAATCGGTCCTTGATCAACATAATATCGTTGATTGTAAATATTAACATCCGGCCCAACCTACGATGGCATAACAACAACATAAATCAATTAGTATAAGAATTAAATAAATCATTATAACAACAACAACAACAATTGGGTAAAATGAGTACGTACCGCTTGATAATCATCATAGAAAATGCCCTCTTCTTGGAAGAAATCGGCCATTTTTTCGGAATCCGGACAGAGATTCGACAGTTTTTTAGTGAAAACCAAAGAAAAAAGTTCTTTGAAGGCAGATCGGACTTAGCCGCAACCAACAAAATAACTAATTCTAAGGTTATTGGGTGGGGAGGGGGTGGGTAGAGTGAGGAGATAGAGGGAGAGAGGGGGGTATGTATGTTGGTGTGCAGAATTGGGAAGGGGGGGGGGGGGTTTATAGGGTCTAAAACGCGTGAGGGAGGGGCGGTTTCGTCCTTTTAGCCCGCGTAAAACTGCCCCTCAAACGCGCGGTTACCTTTTCCCGAACAGTCAAACCGCTCCTCCGAGGCGCGGTTTGCGTTTTCCGAACAGTCAACCGCGCTTCGGAGGAGCGGTTTGGCTGATCGACGCGGATCGCCCCGCTGGCGCGCGGTTTTGGCAGTCGGATCGCTCCTCGATCCAGCGTTTGACTCTACCTGGCTGTCAAACCGCGCCTTGGAGGCGCGTTTTCCTCTCTAACCGCGCCTTCGAGATGCGTTTTCATCTCTAACCGCCACTTAGAGGGGCGGTTTTAAATAAAGGGTGGTATTTTTGGAAATTGTTGGGTATGTGTGGTATTTTTGTAATTTTTTTTATAGTGGTAGTTTTGGATTTTTTCCGACATTGGGCACACAACTTCTCCTCCTCAGCTGAATCCAAGTGTGGCCCCTCTTGAACTAACGTGTATTCTATAGTGATGGTCTAGGTTCCACTGTGAGAGTTGGGACAACCATATTTTTGGATTTGTTTCAATTAATCCAAGAGCCACCAGCTGCACTTTTCGAAGGAACATAGAGCTGCCAACATCTTTTTATAAATTTTTACAGAGCAAGAAAATGGATGCAGCAATCAAAGGGCTTCCATTAATTAGTCTAACACCTTTACTATTTTAGACAATTAATGATTTCTAAAGCTCAATCTGTTTCTTGTTTAGAGCAAACTTCTCAACTTTTATCTGAATCTTCCTTGGCAAGACCCAGAGTGGGTTCATTTTGCTTACTCCACTTGAAGAGAGTCCCTAGCGTACTAGACTTTGAAGGGCAGAGTTGTCTACACTCACATTTGCTTGCAAGTTCACAATTCTTGCGGAGGCACCTTCGATACTGCGTCCTTGTCATCCTGTCAACCGCGATGGGCTGCTGACAGCGGCCATAGTACGTGTGCCAACCACCACGTGGCACATTTGGCATCCTGAAGGTTCTTTCATCTCGTGGAATTCTATGAGCCACCCACTTCCTTGGTTGTCCACGTCCCCAAGTTGGAGCTCGCACTCCTTCAACATTGCACTTGTACGAAGGGTACCTCGGCTTGAACTAACGTGGTCCCAATATTTGGTGGACCTAATGGCTTGGCCTCGCTCCCCCAATATTCAGCTTTCCACGACATTGGGCACAACTTCTCCTCCTCAGCTGAATCCAAGTGTGGCCTTGAGAGCGGGTACCCGCGGGTTACCCGTTTATACTCGTTTAGGTATAATGGGTACCTGTTTTACCCAATACATATTAGCCGCCCAACTACCAACCAGTGTCCATTGTCCAGTGAACCCGAGCCTAGCAGCAATCTTGTTATTTTCTTTTAAAGTGTTGGCAGGAGTAGGTGTAATGGGTAATGGGTAAATGGCCAAGGGGTTCTTTTTCTTTTCATTTGTGGGCAGTAGCTAGTAGCTACTGTTGGGACGCAGCAGGTGTAATGGGTAATGGCCAAGGGGTGCTTGATAGACCGTCATTTACACATGTTTTTACTCCCGTTCTTACACCGTTTGAGGTGTTGATTCTCGTGTTTTAGGCCGATTTCACGCTAGGTTGTGCTTGTTTGTGATATTTTAGGTCCTAGTACGTGAATGAAGGGTTAGGAGCGAGTCTGGGGTCGATTGGACGAAGAACGGACGAATGGCGAGCTTTTTGGGGAGCTGCACGGGCAGACCAGGGAGGCTGCACGGCCGTGCACGGTTGCAAGTTGGCCGTGCGCCTTATGCCGAGGACGTGCACGGCCAGACCATGGAGATGCACGGCCGTGCAAAGTGCAATTATGGCCGTGCGCCTCTGGCCGAGGACATGCACGGGCTGGCCGGGATCCCTGCATGGCCGTGCACCTGGCCGTGCAAGAAGCCTGATGCTGACTAAATGATACGACGCGTTTTGACTCGTACGGCCAGAATGGTGATGTGCACGGCCGTGCACCCTGGCCGTGCAAGTCGGGAAACCCTGTTTTAGAGCCTATTCCGAGCCAGAAGTGGGGGAATCGTGTTTTCAGAGCAAAAACAGAGCCCTAGAGAGAGAAAGTGCGAAGAACACATCCTAGAAGCTGTCCTAGAGCTGGATTTCATCGAATCGAGCCTGGAGATCGTCATAGGAGTGAAAATCATCGTCCCGGAGCAGATTATCCTCATCGTTATGAGTATGACTAATCCGATTCTTGTTTTCTCTTCTCTCTCTATGGAGTAGAACCCTTCTCTCACTTGGGTATGAAGAACCCTAGTTCCTTGTGTTAGGGATTTGATTGTAATGACTTGGGATGATATTACTGTTTGATTTTAATCGAATGATGCATGTTTATTGAATTGATTGGAGTCTGATCAGCTTTTCTCAATTTCTGCTGCAACCTGAGATAGATAGAATCTGATTAGGTTGTTAGAGCCTCTTCATTCGATAGTAGGAGATTGGCTATACGAGAGTTAGCCAGTTTACTGCTTTGTACTGGTGTTCTTGACGCCAGTAGTGGAGTTCTGTGTTCATAGCCTCAGCTTTCTATCCCGGTGAAGACTAGTCGTCTGCCGGGTAGTTAGACTGAGAGGGCTTGGTCAGCTTAAGAGATTCCAAGCTACTGTCGGATCTTCCGCAGTCTAATCAATAGTAAATCAACCCAGGGAATTGCAATTGAACCTAACTAAGGGGCTAGGGGGACTCAATCCCGAGTGACTCTTGCCTGCTTTAGAAACCGAACAATTTACTGCTTTCTTGTTGCTTTTACTTTTCACAACAATCATTCGAACTAGTTTGCTAGATAATAGAGAATCATGGAGTAAGCATTAGATCTAGACCCCGGGTTGATAATTAAACTTGCCTGTTACTGCAGTCCCTTTCATTGGTTACACTTGGCCATTGTTAGGTGTTGTGTTTTAGCGTTTCAAGTTTTTGGCGCCGTTGCCGGGGACCCTCTAGGTTATTGGGGAAACGTGAGAATTTGTTACTCTAGCTTTTTATTTATTGCATTTTTTTTCTTTTCCACCCTTGCTTTTCACTTGGGTGTTATGTTTTTGTTGGTGCAGCTCTGAAACATGGATCCTCATGGCTTCTCCAACCATTGGGGGTATCAACCACCATCCGTGTGGTATTACCCCGAGACTTCCTGGAGCAATCAAGGAGGAGAAGACTATGGATTCGGATGTCAGTACCAACCCCCCTACTATGGAGAACAACCAAACCCTTGGGAACCTCAAGAACAATATCCTTTTCAAGAAGAGTTCCTGCCACAACCAGCAGAGCCATGCTACACTTCACTGGAAGATCCGAACAAACAATTAAGGCTTCTCGTGGAGCAGTTTACTCGAGACACTGAGAGAGCATGCTCCAAGATGGATCTTCAAATCCAAGCCCTTGACTCTTCCGATCCCTCATTGCTCCACGACATGGAGCAGACTGTTCAGTGCTCAGCGAAGCAAACAGAGTGGGTGAAGCAAATTTGCTCACAACCTGCTCAAGATCACCTTTCTGCTGCTACGCTAGAAGAGGCGGAGTATGACAAGGGCAGCGGGGGCGTTGAGGAGCCTACAGAAGTTATCACAGAGAACTCCCATAATGATCATGATCAGGAAATTCCTCTGGTGGCAGATCACACCGTTCTTCATTTATGCTCTAGCATGCTGGGCCTGTGCGAGGAGAGGCAAGATGATCCCATTGAAGAAATTGCTTGGCGACTTGCTCTCCAATCTGTTTTGGAAGAAGAAGAGCGAGCAAGGATGAGGAAGGAAGTTGTGGAGGATGAGGAAGGAAGTAAAGACGAGGTAGTTCTTGATCTTTTCCAAGGGGAGAGACCACATTTTGAAGAAGGTAGGGGGGTTGTGGAGGCAATTGGCATCCAGGCTGAGGACGAAGTTGAGGTGGAAGAGGCTTGCACCGAGCCTATGTTACACTTGATATCTCCACCAAACTTCGAGGATCTGCTTGGCAAGGACCCATTTGCAGTGTCTCTTTGCCCAACTAAGACCACATCAACATCAATCCCTCTTGGTGGATACGATGGTGGTCAATCGAATATATCTTATCTGGTTTGGGGCAATGAGACAAGAGCAGATGCGAAGGAGAGGTCTCGTGAGTGGAGACTTCATCTTCCTCAAGGTCACGAGCCGTCTTCATCACCTATCACTTCACTTGCTTGTGACTTGAGACTCCACATCATCGATGAGAACCTCAACTTCAAGGAGGTTTTGGGGTGGACCGAAACTTAGGAGCCACCGTCTAGCTAAGACGTAAAAGAAGCGCTTGTGGGGAGGCAACCCCACCAAGGTTTGTTTTTCTTTTGTTTGTTTTTGTCGGTTTATCCACTTGGAACTATGGTTTCTATCACCCAGTGTGTTTTGCTGATGCTAGCCCCGCTGACTGGTCCACTTCCAGTCCCCCAGCAGTGTTTTAATCCGGTAACATCGTTCCCCTTCTCTTTCCCTCTACTCCATTGAGGGCAATGTCGTGCTTAAGTGTGGGGGGATGCTTTGTATCGGTTGGAATATTTATGATGGTGCTTGGAGCCTAGTCCGCTGTCCGAATCTTACGATTTGAGGGCTCCAAGTACTGTTGTTTGATCATATTAGCACTGTGTTTTGATGGATGAATTGATTGGTTTTCGGATTAATGCATGACAATTTGTTTGCGACTAGGAAAACCTATGATGAGGACTGAGATGTGCAGTAGAACGATGTAGGGGTTCAGTTTTTCAACTGTTTGCTTGCCAACTGTGACTTGATCTGACTTGATCTGATTACTTGTTCTTAACAGCCGTTTATGCATCTAGTTCAGGGTATCAGAATGTGAGATAGAGCATATAGGTAGCCATGTGAGATTTGAGCCTGCTCGTTTCTTTCTTGTGCGATAGATCCCTCTTCCATGATGTGTAGCATTCACGTTGTCACTAGCTAATATGATGGGGGCATAGGATTAGCCCACGCCCAAAACTGACTGTCCTGATGTGTCATATCCCCTAGTCAGCCCTTTTGAGCCGTGTGTTATCCTTTCTTTTGGTCTATAATGAAAAAAAATCACCCTTGTTGCATCTTTTAGAAGGTTCCACAGAGTGGTTTTTATATATTCTCTGCTGTTTCTGCTAAAGTCTATGTGAGTGTTGGAGGTAGTGCTTAAAAGTTGGGCAGGTGTTTGAAATTTATGCAGAAGTGGTGGCTCTCTTAAGAAATGAAAAGAAAAATGAAAGTGAAACAAAGAAAAAAATTGCAAGCAAAAGAGAGCCACTGCCAAAAATCTGAATAATGCCCAGTAAGCAGTGTTTCTTAGCAGTCTGGCTTGGAAATGCTGATGTTTATGCCTCCTTCGCTCTTGTGCTCTTAAGATATTGAGTAATGCAGAATAGCAGAAAGAAAATACCGGGTTGTTTGACTGTGATTGTGTGTTTGGGAAATGTGGAACCTTTTGCTATGAATACTTCCACCACCTAAAAGGCCTTTTCCCCATATCCAAGACCCTAGCCAGTCATTTGAACCTGTGTCTAAGACCTCCTGATTAGTTAGTGGTGACACCCCATATGTGAACTCTAGCATTTAGAGGCTGCCATCATGGTGAAGAGATGATAGGGATTGAGAGAAATAGCATGCGCATCTTTCGCATCAAATTGTCCTGACCCCACTGGTCGAGAGTGAGTGATTCATTTTCATTTTCTATATGCTCTTGTACCCCGGTGAGGACCTAGATTGCTCGGTCTCTATTCTGATATCTTGAGTTGGATGCATGAGTTGACTGTTTTGAGTAAGTGGTTGAATCAAGTCTAGGTTGGCCAGTGAACAGAAGGGAGACTCTTCCTGTACTCGATTTGCTGCACTCGAATGTCCTTTGTGGTGGTTGTCTAGGTTGTTATTGAGGTTGTGCATGTATTGATGTTTGAAAACCAGTGCGATTCAAGTGTTCTATGCCTTTATGACTTGTCCCCAATGTTGGTTGATTGAAATGTGTAAGCTTACCTAGTGTCTGACTTGGTTTGCTTGGGGACAAGCAAACGGTTAAGTGTGGGGGAGTTTGATAGACCGTCATTTACACATGTTTTTACTCCCGTTCTTACACCGTTTGAGGTGTTGATTCTCGTGTTTTAGGCTGATTTCACGCTAGGTTGTGCTTGTTTGTGATATTTCAGGTCCTAGTAAGTGAATGAAGGGTTAGGAGCGAGTCTGGGGTCGATTGGACGAAGAACGGACGAATGGCGAGCTTTTTTGGGAGCTGCACGGGCAGACCAGGGAGGCTGCACGGCCGTGCACGGTTGCAAGTTGGCCGTGCGCCTTATGCCGAGGACGTGCACGGCCAGACCATGGAGATGCACGGCCGTGCAAAGTGCAATTATGGCCGTGCGCCTCTGGCCGAGGACATGCACGGGCTGGCCGGGATCCCTGCATGGCCGTGCACCTGGCAGTGCAAGAAGCCTGATGCTGACTAAATGATACGACGCGTTTTGACTCGCACGGCCAGAATGGTGATGTGCACGGCCGTGCACCCTGGCCGTGCAAGTCGGGAAACCCTGTTTTAGAGCCTATTCCGAGCCAGAAGTGGGGGAATCGTGTTTTCAGAGCAAAAACAGAGCCCTAGAGAGAGAAAGTGCGAAGAACACATCCTAGAAGCTGTCCTAGAGCTGGATTTCATCGAATCGAGCCTGGAGATCGTCATAGGAGTGAAAATCATCGTCCCGGAGCAGATTATCCTCATCGTTATGAGTATGACTAATCCGATTCTTGTTTTCTCTTCTCTCTCTATGGAGTAGAACCCTTCTCTCACTTGGGTATGAAGAACCCTAGTTCCTTGTGTTAGGGATTTGATTGTAATGACTTGGGATGATATTACTGTTTGATTTTAATCGAATGATGCATGTTTATTGAATTGATTGGAGTCTGATCAGCTTTTCTCAATTTCTGCTGCAACCTGAGATAGATAGAATCTGATTAGGTTGTTAGAGCCTCTTCATTCGATAGTAGGAGATTGGCTATACGAGAGTTAGCCAGTTTACTGCTTTGTACTGGTGTTCTTGACGCCAGTAGTGGAGTTCTGTGTTTATAGCCTCAGCTTTCTATCCCGGTGAAGACTAGTCGTCTGCCGGGTAGTTAGACTGAGAGGGCTTGGTCAGCTTAAGAGATTCCAAGCTACTGTCGGATCTTCCGCAGTCTAATCAACAGTAAATCAACCCAGGGAATTGCAATTGAACCTAATTAAGGGGCTAGGGGGACTCAATCCCGAGTGACTCTTGCCTGCTTTAGAAACCGAACAATTTACTGCTTTCTTGTTGCTTTTACTTTTCACAACAATCATTCGAACTAGTTTGCTAGATAATAGAGAATCACGGAGTAAGCATTAGATCTAGACCCCGGGTTGATAATTAAACTTGCCTGTTACTGCAGTTCCTTTCATTGGTTACACATGGCCATTGTTAGGTGTTGTGTTTTAGCGTGTCAGTGCTCTTTCTTTTCATTTTGTGGGCAGTAGCTACTGTTGGGACAGCAGGAGTAGTTTGTAGCATGAAAATGCTATTTTTTCTAGGAGATTGTGTCCAAAGTTATTGTTGTTATTTGTTCTAAGTACAAACAGGTATAAACGGGTATAACATGTACCCGTTATCCGTCCCGTACGGGTAATGGGTACCCGTTAACCCTTATGGGTTTGGGATATGGGATGAATCTTGATCTCCAAACGGGACCGGGTACCCGTTTCAAACAGGACGGGTTTCCCACCCCGTCCCATTGCCCACCCCTACTTGAACTTGCGAGTATGAAGCACCCTGGGCCACATCAGAACTACCACTCGGCGACGGCGTCGAATCTAACACCACCTTGAAATGTGGCAGATTGAGCGTGGAGAATTTAGGATTGACCATTTTTATGCCGACAACGTTGGGGAAAGGGTCTGTGTCGACAATTATGTCCTCCTTACTCGGCTCTGGAAACTTGAACCGTCCCTTCTTGATTGCATCCTTCACAACATTGCAAAATACCACACACATGTTAGTCAAATGAGACGCATTATTGTGCCACTTACAATATCGTTTCCCTTTTAATTTCTCAGCTACCGGGATAGTATGCCCTCCAGTTAATTTAATTTGACCATCTTTGTAAAGCTGGTCGAAAATCAAATATGATTTTGAAACGTCAAAATAATATTTCCTTTGCTGAATTGGAGCACGATTGGGATTTCCACTTTGTGGTTCCCCATCAACCTTGGCTAGAGAAGCACACACGTATGATTTCCCTTGCACAATCTCGTCCAAATCAACTTCAATCTCGTCAGCACCACTGCTGATGTGATTGATACCGTAATTTTTAAAATTTGGAAAATATTGTCCACGAGAGCCACTTCTCCTGTCTTCTTCTTTGCGGAGAAGGTATTCATACCTAACAGCACATGACATCAATTGGAACAGATCTGAAAATTCTTTGTCTTGAAACTTTTTACGTAGTTCAAAATTTAAACCACCTCAAGCAAGTTTAACAAACTCGCGTTCTGTCAAGTTCACAAAACAACTATTTCTTGCGTTCTTAAAATTAGTTAAGAAATGTTCCACTGTTTCTCCTTCATGTTGGTGCATTCGTAACAAGTCTGTCATTGTTACTTCTGGCTCTGAACGGTAGAACCGAGCATGGAACATCTGTTCCGTTTGCTGCCATGTTTGAACCGAGTTTGATGACAAGTTAACGCACCACGCGAACGTGAGACCAGTCAACGAATGGCCAAACAAACGTAATTTTAAGAAATCACTCACATCACCGCATTGAACAATAAACCTTCCAACGTGTTCGATGGTGGACCGATCTCCAGTTTCGTTGAAGATAATGGAATTACGTACGCGAAAACCACATGGAAAGGGGTAGTATATGTCAACCCAGTCCGAATATGGTTTTCGGTACACCGACAACATCGTTGGTCTAATCCCTAAACCAAATTGATCCGCCAGCACCTGTGCTACTTGATCTCGAACGACGTTAACGTCTTGCCTCCCATGTTGTCCCCCTTGCTATATGAATCCACCCGGATCCATGCCATGCATGTTTGGAGGAGGAGGAGGGGGCACAGTCTGCGGGTACCCACCTGGCGGAACGTGATCGTAATTGGTGTTCCTCCACCAACAACACCAGTCATTGGAAGGGTCTGGCCTTCGGGATACTTTGTGGAGCCACGCCTTGCATCGGCGGTTGCTCGACATGATTCACGACTGTGCTAGTCTCACCGAGATTCACTCGCGGCGACAACGTTGGGTTCACCACCAGGGTCGGCGGACTAACTCGAGCACCATTGTTTGGAAAACCAGTTTCGTTGTTTAAATTATTTTCATTGTTTAGTTGCAAATCCATAGTTTGCATCACTAGTCTACCCAAAAGCTCCATAATTTCATTCATATCACATAGATTTTTATCCACAAAAAATCAAAACTCATGTATGTTTTTAGTCACAACTTCAAAGAGTTGGCCTAAACGCCTATCAACACGAGACTCAGGAGAATTGTGATGCTCTCATACCTCATTTCGGAGACTATCAAACATCTGGCGATTCTCCTCCATAAAATGGCGGATTGAAAAATCCTCAGTCGGCCCAGCTATGGATGGCAGGGTTTCAAACCCGTCCATGTCTTCAGCATTGATTGCTTGGCCGCCCTCAATGCTGGCCACCTGTTCCTCCACAAAGCCGGGCAGAACATCCCCTCCTGATTCCTTCGTCGCAAAGCCATTCGAACACACGGGTCCCACCGGGTGTGCCAATTTGTTTCGCTATGGAAACTCGCGTGTTTCATGAGCTCAATTCTCAAGGAAAACAAGAACACAAGATCAAATATCAAACAATCGTTACTCAGTCGACACCTCTCCAAACAATGTTCAAACGAGGGTGTTCGACGAATAACAAGGAACCGAATAAGGATTTCTAACTTATGTTACATCTACTCCTATGAAGATTCCTCTAGAGAGCTCCGCGACTACGCTACGAACTACTACAACTCTGCAAAGGAGTTCTTTGACAAAGAAGTTCTATGAAACTAGAGAGAAAAAGGTATGTCTGCGATGGTGCAGTTTGTGATTTAATTTTGCCGTCCCGAACTTCTCTTTATTCTGGATGTTTATACCCCAATATTTTGCCATAGCCGCAGTAACCGCATTCGTGTCTATGTCTCCCACGTTCTCCAATTCTCAACAGTGCAAGTAAACCTCCACCTTGTTGCGTGATACTCACGTGCACAAGAAACTGTTCCCACTCCGCAGAAACTTGGCCAAACGACATTGAGCCAAAATCCATAGTTATCTACAACTGTTTGATCCTCCAAACAACCTTGTCCACAAAATAAACGACGTTTTTCTTGCCTAAGCAACGTTGCTCCATAGTATTGCGACATTATTTTGACGTGCAGCTTTGCTCATTCGTCTGCAACGTGTAAGCAACGTTGTTAGGGCCAAACTAGCTTAGGCAAAACAACATTGTTTCTTACCTAATCAAACTTGCAACGTCATTCACTCATTGAGCTTGCAACCTCGTCGAGTCATGACATGACCACACCCGGTTATCTCATGGCCTTATTGAGTTTCTCGGATTAGTTGAAGTTGTAGAAATCATGACATTGTTTTAACCAAACATCGTATTTTCACAAAATCTCAAGCTCGTCGAGCCCGCGGCATCGCCAAACACATGCTACTACTGAACTCTCACTACCGCGACATTGTCTTAAACTAAGCAACGTTGATTCCTAGCCTGGCAGTGTTGTTGAATTTGCTAGCAACTCCGCTAAACTTGTAAAACCCTGGTACGGTCTTACTAGGCGCACATATGGCCCCGATGTTGTTTTCTACCAAAAAACAGCGTTTCAAGTATCACGGCGTCGTTGGATCTTTGTGACGCCAGCGGTCATGTGAGGCTTGTCTCACAATGTTGTTCTTCACAAAACAACATCGTTTTCTACCACCGCGACATCGTTAACGCTTTACTTTCTCGCGACATCGTTTTCACTTAACACTATCGTTTCTTGTTTTTATCTCGCGACATTGCTGGTATCATGGCCGACTTTGAATTCGCGATGTTTTTTTAAACTTAGACTTGGCCGGCCGGCCTTGGCCAAGCTCCTACCCACTGCGATATTGTTTTTAACTAAATGATATTGCTTAGTAATACCGGCATTGTTGCTACCTCACCCGGTGTCATTTTCAACTAAACTATACCGTCCAAAATAATTATTAAAAATATCAATTAACCTAGTCATCCTAAAAACTCGGCCATCACAAAGTTGTTTTTGAATTAAACCCTATCACTCTTGGTTCCGTGACCAAGACTCACCCTCTTGGTTGCCAGTATCGCGACATTGTTTAAATATTAAACGACCTCGGTTCCAGTCTCATGGTGTTGTTGGGATTACGACAATGCCGTCGCCCTCCGCGGCATTGATTGTCACTAAACGGTGCCGTTTCTCTCCTCTTGCAACATTGTCGAGGTCGTAGTTGAGATACGACCTTGAACGAATATTCTCCTTCTCCGGTAAGGAATACAAAGCACTCTTTTTCCAACCCCAACACCTACATTGCAAATCCTCACGACCTTGCTTTCTATTAAACAATGTCGTTTCAATTACCGCGGCATTGTTTGGCTCTCTCAAGCTTCGCGGTGCCATTTTACCTCTCCGCAATGTTGCTTTACTGCTAACGACACTGTTTTATATCATGCGGCATTGAATGAAACACCGAGACTAATTAATGCGGCATTTAATTCACTCTAAAATAATTATAGGTGATAACATGAAAACTATTTGCATTCCATTATTCAGCATTCTGATGGGAGTATTATTTCTTTACTACAATATATGTTTCAAATGAAAATCCCCCCCTCTGTCTTTTGTCGATGTTGGAAGATGATTTGGGTTGTTGCCCATGTACAAATAGATGAACCATTTTAATAAGATGATCACAGAGGAGGTTCCCATAAAAAAAGTGGATTATAATTTGGTTCGATTGGAAATTCAGAATTTCGATTCGGTTGAAAGAATCATGGTTTCAGAAATATTCATATTTCCCTTCCGTATTTCGAAGCGAATATAATTTTTTTGATTTCGGTTTAATTTAATTCGGCCCACACCTAACATCAAGTTAGCTCAAGAACTAGGAAGTGGTTACAAAAGTCGAATGTTTTCATCGAGATGTGCAAATAAGATTGATCTCAGAAAGGCATTCGATTAAGTTCATTAAGATTATTTCTTTCAAATAATGGCAATCATGAGATTCCCATTTAAATCTATCAACTGGATTAAAGTTTGTTTGTTATTGCTATATATAAGGGTGGGCATTCGGTTGATTCGGTTCAAACCGAACCAAACAGATGATTACCAGGTCCCCGAAATAGCTCATGCAGCCAACCGAATTCGAACTGAAATATATTTCGGATCGATTCATCCGAACAAAATATATCTCGATTCGGTTCGGTTTTGATGCCACATCCGAAGTTCCATACATTAAGTCTCTCCCCACTAGGTCTAGCCCTATCTCCCATTTACCATCTACGCATACCAAATTTTCTCTCTCTCTCTCTCCCTCCCTCGTCAAAGCCCAACGCAATTGTGATTTCTCTTCCCATCTTTCTACTCGAAGATTTCCAGAGTGAACTCAAGGGCACCCGGCGATGGCGATTGATGGAGAGAACAACACGGCGGCAGGTGGCACGGGCGACAGCGGCAGGAGGCATGCAGCGACAACGACAACAATGGCCTCGAGGCTCTAGTAAATCTTAATTTGGGGGATGAGGTGTCGAATCTGGTAGATCATGAAAGAGCTCGAGGATTTGTACTTCTCCACACATTCCGCAAAGCCTTCTCCTTATTCGTCAACTATTCTTGCAATCGCCGGTGGGGTCACCTAGGGATCACCGCCGTTCTGCTCTTACGTTTCTGAGGGACCGCTGCCAAGCTTCACCCATCCAAATTTGATTGTGGTGAGGTTTGGGTGGGCTAGGGTTTGTGACTCGCACGGAACTACACCACAATTAAGCCCCAATTAGAGCCCAAGTTTTAAGCTATAATCAGGTGCAATATAGGACAAGTATTTATATATCGACCCGGGCCGGTCTGTCTACCCTTACTTCGGTTGCTGAAATCATTATCTAGCGATAAAACTTTAGTTTAAAGGTTTGCCAATTGAAATGGAAGAAAGCAAAGGTACTTTGGTTTGAAAAATCTTTTGTGGGAAAGTCACTTGGGTTTCGCTTCCCCCTAATTGCTACCATGCTACGTGGGTTGGAACGATTGCATTGGGCACGGTAATCATGAACTGCAAAGGAAAGCGTATATGGTCGGAGACTACAGTCTCGATTGCTAAACCGAGGTGAGGATGAAAGGTCGTGTCACTCTACCCTCCCGGTTTAGACAATCGGTAATCGGCTTACTCCCTCACTCAACTCTAAGGTCTGACGGTTAAACCACGATTAATTGACTTGTTCAATTCAATATTTAGGGCTGCCCTAGCTCAACCTATTTTAGGTGGCTTAGAAAGCGGAAGGAAAACCAACTCGATTGAGTCTCCCTTAAAAGGGGGGATTTTCCTTTCTAAACTAGGCTAATTTGGCAAATTAGATTACTAGCACCTAAATTCACAAACTTAGGAGTGGTAAGCACAATTATGCACAATCCCTAGGATGCTAAGCACAACATATGCACAACCCCCTAAGTTGCTAAGCACAAGCATGCAAAATCATGGTGAACAATACCCAATATCAATCATCCAACCCACATACAAGAAAACTACATGGTAGAGTTAGGGTTTCACTACACCCAAATGAAATGAGGACTACTCCATGGAAGAAGTGGGAAGAACAAAAGGGAAAAAGATGGAAACCACCGTTTGGGGATGCCTCCTCCCTTCTTCAACCTTCAGTTGGGATATCCTTGGGAAAATCTTCCCAAAATCTCCTTTGAATCCAAGGCATACCTCTTCTTCTCTTTGTTTCTGTTTCTCTCACTAAAATGCAGAAGAAGGTGTTTCTCTCACAAAAGTGGCTCCCCCTCTCTCCTCCTTGAAGCTCAGCTTTTAAACCCGAGAAGAGATGAGTTCACGGCCTGAGTTCACGACCGTGAACCATAAAACGCGTCCATGAACTCACGCCTTGCGCCAAAACGCTCCGCATCAATCACGGCAGTTCACGGGCAACTGCTTGTGTTCACGGTCTTAGTGACCGTGAACTCTCCTTGGGTCAGTAACCTTCAACTTGGCTCTGGATGCCTTGCGCTTCACGGTCAACTCCCCTTCTTCACGGTCTTGCACAACCGTGAACTCCTTCCTTTAGCCGTGAACTTGCGCTTTTTCACCTCTTCTCCCGGTTTTCGATCCTTTTCGCCAATCCTCCGACTCCGAGGCTGGATCCACCTGTTAAATCCTGAAAAGCACTCAAACACGAAGAACCTCGCGTAAAACCAACCTCTAATGAGCGAATTTGGCACAAACATCTAAGCAAACTAGGGGGAAAATATGTGCAATTAGGCCCGAATCACTCCCCCACACTTAGACGTTTGCTTGTCCCCAAGCAAACCATTTCACGCACACGGTAATATTTCAACCTACACAAATGCTTTGGGGACAACTCAAAGGACACGAAGCGGGAATTCTCGATGTTTATTGACAATCAACACATGACCCGTTGAATGACATCCACCATAAACGACAATCAAATCCACCAAAACGGACAAACAAAAAGTTTTCAACTTATTCATGGATAAATGCAAGTCTTAACAAAACCACTTATCGACCACAACCAACCATGCATGGAATTCAAGTCCAAGGAACAAATGGAAAGGCAACAAAGTCCTCACCGGGGTATGATATGACATGCAAAGCAAGAATGAATCACTCACTCTCAAGACCAGTGGGGTCGGGACCTTTTTGGTGCAAAAGATGTGCACAATCGCAATCTCTCGGCCCTATCGTCTCAATACCATGGCGGTAACCTCTAAACGATAGAGTTCACGGGATGGTTGTCACCACTAGCTCGTCTGGAGGTCTTAGACACATGTTCAGATGACTGGCGATTGGCTTGGACATGGGGAAAAAGTCTTTTTGGGTGGTGGCAATCATGACATGAGGTTCTTCATCTTCAACCTAAACCCGAAAGGTATATGGTTTTGACTATAACCCTTCTCTTCAATCAAAGGCCATAGCATCGGCCAAAACCCTTATCTCTCCCTTCCAACTATCACCAATCATGAACTACGTACCTTGAAGCACTCTTCCTCGGTCAACTCTTGCTAGTTCTTTAAGGTTTGGTTGTGAAGGAGTTCTAAACAATGTGGGGGTTTCGATGGCTTGGGTTCCAAGAAACCCCTTCCTAGAGCATGTACTTTGGTTTTTCGTGGCACTCTCTACTTTATTTACCACATTTTATTACCTCTTTTTCATTTCTCTTTTTTTAATGGGGGTATTAGAGAGTAAAAAAACTTGCCACATAAACATTTATCGACCACTGCTCCCTTTTTGAGGAACTAACTCCAACACTACACTCCATTTTGCACTCCTAGCAAGAACCACACATAAACCTCCTATGTAGAACCTCTATGGAAACTCAACGGTAAGAGCTCCGGGACACACGGGCGACTCATGTTTGGACACGAAGAAAGGATTTGGGGGTCGTTCTACTAACACCTTTAAGCTCACACGAACGAAGCTCCTAAACTGAGAACGACCGACGGAGTCACATGGCTCAAAGGGGTTGACTAAGGGATGATGCATATTGGGACAATCAACTTTTGGGTCATGGACGAATCCTATGCCCCCATCATAATTGCTAGTGATAACTTGTGATGCTACACACCGTGGTAAGAGGGAACTATCACACCGAAAGAAACGAACGGCTCAAAGCTCATAGGCTACCTAATTACCCAACCATCTATTCCAATTCACAAACATGATGCATGGCAATTGTAAACAACAAGTGATCAAATCAAGACCTTCATTCATTTATGCACACTTTGAGAACTAAACTCTTGGCCTATCCTAATGAACTTCTCAGTCATCATCATAGGATATACTCAATCACATGCACAGTTCAAGATTAATGCCACAAACACGAGAATTTCCCACCATCCGGTCATTTTGAATATGCAAACATTGCTTGGAGCCCTCAAAATTTGTGAAATTTGGGCATACAAAAGGCTCTAAGCAACATCCCACTCACACAAGCACACTAGTAGACTACCCCCCCCCCCAACACACACTTAAACTCGGCATTGCCCTCAATGGCGTAAGAAAGGGGTAGAGTGATGTTACCGCTTGGGCTTGGTGAGTGAATGTAGGAATCAAACCGGGGTAGGATAATTGAAGCTTCAAGGAGAGACAACAAAAAATACACACAAGGACAATACGACTCGCTCGAAGCGAGGTTATTACAAGCACAATACATAGTAGTAGTTCAAGCTTTCTAACCTTTGTTGGGTTGCCTCCCAACAAGCGCTTCTTTAACGTCTTAAGCTAGACGAAAACTCAGGGTCATGCATCTAGTAGGAACACCACCTCCTTTTGTGGCATTACCTCTCCTCCCAGGTAACGCTTCAGGCGGTGCCCATTCACTTTGAAAGTTCCTTCCTCAAGGTAGGAGATCTCAAACACCCTGTATGTGAATACTTGTGTTATCACATACGAGCCCGACCATTTCGACCTTAACTTGCCAGGGAATAACTTCAACCGTGAGTTCTACAAGAGAACCTGGTCTCCCGGCTCGAAATCCTTCCCTCATTTCAGGCGAGCATCATGCAAGCGCTTCGTCCTTTCCTTGTAAATCTTGGTGTTCTCATAGGCTTGGAGAGGCCACTCCTCAAGTTCAAGCACCTGCATCTTCCTTTCATTTCCACACAAACTAGGATCCACATTCAAAAGCTTTGTGGCCCAGAAAGCCTTGTGCTCTAGCTCTACGGGTAAGTGGCATGCTTTTCCATACACCAAATGGTAAGTCGAGACGCCTATTGGTGTTTTGTAGGCCGTGCGGCATGCCCATAGAGCATCATCGAGCTTTGCGGACCAATCCTTGCGGGATTGATCCATGGTCTTTTCTAGGATCCGTTTTAGCTCCCTATTTGATAGCTCCACTTGTCCACTAGTTTGGAGGTGATAGGCCATGGACACCCGGTGGGTGACACCGTAGCGAGCGAGGAGCTTATCGAATTGCCCTTGAAAATGGGTTCATCGGTCGCTAACAATGGCCCTCGGGGTCCCAAACCGTGAAAACAGCTTTTTCAGGTATCCACAAACTCGTCTTGCATCATTGAGGGGGAGAGCTTGAGCCTCAACCCACTTCGAGACGTAGTCTACGGCCACAAGGATGTATTTGTTACCAAAAGACGAGGGGAAAGGTCCCATAAAATCGATGCCCCAAACGTAAAAAATCTCACAAGTGATAGAAATTGTTTGGGGTATCTCATTTTGATTAGAAGCATTACCTGTCCTTTGGCATCTGTCGCAATGACTCACGCATTTGTTGGCATCCCGGAAAAGGCTCGGCCAATAGAATCCATAATGGAGCACCTTTCTTGCAGTTTGGTTGCCTCCGTGGTGACCCCCAGCCGGCCCCGTATGGCAGTGGTTCAGAATACCTTCCATCTCCTCCTCCAATACGCACCTTCAGATGACTCCGTCGGCCCCAATTCGAAAAAGGTGAGGGTCGTCCCAGAAGTAAGCACGGAAGGTCGGAGAAGAACTTGTTTCTCTAATGGGTAGTCATCCCCTTACGTAGCTGCTTTCGAACCAAGTAATTGGCGAACTCGGCGAACCAAGGGGCGATACTCTCTGCAGCAGCGAGGGCGAGTAGACGGTCATCTGGGAAAGTGTCATTTATCTCTCGCGGATGAGTGCTACTTCCCGGTCCTTCGAGCCGCGAGAGGTGGTCAGCTGCAAGGTTTTTGGACCCCCTTTTTATTCTTGATATCCACATCGAACTCTTGAAGCAGCAGGATCCATCGAATTAGTCGAGGCTTGGCATCCGCCTTGCTCATCAAGAAGTGGATGGCAGAGTGGTCTTTATAGACAACAACCTTGGAGAGCACCCGATAAGACCTGAATTTATCGAAAGCAAAGATTACAGCTAACAGCTCTTTCTCCGTGGTTGTATAGTTCTCCTGAGCATCATTTAGTGTCTTTGAGACGTAGCAAATAGGTTGGAAGTGTCTACCCCTCCTTTGACCCAAAACTGCTCCCACTGCATAATCACGAGCATCACACATGAGCTCGAAAGGGAGGTTCCAATCTGGTGAAACCATTATGGGGGCATTGGTGAGCCTCTCTTTAAGGAATGAGACGTCCTTCTCCAAAAGCTTGGTCAAGGGCAACGCAATCTTTGAGAAGTTTTTGATGAAACGGCGGTAAAACCCCGCATGCCCAAGGAAACTCCTTATCCCCTTAACTGTGGTAGGGGGTAGCTTGCTTATTGTCTCAACTTTGGCGGGGTCCACCTCGATCCCCTGCTTGGAGATTTTGTGACCCAACACAATGCCCTCTCGGACCATAAAATGAGACTTCTCCCAACTCAAGGCTATATTGGTTTCTTCACATCGCTCAAGGACCTTCTCCAAGTTGGCCAGACTATGAGAGAACGAATCTCCGAACACTAAGAAGTCGTCCATAAATACTTCCATTATCTCCCCAACTAGCTTATCAAAGATGGCCACCATGCACCTCTTGAACGTTGCCGGGGCATTGCACAATCCAAACGGGATTTGTTGGTAAGCAAAGGTCCCGAAGGGGCATGTGAATGTTATCTGAGCTTGATCTTCTAGGAAATTGGGATATGGAAGTACCCTGACATCCCATCCAAGAAGAAGTAGTAACCATGCCCAGTGAATCTCTCCAGGATTTGATCAATGAAAGGCAAAGGGAAGTGGTCCTTTAGCGTGGCTTCGTACAATCTTCGATAGTCAATGCACACCCTCCACCCCGTCACCGTTCTTGTCGGTATGAGCTCTTCCTTTTCATTGGCTCACCCACTGGCTGCCCGAGATAGGGTAGATAATCCTGGCATCCAGCAGCTTGATCACTTCTGCCTTCACTACTTCTTCCAGATTAGGATTCACTCGCATCTGCGGTTGCCGAACCGGTTTGGCCCCCTTCTCCAGGTGGATCTTGTGAGAACAAAAGTTTGGCCCAATTCCCCGGATATCTGTGATCTTCCAAGCTATCGCCCTCTCATGACGCCTTAAGACCTCAATCAATTCCACCTTCTTCTCGGGCGTAAGATTGGCGTTGATGATGACTGGAATCTTCCCATCATCCCTCAAAAAGGCGTACTCGAGGTGGGGAGGTAACGGTTTCAGTTCCAACTCGGGGGGTTCCTCCAGAGAGGTACAAATTTTTGGTATTGAGGGTAATGCCTCCACTTCTTGGTCTTGCATGGGTTGGCTATCATCCTCCGCGGAGTCTGGGGCGTCAGTTCCTACCAAGCAACACTCCTAAAAAGGGTTAGTAGCAAGGGCACCTGCAGACGCGAGTGCCTCAATGATGTCAAAAACCTCTTCGCAATAATCAAAATCATCATGGCAACGAGACGACTTCATGCTATCATCAATGGAGAATGTGACCTCCTCCTCTCCTGCCCTAAGCACCAACCTACCTCCATGCACATCAATCAAGGACTTGGCAGTGGCTAAGAAAGGCCTTCCCAAAATGAGGGGGACCTCAACTTTCTCATCAGTGTCTAAGATAACAAAGTCCACAGACAACACGAGAGGTCCTACTTTAATGAGAAAGTCCTCCACAACACTTTTAGGTCGTACTACAGACCTATCTGCCAACTAAATGTGCATCCTAGTGGTTCTAAGTTCTCCTAGTTCTAACTTTTGAAACAACTTATAGGGCATCATATAAATGCTAGCTCCTAGGTCCGCCAAGGACTTTCCTATGCATACGTCACCAATAAAGCAAGGAATAGTGAAACTCCCTGATCTTTGCATTTCGGGGGCAAGTGGTTCTTCACGAGGGCGGAGCATTCCTCATTCAAGCTCACAGTAGCCACCCCCTCAAGCTTCTTCTTATTGGTGAGGAGGTCTTTCAATTATTTGGCGTACTTGGGCATTTGGGTGACGGCCTCCAAGAAGGGGATGTTGAAATGCAACTGGTTCATCAACTCCATGAGTGGGAGAACTCTGCCACCATGCGGTCGTTGCGAAGCCGTGAAGGATAAGGGAGAGTTGGGGTTGCTTTCCTCTTTTCTTGCTCCGTTTGACGGCTCTGAGTGACATCCTCTTCTTGAGAGGTCGGTTTTGGGGTCGTAGAGTCGAGGTCCCTGTCACTCGTCCCTTCCGGCTGTGAGGGGAGGTTGCCGCCCCCTTGTTGCTCTTCTATAGCGAGTTGTTTCTTCTTAGGGGGTAGCTCTTTGGCCTCTCTTCCACTTCGAAGAGTCATGGCCACCACATCAACTTCATCGACTGATTTCCAAGACTGAGCCGCCTGCGAGATACCCCTTATGCTTGTGGCTAGGTTGATCAAGTGGGTTTCCTGACTCTCCAACCCCGCCTCTACGGCCAAGAACTTCTCTGTTGCCTCCCCAATGAATATGTCGATTCTTTCAAACTTTTTGGAGCTGGAGGCAACAAAGTTCATCACCTCCTCCTCAAGGCGGGTCATCCGGTGGTACTCCTCATCCTCATGGTTCCAACTTTCACACCACTCCATAGGTGTCGCTACCCCGCTTACATGCCCTTTATCCTCGAGCATTACTCTGATAAACTGATCTAACTTTGCTTCAAGTGGGGTCATCCAGCTCCCCATCAAAGTCTGGGCTTCCGAGGAGTCGGAGCGTCAGGTTGATCCGGGTCATGCACCACCTACACACAATCGGACAACACCAAGTCTAGCACAAGCAAAGAACACACGCACTTGTAAAACTTAAAATTAAAAGCTAGATTAACAAACAACAACTTTTTCAGAATAACAGACCGTAGTAACATGCAACGGCGCCAAAAACTTGACTCGCACGGAACTACACCACAATTAAACCCCAATTAGAGCCCAAGTTTTTAAGCTCTAATCGGGTGTAGTATAGGGCAAGTATTTATATATCGACCAGCGCCGGTCAGTCTACCCCTACTTCGGTTGTTGAAATCGTTATCTAGCGATAAAATTTGGTTTAAAGGTTTGCCAATTGAAATGAAAGAAAGCAAAGGTACTTTGGTTTGAAAAATCTTTTATGGGAAAGTCACTTGGGTTTCGCTTCCTCCTAACCGCTACCATGCTACGTGGGTTGGAACGATTGCCTTGGGAACGTTAATCGTGACCCGCAAAGGAAAGCGTATGTGGTCGGAGACCACAGTCTCGATTGCTAAACTGAGGTGAGGATGAAAGGTCGTGTCACTCGACCCTCCCGGTTTAGACAATTCACAATCGGTAATTGGCTTACTCCCTCACTCAATTCCAAGGTCGGACGGTTAAACCACGATTAATCGACTTGTTCAATTCAATATTTAGGGTTGTCCTAACTCAACCTAGTTTAGGTGGCTTGGAAACCGGAAGGAAAACCAACTCGATTGAGTCTGCCTTAAAATTGGGGATTTTCCTCTCTAAACTAGGCTAAGTTGGCAAATTAGATTACTAGCACCTAAATGCACAAACTTAGTGTTACACCCCGACATTTGGGTCTATGTTCAACCGAACAGTTGGATCGACGATCACATACGAAGTGGTGCATCCATGAATTAATACTAATAATAATGATAATATTATTATTATTATTATAGTTAGTATTATCATCATCTCATATGCACTCGTGGAACTTTAGATTTTTATGATTATCTCCCCATCACCCACACGTTACTAGCAACTAAAGGGGTGGGAATCTAAGTAATAACATAACCATAAACCCTCCCCGTAACCCTCACCCTTTACCCCGTAACGCGTCCCATTTATTTTATCCCATCTTTCTTTTTATTATGAGAGCAGCGGCGGAAGACAGAGGAAAAAAAACGTTTCACAAAAGCCCCGACCCATCTCATTGCTCTCGTCTCTCTTCGCAAAACAGAAGCGGTAGCTGGCGTCGCCGTCTTCATCCATAACGAGTAGGAGCAGCTGCACATCACCACCGCCAGAAGACCAGCAGCAAGGCTAGCGACGGAGTAAAGTGTGGCAGCTCGCTCCGGTTCACGCCGTGCGACACTCCACCTCCCTGCATCGTCGTCTCGACGTTCCCTGAGTTACTCCACATCAAGAAAAGGCGGGGGGAAAAAATGAGGGAATAGGAAGAGAAGGAAAGGAAGGATTCTGAACACAGGGTCGTAATCAGGAGAAGGTTATGAACATTCAACGGATTCGGAATCCAATTTCGATGTAGTAAGATGCTGCGCCGGAACTTCGCCGGGACTTCGTTGTAGCTTGCCGGAAAAACCAGAAAAATAAATTTCAACTATTCTTCAAGTGGTGCATATCAATGAAAAGTGGACGATGCCAGGATCATCACCGTGTCGACGGAGTCAAATTTCGACGTCATAAGAGAGGGATATGAGCCTCGAAAGTTTGGGATGCAAATCGGATAATTCAGGTATCATTCTTGTTAATTCGAAAATTAGAGGATTAGTTGTGTAATGTTCCAGAGAGGAGGTAGTCCACTCGTTGACTGGAAAATTACGAATTTGGTACCAGAAATTTTGGGAACTGACCGATAGTTTATTTTGGCCATAACTCAATCAATCGACGTCCGATCGAGGAACCGTCGGCGCCTATGGAATTGTGAGAACAAGGAAAATTTAATGGGAGCAAGTTGTGGAATTTTCATAGCAGAATCAGAGTTCTTTTCGACGGATTTGAGGTGAGTGTAAAGGGGGTAAAATCTCTGTCGAGGTCTTTTAGTTTATGTCTTTTAATTCAATTATGTTTGTTATTTTCAAGTAAGCGCGATTATGTGTGTGAGGCGTCCCACCGCCTACTTAAGGTGGAGGCACGCGTTGTGCTTGTGTGTGTGTGAATGTGTTTGGTTTTGGTAATTGAACCCCCGGGCGGTTGGGCCACTACTGGACGCGGTAGATGGTCGGGTCACTACTGGACGGCGAGACGTAACGCAGTAGTTGACGGGCATGGACTGGACGGCGAGACGTAACGCAGTGCCATTGCCGAGTTTGGGTATGCAACCGGACGGCGAGACGTAACGCGGTGGTCCTAGTGTTTTGTGTTTGAGTTAAGGATAGAAGTTGAGAACCTCTATGAGTTAAAGTTGAAATGAGTTATTAAGGATGAAAGCGAGAACGGGTTTCATCTAAAAAAAAAGGAAACGCTAATAACGTGTTTTAGTGAGGAGGTTGCTTAGGGCAAAGACCTTAGGAAGTAACGACGAGACTGACCCCTTCTCACTCACCAGGTTGAGGAAGGGTTAGCAAGGGTGGATCCCGAGAAGAGGCAGTGTGAGGCGAGCTACTGCACCAGCATGGACGAGACCTCAAGGAACTCAACCAGGAGTTAGAGCTAGAGTTAGTTTAATTATTTTGTTTATGGTTATGAGTATATGTACTGGAGATTCAAGGTTCAAGATTTTGGGTTAAGTTGTTTTAAGTGTTTGAGATTGAGATTTTGCCCAAGTGTTGTGGCTTTTTGATTTAAAATTAATAAAGAAAGTCAGTTTGTTTATTTTAAAATGTGGTTTGGGTTGCTCCGGAGTAACCGGTTTTGGGTTTGAGTTGTGGTTTGATTTTCGAAAAAGGTCGGGACGTTTCACTTAGGGGTGGTAAGCACAATTATGCACAATCCCTAGGATGCTAAGCACAACATATGAATAACCCCTAAGTTGCTAAGCAGAAGCATGCAAAATCATGGTGAATAATGCCTCAAACATTAAATTGAACAATATCCAATATCAATCATCCAACCCACATACAAGAAAACTACATGGTAGAGTTAGGGTTTCACTACACCCAAATGAAAGGAGGACTACTCCATGGAAGAAGTGGGAAGAACAAAAGGGGAAAAGATGGAAACCATCGTTTGGGGATGCCTCCTCTCTTCTTCAACCTTCAGCTGGGATTTCCTTGGGGAAATCTTCCCAAACCCTCCTTTGAAGCCAAGCCCTAACCTCTTCTTCTCTTTGGTTCTGTTTCTCACTAAAATGCAGAAGAAGGTGTTTCTCTCACAAAAGTGGCTCCACCCTCTCTCCTCCTTCCAGCTCAACTTTTAAACTCGAGAAGAGCTGAGTTCACGGCCGTGAACCATCAAACGCGTTCGTGAACTCACACCTTGCGCCAAAACGCTCCGCATCGATCACAACAGTTCACGGGCAACTGCTTGTGTTCACTGTCTTAGTGACCGTGAACTCGCCTTGGGTCAGTAACCTTCAACTTGGCTCTGGACGCCTTGCGCTTTATGGTCAACTCCCCTTCTTCACGGTCTTGCATGACCGTGAACTCCTGCCTTTAGCCGTGAACTTGCACTTTTTCAACTCTTCTCCCGGTTTTCGATTCTTTTCGCCAATCCTACGACTCCGAGGCTGGTTCCACCTGTTGAATCCTGAAAAGCACTCAAACACGAAGAACCTCGCGTAAAACCAACCTTTAATGAGTGAATTTGGCACAAACATCTAAGCAAACCGGGGGAAAATATGCGCAATTAGGCCTGAATCAGTTTGACTAGAGAATTAGGTAAATAGATGTAGCAGGCTTGGGCCTGTGTGGGCTTGGGGTTGTGGGCTTAGAGTTTGGGTAATTTCGGTTTGTCAGTTCGAAATTCAGAATTCGATTTCGTTTGGGTAGACCCTGGCTTCCGAAATATTGGGCTTTTCCTTCGGAATTTTGAACCGAACAAGGATAGTTCGATTTCGGTTAAGTTGAGTTCAGTTTTGGTCCGGTTTGGTTCGCGTTTACCGAACCGGATGCCCACCCCTAGCTTTATATGACCTAGCTAGTGGGATGCATCCAGAGGCGGAGTCCAGATTTGAGTTTCTTGGGGTCGGATTTATAAAGTGTGATATGGCGAAAAAGGACAAAAGCAGTATAGTATAAGAAAATTTTAGGATTTTTTTTATTATAGCGACATACACTTTTTTTGAAATAAGGAAAATCACTATAAACTAGAACTATTATGATGTCAAAAATCAATATGATTATTTCAAAAAATAATTATATGATAAAAAATATTATTAAATATAACTATTTAAAAGTTGAAGAACTAAATTGCTTAATTAGAAAGTATAGAGTTTGTTAAAAAAATATACGAAAGGTAAATGATTAAAGCTAGTGTTTGGTAAATGAACATGGAATTGGCTCGATTAGAAAGTATATAGCTTGTTAAAAAATATATGAAAGGTTAATGAAAAGCTAGTACTTGGTAAATGGAAAAGGTAAAAATACAATGAATTGGTTTGATTAGAAAGTATGGAGCTTGTTAAAAAATATATGAAAGGTTAATTAATGATTAAACCTAGTATTTGGTAAACATTTAGGGCTTTGTTACGGTGACTTGCAAGTCACCGTAACTTGCACATTTCGGTCGACTGAAAGATAAGAATGGTCGACCGAATCTACTGATTCCGTTTTGTGACAGTCAACAACCCTGTTGACCTTGTACATCAAATGGCGACCTCTTTGGCAAGCGAACCACACAAAAAATTGACCTCGTATGCTAAAACGGCCGACCTTGTGCATTAAAAGGTTGACCTCATTTTTGAAAAGGTCGACCTCTATCGCATTAACTAATAAATAAAAAACTTGAATTTATTTCCTAACACTAGAATAGGTCGACCAGTGAAGTACATGGTCGACCACTTACACACTATATGTATTGAATAATGATTCCACCACTAGAAATGTAACCCTAACTTGTCTACCACTTAATTTTCCCTAATCTCGTCCTAAATATCTATAAATAAGAATACATGTCACTTTCACCGCCACTCAAACACTGAATTTGGTTTCTTCTAGGGTTAGAGTTTTGGTGAAGAAGAAGACTGTTGCTCGTTCTTCCTGTTCGGTTCCACACGGTCGCCACATACAAGGTGAGGTCGGCCTAATTTTGGGTACGATGTTGTTCTTTCTCTATTCTAATTTGCTCCGTTTAATTTGCTTTCATCTTCTAGGGTTATAGTTTTGTGGAAGAAGAAGAAGATCGTGGTGGTTGTTCCTGTACGTGTTCCACGCGGTCGACCACTTCCAAGGTAAGGTCGACCAATCTTAGCTAACGTCATTGTCATTGCTATTTCGTAATTTGCTTTGTTTAATCTGTTGCTTGTTTGCTTGCATAAGAAGATTCGGTCGGCCACTCCCACAACTAGGTCGACCTATGTTGAACAATTGCGACAATTGAAGGGCACAACACTCGACTTCTTTCCTTCGAGGTAAGGAAGATCAAACCCAATAGGTCGACCCAATTCTTATCATGGTCGACCGTATGTGTTAGTGTTGATGTAAATTTCATGAGAAATCAAGATTGATTTGTGTTTGTTTGTACTGAATGTCAACTTCGACTGGGTAAGGTCAAAGTTCGACCTAAATGGTTCTGGTAGTTACGACATTAGTTATATAAGGTCGACCAAATATTATTTTCGGTCAACCTAGTCTCTGTTGTTGGTCATTTGTACAAATTTGAAATTGAATTCTGATTTGAATTTTTTATTTAAATTGATTAGAAGATGCTGCATGATGAGAAACAACAACACGATGAGGGTGAAATTATGTAAGTGTTGAAAGCCACACATGAGCAGATGGTGATGTGTAGAAAAGTATTCAATGACTAACAGTACTAATCTGTTCTTGTCAGTTGGGTTAGTTTTTGTTCATCATGTTAGAATAGATTGATTTTACCAAACCCCGAAATCTGTAAAATTGGATTTTTGGCTGTTGTTCACCAGAACCGGTCGATCGCATCCTTTCCTGGTAGACCGGATCTGTTTGCATTTGGATGTTGATTTGAAACTCTCAATTTGAACCCCTTCCCCCAAATTAGGTTTTCTCGACAGAGTATGTCGACCTTCTTCATCCATGGTCAGCCGATATTGTTTGGTTTCTCGACATAGTTTTAAATCTACAGTAAGGTCGACCTATTATGTTTGGTTTTGTCGATATTAGCAAAGTGGATGTGCTTTTGGTTGATTTTTGCTTCTGCTTGCAAAAATAGGTCAACCTATTTACATTGAGGTCGACCTATAAAGTTTGATTTCGTCGATCTTAGTATAGTGAACTATTTTCTAATTCATTTTTGCTTCTGCTTGGTACAGGGAGGTCGACCTATTTACTAGGAGGTTGATCGAGTTTGTTGTCGTTTTCTTATGATTTGCACAATTCGGTCTACCTATGTATACTGAGGTCGACCGATTCTGTTGTCATTTGGCTAATGTGAACTCTCTTTTCTTTGATCTCAGGATGGATAGAGGAAAGAAGAAAAGAAAGTCATCCAAAGAGGTTGCCTCAAGTTCTGAATGGGAAGAATTCAATCCAACTCTGTTTCATACCAAAATACAAAGCGACAAATATGAAGAGAAGAGAATGCACAATCGCAGGGTGGCTCCTGGAAGGCCATTGACGACTTATGTGTATGCTCATTACGAACATTACGGGTTCCTTGCACCATTTGTGGATCAAGATTGGCTGAAGGTGATCGATGTATCATACTACCCAAAAATGGTACAATACTTCAACAACAACATCGTCTATCAGCGTTCAGAAAATGGATCGATTCATGCTTTTAAAAGCTATGTAAATGGGTTAGAGATGCGGATAACCAAAAATGTGTTGGCAGCAGTACTAAAGACTCCAAACCTGGGGGAGAGAATTGATGCTTACAATGCTTGGAATGAAACTCATTTCTTGAGAGCTAATCAAATATTGAATATATGTGGTCTTGCTGAAGAAGAAGATGTTGAGGATTGCAATAGGCCAACTATTTTCCAGCTGACAGTTCAAGCTAGAGTTCTTCACCAAATGCTCTCCTACAACATTCTTCCAAAGGGGGGACATAGGGAGGCAGTGACCTACTTTGATATAGAGCTCATCACCAACCTACTTTCACATGAGCAGGTTAATTTGCCATATTTTATCTTTAAACGCATGCTTGCTATTGCAGAGAGTTCAAACAGGAATCTTCCCTATGAGATGATCCCGAGTCTGCTATTTGAGCATTTTGGTGTGAATTTAAGTGAAGAGGTTGGCTTAATAGTCACAAGGCAGGATTTCTACACAGTTACATACCTGAAGAAGATGGGATTTGAGATGCATGATGGTGTGTATGTCCAAGTATACAATCCTCATGTAGTCCAGGATGATGATGATGATGATGATGATGATGATGATGATGATGATGATGAAGATGAAGAGTCCGGAGACGAGCCAATGGCGCAACCACAAAGTTCAACTCCACAAGTCACCATCGATGCTATATGGAACCATATGAATGACATGAACGATTACATGGGGCAGATGTCCAGCCAGATGAGCACACTACAGGTGACTGTAACTTAGATCATAGATGCGAAATGAGTTCTGATTCTTCAGCGGAAGATACATACATCCCACCACATACGACCACCATGATGCTAGCACCACCAATGATGAAAATGTAGATGAGTGAGAGGAGAGAGTAGAGGTTTAGGAACTCCATGATTTTAGATTGTGTTATTTTGTTTTTAAGCGTAATTTGTACGAGCAAACAAAGCACACACATCGACAGACATAAGCAAAAAATTCAAAGGTCATAGGCTCATTTTCCTATAAGAGGTCTACCTTTTACTGTATGTGGTCGACCGCGAAACCAACACTTTTGCTTTATGTTTCATGTCAAGGGGGGTGGATGAATGGATAGTAGTTTAGTCTTCTATCTGGTCGACCTCTTTCTCTAAATGGTTGACCATTTCGGTAATGAATGCCATCAAGTGGTCGACCTCCTTTCGTTTATGGGTCACAATTTTACTTGTGACTACATTGATCGGTCGACCGATTTTTCATTGTGTTCGACCAATTCAGTATCAACTAACTTAAAACGGTCGAACACTATATGTTAATGGTCGACCAAGATTTTCCATCAGAGTGACCACGATAGTGTAACCAATCGACCGAAATTACGAATAGGTTGACCAAAATGTGCAAGTTACGGTGACTTGCAAAACACCATAGGCGTACCCAAACATTTATCATCGCTTGCACAACTTGAACCCATGTCAATGTGGAGTAGGCATAGGTTCTCCGCCACTAAACAATCCATCATCTTGAAATATGCATTATCATTCAATTTGAAGTAAAGTCCCACTTACTCATTTGTGTTTTGCAAACAACCTTCTTATGTTCATGGTTGGATTAACAGAAGAAATTGCAAAGGTGAAAAGGATTTTGTAGGATTTTTACTTATTATTCCAACTCAAATGTAACCTTGGTAAATGTGAAGTTTATTTGCTGGATTCTGTTTGTTATTAACATAATGTTATTGATATGACTGGATTCAAAGAGGGAGTATTACTAGTTGTATATACAGGACAACTTCTAATTATAGGGAAGCTTGCAAATAAGGATTGTGAAAATTCTGTTTGACATAGTAGCCTATGATTTTCCTTGATCCTACGATTTGTTATCCTCAATAGATATTGCTCGCTTATACATGCAAAAAAAATTAAGCAGGGGTGAGTAGGTTGATGGAGGTGGAGAACCAGAGCCCCAAAATTGTCGACCAAATGGAAAGAAGACTGCTCAAGCGCCATTTTGGCATCCATTTTGGGTGGGTGAGGTTGTTATGTTTGGGTTGTTGCTTCCTGGCTTTTAAGTTCTCTATGCACAAGAAAAACTATTTAAGCACAAGGAAAGCGATAAGAAGCACATGCAAAGCATACCTTTCTCAATTTAGAAGCCACGAATGAATGTAACCAACCTCGTTACATTGATAACATAATTGACACCGTAGAATCTAATGAGCATTCCAAAAAACCAAAATAATCAATCAACTTTATTCGTAATAAACCACTCTTACGAGACTATAATGAAAATAAAATTTGGGGTATCTCCTAATAGTACTTCCATTTAGTGTCGTTAAGTTAGATGTAAACATGGGTTGCCTCCCATGAAGAGCTCTCTCTTTTATACCTTTAACCTAGGAGCAGCCATAACATTTTAGTGAAACAACCACTATGACTAAGAACGCTATTTTCCTCCCCAATCGATAGGTGGAGTTGGTCGAAAGAATTTCTTTAGCTTTGTGTCATAAGCTTCATTAGAAGGCTTGTAGACTCCCAGTTCAAGTTGCTCATAATTTCTTCAAACCCACTCTTGATAGAAGGAAACAATAAGTTTCCCTATGCTAATTTGCATGCAAAGAATTACATCTCCTTCTTATGTTTATTAGAAGTGTTTTATCGACGTCTTCCCAGTATTTTGGAACTGGAATCAAAGGAGTCACATTCGAATCTTTTGATGGAGGAATCCGAGGTACCAAAGAACATTCCTTTATTATCTGCTTGATCATGTATGTCAATTACATGCTCTGCATTGTCTATTCTCATTGTGATCCTTCACGCATGAATAGTGATCAACGCACTCGTGGATGCAAGGAATGACCTCCCGAATAGGATATAATAGTCTTTATCCTTAACCATGTTGAGTACCACAAAATCAAGTGAGAAAAGGAAGAGTCCAATCTCGATCGAGATATCCTTGACCATCCCTCTAGGATGAAAAATGGCATTGTCATCTAGCTTGGTTTCGGTGGATGAACCCTCTAAGCTTTTGAGCCCTAGCAACTTATACACGTAGTGTGGCATAATGTTAAGGCTAGCTCTAATTTCAATAAGAACATCGGTTACATGAAGATTGTTGATGACACACAAGATACTGAACTGCCCTAGATTGGAGATGTAGTATGATTCAGGCCTCATTGTACATGTTTTGCCCCCGTTTTCGTTAGTCGTTTGTGACAATTTCGCTCCTAAAATGGTGGTTTTACGCTAGGTTTCTCGTGTTTTAGTGTGTTCCAGGATTTAACAGGAGAAACCAGCCCCGGAGTCGAAAGTTGGACGAAAAGGAGTGAAAACCAGGAAAGAGGTGAAAACGGCGAGTTCACGATTTTCCTTAGATGTTCACGGTCTTGTATGACTGTGAAGAAGAGGCGTTGGTCGTGAACATTGAAGGGTCCAGGGCCAAAATGCAAGTTACTGACGCTAATTCAGTTCACGGTCACTAAGACCGTGAACAAGTGCTGTTGGCCGTGAACTCGTGGAATTAAAGCAGTGCGTTTCGGCGCCCATCCGAAGTTCACGGACGCGTTTCAGAGTTCACGGCCATGAACTCGGGTCATGAACTGAGCTCGTTCACTGTTTAAAAGCCAAGCTGAAAGGAAGAGGGGGGGAGCCCATTGTGTGAGAAAGCCTTCTTCAGATTTCTAGAGAGAGAAAGACAAACCAAAGGAGAAGGAGGCTAGGGTTTTGCTCCAAGGTGGGATTTGTGATGATTCTCCCCAAGAGAAGTTCAGCACAATGGTCTAGAAGATTAGAAGCCTCCCCCAAGATGGTTTCTACCTCTTCTCCTTGTGTTTCTCCCATTTCTAGCATGGAGTAGATTTCTTTTCACTTGGGTGTTGTGAAACCCTAACTAGCTACCATGTAGTTTCTTTTATGTGAATTGAATGATTGTCATTGGGTATTGTTTAATTCAATGATTGAGCTATTATTCATGTGATTGTGCATGCTTGTGCTTAGCAATCTAAGGATTGTGCATGTTTTGTGCTTAGCATCCTTAGGTTTGTGAATGTTGGTGCTTAAGCTAAGGATTGTGCATAATTGTGCTTAGCATCCTTAGGTTTGTGCATGTTGGTGCTTAGCAATCTAATTAGCCACTTTAACCTAGATTAGAGGAAATCCCCCTTCAAAGGGAGATTCAATCGAGTTGGTTTTCCTTTAGCTTTTCAAGCCACCTAACTAGGTTGATTTAGGGCAAACCTCAATGTTTAATTAAGAAAATTGGTTAAGGGTGGTTAAGTCGTCCAACCCTTGAGTTGAGTGAGGGAGTAAGTCAACCACCGATCTCCTAAACCGAGAGGGCCGAGTGACATGGCCTATAATGTATACCTCGGTTTAGTGATCGATAATGTGGTCTACGACCATATTTGCATCCCTCTGTGGTTTGTGCTTTCCTTGCTCATAGCAATCGTTTCAATTCACATACCATGGTAGTAGTTAGGGGGAAGCGACACCCGAGTGATCCTTCTCACAAAGAGCTTTCAAAACCATTTACCTTTGCCTTGTTTTATTTTTATTAGCAAACTTTTAAACCAAAACTTTGTTGCTATATAATGATTCAAATGACTTAAGTAGGGTAACACAGACCGACTGGGGTTGATATTTAAACATACTTATCCTATATTGCACCTAACTAAGGTTTATACTTGGACCTTAAGCGGGAAATTATTGTGGTATTCGGGACGTGTCAAGTTTTTGGCGCCGTTGCCGGGGACAACGGTCTACTATCTTGAAAAAGTTGTTTGGTGTTAATCTAGCTTTTAATTTCCAATTTTGAAAGTGTGTGTTCTTTGCTTGTTCTAGACTTGGTGTGTTTTTCGATTGTGTGTAGGTGGTGCATGACCCGGAGTAAGCCGACACCTTTGCTACCACTTGACGAGGACATAAACCGAACTCTCCGACTGCTAGCAAGGGAGAGAGAGCTAGCGGAGGCAAGAAAAAGGAGTGAAAGAAGGGGACAAGATTTGGGTCCCGGCGTTAGTGGAGAAGAAGTGGAAGTTGAACCTGTCCTTGTAGTAGAAATGGCGGGTAACCAAAGACAAGATGGAGCCGCCCATGCTAGTTTGCTGACGATGCGGCGGAGGAAGAGGAAGCCTCGAGGACGATGGGGTACTATATGGTCCCAAGGCCGGCGGACATTCAATCGCCAATCCTACATCCTCCAGTGGCGGCAAACAATTTCGAGATCAAGCCGGCTCTAGTGCCTATGATACAAAGCAATGCTTTATTCCACGGCCTTGAGAGCGAGTCACCAAGAGAGCACGTGCAGAGATTCTTGGAGCTTGCGGGAAGCTTGAAAATCAATGGTGTGTCGGCCGAAGCTTTGCAACTAAGGCTTTTCCCGTATTCACTATCGGGGAAAGCACTTAGGTGGCTAAACAATCGCCCACCTTGGTCAATCACCTCATGGGACGAATTGCTCAACAAGTTTATGGCTCGTTACTGCCCGCCTTTGAAGACGATGGAGTGGAGAAAGAAGATAACCATTTCGAGCAAGAAGAGGACGAGACCTTGAGGGATGCTTGGGAGAGGTACTCCGACTATTTTCTTCAGTGCCCTCACTAAGCATTTGAAGAACAGTTTCGGATTGAAACCTTCTACGGAGGCCTAATGCAAGAAGATAAAATCCTCATTGACTCCTTGTGTGAAGGGAAATTGATGTATATGGCTCCGCCCCAAATAACCGAGAAACTTGAAGAGATGGCCCTCATGGGATACGATTGGGGGTTGACTAGAAGTGGGAGGAGAAGCAATGAAAGGGGAGTGAGAAGCGTGGGAGCGAGTGCTCCGCTTGAGGCGAAGTTGGATAAGTTGATAGAGGTTATGCTTGAAGATAAGATGCAAGGAAAAAGGTTGGTGATGTCATGCGACTGGTGCTCGAGCACTAGCCATGAGATGGCGGAATGCCAAACAATGAAGGAGGCAACTTGCCCGGAGGAACAAGTCAAATTCGTTGCAAATGCTAGGGCTAACAACCCGTATAGCAATACTTATAACCCCGGATGGAGGAACCACCTAAATTTTGCTTGGGCATAACCGACGAATCCGAGGTCCCCGGGCTTTCAAGACCCCACGAGAAATTTCCAACCTCGGCAGACCTTCATCCAACAAAGGCCCCAAGTTCAAAGCTCAACCTTCCAACAACCGTACCAAGCACAAGGTGTCCTAGAGTTTCAACTACAACAACAACAACCCGACAAGCTATCTAAGCTTGAAGACCTAGTGAACACCTTTGTGAGTACGAGTAGCCAAAAGTTCGAGAAGATAAAGAAATTATGGATGTGGCGACTACCAAATTTACCTCAGTTGAGGCGGGTCTCCTAAGCCATCAAGCGATCCTCCAAAGCTTGGAGGTGCAAATCGGCAACCTTGCCGGCATTCTCACCGAGAGACCCAAGGGAGCTTTAGTTTCCCAAATCGTGGTGAACCCCAAGGACCATGCCGGGGTAAATGCACTTCAAGTGAGGAGTGTGAAGTTGGTTCCGGAAGTCGCCACTAATGAAGTGATGGAGAAGGAAGAAACCAACAAGGAAGAGGCCAACCCAAAGAAGGGAGAGAAGAGGCCCTCGAGGAATGAGAGGAAGGCGGCAACGAAGGCATCACCGGTGGGGGAGTACACGCCACCTCTTTCTTATCCGACAAGGATGTACAATGAGAGGTTGGAGAACGAGTGTGGAGGTTTCATGGAAATGCTTTGCAACCTCCACCTCAACATCCCTTTCCTTGAAGACATGGCTCAAATGCCAAGATATGCCAAGTACCTGAAGGGATTCCTTGCCAAGAAGCCAACACTTGAAGGCCTCGCCAACGTGACTCTTGGCGAGGAGTGTTCTGCTTACCTCCTCAACCTCTTGCCCAAAAAGCGGTCCGACCCAGGTAGCTTTACTATACCTCTTGATATTGGTAACCATCCTATAGACAATGCCTTGGATGACCTAGGAGCTAGTATTAATGTGATGCCCTACAAGCTTTTCAAAAAGTTAGAAGTAGGTGAACTTAAGACCACTAATCTTAGCATCACCTTAGCCGACCGTTCGCTCATTAGCACGAGAGGTATAGTGATTCGGGCCTAAATGTACACATTTTGCCCCTCATTCCTTATTCATTTAGCTTAGTATTTCATCGTTCCTCGAGATATTTCACGCTAGGTTGTGCTTGTTTTGATACATTCAGGTCCTAGCACGTGTGGAAGGGTCGAGGACGAATTTTGGGAAAATTGGAAGTCAAAAAGTGAAAAAACCGAAGAAAAGTCTGAAATCCGTGACAATTGCATCGTAACAGTGAAGTGAAGATGTCCCAAGAAACAACCGCAGTTCACGAGCGGACAAGGCAGTTCACGGTCTCCTAAGACCGTGAACTTGGACCACAAACCGTGAACATCGAGCGGTCCAGCGAGGTTCTTGAAGTTATTGACGACAAGGCAGTTCACGGTCTCTAAGACCGTGAACTGAGGCCATTGACCATGAACACAGGCGAGTGAAGCGGCGCGTTTTGGACGACACTGAGTTCACGGACGCGTTTAGGTTTTCACGGCCGTGAACTGGCCAACGCGTCCATGAACTGGTCACTCTCGGGCAAATATGAAGACAACAACGGGGAGAGAGAGAGGGGAGCTGGTTTTTGGAGAAGAAACACTTTCTTTCTCTAGGGTTTCAACCTAAACACCAAAGGGGAGTTCTAGTGAGAGAGAGAGAGTGCTAGAGTGATCTTGGAGCATCATTGGAGGCTTGGGTGGAAGATTCAAGCCTAGAAGAAGAAGAAGAAGAATAAGAAGATCTTGAGCTCAAATTTGCAATCCCTCTCTCTCTCTCTCTTTCTCTCTCTAGAAACTCACTCTTTTCTCTTTGGGTGTTGTAGATCCCTAACTAATACTTTGTAATTACTTGTCTAGATTGAATGATTGTCATTGGGTATTGGTTAATTCAATGTTTGAGGCATTATTCATCATGATTGTGTATGCTTGTGCTTAGCAACTTAGGGGTTGTGCATGTTTTGTGCTTAGCATCCTAGGAATTGCAAAATTGTGCTTAGCACCGCTAAATTTGTGCATTTAGGTGCTAGTAATCTAATTTGCCACCTTAGCCTAGTTTAGAGAGGAAAATCCCCCTATCAAGGGAGACTCAATCGAGTTGGTTTTCCTTCCGCTTTCTAAGCCACCTAAACTAGGTTGACCCTCAATATTGAATTAAACAAGTCGATTAATCGTAGTTAAATCATTCGACCTTCGAGTTGAGTGAGGAAGTAAGCCAATTACCGATTGTCTAAACCGAGCGGGTCGAGTGACATTGCCTTTCATCCTCACCTCGGTTTAGCAATTGAGACTGTGGTCTTCGACCACATACGCTTTCCTCTGCGGTTCACAATTAACGTGCCCAAGGCAATCGTTCCAATCCAACGAGTCTTGGTAGCTAGTTAGGGGGAAGCAACTCCTGGGTGAAGCTCTCTTAGTTAGAATTTTCCTTTATTTACTTTTCTTTGCTTGGTTAGTTGTAGTTTCAATAAACCTAAACCCTAAAGTTGCTTGCTAGGTAACTACCTAAGCGATTGAAGTAGGGTTACATGGATCGGCCCGGGTTGACAATTTAAATACTTGCTCTATACTGCACCCGGCTAGAGTTTAAAAACTTGGGCTCTAGTCGGAACTAATTTGTGGTGTAGTTTCATGCGAGTCATATAGTGTAGGACATGATGGTGGGAGTGGGCAAGTTTTGCTATCAGACCGATTTCGTGATTCTCGACACAAGTGAGGACTCGGATATGCCACTCATCCTCGGTCGTCCCTTTCTTGCCACCGCCAAGGCATTGATAGACGTTAATGAGGGGAACTTAATTCCGAGGGATGGTAATGAAAGAATCAAGCTTGAAATTGACCCTAAGGTTAGGAGGGATGAAGTGAAGGGAGTGTTTTCAAATGATGTGAATGAGAGTGGAGGAGATCCTCTCAAGGCAAACCCCACCATTACTTGTGTTGCTTTTGGTGATGTTGAGAAGGAAGTTAAGAAGGGTTCTATGCCCAAGGGATCGAGGATGAATTCTTGGAGGCGAAGGATGAAGGGAGCTTTGGCCCGGAAGATGGGGGAGGGCGAAGCAACGTTGGCCAATCAAGAGGGCCAACTCAAAGAGCCTAAGATGGGAGGCTACAATCCTCGTCCCGAGAGTGTGGTGGATCCGCTCTCGGTGGTATCACGTTCAAAGTCGTGATTGATCCCCAACCATCAAGCTAATGACGCTAAATTAGCGCTTGTTGGGAGGCAACCCAACGGAGGTTTGTTTTCTTTTCCTCATTTTCGTTTTGGTGTCAAGTGAAGAGTTCAAGTGGTGTCCCCGTGCCAAGTTTAGTGGTTTTGCGATTTACGGTTGTGTTGTGATCGATTAAGAGGCACGATGGAATAGGTTGAGTCAATTTTTTCTCAGAAGTGTCTTGTTTTCTCTGATGTCCACGGACGGATTGCGGTGTTCCCGTTCTTACAAGACCGTGAACAGGCAAACGCGTCCGTGAATTGGACGCTTCTGTATGTTCACCATCTGTCGACCGACCCCAGTTCACGAACACATTTGAGTGTTCACGGTCGCTAAGACCGTGAACAAGGCAACGCATCCGTGAACTCCAAGCTGTGCCTATAAAAGGGGCGTGAACGACGACTCTTCACTTCACGACCAAATCTCGCCGGAAAAACGCGAAACTCCATCGGTTTTTCGATTTTCCCCCCATTTCTGGTGAGCAAAAACCAAAACAAACGTCATACCCATTCTCCCCTCATCAAAACCGGCCTGTACTGAAATTTTGGGGAGATTTGGGGCAACTTTTGTCCGGTCAAGTCGCCGGCGGCGAGTCTCCGACGAAGCTCCGGCGATCCCTCTCCGGTCTGGTTTTCGGTCGTTTTTTGCATTCCTCGCCCGCACCTCACTTCCTCCTACGTCATACTTGCATCTCCAGGTTGGTTTTTCAGCTTTACCTTATCAATTTGTGGAGAATCGAATTAGGTAGTGAAGTGAGGATAATTTGTGTGCTTTGAATGTTGAACCTAGATTTAGGGCAAGGAATTAGGTGAATTAGATCTATTGAATGATGGAGTGTTTTTTGCATGAGCTTAGTTGAGCCTTGGTGGGCGTGTTTGATCCGAATTGCCTTTATTTTTAGAATTTTCCCACCAAGTGCTATGTTATGAATACAAGTGGAGTTTATGCTTGTTTGGTGGATGGTAGCCACCGTGGTTTGGGTTGTGGTTCAACTTTTTGTGTGCTTGAACCGTGAATTATCCACAACCATGCCAAGATGAGCTTGAGCTTAAATGTTTGATATTCATGGTGGAAAAATAAGTGTGGGGGGGGGTCTCTTTTCCTCCCAATGAGCATTATTTTATGAATGTTTTCACGTATGGTGTATGTTTCTCAGTTTGTGCAGGATGGTTAACATGGACCACCCATTCCTAGTGGCGCTAAGGGGCAGCCCTGAAATGGAAAGAGGCGTGTTTTTGGGCATCCACGAGAGTCGATAACCATTGGAAACTCGACTTTGCCCAGTTCGACAGGCTTCATTGCAGTTATGAGGGAGGCAGTGGTGCACCCACAATGGCGCCAATTCCTTGATCTTGAAGATGACATTTACGGGGAACTATGCGTCGAGTTCTTCATCACTTTCACCATACGCAAGAGCCTTTGCCTACTCGGTCATCCAGTATGTCGGGTCGAGTTCCGATTGGGAGGGGAACTTCTCAATTTGAGCTATGACGAGATAGCAGAGCCCTCGGAGTGGAAGCCAAACATGAGGACGATTGAGAGGAAGATGCCATCCGAAGCTTCGACGTGAATGCCGCATTTGTGAAGTTTTGTCTTCCAAAGTACCGAAGGACAAAGTTTAAGTCGGCACTCACAACGTCATCCACACTCCAGCCCTAGTGGCGTGTCATCGTTGCACTTCTGGCTCGTTCCCTCTACCCGGCTTATCACAACCCGAACAAGATAACTGAGAGAATCTTATTGGCTTGTTCTTGCATGGTGGACCTGTCTAGCACCCTACACCTAGATTCAGTCATAGCCACTTATTTTTCTAGGGCCAATGGGGAAAACCGTTGTTATGTCACATTAATGGGTCCCTACATCACCCGTCTTGCTTGACACTTCAATGTCAGCCTGCAGGGTGCCCGAAAGAAGGGCGCACCCAGAGATTTGATGAGGGCACTCTGCAATCCATGCGCTTATTGCACAACTTTGGCCCAATGCGTTACAATGAGGGATTGAGTCTTGACCCCGAGTTTCTTCCACCAGCAGAGCAGCCACCTGCTCGTGCACCCAGCCGCCGCCGGCGTCCAGCGCTCCAGCGCCTAGCACAGCCACCACCACGACCAGCAGGTGATCCCCTCGTCCAGAGGGTGGATCGCCTAGAGACGAACTTCGTGGGATTCTCTTCCCGCCTCGACCGACAGACTGATCTGCTCGAGCTGACGGCTCGACGCTAGGGCGTCCTCCCAGATGAGGCCGCGGGTCCTTCCACTAGAGAGAGGTAGCAGACAAGTGAGACATGTGGTCGAGCCAATTTCTTTCACCCCACTTCTCCACTTGTAACCCTTAACTTGTTGCTTTTTTTAGTTTTCTTTCTTTTGTGTGTGTGTGACCATAAACTACTACTACTACTACTACTATCGTATTGTGTTTGTAATAACCTCACCTCGAGCGAATCGTATTGTGCTTGTGTGTGTGTTTTTTGTCTCTCCTTGATGCTCAAAATATCCTACCCGGATTCGTCCAACTTTCACTCACCAAGCCCAAGCGGTAACATCATTCTACCCCTTTCTTACACCATTGAGGGCAATGTCGAGTTTAAGTGTGTTGGGGGGGGGGGGGGGGTAGTTTACTATTATTCTTGTGTGAGTGTGATGGATGCTTGGAGCCTTGATATATGCCCAAATTTCAAAAATTTGAGGGCTCCAAGCAATGTTTGCATGATCAAAGTGGTCGGTGTATGGGAAATTCTCGTGTTTATTTGCATTGATCTTTAATTGTTGCATGTGATCGAGTATATCCTATGATGATAACTGAGAGGTTCATTATGATAGTGCAAAAGTTTAGTTCTCATGTGTGCATAAATAAATGGATGTCTTGACCCGATTACTTTTTTATTACAATTGTCATGCATTGTGTTTGTGAATTGGAATAGATGGTTAGGTGACTAGGTAGCCATGTGATGCTACATCCCAGTCAAACTAATCCCAGTCGAATACAAATGTCTGACCTCGATATCTATCCAACAATTCTAATTTCGGGGACGAAATTTTTATAAGGGTGGAGGAAATGTAACACCCCGACATTTAAGTTCATGTTCGATCATGATAAATGAACGATTGGATAGAGGGTTACGTATAAAGGACTGCGGATTAGGAATAGTAATAACAATTATAATTATTTTTTTTTGGTAGAACAATTATAATTATTACTATTATTAATAGTAAAACAAAACAAAAACAAAAAAAAGGAAAACCACCCCACCCCACGTCAACCCAACTCCCAAATAATTCCCACCTCCCATCTGTATACAATTCCATCTCTTCCACTCTTTATTACCCCCAATTAATCCCCACCCTCCCAATGGAGAGCCAATGGGAAACACCACCTCCAACTTAGCGCATCACACTATTTCATCAGCAGAAAAAGATAATGTTTGTTATGTCTCTTTCACAAAACAAGTATGAGTTGGCATAATAAAGAAGCATACAGTACTAGCAGCTGTAGAGAAGTGTCGGTGCAAGCTTAAATAAACTCCCCCTTCCATGGAATGATACCATTTATCCACCCGGCCGTACACCACCATTATCGGTTCATCCATCTCCCTATTACCACTACTGCTTCCCCAGCCCACCTTCTCGACCATCATCATCATCACCATCAACCTTCCATCCATCAAAACAACACGACCGCCAAAAACTTCTCACTGTCGCCATCTTTGTTGTCGCTGGAACAGAGCCACACCGTCAGCACTCATCCTTCATCGCCATTAACTTTGTCCATCCTTTCCTTGCCACACGAAGTTTCCCGTCGCTATCATCGTCGATCAGATAGCTACCACGATACTAGCAACAGTTTCCATCGAGAGTCTCTTCCTCTGTCTCTCGAACCATAGGTAAGAACAATGGAATCACAACCTTTATTAACCTTCAAAGCTCCGTAGGTACTAACCATGGATGTCTTTCACCGTAGCTTTGACGAGGAAGACGTGGGGTCATCCAATGTCGACCTAAACAAGGAACAAAGGACATACATCTTTGTATCAACGTCTAGGCACGAATACAAGGTAAGGAAACCACGATCCTCGCATTCGAAACTGATTACGTATGAGTTTGTACGAGTTATAGTTTTTCTGGAAAATTGGTGACGAAAATTACAACCTTTTAGTGACAGAATAGATTGGGTCGCTAAAGATTGCTGGGCTATTGTCCAGATCAGTCCCCCATGAATTCAGTACATACAGCTTAGTCCCTGAGAGTTTTAAGTTTTGATAATTTGGCCCGAAAATCGTATTTTATTTCATGGTTATGTTTATTTCCGACACTTTCCAGTGGGTATTTTCATAATATAATAATTTTATAAATTTGAGAATATTTGTATGATGCTCGTGTATCAATTTTAGAATTTTTGGATCTGTATTTGTATTTATAAAAATTAAACGAATGTTGGTTTTAATTAATTAAAATACTGTACAAAGTCGTTTTGGTGATTAGATAATTTTCCATGAAACTATGATTGTTTACTGATGTTATAAAATTATGGATGGGAATTATTAGTTTTAATGTCTTGGTTTAAAAATTGTATATAATTCATTTTAATAGGAAAAAGAGGTTATTTAAAAGGGCGCTTATGTCTATTAATTGAGATTAATGATTTGAGTTAACCAAGGTCATAATTTGGAGTCTTAAGTGGAAAATATATTTTGAGGAATTTATGAGAACTATTTTAAAAGTTATTGAATTGTTGAGATGATTTAATTCTTGATTAAAGGGTTGAAAAGTTTAGTTTTAAGGAATTGATTTAAAAGAGATTTAGGGCCATTTTTTTAAAGGATTTTGGGACTAAGTGATCAATGAGGGAAATTTTTCCAATACGTTAAAGAGACTAAATATGAGGATTACCGACTAAGGGAAGATGATTTCAGTTTATAGGATTAAAGAAGCAATCGGGTTAAGAGACTCCACGTCCAAGGAATTAAAGTATCGGCAATTGAGAGGTGAGTGTAAAGGGGGTAAAATCTACGCCTTACATATTACGTTTGAGATTTGCTGCTATGTGATATATATGCTTATGTATGTTTGCGTGATGCATGATATTACGTGTAAGTTATGTTTTCAGTCATACAGTTGATGACATGTATTTAATTACTAGTAAGTTACTTTTAAGGAGTATTACACCTTCAAGGAAGGTGTAAAGTTTTAAGAGTTTTGAGTCGCTAGCGCCAGTCCGTTGCCCATATGAGATTTTGAGATGAGCAGCAGTTATGCTCTTGAGACTTTTAAGATGAGCAGCAATTATGCTCTTGAGAATCATGGTGAAGAGCCACCATGATAAGTATAAGATGTTAGGGGAATGATCGTTATGACTCCCCTAACTAAGTTTAAGTTCAAGTAAGCCTGGATGGGCTCTCATACGTATGAGATGGGCAACCGGACTAGCTAGTGGGGGATCCCAGTGTCGGTTAAAGTTTTAAAGTTTTGAGAGTGGGGTTAAGAGTAAATCCCACGTTTTAAGAGTTAAAGTTTAAAGGGCGAAAGTATAATCAACTTCCACTAATTTATTGTTTGAGGGACACTTAAGGTAATAATCCGTAAGTGTTTCAAGTTTAAGTAATGGCGTAGACTGACCCCAACTCACTCACCAGATCGTAGAGGAGGAGATCAAGATCAGATAGTTCGTGGACAACAGGTTAGAGGGGCTCAACATCAGCGTCGTTAAAGCATGGCGGACCAAGCATCAGAGTAAGCGTTGGGGAAAACTTTTAAGTTATTTGGACTTTGTGGTTGAAAGTTAAGAACTGGAGATTCTGGTCGTTTGTTTCTTTTAAAAATATGATTTGGAGTTTTGCCCACATGTTTAGGGCTTGTCATTGAGATTTCAAATTATTAAAGTTTGGTGTATTTATTTTAAGTGTGTTTATGAATAATTTTTAAATATACCCCGGGGTAGAAATGTCTTTTACATGTCTCAAAAAGGTGGGACGTAACATTTTGGTATCAGAGCCGGTCTTCCTCTATTTCTTGGTTCCTGAGAAATACTGGAATAACGGTCTTAGTTTTAAAAAAATTTTGTTTAAAGAAAGGAAAGTGAGTTTTAAGTTAAAGGTTTGGCCAAACGAGTCAAGAATTTTCTTTTAAGAGTCAATAGAATCTCCAGTCTACTCTCAACCATGTTAAGAAAGAAATAACTGAGTTCTAACGAAATCGTATGAATCTACAGAGCAAGTGTTGGCCAGAATCCCGCCCCGGTTGTGCCACCACAAGTGAGACCTCCACCGGATTACATAGCTTTCCGGAAGAGAAAGGTGGAAGATTTTAAGGGGGACCGTTCAACAGACCCCATGGAGGTTGAGCAGTGGCTAGCTAAGGTCACCCGTACCCTGGTCGAAATGAGGGCTGATGACGAGGACAGGGTACTGCTGACAGTATCTTTGCTACAAGACACTGCTTACAACTGGTGGGCAAACCAGCCAGCTAGTCAAGAGGATCCACCGGCCATCACTTGGCTAGGGTTCGTGCAGTTGTTCAAAGACCACTTCATACCTGAGGCTTACCGGATCGGGAAGCAGAGGGAATTTCTGCTCATAAGGCAGAGGTGGGGCAAGGAAGGAAGAGAAAGTGTGGCTGACTACACGGCGAGATTTGACAAACTGCTTGTCTATGGAGGACCTCAATTTCAGGATGCACATGCACAACGCATCCACTACCTGGAAAGCCTGAAGCCTCCTTTTAGGCGTCAATTGAGTATGCTGAATTGGAACAACAGAGAGGAGATCTATCAAGCAGCTCTCCGATTGGAGAGGGCAGATACAGCCCTGCACGAGGAGGGGATGCAAAGAGAAGGGAACAAGAGAAAGGCTGCCAGCTTTTCCGAGGGGCCAAGCCAGCTGAGTCATTCGAGGAGGAGACCGAACCAGAGCTACCATGGGGTCACTCAGAGCCATGCCGGCTCAACTCGATCAGGGCCGACCTATATTCACCGGGACCCATGTAACAAGTGTGGGAGAACTCACCTGGGAGAGTGTAAGGTACATATGGGAGGCATATGCTATCACTGCAATGAGCCGGGCCACTATGCTAGAGATTGCCCTAGGAAAGGAGGGCAAGGGAGAACTCAGTCTGAACAATCTGTCAGGGGCGGAGGAGGAAGAACCCAAACCGGACAGCAGGTTAACAACAATCCAAACCGGTCCTATCATCAGCAGGGAGGCAATGCAGGGCGGTTCAATCGCAACGAGCGAGATCGAGGGCAAGGATCTCAAGTGGCTGGGCAACCAAGACTGTTTGCCATGAGGAGGGAAGAAGCTGATACTGCACCCGACGTGGTGACTGGTATGATCTCACTTTACCATCAGCCAGCCTTTGTATTATTCAATTCTGGTTCCACACACTCTTTCATTTCGACCAAGCTTGCTAGAATCATAGGGATCCCATCTGTGAGATTGGGACAGAATTTAGGGGTAAGAACCCCAGTAGGGGATACCCTAATAGTAGACTCAGTCATTCGGGGTTGTCTTATCACTGTGGCGGGCCACAAATTTGAGGCGAACCTGATTCTGCTACCGTTCGACGAATTCGATGTTATCTTGGGCATGGATTGGCTATCCAAGAACAGAGCGAAGATGGACTGCTATAAAAAGGAGGTTAGTCTGGAGATAGAAGGAAAAGGCACCGCACTATTCAAAGGGACTAAGAAGCTAATTCCTGGATGCTTAATCTCAGCGATTAAGGCATTCTCATTGATTCAAGATGGATGTGAAGCCTATTTGGCTCATGTCAAGGAGGTGCAAGAGAAAAAGATAGAAGATGTACCTATCGTAAGGGAATACCCTGAGGTATTTCCCGAAGACCTTCCTGGACTACCGCCACAACGGGAGGTGGAATTTGATATTGAAATGATTCCTGGCACAGCACCGATATCTATTCCTCCATACCGCATGGCGCCAGTGGAGCTAAAGGAGTTGAAGGAGCAATTGCAGGAGCTATTAGACAAGGGCTTTATTCGCCCTAGTGTATCACCTTGGGGAGCACCGGTATTGTTTGTGAAAAAGAAGGATGGCAGTATGAGATTGTGCATCGACTATAGGAAGCTAAACAAGGCTACCATCAAGAACCGCTATCCTTTACCAAGGATAGATGATCTCTTCGACCAACTACAAGGAGCGAGGGTGTTTTCGAAGATTGATCTGCGATCAGGGTATCATCAGTTGAGAGTGGCAGATGGTTCAGTACCCAAGACGGCTTTCCGGACCCGGTATGGCCACTATGAATTCTTGGTCATGCCATTCGGACTAACTAATGCACCGGCAGCCTTTATGGCGCTAATGAACCGGGTTCTTCATGAATACTTGGACAAGTTTGTCATCGTCTTTATAGATGACATACTCATTTACTCGAGGAGTAAGGAGGAACACGAAGAGCACCTGAGGGTTGTTTTACATAAATTGAAGGAGGAGAAGCTATATGCCAAGTTCTCGAAGTGTGACTTTTGGTTGGAGGAAGTATTGTTCTTGGGTCATATGATTTCGGGTCGCGGAGTCGAAGTGGATCCCAAGAAGATAGAAGCTGTGATTAATTGGTCACCACCAAAGAACGTCCCTGAAGTGCGGAGTTTCTTGGGATTAGCTGGCTATTATCGGAGGTTTGTTGAGGGTTTCTCCAGTATTGCAAGACCTATGACACAACTATTGCAGAAGGGGAAGCCATTTATTTGGGATAAGAAGTGTCAAACGGCATTTGAGTTACTGAAGGAGAAGCTGACCTCTGCACCGGTGTTAGCACTACCGACCAGTGGTGGGGAGTACTCTATCTATAGTGATGCTTCCTACCAAGGTTTGGGGTGCGTTCTGATGCAGGATAAGAAGGTGATCGCCTATGCTTCGAGGCAGCTACGACCCCATGAGGTGAACTATCCCACCCATGACTTGGAGTTGGCAGCAGTGGTCTTTGCCTTGAAGCTATGGAGACACTATCTCTACGGAGAGACATTCACCATCTTCACTGATCATAAGAGCCTCCAGCACTTGACTGATCAAAAGGAGTTGAACATGAGGCAGAGGAGATGGATGGAGCTCTTAAGTGATTATGACTGCACTATCAAGTATCATCCAGGAAAGGCAAATGTAGTGGCTGATGCATTGAGCAGGAAGAAAGAGAGTCCATTACCGGAGTTAATCTCCTTGAGGGCCATGAATGTGGAGCTGGAGCTAGAGGAAGTGACGAAACTGTTAGCAACCTTAAAGGTTCGTCCTATGCTACATGAACGAATCAAGGAGAAGCAGGGTGAGGATATGGAGCTGGAGAAGTACAAGAAGCAAGTGTTAGAGGGGAAGAACACCAAATTTGAACTGGTAGATGGAGTAATAATGTATCAAGGGAGGTTGTGTGTGCCAAGTGTTGACAAGATAAGGAAGGATATTCTGGATGAGGCTCACTCTGCACCATATGCGATGCACCCCGGGGCTACGAAGATGTACCGTACCCTCAAGGAACATTTTTGGTGGCCAGGATTGAAGAAGGAGGTAGCCGCTCACGTATATCAGTGCTTGGAGTGTCAAATGATAAAGGCTGAGCATCAAGCCCCAGTTATTGAGCACTTACCACTTGAAATTCCACAGTGGACTTGGGAGAAGGTCACTATGGATTTTGTATATGGTTTACCAAAGACCCCGAGGGGAAACGATGGAGTATGGGTAATTGTGGATCGATTCTCGAAGGTGTCTCACTTTATACCTATCAGATTCAAACCAGGGCTAGAAGAGCTGGCTAGATTGTATGTGAGAGAGATAGTAAGGCTTCATGGAGTCCCACTTAGCATTGTGTCTGATCGCGACCCTAGCTTCACGGCACGATTCTGGGTGAGTCTTCAAAAGGCTATGGGCACTAAAGTGCACTTCTCTACCGCATATCATCCCCAGACTGATGGACAATCAGAGCGGACAATTCAAACACTAGAAGACCTGCTAAGGGCATGTGTTTTGACAATGGGAGGAGCTTGGGACGAGCACTTACCTCTAATGGAGTTTGCTTATAACAACCAGTATCATAGCTCGATACAAGCGGCTCCGTATGAAGTGTTGTATGGGAGAAAATGTCGAACACCACTGTACTGGGATGCAGAAGGAGTGCGACAGCTGGAGGGTCCAGAGATGGTTCAGAAGGCGGTAGAGAAGGTCGAGGCAATCCGTCGAAACTTGAAGGCGGCTCAGGACCGGCAGAAAAGTAACGCTGAGAGGCCAGGAAATCAACGAAGTCATGAAGTGGGAGATATGGTATTTCTAAGAGTATCTCCTTGGAAAAGGGTGATGCGATTTGGTAAAAAGGGGAAACTGAGTCCTAGGTACATCGGACCATATGAGGTGTTGGAACGTGTTGGACCCCTCGCATATCGACTAGCTTTACCTCCTAACCTTGCAAGAATCCACAACGTCTTCCACATCAGCATGCTGAAGGCGTACCGGTCTAACCCTGACCATGTGATCAGACATGAGGATATCCAGCTAGACGACGACCTGACCTATGAAGAGATACCAGTTCCGATCATAGACAAAAAAGAGAAGATGCTCAGGAAGAAGAAGATCACTCTGGTTAAGGTGATATGGAGGAACCAGGGCAACGAGGCTGCGACCTGGGAGACAGAAACTAGCATGCGAGAGAAGTACCCGGAATTGTTTAGCGATGCTTAGATCGATGGTCGGTTTGTCCCAATGTATTTTAGCGTTCAGCTTTCAATACGCACTATTTAATAATAGTCCCGGTGATTAAGTTCTGTTCCGCCAAGTTCAACAACACAGTTCACCCAAAATTTCGAGGTCGAAATTTATTTAAGGGGGAGGGAAATGCTACATCCCAGTCAAACTAATCCCTGTCGAATACAAATGTCTGACCTCGATATCTATCCAACAATTCTAATTTCGGGGACGAAATTTTTATAAGGGTGGAGGAAATGTAACACCCCGACATTTAAGTTCATGTTCGATCATGATAAATGAACGATTGGATAGAGGGTTACGTATAAAGGACTGCGGATTAGGAATAGTAATAACAATTATAATTATTTTTTTTTTTTGGTAGAACAATTATAATTATTACTATTATTAATAGTAAAACAAAACAAAAACAAAAAAAAGGAAAACCACCCCACCCCACGTCAACCCAACTCCCAAATAATTCCCACCTCCCATCTGTATACAATTCCATCTCTTCCACTCTTTATTACCCCCAATTAATCCCCACCCTCCCAATGGAGAGCCAATGGGAAACACCACCTCCAACTTAGCGCATCACACTATTTCATCAGCAGAAAAAGATAATGTTTGTTATGTCTCTTTCACAAAACAAGTATGAGTTGGCATAATAAAGAAGCATACAGTACTAGCAGCTGTAGAGAAGTGTCGGTGCAAGCTTAAATAAACTCCCCCTTCCATGGAATGATACCATTTATCCACCCGGCCGTACACCACCATTATCGGTTCATCCATCTCCCTATTACCACTACTGCTTCCCCAGCCCACCTTCTCGACCATCATCATCATCACCATCAACCTTCCATCCATCAAAACAACACGACCGCCAAAAACTTCTCACTGTCGCCATCTTTGTTGTCGCTGGAACAGAGCCACACCGTCAGCACTCATCCTTCATCGCCATTAACTTTGTCCATCCTTTCCTTGCCACACGAAGTTTCCCGTCGCTATCATCGTCGATCAGATAGCTACCACGATACTAGCAACAGTTTCCATCGAGAGTCTCTTCCTCTGTCTCTCGAACCATAGGTAAGAACAATGGAATCACAACCTTTATTAACCTTCAAAGCTCCGTAGGTACTAACCATGGATGTCTTTCACCGTAGCTTTGACGAGGAAGACGTGGGGTCATCCAATGTCGACCTAAACAAGGAACAAAGGACATACATCTTTGTATCAACGTCTAGGCACGAATACAAGGTAAGGAAACCACGATCCTCGCATTCGAAACTGATTACGTATGAGTTTGTACGAGTTATAGTTTTTCTGGAAAATTGGTGACGAAAATTACAACCTTTTAGTGACAGAATAGATTGGGTCGCTAAAGATTGCTGGGCTATTGTCCAGATCAGTCCCCCATGAATTCAGTACATACAGCTTAGTCCCTGAGAGTTTTAAGTTTTGATAATTTGGCCCGAAAATCGTATTTTATTTCATGGTTATGTTTATTTCCGACACTTTCCAGTGGGTATTTTCATAATATGATAATTTTATAAATTTGAGAATATTTGTATGATGCTCGTGTATCAATTTTAGAATTTTTGGATCTGTATTTGTATTTATAAAAATTAAACGAATGTTGGTTTTAATTAATTAAAATACTGTACAAAGTCGTTTTGGTGATTAGATAATTTTCCATGAAACTATGATTGTTTACTGATGTTATAAAATTATGGATGGGAATTATTAGTTTTCATGTCTTGGTTTAAAAATTGTATATAATTCATTTTAATAGGAAAAAGAGGTTATTTAAAAGGGCGCTTATGTCTATTAATTGAGATTAATGATTTGAGTTAACCAAGGTCATAATTTGGAGTCTTAAGTGGAAAATATATTTTGAGGAATTTATGAGAACTATTTTAAAAGTTATTGAATTGTTGAGATGATTTAATTCTTGATTAAAGGGTTGAAAAGTTTAGTTTTAAGGAATTGATTTAAAAGAGATTTAGGGCCATTTTTTTAAAGGATTTTGGGACTAAGTGATCAATGAGGGAAATTTTTCCAATACGTTAAAGAGACTAAATATGAGGATTACCGACTAAGGGAAGATGATTTCAGTTTATAGGATTAAAGAAGCAATCGGGTTAAGAGACTCCACGTCCAAGGAATTAAAGTATCGGCAATTGAGAGGTGAGTGTAAAGGGGGTAAAATCTACGCCTTACATATTACGTTTGAGATTTGCTGCTATGTGATATATATGCTTATGTATGTTTGCGTGATGCATGATATTACGTGTAAGTTATGTTTTCAGTCATACAGTTGATGACATGTATTTAATTACTAGTAAGTTACTTTTAAGGAGTATAACACCTTCAAGGAAGGTGTAAAGTTTTAAGAGTTTTGAGTCGCTAGCGCCAGTCCGTTGCCCATATGAGATTTTGAGATGAGCAGCAGTTATGCTCTTGAGACTTTTAAGATGAGCAGCAATTATGCTCTTGAGAATCATGGTGAAGAGCCACCATGATAAGTATAAGATGTTAGGGGAATGATCGTTATGACTCCCCTAACTAAGTTTAAGTTCAAGTAAGCCTGGATGGGCTCTCATACGTATGAGATGGGCAACCGGACTAGCTAGTGGGGGATCCCAGTGTCGGTTAAAGTTTTAAAGTTTTGAGAGTGGGGTTAAGAGTAAATCCCACGTTTTAAGAGTTAAAGTTTAAAGGGCGAAAGTATAATCAACTTCCACTAATTTATTGTTTGAGGGACACTTAAGGTAATAATCCGTAAGTGTTTCAAGTTTAAGTAATGGCGTAGACTGACCCCAACTCACTCACCAGATCGTAGAGGAGGAGATCAAGATCAGATAGTTCGTGGACAACAGGTTAGAGGGGCTCAACATCAGCGTCGTTAAAGCATGGCGGACCAAGCATCAGAGTAAGCGTTGGGGAAAACTTTTAAGTTATTTGGACTTTGTGGTTGAAAGTTAAGAACTGGAGATTCTGGTCGTTTGTTTCTTTTAAAAATATGATTTGGAGTTTTGCCCACATGTTTAGGGCTTGTCATTGAGATTTCAAATTATTAAAGTTTGGTGTATTTATTTTAAGTGTGTTTATGAATAATTTTTAAATATACCCCGGGGTAGAAATGTCTTTTACATGTCTCAAAAAGGTGGGACGTAACATGTGAGTTTTGAGCCGATCGTTTTCTTCTTGTGTGCTTAGATCCCTCTTACCATGGTGAGTAACTTCATAGTTGTCACTAGTGAGTATGATGGAGGCATAGGATTAGTCCACGCCCAAACGTTGATTGTCTCGAAATGTGTCATCCCTTAGTCAACCCCTTTGAGCCTTGTGACTTCGAGGGTTGTTCTTAAGTTAGGAGCTTCTTGCTTGTGAGCTTAATGGTGTTAATAGAACAACCCCCAATCTTTTCTTCGTGTCTAAACATGAGTCGTCCTTGTGTCCCGGAGCTCTCACTTTTGAGTTCCATAGAGGTTCTACATAAGAGGTTTGTGTGCGGTTCTTGCTAGGAATGAAAAATGAAGTGTAGTGTTGGAGTGAGTTCTTCAAAAAGAGAGCATTGATCGTTAAATGTATAGGTGGCAAGTGTTTTTACTCTATATTACCCCCCTCAAAAAGAAAAGAAAAGATAAGATAAACGAAAAAGAGGTAATAAAATGGGGTAAATAAAGTAGAGAGTGCCACAAAAAACCAAAGTACATGCTCTAGGAGGCGTTTCTTGGAACCCAAGCCATTGAAACCCCCACATTATTTTAGAACTCCTTCACTACCAAACCTTAATGTGCTAGCAAGAGTAGACCGAGGAAGAGTGCTTCAATTTAGTTCATGATGGGTGATAGTTTGGAAGGGAGTTATAAGGTTTTTGGCCGATTCTAGTGGCTTTTGGTTGAATAGAAGGGTTTTAGTCGAAACCATAGAACCTTCGAGTTTAGGTTGAAGATGTAGAACCTCGCGTCATGATTGCCACCACCCAAAAAACATTTTTCCCATGTCCAAGACAATCGCCAGTCATCTGAACCCGCGTCTAAGACATCTGGACAAGCTATTGGTGACAACCATCCCGTGAACTCTAGCATTTAGAGGTTACCGTCGTGGTATTGAGACAATAGGGCCGAGTGTTTATGATTCTGCACATCTTTTGCACCAAAAAGTCTCGACCCCACTGGTCTTGAGAGTGAGTGATTCATTCTTGTTTTGCATGCCATATCATACCCCGATGAGGACCTTTGTTCCCTTTCCATTTGTTCCTCGGACTTGAATTCCATGCATGGTTGGTTTTGGTTGATAAGTGGTCTTGTTGAGACTTGCATTGATCAATGAACAAGGTGAGAACTTTTTGCTTGCCCGTTTTTTGTGGCTTCGAATGTCGTATGTGGTGGATGTCGGTATTGCTTGCAACGATCCATGTATTGATTGCCAATAGCCATTGAGAATTCCCACTTTGTACCGTTTGATTTGTCCCCAAAGTATTTGTGAAGGTTGAAATATTACCTTGTGTGAAATGGTTTGCTTGGGGCCAAGCAAACGTCTAAGTGTGGGGGAGTGATTCGGGCCTAATTGTACATATTTTGCACCCATTTTCCATAGTCTTTTGTGGCAATTTCTCTCCTAAAAGGGTGGTTTTACGCTTGGTTTCTCGTGTTTTAGTGTGTTTCAGTAATTAATAGGTGAAACCAGCCCCGGAGTAGAAAGTTGGACGAAAAGGAGCGAAAACCGGGAGAAGTGAAAAACGGCGAGTTCACGGTTTTCCTTGGATGCTCACGTTCTTGTATGACCGTGAAGAAGAGCCGTTGGCCGTGAACATTGAGGCGTCCATGGCCAAAATGCAAGTTACTAACGCTAATTCAGTTCACGGTCGCTAAGACCGTGAACAAGTGCTGTTGGCCGTGAATCGGTGAAAGCAAAGCGATGCGTTTCGGTGCCCATCTGAAGTTCACAGACGCGTTTCAGATTTCACGACCGTGAACTCAGGCCGTGAACTGAGCTCGTTCACTGTTTAAAAGCTGAGCTAAAAGGAAGAGAGGGGGGAGCCCATTGTGTGAGAAAGCCTTCTTCAGATTTTTAGAGAGAGAAAGACGAACCAAAGGAGAAGGAGGATAGGGTTTTGCTCAAAGGTGGGATTTGGAAAGATTCTCCCCAAGAGAAGTTCAGCACAATGGTCTAGAAGATTGGAAGCCTCCCCCAAGATGGTTTCTGCCTCTTCTCCTTGTGTTTGTCCCATTTCTTGCATGGAGTAGATTTCTTTTCACTTGGGTGTTGTGAAACCCTAACTAGCTACCATGTAGTTTCTGTTATGTGAATTGAATGATTGTCATTGGGTATTGTTTAATTCAATGATTGAGCTATTATTCATGTGATTGTGTATGCTTGTGCTTAGCAATCTAAGGATTGTGCATGTTTTGTGCTTAGCATCCTTAGGTTTGTGCATGTTGGTGCTCAGCAATATAATTAGCCACTTTAACCTAGATTAGAGGGGAAAATCCCCCTTCCAAGGGAGGCTCAATCAAGTTGGTTTTCCTTTAGCTTTTCAAGCCATCTAACTAGGTTGATTTAGGAAAAACCTCAATGTTAAATTAAGCAAATTGGTTAAGCGTGATTAAGCCGTCCAACCCTTGAGTTGAGTGAGGGAGTAAGTCAACCACCGACCTCCTAAACCGAGAGGGCCGAGTGACATGGACTATAATGTATACCTCGGTTTAGCGATCGAGAATGTGGTCTACGACCATATTTTCATCCCTCTGCGGTTCGCGGTTACCTTTCCCATAGCAATCGTTACAATTCACATACCATGATAGTAGTTAGGGGGAAGCGACACCAGAGTGATCCTTCTCACAAAGAGCTTTCAAAACCATTTACCTTTGTCTTGTTTTATTTTAATTAACAAACTTTTCAACCAAAACTTGTTGCTATATAATGATTCAAATGACTGAAGTAGGGGTACACGGACCGACCCAGATTGATATTTAAACATACTTATCCTGTACTGCACTCGACTTAGGTTTATACTTTTCCATTGCTTGCACGAGGTCAGACATCTCAATGATCCTTTAGAATTGGCGAATCATATTCTTCTCCTACGAAAACATATATAAACTCGTTTAAACATGTTGTAATTTCAGAACTAGAGTTTCTTTGAGGTGTCAAAATAGCGTCGTGACCGCCAAATTTGATGAAATTTGTTCATTCGAGCCACCATTTCTCTCAAGGCAGGGATAATGGTCCTTTTTTTTTTTTTTTGTTGTCTCTTTGATGGCCTTGACTTCCTACTCCTTTGATTTGAGAATTTTTGTGGTTTCAGTAGCAGGAGGAAGGACGCCTTTACAAAGGACATATCATCAACCTTCTGGGATAAGGATTTATTCTCTCTTTTTTTTTTTTTTGACAAAAGATATATATTAATCAATAAAAGAAGATAGTTACATCCTGGAACACAGCCAGGCCTGAAAATCAAAACTACGACAAGTAGAGGTAAAGGACTCTTGTTCTTGGTTGGGAGTCATTGCAGACTCCTTATAGGAGTTGGATTTACCAACCGGCTTGTGGGCCAAACCATCAAATTGACGAATTGTCAAGTGGGAAAACATGGATGCATAAATCGAGGAAATGCCAAGAGTATGTTTGGAAGTTAAGGGGATATGCTGATCTACAAATGAGGAGATTCCTCTATGAGGACTACGGAGTCAAGAAGGTGTCAAAGTAGTGTGACAAGGAATCACTATGACTTTTGAAGTCATAAATGTCGGTATGAATTAGATTACCAAATAATGAGAATCTTTACCAAGATGAATAAAAACGACCAGGGAGGAAGTTGCTATATGTGGATGAGTTTTTTTTGGGTGAATCTGTTGGACCCGTAAATATGACATGGCCCGACTCAAATAACAACGATGGTCCAGAAGCGTGTATGGGCCGATCCTCACAAAACACCACAAAGGCCCAATAGAAGCCCAATGAAGTGTGACAAGGCTTGACCTATAAATATGCTATTAGGTCTTCAAAGTGAGGGATCTCTCCTTCTCTTCCACTCATTTTGACATATCATTTATCTCTCTACAATATCTCTCTCTATCTAGTTCTTCCTATTTTCTATTACAATACTAATGTTGATCGTCGGAGGGTAGATACCAGGGGTTGTCCTCGCCCTTTCACAGATCTGGCATCCTACCTGTTTCGTGGCAGAAACAATTGGCGCGCCAGGAAGGGGGTAAAAATCAAACAAGAAGTTTCAGTTGGGTGGGTTCGTGGTTCGACCTTCGGAAGTCGCGCTCCAAAATTCATCAAGGAAGTGAAGATTCTTTAAACTTCGAGTGGTTCATCTGGAAAAAGAATGAAAGTGTAGCTTTGGTCGGCTTCTCTGGCCAATAAAATGGTGGGAAGAACGAGAAAACCAATTTTGACGTTCTTATGAGTCAGATTCTGGGCAATGTTATATGCTTATGGTGAGTCCCAATGAAATAGGGGAAAGAGTGTTCTGACTGCCATCAAATATTTCATCTTTCTCTTCCTTTGTCCCAAAAACTCTTCCTTTGTCCCAAAAACCCAGATCTACTTTTCGTTAGGCCTTTCGTTCTTCTCTTCCTTTGTCCCAAAAACCTAGATCTACTTTCCATTATCCCTTTTTGAAAGTTAGTAAGTTGATTGTTCTTGTGGAAAGGAGGGAACCAATCCACTACTTTGCTTGTTCGATCTGAAAAGAATGAAAAAAAGGAGTGATTAAAGTAGATCTATGAATACAATTATTGGGATTGCTAGGAAAAGGGGAGCTATTAAAATCCCAGATCACACTTTCACACCGTCGCCCACTTTCTCTTTCCTAGCCTTGTACCAAAAACCCAAATCCCTTTCATTTGAAACCAGTCCAATCATTCGTCATCCTCCTCAGTGAATACATTCCCGAACAGGGTCATTTCGGTTCGGAGGAGACGGCTCATGCATCGAGTCTTATGCGATTAGTGGTAAGATCCTTGTGACGCAATGGAGGAGGAAGCGGTGTCTCCCGGCCATCACTTTCTTGGGTAGTGATCGGAGACATGGAGTTTCAGCGTTCAGGAAAGAACGCAAAGTGTGTGATTTCAGCGAAGCTGGATTTGTAATTTTGAAGAACTTTGAGGAGAAAAGTAAAGCGTTATGCGGATTAAGATTGGGAGTAGATGAAGTTATGACAAGAGAGAAAAAGCACACTGCAGCTGAAGAAAAATAGGCGATACGCCTAAAGGATGGAAGAGCTTGTCAAAGACAAGCGATGTAAGCTGAATTTCTCATCCAGAAGAGAATAGAGGCGCATTGATTTTTCATCCAGAAGAGGAGAGGGGCATGAAATAAAAGGAAAGGGAAAAGGAGGCAACAGTGCGTATTTCCAGCGCCTGGTCTATATGAGGGCCAAGGCGCTCACCAAGCCCACAAAGCCCAGTGTTCGACTCACCAGGCCCACAAGGCGTCCAGTGCCCGGTCTTTATGAGGTCCAAGGCGCTTACCAAGCCCACAAGGCGCCCAATCCGGTCTATATGAGGCTCTCACCAGGCCCACACGGCGTCCCGTGCCCGGTCTTTATGAGGTCCAAGGCGCTCACCAAGCCCACAAGGCGCAGTACATACGTTGAAGCCTGGAGCAAGTAGGCGCATGTAGAGCCTCAGTTCACTAACTAAAAAATAAGCGCAGTCTTTATGAGGCCCAAGGCGCTCACCAAGCCCACAAGGCGCAGTACATACGTTGAAGCCTGGAGCAAGTAGGCGCATGTAGAGCCTCAGTTCACTAACTAAAAAATAAGCGCATGTAGGGAGAATCGAACCCATAACCTCTACATGTCAAGATGAGTAGTTAATCCACTCGACTACAATGCATACTGTGTCTCATCTTTCCGGGCGCCCTTTATTGAAAGATCACGGGTTTCGGCACAATTGGAATCAAGCTAAGTACTCTGCTTCTTTGTGAAATTTGATGTTATCTCCGCAAAATATTCCTTTTATTTCGAAAAAAAATTAAGAGCACAAATTTAGCGCCTCCAATTGGGAATAATTTTCTCGCTCGTATATAACTTTTTGATCGTATATACTCTTCGCGCCAGAATTTAGCGCCTTTTGTTGGAAATACTCTCCGCGCCCACATTTAGCGCCCTTGGTTGGTAATATTCTCTGCGCCCGAATCTAGGGCCTTTCGTTGGAAACACCCTCCGCGCCCACATTTAGCGCCCTTGGTTGATAATTCTCCGCGCCCGAATCTAGCGCCTTTTGTTGGAAATACTCTCCACTCAAATTTTGCGTCGTTGATGAAATGGCACCCGTAATATTCGTAAGGCCTATGAGTAATGAAATCTGCTATATTTCATAGAATATTATTGGCTTGAATAGCAGGTTATCATCAAGCTTGTTAAACAAGTGCTTGTGCCTCTGCGTATCATTATAAGAGGACGCCTTCCAACACACCCTGTAATTCGACATACGTGTACAATGGAGCACGCCAAGAAATAAGCTAAGTATTTCTATCACTACTCGAGTTATCTTCTAACCAATGCATGAGTCAAATCTACTGCACTACTTAACATCTCTATGACCCCCTTTTTGTTATGTAATTAAGATGGTATTGGGGCACATGAACGGGGTAATCTACCAAAGGATCTTAGTTCAAATTTGACAAGTTAATGAACTTATAGTTAACTATGTAGTGCACCACTGGGCGCCCTAAGATTGGCACCATTAATACTATGAAGCCCCTAAGAACACGTGGTGTTTGTGACATCATAGGTTTTGAAACATTGATTACAGATATTTATGGCTCCTAAAGCCGCGCAGTCGCTAAGTGCGGGTCCATGCCTCTAAATTTTAGGTGACTGATTCAAAGATTACGAGTAAAGAAACTCTTGGAATCTATGCATTCTAAAAAATTGAATATGGAGTGTAAGCGTCTGTTCATAAAAGGTTAAAGGTTCTCCATTAGGCGAAAACTTTTGTAAGAATGGGCATATGCACAAGCATACGTCTAACGTATCAAGATAAGGAGTTATAAAACCCCCGAAAGTAATTATGCGTCATTTGAATGGTATGTTGTGGGTGCGAATTTTGCTACAATTATTTTTATTCAGACGACCATCTCTCTTTGAGCTTGGAGTGTGTCCCAATAGCACATGTGGAGTGGCTCCGGGTTATTGTCAAATAATGTGATAAGTGTGATTGAAACATCTACCACAAGGGCAAAGGCTCATTGCTATTGTCATCTGGCTAGAAAAAGAGTTCTAGCTTTGTCCGACCAAATCGAAAATGGAATTAAGATCCACCTGATCTATATGGGACCAAGCCTCCAACGGCTCACTAAGAGGGGGAAGGTTCTTGTGGCGCCAAAGGCAACATGACTGGCTAATGTGGGCGCGAGTGACTTATTGTAGGGGCGCTACAATTCTAACCTACAAAGAGAAATCTCAAGGAATAAGTTAAGTGTTTTCTATCATCACTCGAGTTACATTCCAAGTTATTGTATGAGTCAATTTTTACTGCATCACTTATTATATTTTTGATCCTTTCTTCTAGTAATTAATATGGTAATGGAAGGCCTTTAGTTAGCCGTCCAGTATGTCACTGGACGCCTAACTGGGGGACAATTGGAGGGACAACATGCATCTTCAAAAGTATGTCTAAAGCAAACAAATCTTCAATTAGCCGCCTTAGCCACCACAACCTTGTTATACTCCAATAGTGAAATAAGTTGTTGTGTAAGACAAACAAGTTTTCAATTAGGCGCCTAAAACGTTGTAATCTTTTCATACGTCATTGGTACAATATGTTTCTGGGCACTATTTGAGTTAATTCCTAACCATGCTATGAGTCACATATGTTCTATTGCTCAATCTTGGCATAATATTTTTGTAAGTTGTTCAATTAGAACGACGTTGGGGGACATGAGTCACCTAACCAGACTTGAAAGAGGCGCATGCATGACATACGCTAGAAGCAAAATACAAAAGGTGTAACAACTTGAAGACTGTTAGTTAGGCATCCAGTATACTACTGAATACCTAACTGGGGGACAATTGTTGGACCCGTAAATATGACATGGCCCGACTCAAATAACAACGATGGTCCAGAAGCGTGTATGGGCCGATCCTCACAAAACACCACAAAGGCCCAATAGAAGCCCAATGAAGTGTGACAAGGCTTGACCTATAAATATGCTATTAGGTCTTCAAAGTGAGGGATCTCTCCTTCTCTTCCACTCATTTTGACATATCATTTATCTCTCTACAATATCTCTCTCTCTATCTAGTTCTTCCTATTTTCTATCACAATACTAATGTTGATCGTCGGAGGGTAGATACCGGGGGTTGTCCTCGCCCTTTCACAGATCTGGCATCCTACCTGTTTCGTGGCAGAAACATAATCCAAGAAGGAATACAATATGTGCCCCATAGGCATGTTAAAGTCTTGCCATGAAGTTACCCGCAAGCTAATCAAAGTGTACCTTATAAGGTCAACCGCAATTTGAGGTAATATTCTGACATTTTTAATTTGTCAATTTGTTACCTTCGAGTGATTAGATGTGTGAAGATAATGGGATTGACCTTCAGCGATAAATATGTAAATGTTGTGCCCATGGTGTCAAACCAAACCGGGGTGCTCAATTAGTACGATATTGTCCGCTTTGGGCCAAGCCCGCACGGTTTTACTCTTGGGTGTCCTCCCCAAAAGGCCTCGTACTAATTGGGCTAGGTGGACACTAATATACAAGAGTCCCTTCCCTTGTATTTCTGATGTGGTACTTGGATTGTCCCATAACAATCCTCCCCTCAAGACAAGGACCACGAACTTCGTGTCCTCACCTCAGCAATTATCTCGATTCGCCAGACGCCTTGTATCGATGGGCTTCTCGGTACAAGGACTTTACCAGACGCAGAACTCTCTTTGATCTGCTTCCCAACCGCGGAACTCTCTTTGATCCGCCAAAGCCCAAACGTGGATCTCTCGTGGATCCACCAAACAGACGCGAATCGCAAATCCCGAGGCCACCGAATGAGGGTCCACCAAACTGACGTCCACCGCCCCGAACCGAACCAGGCTCTGATACCACTTGTTTGTAACAATCTTCCTTCCCTGTGGTCGTTTGACTAGCTCCCAAGTCTGATTCCTGTCATGGGATTCCATCTCATCTCCCATTGCGGCAAGCCACTGATCAGCTTCACCGCCCGAAACTGCTTCTCTATAGGACTGTGGCTCTCCTGCATCCACTTCTTCAGCAACCTGAAATGAATACGCCACCATGTCCTCGAAGCCATACCTCTGTGGAGGTACTCCTGCAGTCGCTCTCTTCGGTCTACCGGAAGCAATAGACTGTTGAGCTCGTGCACTGGACTCTGAAGTTTCTGGCTCTGCAGAGACATCCTCATCATGTTGATCTTCTCCACCTTGGTGCTCAAACTCACTATCATTGAGAGTTTGCAGCTCCACCTGCTTATCAACATTCCTGCTACCTTCAGCAACAGTAACCTTCAACATGGGGTTAAACATAGACTTCTCATCAAATATCACATTTCTACTAAGTATAACTCGATGCTCAGAAGGTGACCAGACTCGAAATCCCTTAACTCCATCTCCGTAACCCACAAATACACCCTTCTTTGCCCTTGGGTTCAGTTTACCCTCATCCACATGATAATAAACAGGACACCCAAACACTTTCAGTGAAGAGTAATCAGCAGGCTTACCATACCACACTTCATAAGGAGTCTTACACTCGATACCTGTGTGAGGTCCACGGTTGATCAGGAAGCACGCCATGTTTACTGCTTCTGCCCAGAATCTTCTCTCTAATCCAGCATTAGAGAGCATGCACCGTGCTCTCTCCAACAATGTCTGGTTCATCCGTTCTGCAACGCCATTCTGCTGAGGTGTATCTCTAACAGTCCGATGACGGGCAATCCCTTCATCCTTGCAGAATTCGTTGAACTCAGAACTGCAGAACTCCAGACCATTGTCCGTTCGCAGCTTCTTGATCTTCTTCCCGGTCTGATTCTCCACCAATGTCTTCCACTGCTTGAACTTCGTGAAAGCCTCACTTTTCTGCTTCATCATGAAAATCCAAGTAAATCTCGAATAATCATCAATAATAGACAGAAAATACCTGCTGCCTCCAATGGATTCAACTCGTGAAGGACCCCAACAGTCAGAGTGGAGGTAATCTAGTATCCCCTTTGTCCGGTGGATACCCTTCTTGGGAAACTTGCTGCGATGTAGCTTCCCAAACACACAATGCTCACAGAATTCCAAATTCTGCATCTTGTGTCCGCAAAGAAGATCCCTCTTCGATAGAACTTGCATCCCTCGTTCACTCATATGCCCCAGTCTCATGTGCCAGAGAGTGGTCATATCTTCCTGTTGAACCTGAGACGATGCAACTGCAGCAGAACCAGACAACACAGACCCTTGTAATGCATACAAGGTCCCACGCTTCACGCCCTTCAGTACCTTCCTCGAACCCTTGCAGACATACACAACTCCACCTTTTCCTTTGAAACTGAAGCCCTTGCTGTCGAGTAGACTCAAGGAGATCAGGTTCTTTGTCATTCGTGGAACATGCCTGACATCATTCACGGTACAGAACGAACCATCATGTGTCCGAACCTTTATGGACCCGATTCCAACAACCTTGCAGACAGCTCCATTAGCCATGACCACGTTACCACCATCTATCTGCTCGTAGGTTGTGAAGCAATCCCTGTTCGGAGACATATGGTATGAGGCTGCAGTATCCAGAAACCACACATCACCACGATGTGCCTTATCATCTACAGCCAAGGCGAGATCGTCTTCAGAACTGTTGTCCACTTCTGCCACGGCAACTGAACCTTGTTTCTTCTGTTGCCCTCTTCTCTTGGGACAGTTGTACTTCCAATGCCCCACTTCCTTACAGTTGTGACACGCATCACCTGGCTGTGGACCGGGACCCTTGGAATTCTTGCTCGAATTCCCTTTACCAGATTTCTTCTTTCCCTTTCCACCTGTAACAGCCAAACCCGATGCCTCACCACCTGTACCAGATCCGGACGCCTTATGTCTGATCTCTCTCGTATGAAGAGCAGACCTGACATCCTCCAACGACACGCTTTCTTTACCGGCAATAAAAGAATCAACGAAATTCTCATATGAACTCGGCAAAGAAACCAGCAGGATTAGGGCAGCATCCTCGTCATCAACTTGAACATCTATATTACGCAGATCCAGCAAAATAGAGTTAAGCTGTTCGAGATGTTCCCTCAAAGGCGTACCTTCTTGCATCCTCAAGCTGAACAACCGTTGCTTGAGATGCAGCTTGTTGGTTAGAGACTTCGTCATATACAGACTCTCAAGTTTCAACCACAAGCCCGCGGCAGTCTTCTCAGCAGCGACTTCGATGATGACGTCATCAGACAACGATAGCATGATGGTCGAGTGGGCCTTCTCCTCCAGGGTATTCCACTCATCGTCATCGACCGCTGCCTTCTTCTGTTTCGCAGACAGCGGCCCCCACAGCCCTTGCTGTTTTAGTAAAGCCTGCATCTTGATCTGCCATATAGCGAAGCTGTTCTTCCCCGTGAACTTTTCGATCTTCATGTTCACCGACGTCATTCTTCTGAATCGAAAAAACCCTAGCCTGATTTCCAGCCGCGGCTCTGATACCACTTGTCAAACCGGGGTGCTCAATTAGTACGATATTGTCCGCTTTGGGCCAAGCCCGCACGGTTTTACTCTTGGGTGTCCTCCCCAAAAGGCCTCGTACTAATTGGGCTAGGTGGACACTAATATACAAGAGTCCCTTCCCTTGTATTTCTGATGTGGTACTTGGATTGTCCCATAACACATGGAAGTGTGAATTAGGTTGTGTTATGACAATGAGATGGAACATGGAGTTGGTTTTGATCAAAAGATGTTAAACAATGACTAGATTGATCACACCTTGATTTCAGGGACGAAATCTAATTAAGTGGAGGGAAGTTGTAACATATCGAGTATCGCATAATAGGTCACAAAGTATGAAATCCTTCCATAATCACCTAGGACTTGCCAAAATTAGATTTGGAGTACAAACAAGTGACATGTTAATTTGAAGTTTGTAGCCCTTTAATTGCAACATTCCAAATGTTTGTATCTAATCTAATTTAGGTGTATCTCTTTCGTTTAACGTCAAAATGACAAGTCGTTTGTGCCTATACTATCATGGTGAGAAGAACATTTTCAACGAGACACATGACCTTGAAACACAGCTATATTTGAACCAACAAAGTCATTTTCTTGGTTATTTTGAGGTCGGTGGTTATTTCGAGGTCGGTCCATGGCAACTGAAGAAGGCCATACAGCCTTGCAACGTGGTAGTGTCGAAGGCCATGTCTGGCTCTTGGAAGCAGTGGTGGCCCAGAAATTCCATGTAGGGGTGTCCTCTTTCAAAATAAAAATAAAAATTAAATGATTCTTAAATAAGAAAAAGATCCGACTAGTATTCAACAAAAAAAGAATATTCGATTAATACAAGTTACAACAAAAGTTCACGTCGTATTTTTATATTTTAAAAATATTGTAAAATACACTCAGTTTCTACCGTACTCAGCAAATCTCTTTCAATATATCCTTAAGAAAATCATTCACAAAATGATCGCATAATCGATTCTGAAGCTTATTCTTAATGTAACCCAAAGCTTAAAAGGCTCTTTCAACACTTTCAGTTGCAACCAGAAAAGTCAATATAACTTTGAGAAGCAAATATACCCATGGATATGATAGATTCACTTTTGTCTTCACCATCATCTGGAGAAATTTTACAATGCTATATAGTATTGGTCCTATAGGTTTTTGCTTTTATTGTACAACTTAAAATTGTACATTTACGTTATGGTACAACTTTAGATTGTACCTATACTTTTTGTACAAATTTTTTTATGGTACAACTTGAACTTGTACCTTTATGTGATGGTACAAGTTCAAGTTGTAAAGTTGTACCATAACATAATGGTACAAATTGCTTTATGGTACAACCTAAACTTATACATTTAATGTTATAGTACAACTTTGAGTTGTACATTAAAGCACCAATGCTATATAGCATAGTAGAAGTGCTCCCATCATCTGACATAATTCATCAATTCCTTTTAATCCATGAAATAACTCATCATTCTTAACACAATGATAGTAATTCTCAAAGTCCCGTAGAAGAAAAGAGTTAGAAAGATGACAAAACTATGTAGGATAAATGAGTCGTGTTTAGTTTTAGGGATTTGTTGTCAAATTGAGGATAAAATTAATATGTTTATGATTATACATATCTTAAAATTATAATAATAAATGAAATGTAATCTAATGGAAAACTTGTTAGTTAATAAGTAGGGTGTCACAATTTCAAATCCCACAAGCCACAATTATTTTTCATTTTTTTCTATACTCCAACTACTGCCGGGGGTTCGATAATTCCCCCCCCCCCCCCCCCCCCCCAATTTTAGTGGTGTCTCAAACCTCCCTGGGTCCGCCCTGCTTGGAAGCATGTTTTGACGAACACCAATGAAAAGAGAAGGAAGAAATGAGGGACTTTTTTCCAGAAATAACACTGTTTTAAAAAATAATTCCAAAAATAGCATCCAACCCCAAAAATTTCAAAAAGAACACCATTTCACGAAAACCGCCACCCGGGTGCGCGGATCCAAAACCGCATGGGTAGGGGCCGGTTTTGCCGATCGCGTTGAACCGGGGCAGTTTGGTTGCAAACCGCACCCCCACCCGACAGTTTGGATTATATATTATTTTCCGAATAAATACCATAAGTGGTCTTGGCACAATTGGTTTAGTTGTTTATTGTGTGCAAGAAGTCCTAGGTTTGAATCCCCATCATCTCATAATAAGTTTTTTTATTTAGTAGAGATTAAAAAAAGGAGCATGTTGTGGGGATGGTGATTCGAACCCAAATATAATAAATAGTTAACTAAATTTTACACAACATCTACACCACCAAACTACAACTCTTCTTTTGGAACAAAAACATATTGCCAAATTTTATTCCTTGAACGCTAAAAATCATCAATAACTTTGAATAACCATAACTTTGTGCTCCAAAATCTGAACGTCGTGAATTTTTTTTCATTTTGCATAACTTTTTAAGCACTACAATTTTTACTAGGAATGAATTTTCAAAACAGGAATTATTTTTGGTATACAGGTTTTGGGAATAACTTACCTTCACTTTTCACAAATCCACGTACATTCCGAAATTATGTCTATGATAAACGTTTGTAGTCCTTAAAAGGTTTTGCGAAATGAAGAAAAAAATCATGACGTTCGTATTTTGGATCCCAAAGTTATGATTGTCCAAAGTTTGACGAGGATTTTTAGCGTTCAAGGAATAAAACTTTGTCAATATATTATTGTTTCAAAAGAAGAGTTGTAGTCTGGTGGTGTAGATATTGTCCTAAAGTTAGTTAACTATTTACTATATCTGGGTTTGAACCACCATCTCCACAACATATGGTTTTTTTTAATCTTTACTAATTAAAAAATCTTAATATAGGATTATTGGAATTCGAACCTAGGACGTCTTGTACACAATATTGTGCCAAGACCACTTATGGTATTTATTTGGAAAAAAAATATATAATAACTGCCGGGTGGGGGTGTGGTTTGCAACCAAACCGCTCCGCCCCCACGCGATCAACAAACTGTCCCTACCCGTGCGGTTTTCGTCGAAAACCGCGCCCCCGGGTGGCGAATTTCGTAAAAGGGTGCTATTTTTGAAATTTTTTGGGGTTGGGTGCTATTTTTGAATTTTTTTTTTAAACAGTATATTTCTAGAAAAAGTCCAGAAATGAGTCAATCTATTAATTCTAGGTTCACAGATAACAAGTTGATGGACAACTCTAGATCTTGATTTTTTTTAGAAATTTGTAAATATGAGTTATGTACCTTAAAAAAATCCACCAGAAAGAAAGTATTTTTTCTTCATTAAATTGGTCATTTTTCTGAGTACGTTTCTACTATAGATCTACTTCTCATCTGCTAGTCAAGCGTAACAACTAGTCTTGCAAAATCATGCAAAGAGTGAATTCCAACCAACTTTGCCCCTTCACCAACTTGCACATCCATGTCAACTTATTTATATCAAGCTGGTTGGGATTTCAAGCTTTCTAGCATTTTTTCTTCATTAAATTGGTCATTTTTCTGAGTACGCTTCTACTATAGATCTACTTCTCATCTGCTAGTCAAGCGTAACAACTAGTCTTGCAAAATCATGCAAAGAGTGAATTCCAACCAACTTTGCCCCTTCACCAACTTGCACATCCATGTCAACTTATTTATATCAAGCTGGTTGGGATTTCAAGCTTTCTAGCATTTGTTCTTGCATTCATCTCAACCTTGCCTTGTACTGATCTCTTTTACTAATTTCAGCCTCGGCCAATGGAAGATGAAAGGGCTCTTCTATCCATGTTCCTCGTGGTAGCTTGTTTCTTTGTCTCGTGGGTTTTCGTGCACAGATGGAACCAGAGGAACAAGAAAGGTCCAAAGACGTGGCCAATCGTTGGAGCAGCCATTGAGCAGCTGATGAACTTTGACAGGATGCACGACTGGCTAGTCAATTACTTGTCTGAATCTCGGACTGTCGTGGTTCCAATGCCATCCACTACATACACTTACATAGCAGACCCTGCAAGTGTTGAGCATGTTCTCAAAACCAACTTTGCTAACTATCCAAAGGTATAAGTAAAAAGAACGGCCAATTTTCCACCTTTCTTCTGCAGTATTTTCAGGTACTAACAGTTAATATGCTATGAAAACAAGGGAGAGACGTACCATTCATACATGGAAGTTCTGCTTGGAGATGGGATATTCAACGTCGATGGTGAGCTCTGGAGGAAACAAAGGAAAACAGCTAGCTTTGAATTTGCATCCAAGAACTTGAGGGATTTCAGTACAGTTGTCTTCAGAGAGTACAGCCTTAAACTCTCTGCTATTCTCACTCAAACTTCTTTCCACAACCAAACAGTAGATATTCAGGTATAATGTTCAATTCAACACTGAAGTTTGTCTAATGTATTCTTGTTCCTATAACTATCTGACCTGTAATTTCTTGCACAGGAACTTTTTATGAGGATGACTCTGGATTCAATATGCAAAGTCGGGTTTGGAGTGGAGATAGGAACTCTTGCACCGAACCTGCCAGAAAATCAGTTTGCACAGGCTTTCGATACTGCAAATATCATCGTGACACTTCGGTTCATCGATCCTTTGTGGAGGATCAAGAAGCTGTTCAATGCAGGCTCAGAAGCTCTACTCGACAAGAGCATCAAAACAATCAATGATTTCACGTATTCTGTAATCCGAAGAAGGAAAACAGAACTAGAAGAAGAAGCTCAAGCACCTTGTAAAGATAACAAGGTGGTAAGTTCTATTCATTCAACAATAATGACAACTACCCCTACATATTCCACAGACACCAATGATATGTTTGCTTTCTCGTGTGGCAGATGAAACAAGACATATTATCAAGGTTCATAGAGCTAGGCAAAGACCCAGAGAGCAAAATGACAGACAAGGGCCTAAGAGATGTTGTTCTCAACTTTGTGATAGCCGGTCGAGACACGACAGCCACAACTCTCTCATGGGTTGTTTACATGATAATGACACATGGACATGTAGCCGAAAAGCTCTACATGGAGCTCAAAACATTTGAGAATGAGAGAGCAAATGAAGAGAATGCAACATTGATTCAATGTGATGATGTGGATGACATTGAATTATTTAACAAGCGTGTAATGCAGTATGCAGGGCTTTTGAACTATGATTCATTAGGGAAACTGCATTACCTCCATGCTGTGATTACAGAGACACTTAGGCTTTACCCAGCAGTCCCTCAAGACCCAAAAGGCATCCTAGAGGATGATGTGTTACCAGATGGTACTAAAGTGAAAGCCGGAGGCATGGTGACTTATGTACCCTATTCCATGGGAAGGATGGAGTATAACTGGGGACCTGATGCAGCTTTGTTCAAGCCAGAGAGATGGCTGAAAGATGGGCTGTTCCAGAACTCGTCTCCTTTCAAGTTCACAGCATTTCAAGTAAGTCTTTTCTAGAACCACTTTGCCACTAAACCAATCTTGTAATGGTTGGAGCTAAAGGGAGCTCTCTGTCTGTTGATGTGTTTGCAGGCTGGACCAAGAATCTGCCTTGGTAAAGACTCAGCATATCTCCAAATGAAGATGGCACTAGCCATTTTGTGCAGGTTCTTCAAGTTCAATTTGGTGCCAAATCACCCAGTTCAATACCGAATGATGACCATTCTGTCGATGGCACATGGCTTGAAGCTGAAAACAGTTAGATGCTTGTGACATATAAGTATATTTATGCAAATCACTAAATGGTTACTGTACTCCATGTTGAATAACCACTAGAAATTCAGAGTTCTAAACTGAACTAACAAGAAAGTTCTAATTGCACCATGAGGGATCACCATATAGATCAAACAGCAATCTTTCATAACACATCATAAAAGTGATCATACACCATAAATGAGGAATAAATGAAGAACTCGTCACCTCATTTCCAATATGAGTTTCTTGGTTCAACACGGAGGAGGCTTTATACAGATAGCTTCAAAGATTTCAAGTACACAGCGATTTAGGAGTTAAATATTCATGCATATGATGGAATAAGGTAACTGGAAGGACATCATGGTTTGCACTTAATTAAGTAACTTCTGCTTCTTCTCTTGCCACTCACGGATCTCAGTATCAACCTTGGCCTGAACAGTTGCATGAAATCCAGGGTACGGTTCATAACCGAAGAAGGTCTGCAGAGTCTGAGAAAGGGCAGAGGAAATTCAATGGAACGTGGCAGAAGGAAAATTGCCGAAAACCAGTGTAAGTGATGAAATGAGAAACCAGTTATTACCTCCAATAACACAAAGAAGGGAGCCATTAGAAATGCTTGAATGAGGTTGTCCAAAAGAGCTGGTGCTCGTTTCTATAGAACATCAAATCAACACTTGAGCCACAAAACTAAATTCAATAAGACATCACTGAATTTCAAGATTAGAAGATTACTAAACCTCAAAGACACCATGCCCAATGAACTGTCCAGTCCAGCATACTATCTGGGCAACCACAACAACCTGAAACAACATATAAATGGAGCTCTCAGCACATGAATTAGATTTCCCCAACTTGAAGACAAAAAATGGACAACTTATATATGACGCCAACTTCAGGTATGACTGATAAAATCAATCTAGTTTTTATCACTAGTGTCCCACAAGCAAAAAATGGATTCTCAGCTTGATAATCAATGAGTTTTGGCTTCATGGCAAGACTAACAAATTTGTTGGGCAGAGTCTAAACAGTATCGAAGCAGTAAAAACAATTACAAAGTCAAAAGTACAGCTCCAGAACTTTATCAGCGTGGTTAGGTGGTGGTGTACTTTAATCAGATGAAAAGCCAAAGATGTCAGCATCTTTGTTTCAAGTACATATTCAAAATCAGAACGACTTGAGTTTAAGAATTTCAGAAACACAATCAGAGGAACTACAATCAACGTAGGTGAGAAAGCGATATATAAAAAAATCATGTTCCTTTTCACTTTCGTCCCACCTTCCAAGCAAGGGAGAATCCGAGCCAGCAACCCAAGAAGCTGCTGGCTACCCAGCAGAAGAGCAAAAGCAGAGCAGCCAAGGAGCCAGCTTTCTTATCCAAACAGATATAGAAAACACCATAGATCACTGTAAACAACAACCCGACATTGAGAACTAGAAAGGCATCGATCCCCAAGAGGGAGAACTCAAACTTGGGCTGTAAAGAAGGCGTGAAGTAGAGAATCAATTGGGCAGTGAAGAGAATCGGCCAGACGAATATCATGTGAATCAGAATGTTAGTTGGGTTGCTGTGATAAGCTCCATAGAAGGCGAAGTGCCGCTCCAGATCAAACAGCGAACACCTTCCCATGAAAACGAAAACTGGAACTCAGTTTTTCTATATGCCTGGTCTGGGAGCTCTGAAGAGAAAACAATAATTGGGTATTGTCAATTTGATGAACAAGGAGAAGGGTTGTGTCGATTAAAAGGAATCAAGGGATGAGATACTGGAAAATGTCGAGACTTTGGTCGATGGGAAATAGAAGAATACGAAGGATGGGAAAGCTTTGGGCTTTGGAGGGTGGGAGAGGCGGAAGAACAGAGGAAGCCGCAAAGTCCAAGGAAACGAATACAAAAATACAAGCATGTAAAGGAATTCGGCAAAAGTTTGGTTTTCGTTGGTTAGGTAGGTGGCTTGGGAATGGATCAGGTCAGTAACCTTATGGTGAGTAACCATGAATAACCCATCCAAATCAGCATGACATCAGCATCCTCCCTCTCATAGAAAACCTTTAATTTTTCCCTCTTTAATCTTTGACGAACGATTTCTCGCTCATTTTAAGTCGAAATTTAATTTTTTTTGCACAGTTAGATCAGATTAATTGTGCTCTTCAAAATGATATCCACTTTAATATATTTTTCGAACAAAAAAAAATTGAGCCATTTTTTACCAGCCTATACCATATGGTATTGACTGGTATTGAAATAAAAGCATACCTATGTTTTGAAAAACGTACCATGGTGGTATGAACAAACCAATACTGTAGGATGGTTGAATACATGATAGTAGAAGTATATTAATTGTAATTTACGACTTTTAACATTGTATACCACACAATACCACCCCGTACCAGGGTGGTATTGTATGGTATTGTGTGGTATTTTTTGGTCCTGTAATTTGTTCACCCAGAAATTTGTAGATCCAATAGATCATGATGAACTCGTCCATTCTGTGCAAACGTTTTCAAAAACGAATTAAAAACGAAGAAGATACCATACAATACCACCCCGTACCAGGGTGGTATTGTATTGTGTTGTGTGGTATTTTTTTGTCCTGTAATTTGTTCACCCAGAAATTTGTAGATCCAGTAGATCATGATGAACTCGTCCCTGCTGTGCAAACGTTTTCAAAAACGAATTAAAAACGAAGAAGATACCATATGGTATGCAGTTGGTACCGAGAGGCCAGAATTTTTTTTTCCTCAAAAAATATTGAAAATTGATCTCATTTTGTAGAGCACGGTGAACTCGTTCCATCTGTGCAAAAATAATTAAAATCCGAGTTAAAACGAAAAAGATATGAGTCAATTAAGAAAGCTAGTGAAAATAAAAATAGCCTTTAATTCTCCATCCTTAGATCTGGATTTTCTAAATGAAGGGTCCAGATTTGGTTATTGATGGGTGCATAACCCATGGTTATGCACCCTATCTTGAGCCAGGTGGCTTTAGGTCATTGCTTTGCTGGATACTTGATACTCATCCCAGATTTTGCTCCCTCGTGACAATGCTTATTAGTTTGTTTTATCCTGTAGGGCAGCGTGGAATTGATTACCTGCTTTGTTTCGCTTCGGTCTCAATTGGCCTTCCACAAAGCATTACGAATCCTTGATTTGAATACTGGTGTCTGGTTAATACTTAATAACACTGTTATAAGACCGACCCGAGTCGGTTGGTCCGACCGCCAGACACCCGGTCGTCATCTCGGTTCAGATCAGTCAAATAGCCGCTTCGGGTCAAATGGCCGTTAGGTGAGCTGTCAACACGGTTAACCGTGCGAACCGCTCATACCGCTCAATCGGTTTTTCATTTTGGGCCGCCTGATTTTAAAATAAAATAGAAAATATAAAATGCAAAATTGCGGGTTGAAAAGTCTGGCGAAACTTGGAACCCTAATTTTGCTTAACACTCGCCTGCCTCCCCTTAGAAAAAACTGAATCTGGTCACCATCGCCTTCCGATGGAGGTTGGGTTCTCGACAAGGAGAGACGACGACCTGAATTGTTTGTAATCGAGAGAGATTGGAGAAGAGGGAAAATTCGGGTAGGGGCGGAGCTCTGAGAACATGCGAAGGGGAATGGAAAAAAGAATAGTAGAAGAAGACAAGAGAATGGCAACGGCGATTGAAGAGGGAAATGGGAAGCTACGTCTGCGTGAAGGAGAGCAAGAGGGAGGGTGGGGGGAGAGATTCTCTTTTTTGTTCTGTGTTCGTGGGAAAGAGGGGAGGAGCGGCGGGGAAGAATGAGAATGGTGTGGGGTGGGGAGGTATCGGTGTAGTGTCGTTAGGCTAGGATTTGCACTTTGCAAATTATTATTATGTAATGGAAAATTACAAAGGGATACATGAAATTAAATTTTATTTTAGTCATTAAATTATTAAATTAGTACCTTATGTGTCTTCTACTTATGATATTAATTTTTATAAGATACCGGTTCTCTAACGATTTTTTCACGGTTTAATACCGATTGGACCACTAAAGTACGAGCCGTTCACATTATCGGGTCATGCTTCGGTTCGGTTCTGACAACATTGCTTAATAGTATCATATTGAAAAGAAGAAAAAAAAACATTAGTGACATATGCGTGTTTAACATTTTCTGTTAAAAGGATTCAAAAAAAAATTATGTTAAAAGTTATCTTAATTAGTTTCCACTTTTACCTTCTTCCGGTCATTTTCTTCGTTTCTCACTCTTTCAGGAGAGTTTTCAAATTTTCTCCTGGTTTTACCGGCTATTGGAATGGATCTATCGATGGTAAATGCGATTTTCTATTTTCATCTTCTTCATGTTATCTCCCATTGCCATTGGTAGTGACTACAGTCATATGAATGGTAGAAGAACTTGTGTTGAATTCGAATTGCAGATCTATTATAATTTGTAGGTTCCCCCACTTTAAAATTCGTTGGTGTCATAAATTTGTTTGGTATATAAAAGTCACGATTTCATGTTTACTATTCATTAAGAGGGGTTTTAGTAATTTTATCAAATTTTAAGGATAAATTTTCAAGGAGTACTTTGGCAACTTTCTAATAGTTTCTCTCTTTTTGTTATAACTCATTATCTCCCTATTTCTTTCCTCTTAACCATGACTTTTATAATTGTTGGTATATAAAAGTCATGGTTCCATGTTTTCTATTCATTAAGATGATTTTTTGTTCTTTGTGTTGAAATTGATTTTTTCGTATTTGGTTTTGTATTCTTACTATTCTCTTGCATTCGAGACTGACTTTCGTTTGTGGTTTTGCAGTTTTACTCATCTCTCTCGCTCGAGTCGAATAGGAAGTTAATGATGTAATTTCTCACTCTCAATCAAAAAGGACGGAAGTAACATTAGAAGCAACGAAATACATAATTTTTGTTGATTTTTTCATATTCTGTATTTTTCTTCTCTTTTCCATCTTAGTTGAAAATCCGTGTTAAATTCTAAGTTTTTTTTTGTTTGTTGGGCATAATAGATGCATAATGATTTATCTCTTTGCTAAATCAAATAGGTTTTTCTTACTCAATAATGTGTGGATTCGTAGCCTCATTGGCAAGTGTCAGAGCAGAAGCGTGCAAACGATAATCCAGAGTTCCACAAACGAACACAAATTTAATGTGGTTCACTAACACAATGTGTGCTAGCTATCCACGGGCAGGGGAGAACAAATTTCACTGATTTTAAGGAGAGTACATGTTACAAACCAAAATCCGGAACAGACAAACCAAGCAAACTAACCTTACTACAGATTAGGGTGATGAAGAGTATTTATAGAACACTTCTCCTAATCCCAAACAGAAAACCAAAAACCTTTTCCCAAACATACAAGGAAAAGGTCAAAACAAAGCTCAAACACAAACCCAAATAAAATAGGCCCAAAACACAAATCAAACCCAAATCAAATTCAAGTCATATTCTAACAATCTCCACCTTGACTTGAATTTTCTCTCAATTACCAAATGTACCAGACGCAACCAAAGTTGCCAGATGTACAAGATGCAACCAAAGTTGTCAGATGTACCCAACTCCTCCAAATCAGCTATACCAGAATCTCCCCTGGCTCCAAATGCCCAAACCATTCGGCAAGTCCAACCCATGTTGAGACTTGCCATTCAGAACCAGCTTGGTGCACTTATCACCAACAGAACATGTCAAAAAAAAAAAACCTTGTAGATAATACAAGGCACCCCGTTTGACACCTTTCAAAATCACCTTAGAACCCTTGTAGACAGACAACACTCCAACTTCACCTTTGAAACTGAAACCCTTACCGTCGAGTAGACTCAAAGATATCATATTCTTAGTCATCTCTGGAATATGCCTAACATTGTTCAAGGTGCGAACAAAACCATCATGTGTCCTCATCCGGACGGATACTCTTCCAACAATCTTACAGATAGCACCATTGGCCATAGAAACATGTCCTCCATCTATAGGTTCATAAGTTGAAAAACACTCCCTGCTTGGACACATATGATAATCAGCTGCAGTATCTAAATACCACACATCCTGATGATGTACCTGTTCATTCACTGCTAAGGCTAAACCATCTTCAGAATCAGAGCTACTTTCTTCCGCCACAGCAACAGATGATTCCTTCTTCTCCTGATATTTCTTTATTTTAGGACAATCGAATTTCCAATGCCCTTTCTCCTTACAGTAATGACATATATCATCCTTCAAACCAACAGAATTCGAATTTATATTCGCCTTTCTATTACCATATTGTTGTCCACTACTTCCCGTAGCAGCCAACCGAGATGCCTGATTTTCCGAACCTGAACCAGACGCCTTATGTCGAACCTCCCTAGTATGTAAAGCAGATCTGACATCTTCTAAAGACAAACTATCTTTCTCAGCAATACAAGAATCCACAAAATTCTCGTATGACTGTGGCAAAGATACTAACAGAATTAAGGCAGCATCCTCATCATCTACTTTAACATCAATATTCCGCAAATCTAACAAGATAGTATTGAGTTGATCTAGATGATTCCTGAGAGGCATACCTTCCTCCATACGCAAACTGAACAAACGTTGCTTCATATGCAACTTGTTGGTTAAAGACTTTGTCCTGTATAGACTTTCAAGCTTCAACCACAAGCCCGCGGTAGTCTTCTTAGTAGCAACCTCAGTAATGATGTCATCAGCCAAACAAAGCAAGATTGTAGAATGAGCTTTCTCCTCCAAAGTAATCCGCTCTTCTTCATCTATGCTTTTCTTCTTCGATTTCTCAGACAACGGAGCCCACAAACCCTGTTTTTTAACATGGTTCACTAACACAATGTGTGCTAGCTAATCTACGAGCAGGGGAGAACAAATTTCATTGATTTTGAGGAGAGTACAAGTTACAAACCAAATTCCGGAACGGACAAACCAAACAAACTAACCTGACTGACCTTACTACAGATTAGGGTGATGAAGAGTATTTATAGAACTCTTCTCCAAATCCCAAACAGAAAACCAAACACCTTTTCCCAAACATATAAGGAAAAGGTCAAAATAAAGCTCAAACACAAACCCAAACAAAATAGGCCCAAAACACAAATCAAATCCAAATCAAATTCAAGTCATATTCTAACATCAAGCAAGTGTGAACTGCTACAAAACTCTCTCACACTATCTTTGTGATTTTTCTTGCTGGTTTGTAATCTTACTATATATTATGGTTGTTCAAAAACAATTTCTTGCCATATAAGCACTTGGAGAATTCACAAGTTGTCAAGGTGGACAATTTTTGTACAACCAAAAAATTTAGTTAATGAGCTATTTATGGAGTTATCTCTCTCCTTTTAAGTTTTCTTTTATTCAATAATTCTTTTTAATTTTTATATTATATCTATGTTTGTAGAAAAAGACTAATATCTGTAGAGTGATATATCATATTTAGTTAAATAAATTATTAAACTTGATCAAGTAAATTTTCTATTGTTTTTTTACTAGAAAATAAATAATAAGTTATATGTTATTGAAAATTTTAAACAAATACAAACACATAAAAAATAATATTTTCATCGATTAAGCAAAATATAATGATGGAAATATAGAAAATAACTGTTAGAAAATCAATCTACTTTAAAAAATGAACTATGTTATTTTATATTTTTGGCTATTAAACACTCTCTTATTTAGATATGGCAACCAAACCCATGGTCGCAGGTACCCAACCGTCTCCGACCCAGTCAATACGGGGAATCTCCGCACTGATTGAGTATGGGGAAAACCCGCAAAAATTTTTATGGAGATGGGCGGATATGCTTTTGAAATCCCCATCCCCATCCCCAAACCCGCCCCACCGAGGATATTATGTTATATGCAGAAAATATAACATCCACTTATGTAATTGATGACACCCAAACTGTAATTTCATCCACTTATGTATCAGTTCCATAATTTTGGGCAGGTAGTACCCATATTTTTTACTTATTTTTTATGGTGAGTAGCTGATGGGGCGGGTATGGAAATGAGTTTGTAAAATCTTCCACCATATGGGTATTGGGCGGCTATGAGTTTAGGTATTTCAAAATGGGGATGGTTATGGTTTAGGCAAACCCGCCCCATTGTCATCCCTACTCTTATTTCTAATTAATACATCTATAAAATAAAATAAGTATTATATAGTAAAAGGTCTAAATAGAAACTTGATGATGAACATGTATTATATGGCACGTGAGTGTTAGAGAAATCTTTGTTGACGATGTACGATAAATATTATATTTCATCAGCCACTGACCTAGCATTAACCAAACATGGGTTGACAATTTTCGTTTAATAGTTGAATGTCTTCTACATTAAAGGTCTTTATAGTTAGAAGACTCTAAATCGAGCTGTTAGGTAAAAAATGAAGAATCTTTATAAGCATGAGATCAACAAGGCAATTCTAATAAGTCATTTGGTTGCATGGTTGTGAGTATGTGACTCCATACCAAATTTTGACTATAAAAAAAGATTTTACCATATCAAAATGTCAAAACAAAAATGTTAGTTTGTAACAGTAAGCAATATGTATTTAGATCGAGTTATCCTATCCACAAAATTTTGTTGAGTATTCCATTGAACGAGGTGTGTTCAAAGATCTTAATTAGGGTTACAAAATAAAGTAAACTCTTTATATACATTTAGATATTAACAATAGATGTGTCTATAAGACATCCAAGAATTCATCCGTGTGAAATGTCACAATGTTTGTATGAGTTTTATTTTATTTTTTAAAATCAACTTTGTCAAAAAAATAATAATTTAATTCTTCAAATGATACGACGTTTTTAATGCACCTATATTTATGTGCATTGTAGTTGTTGACATGATTTATCAATTATTAAGATATATAATGCAAATTTTTGTTCCAAAGTAACACCAAAAATAAAATTTTTTTTTCAAATGCACATTAAAAAAATTGGAACATTATACACTAAAGGATCATGTTAAGACAAGAACCTTTGAAAGTGTGTGAGAGTGTCTTGGTTTGAGATTCTTACAAGCCAACATGTAGACAACAACTATGGGTTGAAGGTTACTACAAATTTCATGAATTAGCAATTGGTACAGATTGAGTAAATAAAATATAATAGCTATACCTTTCAGAATTTTCAATATTTTAACCAAATATTTTGTATTAAATCGTTTGTATCGCATCAAAGTATTAACCATTTTTCTGTTATTTTTAATAATTTTTTAATTCTTTTCTTTATTAAATTACAATTTTTTTGAAAGGTATAACTATTAAATTTTGCTAAAAGAAATGCTAACCGGGACTTAATGTTTGGCTAATACTTTGTATTTTGAAAGGTATGCCTGATAATTTTAAAGTTTGAAAGATTTGGTTAATAAATTATATTTACTCTATTGTATAAGATACTAAATTTGAGTTTCTTGATATACAAATTTTGACATAAGATCCTCAGCAGAGACTTAATGAACATTCACATAAAAATGAGTCAAGATTAGATAATTTGATCATCGTAAGGGGTATGGCGTGTGTCAAGTTTCACTTGGGATAAACACATTTTATCCAATAATCAAGTATTTCTATCCAATAATCTGGACTCTTAATAATTGTTTGAGAGTTTGTCCTAACTCGAGAATCACGAATTGTTATATATTTTATAATATTAGAAATTTGAGTGGCTTGGTTGACAAACCTTTGTATATATTCTAAATGTGACGTGATAAACCTTTAAAATATGATTTATGATTGGAGAATCGAAACTATGAACATATTGAGAATTTTTAATATGAACATATAGCATACTCACTTATGAAGTGTGAGCATAAAAAAGTTAGAAGATTAAAAAGTTTTAAACATATAGATAAATTAATTTCTATAAATGATGAAATGAAATTTTTCGGCCAACGGGCCGGGTAAAAAACTAGTTATGTATTGAGAGTTATATTTTGCTAAATATACCTAGAGTGTTATTTTCAATTATCTAGAGTGTTATTTCTTGCAAGCGAAAGGACATATCTAGTTATAATAAAATTCAAATTATTGGTTCATCTCCAATTACGGATTGATGGAATTGAGAGGTCGTTTGGATAACGAATTCTAATATATTAATTTGATCCAATTGTTTTATTTTGAGATATTTTGGTGAAATTGATCCATTTAGCAACATGAAATTTAGATGAAGTTCCTAACGAATTTCAAATTGATTAGTTTTGAGCCTATTGAAATTGTCTGAGGTGAAGCAGACGATTTGAATTGACTCATTTTAAATGACTCATTTTGTAAAATGGGAAAATTGACTTGAAGGATTTCATATTCTTCCTCAACGACAATCTCACCATTAAAGGCTTTGATTGTCGATGGAACTCCGTCAAAGAGTATGCGTTAGTTTGTGTTTCCTTTCCTCCCCTAGCTATTTGGGAAGATATGCTTATATGAGTTGTGTGTTGATGGAAAGATGATGCGAATATAGCTGATATAATTGGTAATCTTATTTGAAGAGTCATATGTTTCTTTCTCCCATGTAGCTGAGCAATCAAATGAAGAGTGATGGTGATATGGAAGAGGTAACTGATTATAGATAATGAACAATGGGCTCGTTCGCTTGTTGAATTTGAAATGAGGGTTTTGAGTTTTAAAAACCTTTAGATTTTGGATGGATTTGTTTCATTATGAATTTATGGTGGACATGTCTCACATTATTGTTTTTCATTATCAAATCCCAAATGAAATATGGGATTTGCAAATCCGTGGGGTGCCACGGATTTTTGTTCATTAGCAAACAATATATGTGTGTCAAGTCCTTGATACTTGAAATTTGGTTGCCAAATCCATCTCCCAAATCCTGTCAAGTCCTATACAAGTATGGCAGGTTTGAAGATATAGGTCTCTTGTATAGATATGCATATACTTGTTCTAGTTTTTATGGAACATATTATGGCTCGTTACTAAAGGTTTGTATAGTACTTAATAAAGTTTCGATTTAGAATAGATAAATATTTTTCTTTCTCGATCAATGACATCAATCCTCCTTTTGATGCGTATGAATGAAATTAGTCAAGGTATTTGCCACCAATTATGTCTGTTAAGAGAGCACTTTGGCTCTGATACTAGTAAGGACGGAATGAGACAGCCAATATGAGATTAACTTGAAAATAGTTTGTAAAGTAAATGATACTAGAAATGACCAGATTAGCAAAAATTAAATACTGGAGATGACAAGATTAGCAAAAAGTAAATACCGGAGATGACCAGATTAGCAGAAGATAAATACTAGAGATGACCAATTTTGCATAAAATAAATACTGGAGAGGACTAGTTGAACTGGAGATGACCTGTTATGCACGAAATAAATAAAAGTTGAAGATGATTTGAAAAAGATTAAGTAAAACTTGATAGTTTGATAGACTTCTTACACATGAATTTTTGAGAGAAGATGATGGGAGGAAGCTTTGCAAGAGAGCAATTCCCACTCAAAACAACTCTACTGCAACAAGTGAAGGGAGTCTCCTTTTATAGAGAAATGGAGTACCCTTTTGGTAAATAAATTGAAAAACATAATGATGACAATGTGGGCACTTATATGATTATGTCACATGTCATAATAAAATTACATTTTTAATATAAAGAAAAATAGATAATTTGTGGTCTTCTTTCCATAACCAAATTGAGTGGGTTGAAAGTGGAGTCACTTCTTTTTTATCTTTAGGATAGTGGGTTTGAAGTGGAGTCACTTCTTCTTTGTCTTTATGATAGTGGAAGAAGCAATGTGGTCACTTCTTCTTTGTCTTCAACTTAGGGCTCTTTGTTGGCAAAGAACCAAACACTTCTTCATCCGGGTCATGGTTTTGGAACGTTGAATCTGCGTAAGATGTTGAGCTAGGCGCCACATCTTTGAGAATTTGGAAGTATTCTTCTTCAGTCTTGGCGCCAGCTAAGAGAGCACTAATTGAGGATTTTGTTTGCAAAAATTGCGTTGAGGATTTTTCGATAACTTTGGACAGTTCAGGATTGTTATTGAACCATTGGAGGACTTGAGGTTTGTAGGCTTGTTCTGGGCGAGGATTTGCAGCCCAATATTTGGTTTTGAAGTTGCGGCCTAACATGGGTAGCTTTGTGATGGCACAGGTTTGGTAACTGAATTCCCAGGCTTTAATCGAAGGAACTTTGATGTAGTAACAGAATTTGAGGAGGGGTAATCCTGGACCAGCATATTTTTGACAGAAGGTTTGATATCTATCTTGTATCTCATCTGGATAGATATTTTCAGTTGGCCCAAAAAGATCCCACCAGTGCATAAACCAGCTGGGGAAAATAATGGGAGTTTTGTAATCCCAGAAAAAACTCCAGGAGTGTCGATACATATGGTTTTGCTTGAAGAAGGCATTAATCCAAGCTTCATGGTAATCCCGGTAATTGAAGGATTGGCAGATTTGCGGGTGGTTAAGAGCAATAGTAGCAGGGAATTTTTGTTGGTGTTTGGGCTAGTAGGCCATTGGCGAGGGTGGATAATTTGGTGGATTTTGCAGGTTGAGTGGGTATTGAGTGTTTTGTCTGAAGGATCAAATTTGTGGGAAAAGGTGACTGATCCAGTTTCTGTGAGGATAAGTTCATAATATTTGTGAGTTTTGTTGAGGGATCTTGGTTTGAAGAACCACTCATTGAGGAAATGTTTGGCAGTAACATTTGGATATTGATAGTAGAAACCATCTTCGACAACGAAAATGGGTTGAAAAGTGTTTTTCTTAAAAATACGTTTGAAATCGATTTTGAGGGGCTTGGACAACCACCACCTCTTGGGTTTTGGAAAAAACGGTTTTGAGAGGGGCTATCGAAGATGCCACCTCTGTTGAGGTAGGCGCGACATCAAGATGATGTTGTTGATAGATTTGTTTGGTTTCTTCGGAAGAGATGGGTGTGGGTAGGTTGCCATTTGGCGTTTGAGTATTTGAAAGAATTAGTTTAGAAGGGGAAATTGTTGAGGTAGTTGAAGCTTCAGTGGGAAGCTTTTGTTTAGAACCACAAACTGCAATAAATTTTTGAAGGTAATTTTGAGCTTCAAGAAGAAGCTTATCAATATTGATTAAAGCTACCAAGGACAACCACCACCTCTTGGGACATAATTTAAACTACCAAGGAACCGCTGTAATTGATTTTTGTCTAAAATTTCTTCAGGAAATTTATCTGCAAATTGAAGAGATCTTTCGATTGGAACAATTGTTCCTTGACTAATGTAGTGACCCAAAAAACGTATCTTAGTTTGAAAAGACAAAGATTTTCGCTTTTCAAACGTCACTCGTTCAAAAGCCACTTTAGTTGATGTGTCCCATGCTAAGTAGCTTAAACTTGTCTTGTTCCGCTTCGTTAATAATTTCCCGAGCTTTAGATACTCTTGTATTAACATTGAAAGATTTTGCCCACTCTTCCTCTTCTTTACCCGAGCTTATTTTGGTCATTAAGGATCTCGCCTCGCTCCTTCCTTAGCTGGTTTCGGTTGTATGGGAAGTGAAGATCTCGCAGAGCAGCATATTAGTAATTTATAAATTGCCAGCGGAGACACTACTCACGATGAGAGTTTAGGTTTAGAGACAGCCAGACCGTTACGTCAAGTGACTTCAAGAAATAAATTCAGATGTTTAAAATGTTGGTCAATGGACGAAGAAAAAACCAGGACATCATCAATATAAACTATTATGAAATCAAAATAAGGAGAGTAGATTTGATTCATAATTCTTTGAAATTCTGAGGGAGCATTCAAACGAAACGGCATGACGTTCCATTCATATTGGTGATAACATCGGATTTGCACATGTTTGCACCCTCGTTTCTTGATCATTTTGGCTTGAGTTTCTGCTTTCTTGAACTATTTTACGCTAGGTTGTATTACTTTGTCACATTTCAGGTCCTAGCATGTAAATTGAAGCATAGGCGCAAGTTTCAAGTCAATCGGAGATCATTTGGCAATTCGGGAGAAGAAACACGAGCATGATCTGAGGAATAATGGACTTCTACCTCATATTATGGATAAAGAATCATGCAAGCTTGTCATGAAAAGAAAGAGGACGAGACTACGAGCGTCTGGGATCAAACGGCGACTGATTCGGAGTCCGGTCGAGGGAGTAACGAAGCATTAAACAGAGGCTGAGCAAGCCACACGGGCATCCTGGATCTCCACACGGCCGTGTGGGTCGTGGCCGTGTGGAAATCACCGAGCCTTCACACGGGCAGCTGGGAAAGCCACACGGCCGTGTGGCCTGGCCGCGTGATCGGGAATTGCTGTTTAAAACCCGATTTTTAGCAAAAGGAAAGGGGAGAGCTGGGTTTTTGGTTCCCAAACACCCAAGGGATGAACTCTAGAGAGAGAGCGACTTAGGAACATTCTTGGAGCTATTTTGGAGGATTTCTTCGCCATTGGAGCTCGGGAATCAAGCTTGGAGATGGAGATTGAAGATCTAGATCAGATTTCTGTAGTCTCTCTCTTCTCTATGGAGTAACTTCCCTTCACTTAGGTTTTGAGGAACCCTAGTTCCATGTGTTAGGATCTTTCTTGTATGAAGTTTTGGATGCTATATTGTTTGATTATAATCGATTGAGGCATGATTTATTGAGTCAATTTAATCTTGATCAAATTCTCTTGATTTCTGTTTTAACCTATGATAGATAGAATCTGATTAGGTTAAGAGAGCTTCCTTGATTGATAGTGGTGAATTGGTTGTGCGAGAGTCAATCAATTCACTGCTTTGTACTGGAATTCATTCAAGTAGTGGAGTTCTGTGTTCATAGCCTCAGCTTTCTATCCGGGTGAAGACTAGTCGTCTGCCGGGTAGTTGGACTGAGAGGGCTTGGTCAGCTTAAGAGATTCCAAGCTAATTTAGGATCTTCCGCAGTTTAATCAAAAGTAGATCAACCAAAGGTAATTGCAACTTGGACCTAATTGAGGAACTAGGGGGAATCATACCTAAGTGAGTTCCCAACTTGTAATTAGTAAAGTAGTCAGTAGAGTAGTTTATAAATCAATCCTTAATCTAGTTTGCTAGATAATGAAGTGAAGCTAAGTAATAGTAACTCTAGAGACCCGTGGATTCGATATTTATTACTTGTGCCACTATACTGCAGTCCCTTTCATTGGTTACACTTGGCCATTGTTAGGTGTTGTGTTTTAGCGTGTCAATTGGCCAAAGGGAACGGTAAAAGCAGTTTTATAGAGGTCTGTTTCTTTGATTTGGATTTGCCAAAATCCGGATTTCATGTCAAATTTAGAAAATATTAGGGACTGTGAAAGTTTTTGGTGTAGATCCTTTTGGTTGGGGATATGATACCTAATCCATTTCAGAGCCTTATTCAACAATTTGTAGTTTATAATAAGATGAGGAACGCCATGTTCCTTTTTTGCATTATTAATGACATAGAAAGCAGAACAACTCCAAGGGGATTAGCTAGATCTGATAAGGCCCTTTTTGAGCAATTCTTTAATTTCTTGTCGACAATGTTTTTCAAGGTCTGAATTCATTTGGATAGGCCTAGCCTTGGTGGGAATGAGATTTTTTGTGAAATCTTTTTCGTAAGGGAGATCAACCTGATGTTGTTTTTTATGCCAAAAAGCATTGGGTGTATCAGCACAAATAGAGCTTTCAATGTGCTCTTTTAAAGAGTTGACTCTTTTTTGCAAAAGGGGTTGAGAAACCTATTGTAAGATTCGCTGAAAATGTATCTCATCATGCAAATAAGATATTTGATTAGTTTTACAACGAATTATATGGTGTATATATTTTATAGAAGAACGTCGTAAAACATTTAGGTTTCAAACTTTTGGTTTTTGGAGAAACGAGAATTTAACATTGTTTCCTAACACAACAGTGTTAATTCCTTGGTCGGTGACGGTAAAAGGTTTTAGAAGATTTAGAAAAGGTGTCCCTAGGATCACCTTTTGTTGCATGTCACGTACTAGGATAAAAGGAGTTTTGAATTCAACATTTTGATGGCAAATTATAGCATTAGAAAGTTTATATTGTATTTGAAGAGGTTGAGATTTAGCGGTAGATAGACGCTCGAGGGTCTTTTCATAGTACTTAGTTGGAATTAATCCTTCTTGGATGCAGTTCATGTCTGCTCTTGTATCAAGAATGGCCATTGTGCTTAAAGTAAAATCAGAAGAAACCTGAATATTAATGATAACATACCATTTTTGGGTAGTAATGGTAGATAAAAAAACATAGAAAATCTTCATTAGTTAGCATTTCCTCTGTTTCTAAACTGTTGGTTGCGTCAGGAGTTTCATCGAAAAAGTTTTCGGGGCTAGATGTTTATGGATCTTCTAAAGGTTTGAGAGCTATTAAAGTTTTTAATATCTCATGATCACTATTTTGTAACTGTCGTGAATCTCTTTTATCAAGATTAAGCTCATTGAGCTTCTTTTTTATACGACAATATTTGGAAATATGACCTGTTTTTCCCCAACGAAAACAAGTAATATTTTGATTTTCATTGTTAGATCGTGGTCCCTTATATGGCCGGTGATTCCTAGAAAAATGGGATTTTTTATTCGTGGTTTTAAAATATCGGTAGGGACGATCACAATATTTTTATGAGGTTTGGTGCTACAATCCTCACAGTTAGATTTGGAAGAAATTTTTTAATAAGATTCATCAAACTGAGCACAAAAAGATCCTAATTCTTTTCGAGTTAGTTTTTGTTCGCGTTTGATTTGTTTTTGGATAATAGTGGGTTTCTCTTCGAGAGCTAAATCAGGTGCAGTGGGACGTGGGTAATACATATTAGATGCAGAGGGTTGGTTCCATCGGAGACGATTGATTTCTATTTCAATCTGACCTTCTAGGTCTTGAATTACTTCGGCTGAGTTATCAACGATTAAATCCTCTTTGCTCGTGGATTTTGAGTCAGAAATATAAGGAGTCTTAGAAATGGATAGTTGTGTAGAAAGTTGTTTAAGACGTTTTTCTATTTCAAGCTTAAATTCGAGACTGGATTCTTTAGAAACTTCAAAATGTTTGAAAATAGGAGAATTAAGTTTGTTGGAAGGAGGAATATGAGTATTTGAAGTAGACGCAAAAGACAGAGGTAAATTGATTTCAACATTAGTAAGTTAATCTCCTAAGGTCTGAAGAAATCGGTTTGTATAATTGTTTTGCTCAATCAGGCGTCATATATCTTCTCCTTTGACATGGTCACTATTTTCTCGTTTTAATTTAAAAGGAGAGGCTTGAACTACTGTTCCATAATAAGAAAAATTAACAGGAGCATTAGGGGGTGAATAGATTGGATCTTAGAGTTATTAACAGTAACCAAGTCATAGGCTTGGTTTGAACATTTATCGAAGATTGAGAAAAGACTTGCTCGAACCAATTAAAGAAAGTAAGGTGTTCTCGTATATTATTGAGATAATCATAGAAAGAGTTTTGTATAAGTACACGTTCTTCCTTCGAGTAATCAGTAAAAAATTGCTCGCGTTTAAAACGGTTTCGTTGGGAATAGAAATAATGTCTCCTACTGCCTCACAAGCTGCATTTCCTGAAGAAGAAATCCCTTCTGCTCTTGATGTCATTACACAAGAGAAATCCCTTCCTTAGAGTAATCATAATCCGAGAGCCAAAGTGATCTTTTGCTCTCTTAACAATGTCAAATTTACTAATTTTCGTTAATTTACCCTTTTCAATAGGGATTTCAAATCTCTAAACTCTACGGATACCAAATATCTCATAATCAGAGAGATTTTATATATTGATTCGATTTTTTCTCTTACTTTATCTCTTTCATTTATTTATTTATCACATTAAATATATTTATTTATAAAGTTCTCAATATTTCTCGAACCACTCTAATTTTTGTATTAAAGATAAATATATTATTTAATATAAATTAAAAACTTTATCGAACTACCACAATTGCCAAACAATAAATATTTTAAAATTGGTTTTCAACAATCCGAAGAGTTAGAATCTTTAGGTTGTTGACAATATATAGATTTAAACTCATATTCTCTAAACGACCCCTAACTTAACTCTCTCTAGTCTAGGGTAGAGTCAATAACCACTTGTTATGCACTTATACATAATCACATTTGATTAATTGATTTTAAGTGTGACTAGATCTAAGAGGTGTGATCCTTTAATTTTAATTATTTTTAATCGGCTTGTATCTTCTTTATATTAACTTCAATTTCAAAAAACAAATTTCACTAATGAAACGAGTTCGTTGTGATCTATATAATGAAATTAATTCTCAATATGTTTCAGGGGAAAAAATTCATACTACTTGTTACCCCTAGTACCACTTTATACTACCTTCGTTTCCTCTCAAATTTTGATTTTTTTTGCATAGAAGAAAAATGTTCATCGTAATCAATTGGATCTACAAATTTCCAAGGAAAATTTTTCAATACCGGTTATACCATCGTACACAACTATGATATAGGTTGGTAACTAGTGGTAAACGGTGATGAAAGGAGGTAAATAATGGTTATTATTCTTACTATCATCTATGCAATTGTTCCATATTATTATATATACGTACCACCATGGTACACTTTCCGTACCAGCGTGACATGATCTTGTGTACTACCAAGCATTACCATCATGGTATCAGTAGCGTAGCCATGATTTCATATAAAGTGTGCTCGATTTTTTCAAAAAAGAACAACTTCATATAATTTTAGGCGTTGTCTCGTTGCGTGTTCTTGTATTTAACAAATCATGTATGACACATTCTTATTATATCAATTTCATTATATCCAATCAAATAATAACTCATGATTTTGTCAATCATTCAGTATTGATGAGTGTGCTTCACATAGGTCATTGCAAATGTCTTTTCTACACTTGCAGTGGAGGCTGATAGGAAAGCTAAGTTGCTTCTTTCAATTACCATGATCCTAAAAACTCAAAAAATTTATTTAGCTCTAGAAAATATCTAATAAATCTTCACAATATTTGTGATAATGCAATTGAGATTCCAAATCTAAGGTATCATTACGAGAGAACTCATTATTAGAATAAAAGAAAAGATAATGCCTATTTTTTATCTTAACCTTTTTCAGATGCTTTTATATTATCCAAACATATTAAAATGCTATTAATTAGCCAAATATTAACTTCCGGTTAGGAATTTTGTTAGTAATATTGACTTGGCAACATGATACCGACTTGGAAGAGACACATGAAGGTCAATATTACAAAATTTTAGTATTTTAACTAAGAAAGTAGTTACAAAATTATTAACGATAATGTAAAAATGACTAATATTTTGATGCATTTAGAAAGATTTGGCTAAAAGAAAGCTACCGAGTTTCAGCAAGAGAAGGATTTTGTAGAAGAAGAGGAACAAAACATGAAGAATGAGGTTTGATTTTCTTATAATGTAATTTAAGTTGAAACTAGAATGTATTTTACCTATAAAAATTATGATAAACTAAGAACATTATTTACTTATGGTTCGAAGGTAGAAATACCAACTAATAGTGATAGATTTATATTTCAAATTTCACATACACTTAACAATTTTATCTATATTAACACAATTTTCTTTCGAGCCAAGGTGACTCCGCCATTACATGGTATATTGGTATTATATATCTTAGGGTGTGTTTGGATAGAAGGATTTGAATTTGGTATTTGTGATTTGGATTTCTAAATGTCAAATCATTTGTTTGGATATTAATTACATTTGGAATTTGGATTTCTACCAAATTCATGGGGTGATTCCAAATACATGTCTAGTGTATTACTTGTCAACTTCAAATACATTTCAACAACCAGTGATTTAAAATACTTCCTAATAAAAGATTTGACCTATTTGTAATATTTTAGGTACTATAATGTGAGACAAAATAAAGGAACCAAAATGTAATTTTAACACCAAAATTTATGGACTTTTTTGTTAATTTAAAAATTTAGGTACTCAATTGTAAGAAAAGTAAATTGGGGCACCAAAATGTAATGTACCAAATTTTTTAGAAAGTGACTAGAAAATTTAAAAAAATCATAAAATTTGAAATACAAACAAATTACAAATGAGTATCCAAACAAATAATTTGAATTACATGTATTTCAAATGCTAGTATTTCAAATACATGCATTTTAAATACCCTACGGGGTCGTTTGGATGAGTGATTTCGCAATGTGGTATTTTTTTTTTGTTTGGTAACATCACAATGTGGTATTTGTAGACACAAATAACTCATTTTTTTTAACTTGTGTATTATTTGGAGAAATTGAGAGCCAAATTATCTTGTTTGGTTGAAAGGGTTATTTGCTTGTGGTATTTCATTTAAAAGCTTAAATTACAATATCACCCTTCATACATCCAATTCCCAGAAAATTAATACATGAGCCACTTTTTTTTTATTTCAGAGTGATATCAATGGAAAATAACAGTTAAGCTTACAATTCTACCCAGGACCCCCTAAAAGACTCTAAAGAAGCCACCCCAAAAATCAAAAGATTCTAGCTCTACAAGAGACAAAAGCAGTGCTTTACGCGTCACTCTATGGGCAGCACTGTTGGCGGATCTAGGTACCGCCCTAAACTCTATACAAACAAACAAAGAACTAAGGATCTGAAGACACTCTCGTAACACCGGACCACCAATCGAGTCTTCTAAGACGCATTAACGGGCTTGGTTGACGACCACTTCGGAATTACCTTTGACTATCACGTGGGTCAAGGAGCTTGAGGCTACAAAGGAGATAGCATCCCTGTAATACATGAGCCACTTTGCTGATGAGGAAGAAAAAAGAGAGACCATGAGCTATCCTTATTACTTCCTCTTGATTGAAATGGAAATTAGATCACTTCCTCTTTCATGCGATTCCAATCTTACTAATATGAGCACGGTTGTGCTTGTTGGAGATCAAAGTACGCAACCCACAATCTCCTCGAAGAAGATATTGAAATTGAACAAACTTAAACGAAAAATGGATCCAAAGGTGCAATCTTTCACGTGGAAGAAGGCTCGATTGGTTTGAGGGGAAGCTCGGCCACAATTGATGCGGTTTCAATCGATATGAAGCAAGCTTGTTGCTGGAACTAGACCAACACACAAGGATTGGGGCGACGAAGTCACGATTTCTCATTCAATCTTCTCTACCTTTTACACGAGCCTTCCAAGCCTTTAAATAGACAATTAACAACCTAATTCTAACTCTAGAAAAACAAGGAAACCGATTTCTAACTCTAACTCAACAAGGAAACAAAATCCCAACTCAAAAAGAAACAAAGTTCAATTACTTCTCTCCCAAGCTGCTGCCTTCCTGCGCAAGCTATGATATCAAGCTCCATAGCTACTTTGTATCCCTCGTTCATGGCCTTCCAAGGATCAACTATCCAAACTGGCTTCATTCTTTTATTCTCCTGACTTCGTGGTTCAAGTTCCAGCTCTCCTCTTCCCTCGACGATGCTCCATCTGCATTGAATAAGCCCCCAAAGTTGGTATCTCGAACTGGCTCTAGACTTAACCAAAAACATTCAATTTTCCAGTTTCACCATAGCTTCTTAATGCTCTTCGTTCATGGACTTAGAGAGTTGAACTTGTGCAAATATCCACCCAGACTTGTAAACAAACACTTGTTCTTCAAACTCCACCCTTCCTCTTGCATTTCCATCAACCAGAACGTAAGATATGTGCCTGTAAAGTAAGCACCATGATATAGTGTGAACACTTAGCCAAATTCGACCTTTCTTCCTTCCAACGTTGATGGATCCTTTGGCAATCAATTCGAGCTTCAACAAGAGGCTAAATAGGATCATATCAGGCCCCCTTTCTTTAAAAAGCTTTGCCCTCAAAGCTGGTTTACCCCTGCAATAATAAACGCCGTCAAATTGATCATAGAAAGGATCACAAAATGAATGCTCTGGGGCCGGCAGTTTGAACGCCGGTGAGATCCTCAAGGCATCCACTTGACGAATCATGGCACTGCACCATAGTGGAACACTTGGATCGTGTCTGTCTCCCACCCAGTACTCATCTTCGATCAATTTCTGATGTTTCCTCTCCTTGATCGGCCTCCAAACGCCTTTCGTAAATTTCCCGCCATTGGAAAATTCAAATTTTCCAGAATTCGAAATTGGGAAAAACCAATTAAGTCATGCTCGAGCCAATTTCTTTGCTTCGACACCATCCTTGGGACTCTAGGAGTTGAACCCAAGTTGCCAATTGCGCCGAATCATCACCAATATCCACAACTGATTCGAGCTTCTTTCGGTCGAAACTGTGCACGTTTTGACCCCAAATTGTCAAATTGGGTGTTTCCATTTCAAGACTTCTTTGCCCGATATGATTGCTTTCACACATTCCTGGGGTAGAAACAATCATATTGGCATGTGTATATTGATTCGATTCATTCCCCAGTTATCCACCCAATTCGTTCTCTCTCTTCCCCTGTCGGAGACGGAATACACGGCAGTTTTGCTTTGAGCGGTCAAGAGGTGTAGTCCTCTTCAAGGCAGTCAACATGAAGCCCCTTCGCACCAATCCTTTCCTTTGTCGTATCTCCCCAGTTTCTTCTCCTTCTCGAGCTTGCATTGACGCTATTTGTTGCTGATCGGAGTGAACCTCCGACGGTAACAATGGTTTGAGCAAGACGCACTTACCATTGTGCTTAAAACGATAGCAATTGGATCCCCCGTCATGAGTTACAGCTCGATCATACTGCCAAGGTCTGCCAAGCAAAAGATGTGCTGCTTGCATCGACGCAACATCGCACACTAGCTCGTCCTTATAGCTGCCGATTTCAAACGCAACTCGAGCTCGTCTGGTCACCCTGATAGCACCATAATCGTTCAACCAATGTAAACTATACGGCTCAGGGTGCTTGATGTCTCGATACCCAGTTTCTTGACGGCGTCAAGACTGATCACCTTAGTTCAACTTCCCTTATCAACGACCACCGAAAAGCATTTGCCGCTAACGAGACACCTGGTGTGGAATAGATTGGTCCTTTGGTCATCGCTTGTCTCACCATCCGCTGCCAAAACTCGCAAATTCATTCCGGATAAAAAGGGGCAAGGTTCTGCGACAATTTTGTCATCATCTTCTTCATCAGATGAGTCATCCTGCACGTTGGAGCCTATGTTTTCATCGTCGAACACATATTCCCCATTCCGAATCACAAGTGCCTTGAGGTTAGGACACTGATTCACTTTGTGGCCACGTCCGTGACACTTAAAACACTGGATTGTTCCGTTGGAGACCCCAACTCGTTCCTACTGAGCCGATGCCAAATTCCTTGGAACAGCTTTCACCACCTCTGTCTTTCTTACCTTGGCCACACCCTTTGTTCCCAGCTTAAATTTTAAAACCTTCTGCCGGTGAACACCTTCTGTTGCTTTTCGATCTTAATGGCCAGGTGTACTGCCTCTTCTAGCTCGACAAAAGACATTAGCTTGATTTCATTCTGAATTTTACGATTGAGCCCATGAAGAAATCGAGCACGGTTGTGCTTGTTGGAGATCAAAGTACGCAACCCACAATCTCCTCGAAGAAGATACTGAAATTGAACAAACTTAAAACGAAAAACGGATCCAAAGGTGCAATCTTTCACGTGGAAGAAGGCTTGTTTGGTTTGAGGTGAAGCTCGGCCACGATTAATGTGGTTTCAATCGATACGAAGGAAGCTTGTTGTTCAAACTCGACCAACACACAAGGATTGGGGTGACAAAGTCACGATTTCTCATTCAATCTTCTCTACCTTTTACACGAGGCTTCCAAGCTTTTAAATAGACAATTAACAACCTAATTCTAACTCTAGACAAACAAGGAAACCAATTTCTAACTCTAACTCAACAAGGAAACAGAATCCCAACTCAAAAAGGAAACAAACTTCAATTACTTCTCTCCCAAGCTGCTGCCTTCCTGCGCAAGCAATGATTTCAAGCTCTGTAGCAACTTTGTAGCCCTCATTCATGGCCTTCCAAGGATCAATGACCGAAACTAGCTTCAGTCGTTTATTTCCCTGACTTCGTGGTTCAAGTTCCAGCTCTCCTCTTCCCTCCATGATGCTCTATCTGCGTTGAATAAGCCCCCAAAGTTGGTATCTCGAACTGGTTCCAGACTTAGCAAAAAACAGACAATTTTCCAGTTTCACCATAGCTTCTTGATGCTCTTTGTTCATGGACTTAGAGAGTTGAACTTGTGCAAATATCTACCCAGACTTGTAAATAAACACTTTTTCTTCAATCTCCAACCTTCCTCTTGCATTTCCATCAACCAGAACGTAAGATATGTGCCTGTAAAGTAAGCACCATGATATAGTGCGAACACTTAGGCAAATTCGTCCTTTCTTCCTTCCAATATTGATGGATCATTTGGCAATCAATTCGAATTTGAACAAGAGGCTAAATAGGACATATCACTTGCTCTAACTAGAAACCACCAATCCTTATCAAATTTCACAAGTAATAGCACCACTCTCCATCGTACACTTCTTCTTCTGCAAAAAAAACCGATCGAGCTAATCCTCTTCCCCTCCTCTCTCCTCGTAAAATTTCCATTGCCAGCCAAATCAACTCCCCCCAATATGGGAACAAATCTTCACCTTCGACAACCTCTGGCCAACATGCAAGAAATAATACACCACCATTACAACAAATGCTTTCTAATTGAGTCAAGGCGGAGAGCACAAGAGGTTGGAAGCAGGTCGAATTCAAGAGAGTAAGAGACGGGACTTGATTGCAATCCTGGGGTTTCCTTCTCGTCAATCGTCACTAGTAGCACCCGTCCACATGCCGAATTCATTCGAATTGCGAATTTCAAGAGGCAGACTGCAGGAGGAGGAACGAGAAGAGGGATAGGAATAGATCGACGGTTCTCCCTGTCGTCGCCACCGCCAGAGAAGGAATCGCCGCCGCTAGACTCGCCTCGCAACCTAGGCTTGATCCTACTCAATTTGATCTGCATAAAGAAAGGAGCTCTTAGGTAGCAGAATAATTCATTTTGGTGGCGTCGATTTTGCTATGTTGCCATGGATTGAATTCGAAGACAAAAAGAAGGAGAGAGGAGAGATGAAAGGGAAGCAAGGGGGTGATAAAGTAAGTGAACGCGTTATTTCAAAATAATGCCAACCCCCACCCCCGGTTATTGATAATAATGCTTTTAGGCATTTTTTGCAAATAACTAGTCCCCAAATAACCCAAGTTCTGGCACATAGTAGGGAAGAATCTGACGGCCATGGCTACTAGCTTCTTTGAGAATGGAGCCATTTCGAATGAGATGATGGAGTCCACAATCATCTTGATCACCAAAACTGAACATCCTTAGACGTCGGCTCAGTTTCGCCTCATCTTCCTAAATAATGTGGCCCTCAAGGAAATTACCAAAGATGTTGCCAACAGGTTGAAGGAGGTTATGCCGAAGCAGGTAGCTCCAACTCAGAGTGGTTCATTCAGGGAAGACAAACTAATGATAACATCCTAGTCCTCTAAAAGGGGGGGGGGATTATAATCAAGATTGATTTAGAGAAGGCTTACGACATGCTGAGTTGGGAGTTCATTCGAGACACGCTTGGGGAAATTGAGCTTCCCAACACGTGGATAAGTAAGATTATGTACTGCGTGGAAATAATCAGAATGAAGATCAACTGGAAAGGAGGACTTACAGCTGGCATTACTTCAACAAGAGGAGTCCGTCAGGGAGACCCTCTTTCCCCCTTCTTTTGTCTTATGTATAGAAAGACTCTCTCATAGAATCAACAGGTTGTGAGCGAGAACCTTTGGAAACCAATCTCCCTTTCGCGAGATGGACCAAAGATTTCACACCTATTTTTCGCTGACGACTTGATTTTTTTTTTTTTTTTTTGCAGAGTCGGAGAGTAGACAGATAGAGATCATCAAGACTTGTCTGGATGAATTCTGCATCAGCTCTAGACAGAAGGTTAATTTCAATAAATTAGCGATGTTTGTCTCCACAAATATATCCCGAGACTAGGCTCAACGGCTCAGTCAAAGAGTCGGAATTAGCCTGACTGCAGACTTGGGGAAATACCTCGGCCTACATGCTATCAATGGAAGAATTACTAAAAGTAGATACAAAGAGCTCCTCCTCAGGGTTCAACATAATCTAGCATCCTGTAAATCCAAGCATCTTTCGGTGGCAGCTCGAATTACCTTGGTAAAATCTGTTGTTGCTTCTGTAACTACCTTACCCATGTTTCCAGAGATTCACCCTGCTAGCATGTGCAATTTGCTTGACTGGTGTAGTAGCCAGTTCGTGTGGGGCGAGGAGGAAGGAAAATTGAGGTTCCATCCGGTGGCTTTGGATCAATTAACCCTTCCTCGCAGGCTTGGAGGAATGAGAATCCGACCAATAAGATTATCCAATCAAGCTATGTTGGCTAAGTGAGCGTGGAAGCTGGTGACGAATGACAAGCTCTTTGGGCCACGATATTGTGTAGCAAATATGGAGATAATAAGGATGACCTTAACGTCCTCTCCAAGAAACAGGGATGTTCTACAGCCTGGCGTAGTTTTGCCCAAACGTCTCCTTTACTACGCAAATGTGCAGGCCATAATATTAAAAATGGTAGGAAGACTAAGTTCTAGTATGACTCGTGGATTTTGCAGGAACTGCTTTGCAATCGGAGTATGGGCGAGATACCTATCAACCTACAGAACAAGAGGGTGACTAACTTCTGGGATCCTAGCCTAGGGTTGAAGATGGAGGAGTTCGAAGAGCTGATGCTGCCAGAGATCAATAACAAAATTAGAGTTGTTCTGATTGACCCAATTTCTAGAAAGGAGGATCAAATTTTCTGGACTCCCTCTACTAACGGAAGATTCAACACAAGGTCACCCTTTCAGGTCATTGCTCCTCAACAAAGTACCCTCACTCCCTCCTTTTGGCATCGGATTTGGAAGCTTCAATGCTTGGAGTGTGTTCAATGGTTCGTATGGCTGACTTTGAAGGAAAGACTCTCGACGAACAGCTTTAGGAAGTTTAGACACTTAACTCTGAATGACAAGAGCCCAATGTGCCAACACGAGATAAAAACAAACATCCACTGTCTTCGGGATTGCCCGGCAACCAAGATGACTTGGGAGAAAGTCTTGCCAATGCAGCTTCACCATCATTTTTTCCTTGCTACTCATAAAGAGTGGATGCAAAACAACCTGGAGGACACGTCGACCGGAGCTTGGATAGAAGAATGGGCAAGTTTCTTTTCCTTTGTTGCGTGGTACCTATGAATGACAAGAAATGAGCATTTGTTCCAAGGTAAAGTCCTCACTAATCCCACCAGAGTTAATTAGGTGCTCTCCAAAGCAAGGGAGTGGAGAAAGACATGGGAAGCATCAACTTTGACCTTGGACATGATGATGGCACCTCAGAAAACAAAGCAGCTGATAGGTTGGTCTCCTCAACCCTCAGGTTGGTTAAAGATGAATACAGATGGTGCGACTCAGGGAAGTACATGACTAGAAACTGCGAGTGGTGCTCTCAGGGATAGTTATGGTGATTGAAGAGGGGGTTTCTGCTGCAAGATAGGATCAGGAACAACGATTCTTGTTGTACTGTGGGGAATTTATCATGGACTGAAGTATGCGTGAGACCAAGGAACCCAGTTCCTCATTGTGGAGATAGACTCTAAACTAGCAGTAGAGCTGGTCAATAAGAGAGAGAATCATGTTCATCCCCATTCTGCCCTTTTGGAGGCAATTCGCAGACTAATGGCGTAAGATTGGATGGTTAGATTAATTCATACACACACAGAGGGAAATAAAGTTGCGGATTGGCTCTCGAAGCACATTCTCGTCTATCCCTTCGATATGTATGAGTTAATTGACCCACCCACAGAACTTCAAAGGATCATTAGGGAAGACATCATAGGGATAAGCTTCCCAAGGCTGGTTATTCATTAGTCGTTTGTTTCCTCTGTTTGCTTTTGACTGTTGTAGTCCTTGTTTTGAGTATTGATGATGGTCTGGTTGTAGGAGGCTAAGTCGGTTCCGCCCTACAACCTGTTACTAGAGACGTTGTATGTTTCTTTTGGCTTAATGCCTCCCCCTCAATAAAAAAAAGAAATAACCCATCCCCACATTATGGACCCAAACACATTATTTCAGCTCAAATAACTCATTTTGAGTTACTTGGGTACAGATTTCTCATAGAAATAATACATCCAAACAACCCCTACATTTGAAATACACTTATCCAAAATAAGAAATAATGCATCCACACTCATTGTTTTTGTTCTAAAATATATTAAAGTTGATATCATTTTGAAGAGCACAATTAATTGGATTTTTCTATGCAAAATTATAAATAAACTACGACTTAAAACGAAAGAGATATAATTCATTAAAGTTAAATAAAAAAAGTTAGTTGACTTCCAGAAATGGTAGGGGGTTACTGATGGTTATGCATATACAAATTATTGAAGTGATCCGCTCTCCTCCTTGTGGCTCAAGATAGGGTGCATAACCATGGGTTATGCACCCATCAATAACCAAATCTGGACCCTTCATTTAGAAAATCCAGATCTAAGGATGGAGAATTAAAGACTATTTTTATTTTCACTAGCTTTCTTAATTGACTCATATCTTTTTCGTTTTAACTCGGATTTTAATTTTTTTTGCACAGATGGAACGAGTTCACCGTGCTCTACAAAATGAGATCAATTTTCAATATTTTTTTAGGAAAACAAAATTCTGGCCTCTCGGTACCAACTGCATACCATATGGTATCTTCTTCGTTTTTAATTCGTTTTTGAAAACGTTTGCACAGCAGGGATGAGTTCATCATGATCTACTGGATCTACAAATTTCTGGGTGAACAAATTACAGGACCAAAAAATACCACACAATACCATACAATACCACCCTGGTACGGGGTGGTATTGTATGGTATCTTCTTCGTTTTTAATTCGTTTTTGAAAACGTTTGCACAGAAGGGACGAGTTCATCATGATCTATTGGATCTACAAATTTCTGGGTGAGCAAATTACATGATCAAAAAATACCACAGAATACCACCCTGGTACGGGGTGGTATTGTGTGGTATACAATGTTAAAAGTCGTAAATTACAATTAATATACTTCTACTATCATGTATTCAACCATCCTACAGTATTGGTTTGTTCATACCACCATGGTACGTTTTTCAAAACATAGGTATGCTTTTATTTCAATACCAGTCAATACCATATGGTATAGGCTGGTAAAAAATGGCTCAATTTTTTTTGTTCGAAAAATATATTAAAGTGGATATCATTTTGAAGAGCACAATTAATCTGATCTAATTGTGCAAAAAAAATTAATTTTCGACTTAAAATGAGCGAGAAATCCTCCATCAAAGATTAAAAAGGGAAAAATTAAAGGCTTTCCATAAGAGAGAGGATGCTGATGTCATGCTGATGTGGACGGGTTACTCATGGTTACTCACCATAAGGTTACTGACCTGATCCATTCCCCCTCCTTGTACCCCAATTAATATTTTCTGTTTCTATAAATTGTTGAACATTTATCTGATTAAGATATTGTCTGTTATAAATTTAGACTCTCATAATTTTTGTTTTGATGTACATTGTTCTCGAGAGGTTACCCATCTTTACATTATTCCATATTGAATACTTCTGAGTTCGAAGTTCATAAAAGAACTCTTCCATTTTACCCAAACAAATTAAGGTTAGTTTCTTATCGTTTAATCATAGATCTCACTAATATGAGATTTGGCTAGAATGTTACAATTTATTCCCACCTCAAGAGGAAAGAACAGGCGCAAAAAGATGTCCAAAACTTTTGAAGATAAAATAACTTCAATGCAAGCCACGTGGCACAATTCTAAGCTCTCAACTCAAACTCAATTGACAGAGAACCCTTCCAAGTTCCAAACAATCCCTCCCATTTTCCCCCTCCGATCCCCCAAACCATTTCATCCGCAAATATTTCCTTCTCCTTTCCGTTTCCCATCACACAGTATTATCCATCAACGAAAAGAGAACCATGAGCTGCAGCAGTTCCTTCACCAACACTCCCACTCTCCTGCACTCCAAACCTTCCCATAACTCAATCAAACCATCCAGCACCTCGCCGGCTACTATTCACAACAATGCTGCCATTCCAACAGACAGAAGAAAGTTCGTGACAACTTTCCTGGCCACAACGTCAGTAGCAACGCTGGCACAGTTCCATGGACCAGCACTTGCGCCCGCACTGGCTCAGAGCTGGGGCACACGGTCCCAGCTCCTCGAACGCTTCTTCCAGCCGGACCTCTCCCCTGAGGAATCAGTGGAGAGGATTAAACAAACGGCTGAGGGGCTCCATAGCATCAGGGACATGTTGGATGCCATGGCTTGGAGGTTTATCTTGTTCTACATCAGGCTTAAGCAGAACTACCTTGACAAGGATTTGAAGATCGCCATGACCATTGTACCTCAAGGCAAGAGGAAAGAGTATGTAAACAAGGCCAATGAGCTTGTGGACAACATGTCTCAGGTATTGATATAAACATGTCTCAGAGGATTTGAAGTTTTTCATTCTTTTCTTATGTGTTGCTTGCTCACAGCTGTTGCTTGGGCTTGATTTTGGACAGTTGGATTACTATATAAGGACACCAAAGGTGTATGAATCGTACTTGTACTATGAGAAGACCCTACAATCAATAGATGAACTTGTGGAGATGTTGGCGTGAAGGGTGGGAAGAGATAAAGCATGGGCTAAGTTGCAAGTTGTGGAATTTCGTAAATTTACAGCATTGATGAAACTCATGTTCATAACTTCATATATGTAAAAACAAGGCCTGCTATGAACTATGCTTCATCTATATATTATATGAGCTCTCTCTCTCTCTCTCTCTCTCTCTCTGGCTCCGAAATCAGCAAGACAACATGATTTGATCAGGCTAAAGTACTCGTTAACGTCGAGAGAGAGCCACAGAAGAAGCAATTATGATGACGATGAACAAGATTATGGCGACAAAAGAGCCTATGAGGGATCCAGAAATGCGGTGGCAGAAGTTAGTGAACTGCTGGCAAATTGCAGACCAATTAGCATTGGAATTCCCCTTGTGTGCCAAGTAAACCATTGCTGCTGCTGATGAAGCCCCCGCTGTGAGAATCGACAGCATAACCTTCAAAAACACGGTTCATGTGAACAAAGTTTCTATTAGAGTTCACAATCACAAAGTGCTTCTTATGAAAAGTTACACGTACACTTTAGGAATCAAGTTGCGAGAAAACTAACTTCTGGGTTTAAGATCATACCGTGTCTAAGCTAACCAAGATGATCCTGCTGGTTTTAGCTGAGCTTCTGATGATGTGAAAGACTGATATGGCGAATGAAAGGACAAGGTAGCCACCCACAACAGAGTTGGCTATCACAAAGAACCTGTCTTATAGCAAATTAAGGAGAAAATTGTTCATGAACCCCCTAAGTAGTTTGAAGTGAAGTTAAGGAGAGGGGATTTACGTGAACACAGGGAGATCCTTATAGTTGGTGTTGAACTGGAAAACCTGAGAGAAAGCTGCTACTGTTACTGTTTCATTGGTAGTCCCCATGGCTATGGCACTCCCTAATGTCCCAGCAGCAGCAAGGAACCTGGAAAAGAGGTCTAGAATTGCAATGCCTCTCTTCACTTCCCGGGCTCGGGACGCTTCCCTTGGAGGAGAAGGTCCATCTCCTGGTGCTAATTCAGCAGCAGCTGGTGACTCTGGCTGCTTCATCTGCCCCTTTTCCTGGCTTATGAAATGCCTGCTTTCAGTGCTACAACAGCTTGGAAATCGGTGAGGAAAAAGGAGAGAGTTAAATAGGAAAAAGCAAATGGGAAATAGCAATGTACTTCATCAAACACCTGAGCAAAAATGGACCTTTCTAACTGGATGGAATAGTGGAAAAAGATAAACGGAAGTGGATTAGGTACAATGGAGAGAAGCAGAAATGTGTTGGGTTTCGCAGGAGTAAACAATTAAGCTATTTCCGATTTGGCATTCGCTGATTCGCCAATTGATGATGTCTGATGATGTGAGTTGCTTGATCAAACATTCTTGACTTGGATGATTCTTTCAGAGAACTACCCAATTCCAAAAAGTCTCAATCAGCAAAAGGGTATTGTTTCAAGTTTAACCTTGAAAACGTAAGCTGTTCCTATGTGACCATTGTACTAAGTTCCAGGAAATTCCCTAATTGATCTCTAACTCCACTGGAGGGAAAAATCATTGGAAACCAAAACACGGTATCAGATTGCCGGTTGCCCATTCAAGAGAAATGAAAGTTTGAACTTACTGCAGCCAGTGACAGATCACTCAAAGAAAATCTTGGAATCACAGTGTTGATGTTCATCACAGGATATAACTTGTGAAGATGAGACAGAAATGTAGCCATAGACAACTTGCCCACCGCCACCAGCAAAAGCATGTATGAATTGGATTGAGATACCAGAAACGTACAAGAAGAATAAGGGGGGAAAAGAAGAGAAGCAGTCGGCAAGTCATCCTTGGCTACACACCACATTTGGTCAAAACCCAAACTCTGCTCTCATCTTCACATGATAGACCCTATAGATGATAGTAGGAAAAAGGAAGAGCTTCCACTCCAGAGTCCAGACTTTTTTTCTTCTTCTTCATATTGCTGCGTCGACATCAGTGGTTCCAAAATGAGCCGGTATATATTAGTAGAATTTGGGGTGTATTGTATTTGTAGAGCAATTAGTGAATTATTCACGGAGGCGCCCCTTGTTTCATGGTACGACTGTCCAATGGAGATGGGATGCAGAGGAAAGGGAAAGAATGGGTTTCCTGAAATCAAGGTTTTCTCCATATCGAACACATGAGGATATTGATGAGACAGTTGCAGATTTGGTCACACCCCACCACTGAAAGAAACAGTCCAACAAGAACAGCAAGAAGAGTGGGGTTACTTTCCACCAAACCGAACGGATTGGCAAGCAAATTGATGAAACAGTAAATTTAGAGGTCCTACGGATTTCCCCCCCTAAATACAAGCCTTCTTATAAAAATTCCCAATGCACACCACTTCTATTAAAATTTTCCTAAATACACGAGTTCGACGTGGTTCGCTGGAGTATCCAGCGATCTAGATACTAATTCGGTGGAGTATGGAGCGAACCAGCAAGGACGCGGCTGACTAAAGCGAACCAACCTCGAATCAACATGGATCGTGGTAACCAAACCGATCCACCCGAATCGTTGTCAAGGCTAGCGATCTAGCCCCCAAATTTGATGGAGTGTCTAGTGATCTATACCTAACATATGTCTCCAAAAGTTATGTTAAATTTCAAAAAAAAAAAATTGCTACGATCGGCTAACCAAATTCAAAATTACGATCGTTTGAAGATTCCAAGTGTATTAGGTATGGATCGTTGGACACTGCAACGATTTTTGGTGCATGATCTCTGGTGTCATTAGCTATCCGGGTGGATTGCTCCTGTCCCCCGCAATCCATGTTGGTTTGAGCCAGTTCCCTCCAGTTGGTCACGATCTAGGTTCGTTTGCTCTAGTCTCCAATAAACCAGTACCTAGGTTGTTGGTCACTCCAGCTAAAAGTGCCAAATTTGTGTATTTTGAAAATTTTTAGTGTGTAGTATTGTGAACTTTTTTTATTGGAAGTCTAGTATTTTTGGGGGAAAATCCTCGTACTTGCCAAAAGAATTATCATATGACTTAACTTTAAATTGGCTCTAGTTCAATACGAGGTTCAAACTTTAGGATCAGTAATTAATCATCTATAACAAACTTGAAGTTTATATTGACAAATAATAATAGGTAGGGTTGCTAATGAACCGAGTCCAGTTAAACTTATCCTTGATCCAGACTCAACTTGATAAAAGTTACCTCATCAAGCTACACGAGATTAATAGGCGGAATCATCCTCAACTCATTTTATGAAAATCAAATCCTGACTGAAGCTCAGCTTGGCAAATTAGCTTAATTAGGTGGCAATGCATTATGTGACCCGTTATGGTGTTTTGTTAGTATTATTAGTCTAAATATTTTTTTATTAGCTTTTTTATTAGTAATATTGACTTCAGAATATGATATTGAATGAGAAAAGATATATGGCGGTCAACATCCAATTTTAAAAATTCTGAAAATTTTCGCTAATAAATTATATTTACCTAAACCCAAATAGACCCATTGATTATGGGTAGGTATGAGGGACATATATATGGGTTTGGGAGTTTGAAGTGGATTTGGGTAGGATACTAATATTTACTTTCATAATCTAAATGTGTATGAGTTAGGTATGGATACCCATTTATTCGAGGGTGTTTTAATTACACAAACAAAAATTATACCTATTTTAGAACTTCAAAAGTTTAGGTAGCAAAATGTAATGCACAAAAAATTTAGGGGCTAAAATGTAATGTTACAACAATATTTTGAGAACTTATGTGCTAAAAAATAAATTTAGGTTATAAATGTAAAGATCAAATAAGTTTAGGTACCGAACTATAATATGCATAGTTGAGGCTTAATTCCTTTTATGATGATATATTTAAGATGATAATTAACTTTTTTATAAAAATAGGAAACTATTTATTTGATATGTGTAGATACCTAGCCAAACATTCCATATATAATTGTTGAAAATTCTAGCTCGGGTGAAAAAGAAAAACTCTAGAGAGAAGCAAAAGGAATACAAACTGGATCTCGCTTAAAATTTCACGCCTTCAAATCCCATTGTGGAAAATGATGACATTCTAATAAGTAATAACCATATTTATTTATTTTTAATTGTACTCGACATTGAGCTGAAAAAGTTAGTGGTTCCTGGTTAAATTATTAATTCTCTAGACTATTGGTGAGTCGTGTACGGACGCATTCATACTTGTTATTAGAAAAAATAAAAATAGTATACTAATTAGGGTTATGGAAGGCGAGTGAAAAAAGAAACGAAAACTAATTAGGGTTATGGAAGGCGAGTGAAAAAAGAAACGAAAACTAATTAGGTTTATGGAAGGCGAGTGAAAAAAGAAACGAAGAGGAAGTAGATGATGGAAAGGTTTTGACCAATTCTTTTAGTTGATCGTCAATACAACAGTCAACTCTTTTCACCGTAGCAATTTATTGACACTTGCTTATGTAGATGTCACATATTTTGTTACATGTAGTAAATAGAAGTTTTTTAGGCAACAGTAACGATGCTTTAGATTTATATATAGTAAATCTAAACATTACACCAATATGTAATTTTAAAAAATTTACGTATGAAAATCTCATAAAATTTAGATACCAAAACATAATTATTCAAAAAATTTACAGTAAAATTAAATTTGGAGTATCAAAATGTAAAATGTACATTCTAGTGACTAAGTTGTGATTTAATTAAATTTGGAGTACCAAAATGGTATTTTTTTTAGGCAACAGTAACGATACTTTAGGTTTATATATAGTAACTAGCCAAACTAAAGTTTAGCTAGATCGTTGTAGCTTGAGTTTGACCTCAAACTCATCTTCAATTCGAATTCTAACTTGTGGTGAAGTCTCTATATTGTTAAGGTAAATACAATGCTAACCCCAATTTACATATTTATAGACCACTTAGACATAGCATTGGACGAAAGATGCTTCTTGGTTTAACACATTGTTACAAGTATAATTGAACATTTAAATGTTCTCCATAGCATTGGACGAAAGATGCTTCTTGGTTTAACACATTGTTACAAGTATAATTGAACATTTAAATGTTCCGGAGATCAAGTTCTAGGATTTCAAACAGAGATATAATCACAAGGTTAAAACTGATCTTACAAACATTGAGCTGACATCAAACCTTTAATACACATTCTTCTCAACCCTAACCTAAATCCTAATTAAACTTAAATATAAATTTACCTTCTCATATCTTTCTCTTATAAATTGTAGATGAGATACATACCCAAACACATTATATGTAAGCTATATGTTTGTACCATCTAGCTCTGGTATCAACAATGATATTTGTCGGTGTGGGGTTGACTCACGATCCGTTCGTCTGATCTCGTCGGGAGGGAAGAAACCTATGAAAGGACCGGGGATGCCCCCCGAATTAAGCTCCGACGATCAAGTTAGTTTATGCTTAAGATGAGAGTTGAGAGAATAAGGTGGAGAGATGAAGTGGAGGGAGATAGTGGAAAGTAGAAAGTGAGGAGAGAGAAGAAGTCCCCTCCTTTGGGGGGAATTCAAGCCCTTATATACCTGTAGCGCGTATCGCGCGTCGCGCATCGCCGATTGTCCGCCCCGTACTTAGTATGTGAACGGAGTATTTAGTAACACCCCCAACAATTGCCCCCCAAGCTGGTGGTGAGTCTTAACTCATCGCTAGCTTATTATTATTTATTTATTTTTTTTAAATCTTTGTCGGTAATTTTGGATGGAGCCCTTTGTACCCCAGTTGCCCCCCAGCTGGTGGCGCGTTTGGTTGACGCGGTGCCAGCTTCTTGCGTCCTGCACCCCCGTTGGTGTATTTCATTAAGGCGTGTAGCCTTCACCCATTGTAGATTCTTCATGGAGCTCTCCTCCTCGGGGGTTTTTAACCCTCAGTTTGGAGTTCTCCTTTTCGGGGTTTTTAACCCTCAGTTTGGAGTCTTCAAGGCGTCGGGAACTTGGTGAGTTTCTCATCTCCCACGTTGTTGGGTACATCTTTCCCCCCATCAGCGCCATTAACGCTCAGTAAAATATTTCAATATTTATTAATTATAGAGGGATAGAGTACTTAGCTTTATGGTGGCGAAACGGCGCGAAGAGTTATTAAAATAAGAGTGTTGCGCAAATGAATCACAAAGCGCGTATGTAGCCTGCTGGTAATGTTGCTTGTCTGGCGTAGGAGTGGTGCGGGTTCGAGTCCTCGCGGCAATGATATTTTTTTTTTACGCGAGTTGGTAGGTGTGCGTGGAGTGGAGCAAGGATGGGCCGCGTGCTGGAGTCGGGATTCGACTTGGGCTTGATTCGAAGAAGTTGGCGGAGCGGGCCGCGAGTTTGAGAGTGGCGGACACATTTGGCGCACGGGAGTGGGCCTTCTGGATCGCGAGTGAGGAGATATTAAAATAAGCGCTCCGCGCTTATGTGACCAATGGAGCCTTGTTGCATACTGGTTAGTGCGCTCCATAGTTTGATAGTGGCGTGGTTTCGATTCCTGGCGCCTAGAATTTTTTTTTTTTTTGAGGAGTAGAACCAGACTGGGCCGCGTGTTGGTCGTTGGCCCATGAGCCGCGAGAGGTGGACTGGGAGGCGGAAGCGGAGCGGTCATGGGCTTGGGCCGCGAGTGGAGTCAGGCCGCTAGTTGCAGCCGCACAAGTGGGGTGCGAGGCAGAGGAGGCGGTGCGGTCATGGGCTTGGGCCACGAGTGAAGTCAGGCTGTCGACTTCACGGAGGGAGTAGTCACGCGGGCGGTTTGAAGCGTTGCATTTTTTTTTCTTTTTCGAACTGAGTGGGCGCGAATAGTGCGTGACTATTGCTAATTTTTGTTCTTGCGAACTGAGTGGGCGCGAATAGTGCGGGACTATTGCTAATTTTTGTTCTTGCGAACTGAGTGGGCGCGAATAGTGCGGGACTATTGCTAATTTTTGTTCTTGCGAACTGAGTGGGCGCGAATAGTGCGGGACTATTGCTAATTTTTGTTCTTGCGAACTAAGTGGGCGCGAAGATTAAAATTCAGTTGCCTCACCATTGAAACACAATGCTCGCTTGTAGCCTGCTGGTAAGTATGCTTGTTTTGTGGAAGAGTGGCGAGGGTTCGAAGCCTGGCGGCGACTTCATTTTTTGAAGGAGTTCCATGTCTGTTTAACGCGGGCCACGAGTAGTTCAAAATTAGACGGCGCGCCATTGAAACACAAGGCTCTCTTGTAGCCTGGTGGTCAGTTTGCTTGTCTCGCCAAGGAGTGGCGCGGGTTCGAGTATTGGCGTCGTCAATAATATTTTTGATCCGAAAGTTCCGCCAATTGTAGACTTTGCGGCCCATGTTCCGCGGGCCTGCTGCCGATCCGTGAGTTGGGACGCGAGTATTGGGCCTGAGAAGCGAGTTGAGCGCGGGCGGGCCAAAAGCGACGTTGGGACGCGAATATTGGGCTGATAAGCGAGTTGAGCACGGGCGGGCCAAAAGCGACGCGAGCCGCGAGTATCGTGGTCAGAGCTGAAGAATGACGAGAAACGGGACAGTCCCAAGTCGGGTCGTGAGTTCTTTGCTAGCAGATCTTCCGTGATATTGGGCCTCAAGTTAGAGTATTGGCGTCGGGTTCGAGTGGCGCGGGTTCGAGTATTGGCGTCGTCAATAATATTTTTGATGCGGAAGTTCCGCCAATTGTAGACTTTGCGGCCCATGTTCCGCGGGCCTGCTGCCGATCCGTGAGTTGGGACGCGAGTATTGGGCCTGAGAAGCGAGTTGAGCTCGGGCGGGCCAAAAGCGACGTTGGGACGCGAATATTGGGCTGATAAGCGAGTTGAGCACGGGCGGGCCAAAAGCGACGCGAGTATCGTGGTTAGAGCTGAAGAATGACGAGAAACGGGTCAGTCCCAAGTCGGGCCGTGAGTTCTTTGCTAGCAGATCTTCCGTGATATTGGGCCTCAAGTTAGAGATCAAGGAGTATGGGCCGCGAGTCTGGAGGCTGGTCCTTACATGATCTTCCGTGATATTGGGCCTCAAGTTAGAGATCAAGGAGTATGGGCCGCGAGTCTGGAGGCTGGTCCTTACATGATCGGGCTCCGTGAGTGGGGCGCGAGGTAGGGTGACGCGCGGAGGTAGGCTTCGTGGGCTGGGCTAGATGGTTGACCATGGTTGACCGCCTGGGTCAAATGGGAACTTGGTGGATTAAAAGGGTCAAGTTTCCTGTGAGTCGGTCCCAAAGAGATCGGGAGTAAGAGGCGGGTCCGCCGCGAAGAGCTGTGCTTTACAGCCTGGAATTCACTTGCACCATGCTTTACAGTCTGGCATCCACTTGCACCATCTTGCCTTGGTAAAAGTACATGTTCTGTCCCTCTGACAGAGAGAGAGGAGGGTCCTGTCTTTTCTCCTTTTTCTCAAATTGTGGGCCGACTACTTCCTTTTTCCCACAGAAGCTCCGCCACTGAACCTGTCGCCGGCGGTGGGTGATGGGAAGAAAGAGCTTTTCAGTTTCATCATCTACACCCAGCTCTTCTCGGATCTGGTTTTGCTTGACTTCGGTTTAGGCTTTGCCGAGTATTGCCCCCCTTTTTTTGTTTTGTTTTTTTATTATTTCTCCGAATGGAGTTGCTTATTCTCTTCTCGGTGATGGTTGCCGCCGCTCGGATTGGTGAAGGGAGATTTGACTTTCTTCTACAAGTCGCCAACTCTCTGCTTTCTTCAAACATCTAGGTTTCTTTTATTTCAGATTCGGCTCGATGCGTTATTCTTTCCTTCCTCCCGAAGCTTTTGTGAGCCTCTGATTGCAGAGATTCCTCCATCCTTCGGAAATCAAAGAGAGGACTGTGAAATCAAAGCCCCACGGTGGGCGCCAATTGTTTGTACCATCTAGCTCTGGTATCAACAATGATATTTGTCGGTGTGGGGTTGACTCACGATCCGTTCGTCTGATCTCGTCGGGAGGGAAGAAACCTGTGAAAGGACCGGGGATGCCCCCCGGATTAAGCTCCGACAATCAAGTTAGTTTATGCTTAAGATGAGAGTTGAGAGAATAAGGTGGAGAGATGAAGTGGAGGGAGATAGTGGAAAGTAGAAAGTGAGGAGAGAGAAGAAGTCCCCTCCTTTGGAGGGGCTTCAAGCCCTTATATACCTGTAGCGCGTATCGCGCGTCGCGCATCGCCGATTGTCCGCCCCGTACTTAGTATGTGAACGGAGTATTTAGTAACACCCCCAACATTATATAATCTAATAAACTTAAATTTAATAAGCAATCCAACTCATAAACAAGTTCGACTAAGTTTTTCTCCCGTCTAAAACTGAACCATTTGTAAGAAGCTTGGTTCATTAGCTTCTTTTTTTGTGGGAAGACAGTGCGTTTAAAGGACTCACCAATCTTTATGCATTAACTTAATTGGGGGTTGGGGGAGGGGGAGGTTGAACCCCAGTATTATTAAAATATGGCTAATACCACTACAACACCCGAGCTATAAATAAAATATCATTTGTGTCCTATTTTATTTAATATATCAATCCTATCCCATCGTATCATACTTTGTTGACACTTGTATTTGATGCTTTTGCTGACCGTTAGAGATAATGGTTGACCTAACAGTGGTCAAAATAATATTGACTTTTATTGACATGGCAAACAAGGGGCAGCCACATAGATGTCACGTCATTCATAAAGAATCAAAATTAAAAATTAAATTACAATAAGATAACATTTTGAAAAATTTAAATTTTGAAATTCAACAATATTATAAAAATAATTCAAAGAATCAAAACAATAATTAAAACAAAAGAGATTTCTCTCTTCCTTATGTTGTCTTCCTCCACTACTAATCTACTATGAGCTATCCTAGAGGATTTCTTCTCTTCACATAAAACAACCAAAAAAGCACCACCCCCTGAGAACGAGGATTATGGATGGGCGAGTTTTGGGTTTTGAATTGAATTGGGACCTCGATTGCTCCTCACTGTTGATCCCAAAATTCACCTGACTAAAGATTAAGCGATGGGGTTTGGCCTTTGAAGCGAACCCTAATTTTCAATCTCATCTTCCCCTGTCGTTACCAAAAAAAAAAATCCTCAAGATGCACGACCAGTCGTCGATTTCTTCGCCCCACATTCGGAGCAGGGATTGAAGCGGAAGAGGTTGGGGGCGGCAAAGGAGAAGTGTAGCGGCGATGTAGAGGAGGCCTGACCCGCGGTTGCGATCTAGAATTACCATCGGCCGCGTCGATGCCCATTGTTGCCATTATTGTTCTGGATTTACTGGCTCGTGTCGAGGCCCACTGCCTAACGCATCTCATGCCCCTTTCTATCGCTCTATATCCGTCCTTTTGGCGACATAGAAGGCTGGTAAGTATGGCGAAGGAGGAAGAAATTCTGCTAGAAGTAGAGCATTGTAAGTGGTTTACGGCGATGATTTTGCGGTCCTCGATTTTGCTAGAAGGAAGAAATGGTGTAGTTAAGGGCGGCCGACGGAAAGGTCGGGGAGAAGCCATCTATCTTCGGCAAAGCAGAGTGAGGTCGGGTGGAATTTATTTTTATTTTTCGTATTTTTTTAAATCTTGTCAAATTAGTTGGAAAATAAATAAAATGAGATTAAAAACTCCATGTCAGATGCCACGTCAATGCTGACAGGATTTTCTGTTAAAAATTAACGGTCAACACTGGTCAAAACTATCAGAAAAATAGTTCAGGACATAAATGGAATATTGCATAAAATAGGACACAAGTGACAATTTGTTAATAGTTTGAGTGTTATAGTGGTATTTGCCACATCAAAATACAACCAATAGGCCAACGTGGTTGGAGGCACATCATACACATGAAAACCAATGGGCAACGAGTGCCCCAAGGAAGCAAGATAACAGTAACATGGTTAGCCTCGCAATCGATATGCTCCAACTTGACATGTCATGCTCAGCTTATCCAAAGTCTCACTCGTTGCATGGCTTTCACTCTCCATATCGAGCGCCATATTGGGTGCGATGGAAGTGCGTTGTGCTTTGCATCTGTAATTTCACACAGTTTTGGTGGATAATTTCCCATTCGTTGAGATTCGCCAACTTTAGACGTCATCATCTTGTTCTTCAGGAACAGATGAAGTCATAGTTGTGAGACGGTAGTTAATATGAAAGGAACATAATGTTCCACTCACCATCAAGAACAAAATCAGCCACTTGAAGCTCCATGGCATCGTGAGACAACTCTGGCACCAAGGAGCATAGGGGATCGCCATCATTAAGCCACCTGTCCTACCAAAATCTATCACTTCTAGAATTTCTCACATTCCAGAAGGTGGCCTCATCGATAAGATGTGAAACCCGCAATACACCCTTTCGAAGATTTGAGACACGTACCTTGCTCCGGAGGTAAAACACAACTTTCATGGTGTTGGATATATGTAGCTTCCAGAACACGTGCCCAAAGCTCTAAAATATTTGAGAGCATTCTCCAAGCAATCTTGACCATAAAAGCTTCATTCATTCAGTTGCGTCCCAAAGTCCGAAGCATCCCACCTCTTTAGGGCGGCATAAAGTCTGCCAGCCTATGAGATGCATCTTTCATCCATTTTTTGTGCTTCCCCGACAATCCCATGAATCTTTTGATCAATATAATCACAGAAACTTGCTAGCAGAAGCGTCGTATGTATCGTATAACCAAGTAATGAAGAGAGCACGAACTGGGCAAGAGTAATCTGACCTACAAGAGACATCATGTTGGCCTTCCATCCTGCAAGACGAGTCTATATGCAATCAATAAGGTAAGTATAAGTGGCCTTTGAAACCCTGTTGTGGAGGACTGAAAATCGAAGAGAACGACCCAGGTCGTAAGTCTTGGGAATCTCCAAGGCTGCACTCAAGCTAGTGCACTAGTCTGGAGCGTTGTTCACCGAGAAGCTGACGTCTGATTTTGGTTTGCGGATTTGTTGTCCTAATGATGCACTAAACTGAGTAAAACATTGGTTTACTAGTAAAATATGCTTTTACATAGTTTTTTCCAAACAGAATCAAGTCAAATGCGAAAATAGGAGAGACAAAACAAGACCTCTCCTCGTCAGTTTGATCTGATTCCACCCTCGTCCATAGAGTCAATAATCAGATATCCCAGCCATTTCATACACAAGGTAAAGAGGTAAGGAGAGGGTGGGAAACTTTCACGTAGGCTCCAGAACGGCTGGAATGGCTCAGACAACCCCCTCATTCCATTAAATATGCATAGAGGTTGTATAAATGCATGTTATGGTTACTCCCATGAAGTGAGCCGACACCCTAGTAGCCTGAAGAGTATCCCTAACTAAATCTCATCTTATACTATCATATGCATTGGCAAGATCAACCTTCACAACCGTCCAACCTTTCTTGCCTTTCTTGGCTCCCATATAGTGAACAACCTACCGCAGGATACATATATTATCAGTAATATGTCACCCTAGAATGAAATTAGTCTGCGTCTCCGAACCAAGCTCAACATCACATTCTTCATCTTTTTCGCAAGGCACTTAGTGAGAGCCTTGTAGACAACAATGCAAAGACTTAGAGGCCAGAATTGCTCAATAAGAGTTGGGGAAGGAACCTTGGGAACAAGAACAAGAGTTGTAGTATTGATTCTTTGTATCCTCCCCCACTCTTCCCAACAAGACTACACTAATAAGGTCATTGAATCACCAACAAAGTCCTAATTTTTTTGAAAGAAGAGTAGGTCCAGGTCATCAATCCCTAGGGCCTTAAGAGCTCCCATACCCATTGCCCTACTTATACTATCTTGCGCGGGCACAACGGGAACTTCTTGCCACCTGTTCTGTTCAAGGACTAGGAATCTGTGAGCCATGGGTTGGAATTACCCGCCGTCATTCATGTACAGTAACATGATGAAATTGGTAGCAAGCTCTTGGAGGGTTGTCGGTTCATCAATCCAAACTCCATCAGCCCCTTTGAGAGCTAGAATTATGTTATTATTACATCTCAAAAGAGGATGCTTATGGAAGAACTTCGTATTGCGGTTACCCGAGGTAATCCAATACAGTTGAGATCTCTGACACCAGGTGAGTTCCTCTTGAAAAAATAGAATATTTAGCTCCTTATGACCTTGCTCCAGCATAGGTGACAAACTGAGATCGCCATCTTGGTGCTCCTATCTCTCTATCTTTCAAATCAAAGCATCCTTATTTATATGAATATTAACAAAATTATTCCTTTTCCATAACTTGGGATAACCAACAAAGGAATCAACCGATTTCTTGTATATCCGAACACGTTCCCAAGATGAACTGGTCATTCGTCTGAAGAGCTCATGAGTTAGCCACCCAGCCATAAAGGGGAAGGGTCTCGAACCCAGCAGGGTGAGTGCTCATCAAGTGAGAACAAGGATAGTTTGGGGGTCCAACTTAATCCTAGGGAGATGCAACGCCAACGTTTTAGAGAAGGAGGTAAGCCAAATGTTATTTTCTAGGCCTCTATACAACCTCTCCCGAATGGCACTGAAAAACCAAGTGTAAGCTGGACACAAATAACCTATGTCAACTAAACCTGAGTTATTTACACAGTCCTAGAAGTCTTCGATTCTCGACGTGTTAAAGGTAGCTTCTCCAGATTTTTTCGAAGTGTTAAAGGTATCTTTTTCTCGACGTGTCAAAGGTGCCAAATCTTAGTTGTTTACACAATCCTCACTATTTGTACAACTTTCCTCCTCTAAAGCTTGAAAATGTGAGCCCGTCTTTCTTCCTTTCTTGCCCGAGGACCTCTTTGATCCTTCTGGTTCCCTCAGATGGAGGATGGGAATTGGTTCCCCTCGGGTAGTACGTGGCCGACGTTCGTGATCATCCACTCTGCATATATTCGTTCAGGTTCTTTCATAGTCGGTTCATTTTCTTTTGTAAGGTTGTCATCCTCCATATGTTTCATAGGTTTCACTCGTATTGAGTGAAGTATATAATTCCATCAATACAAAATTGTAAAAGCAACGGCTTCATGAGGTCAACTTGATACAAACCCTAGCATTATCACTCTGAGCTCCCATTCTAGTAGCTACATCCACGCGCAATGGTTTTCCAATCTGCTTACATATCTTCATTACTTCATTCGGGTGGAAGAATTCAATCGAGAACTCCAGCAAGCAGGGCCATACTAGGGTGGATAAGATCTCGTGCTGGTAGAGGTTGAAGTGCTTATAACAAATATGCACCATTAGATAGTTCTCTCCCATCATCCATGGCCCTCCCGTGAGAGCTTGTCGGTAGTCAATACCACTAGTAAATCTTACAAAATAGTAGTCGTTCTTCGCTGAGGTGACTTGAAGAGCTTCAGCCTTAGTCCATATCATATTCAGATGATGAGCGATCGTAGTGTAAGATGCAACTCGCCCCAACACCTTAACAACTAGCACGGAGCGTCATTTTCGATTGAACTTTATCTTCTCTGCTAATGTGAAATGGATGGGAGGGCAAATAGGATCCATATCTTCGTGAAAGCATGTTTATTTCCCATCCTCCCAAATGGCTTTAGCAACCTCCTTCGAGTATGAGTCTGTGATGTACCAGTTATCCATACGTACAACATCACTGAACATCCTTCTCACAACATTGTTCCCTGCGTTGATGCAGGCGATTGAGGTTTGCTAATGGGGCTTCTCCCTTCTTGGCTGGCCTGAGCTACATCAGGATATCGTCTCGAGCCTAGCTCACCTGGGGATAGGTCGTTGTGGGCTTTGGCCATATCTTGAATTGTAATGCTTCCCTGTCCGCCTTCGGATTTGGAAATGATGGTTTTATGGGGGGTGACTTTGTCATGGAATAGGATCATAAATAGACGGGAGGCCAAAGGCTCCGTCAGCCAACAACTTGGCCGTCGCAACCATCAGCGTGAGACAAACGTAGGAGGAACTGCGCTTTGCTAATCGCCTCTCCGAAAATTTCGATCCAGAGCAATTTTTGAGATCTAGTTGTTTGAGCAGCAGTTTACACATTTGGCTCATTGGCAATTTAGCACCTTATTAGTAATTTATAGTTTAAATTGTCAAAATATTCGACTTACACAAGGGAAATCTAGTATTTGAATGCACCATTTTATGTTTTGTGATATTTTGGTTGAGTAGGAAATGAAATCATATAAAATTTTAGAATAATTATTACTGGTAGTGAATAAAGTAAAGCTAGCAAGGATGCTAGGAAATAAAGATGAGGAAGTAAAACAGAGTTGGTAAGAGTTGGAACTTGGATGGTCTCAATTCAGGTGATAGTTTTTTTCACTTTTTGTGATTGAAATAGTGTACCAGTCAAATAAAAGTGGTTATTCATATAAAATAGTGGTAGTTTATATTATTCCATGTCCAACCATAAATAAAACTTTTTTGGCTCATCTTTGGTTGTCACGCAATAACATATTTAAGGACATTTGCTTCCTACAAGTAGGGATGGAAAACGATGCAGCCCGTACCAGACCGGACCACATATACGGTATGTTATCCGGATAGGGAGACTAACACATATCATTGACCAAACAATATTATATATGGTCCAAAATAGACCTCGCCTATAAGGTATGGTACGATACCGTCCAAACTAGATAAATCATGTTCAACAAAACTTCACTCTTCTCTCTCCCTCTGACCTTTCCCTCTGTGGATAAAAATAAAAGGTTCAGTAACCAAATGCCAGTGATACAAAATTTAGTGACGCTAGTTAACCCACAAACAAATATGTGGGGTGAAGTGGACTTAAAATAAAATACACAGCAAATAGTTTCATCTTTTTTTTTTGTGCTACTGCTTCTCTCACTCTCCTGAGTGGTTTGGAAGTCGCGCTCAGTCCTTGCCTCGATGACATCAAGGTCATTTTGAATCACTAGGCTGATCGCTTCACTCGCAAGAATTTTCCTTATCTTATCTAGGTAAATAAATTTTGTCTTGTGTTTCTATATTATCAACTCTAGACTCCGCACATGGCATGTGGAGATGAGTTTCCCATATTTTCCTTTTCTTTTTGTATGCTTCTTTCATTAGGAGATTGCTTAGCAATCCATTGGTTTTCAGCTGATGAAGCGTCAACAAAGTTTGTATGACTGTACTGAAATCTATAACAGGATGATCAGGTTGCTTGCTCGCCATAGCTAGATTGGTCACTAGTCGCAACTTGTTCTTCGAAGTGTAGATGATGTTTATTGTTGTTTTTTTTTTGTATAGGGTAGTGGATCATGGTCTATCACGTTTACTACTACTTATCACAGTCCAGATCAATTCAGACCACACATTAAATGAGAGAGCGTCAATCAAACCATATTATAGTTATGATCTCACTTTGTGAACCAAATCATACGGTGCGATCTAAACCGCAATTGCCCTTAAGGTTTGGTGTGGATTTTCAGCACTACCCACACGGGTGTTACGATAGGGGTGCATATATTGACGTTGCATGGCTAACCCAGCAAGAGCCCAGTTGGTTGAACGAAGAAGGCCGATAAATGGAGGAAAAGGGAGGAGGCCGGCCCATGACTAATCATTGACCCAACGGACGCATCTCCGTGCCCAGCGCCATGAATGGATGGGCAGTCAGTCTGTCATGTCATGTGTCTTCTGCCTCTTCTGTTTTTTCTTTCTTCTCTCCATCTCTGCGTGAATCTCAGGCAGACAGGCCTCCATCAAAAAACAAAGATCGGTCTTCCCTCCCACTTCCCGTATCTAATACTTTCGTCTCCGGCGAGTCGCATAATCCTTCAGAATCTTCAGGTAATCAGTCAGAACCCCGGAAAAGGGAAACAGGAGGTTGAAATTCTTCTTCTTCTTCTTCTTCAATTAAAGATCATTTCCCGGCAATTCAATTTAGCAACCTCCGATTTCTTTGGGATCCAGCTCACACCGCGTCCTTCGTTTTTTTTTTTTTTTTATTCGGCTGGGAGCTGGCTCAGGCTTTCTGAATCGGAGATGTCGAGTGGAAATGCAGACAAGGAAATGATGGAGCACGAGGGTGCTCAACTCGATCAACACGCTGAGAACAAAGGATTGGATGAGAGCGGAGATCACAAAGTTTCCGACGGAAACGCCGATAACAACCCTTCTCCCTCGCCGGAGCAGGAGGTGAGTACTAACAGCTCATACCGGTGCTTTCCCCAGATTGGGTTTTTATTACTTGTGGGTTTTGTTTTGTGCAGGAGCAAATAATTCGGAGCAAGTATGGAGGGATTTTGCCCAAGAAGAAGCCATTGATATCCAAGGTTAGTGGAAATGAGAAGAAAAAGAATGGACATTCATTCTTGACCCTGACTTAGATTTTCCTTCCGGTCAGTGTTTGATCCGTTTGTTTGGTTTAGGATCATGAGCGTGCTTTCTTTGACTCTGCGGATTGGGCATTGGGAAAGGTTCTCTCCATTTTCCCCTTCCTTAATCCGTTCTGAAGGCTTTTGTTTCTTTATCCTAATTCCTATGTATCATAATAAGTAATCATTTGAATGATATATGAGCAGCAAGGAGCACAAAAGCCTAAAGGACCTCTTGAAGCTCTCCGCCCCAAATTGCAGGTAAAAATAATTAAACTCTCCTCTCAGTTTTGGGTTTCCCTCATATGAGATCTCTTGATTTCAGAAAAGATGATCATTTTCTTTCGGATTTCGATTCTGCTGGGTTTTGTTTGCAGCCGAATCGACAACAGCAATCGAGAGCCAGGCGATCAGCTTATGCTCGTGGCGAAGGTAAATAAATGCGCCACCTTCGATTCACACTATTGCTCTCATGGTGCATAGATGATAAAGAGCTTCGTGTTTGGTATTGGAAATGGCAGGTGGAATGGCACCTGATGATCAGACTTACCCTACCGATGATGAGCCTGGCCAATCGAACGAATCAGCAACAGCTGAGGAGCAGAGTGAGCAATCCCAAGTTCAATAGGCTGCCTCCCCTCATTCATGCGAGGTTGATTTTTGCTGCTGTTCATTCAATATGCTCTATGGGTTTGGGAGTTGAACATGAACTAGACATGGGTGGATTTTCTGAATAACCAGGCGTTGAGATGTGTTTTTCCCCCTTGCTGCTGCGTCTGTTTTCTACTATTTAGGGATGTGATTCATACAAGACTGTAGAAGTGCTTGGGGAGGATTGAATCGAACCAGAGCGAGCGAAGTCCAAGTTTTGTTTTTGCATTAATCTACTCTTTGTGTTTCTTTAGTTGAGACTTTGAATATTAATTGCACTAGTCCACCATTCGAAGAGAAACGATCTGGTTCTATGAAAGTCGAATTTATTGCCTGGATCAAACTACCTACATGAGTCATGACTAAGCAATAAGAATGTCCCAATTAAATGGAGTTATGGACGGCGACTACCTACTACTACTGTATTAACCAACCTAAATCTATAGAGATTAGATTACACAAGACTGTAGCAGCACGTTTGACAATTTACACCCTGCCCTGCCAAGTAAAAAAGCTTGAAATGAGGAGACCTCCCTGCTGGCTGCTGGCCACTCATCAGAAACAATGGTTCCATGACCTAGTCCAATTGATGGTATCAGTCTTCATGCAACTAAATGCAGTCAAAGGACTGTATCTATGTCAAATCCTACTTCAGTAGTCATCACCAAAGCAAATACATACATAAACCTTCAGTGTGTAAGTTACTAATAAAGGTAGTCAATGTTAGAGAAGGACAGCAGAAATACATAGCCCTTCTATTCTTGGCATCCCAAGTACATCAACCACACGTCAACCCTGCATGAGCTTGGAAATTCATGAAGCAACTTAAATTGCACAATCCAAGAGGCCTATGGAACTTGAAGCAATCTATAGAAACAAAATCCCCTCTTTGATTTACCTTCACTGTTGTCAGATCTTGAACGAGATCATCCGCAATATGCACAATTACCTCGAATCCTGCTCAATTGCTATATCCCCACAACATACCGGAACACATACCATAACAAGATGTGTTTCAAACTCACAAATTACTTCTCATACTGTCAAATAACTAAACCTCATATCACAAGTAATAGCGCCCAGATATAGTGAAGAAGATATTAAACAATGGATGGTTCCAGTTCTTAAGTTTGGAATCATACAGCAAGTAGAGGCAGATCTCACAAGAAGCAAAACAAATCAAGCAAACCTATAATGACATGATGATACAGAAAGAATAGAATGAGTGTACATTATACAACCAATACCTCAACCATTATGCTGATTGAAAACTACAACAACCAATTGCTATTTGAGTATCTCTAAGCCAAGGAAGAAGACTAATTTGCAAACATCATACAGACACACAGAGCTACCTATTATTGCTGTTACATAAAAAGCATACCATATAGGCATAAATAATGGCTGGGACGGGAAGCTTAAAACTTAAAATATCGTGTCAAGGTCCAGAATTTGAATGATCAGTTGCATCATCAGTTCACGGAAGGTCCAAAGTAAGCATCATGGGGGTGGACCGAGGTGAAGTACAATTTTTCTCAAACGCAGTTCATCTGTGAGCTTTTTCTGTTCTATGCTGAAGGCTTCATCAAATGGGCATAGGGGCAGGCTTCGGGATTTGTAGATTGTTGCTGTTTAGATTGCAGAGGGAAGGCAACACAGGCAGAAAGGTGTATTAGAATTCTAGAACTAGGATGGTTGGAAAAGACATCATCATTGTGGTGATATGTCCTTCAAATGAGAACAAACAGCTAATCGTATGCCGTTCAGTTACTACCAAAACTATGGAAAAGACTGAAGGTCAACTACCTGCTGCGAGATCATGGAAACTAATATCCATGATGCTTTCTTTGTGACATGGGGCTTTGGCCTGCCAACCTATTAAAGGATAGCAATGTCAGCATTGAAAGGCCTTCTTGATATTGAAGGTTACCATATGCGGATAATCCATTACTGATAAGAAGCACTTGAAGCTAGAATAAACACAACTAAGGGTTTCTTAATTAGTTCCAAAGGTTCAACAGTATGAATACATACCCAGCACTGCTGGATCGACCAGAAGACAAGCTGCCATATGCACCATAACCACCAGTTTCTCCATCACCCTGAAAATCATGACAGGTACATAGAAAATTAAGAACAGCCACATTGCAGATATTGTCCCTGATAAAACAAAGAAAAACTCACAAATGAATTGGGATAATCGTCGCCATATGTCCCAGAGGATGATGGGTATCCACCACGTACACGAGTATCTCGGCCTCCATGTTTCAGACCATCTGACATGTCCACGGGCATTGGGACATATGGAAGAGCCGGAGGAAATGAAGATAAGGCAGCATCTCTTCCAAATACATTGGCTTTCAACCTTAGCATTACTTGTAAAAGGGCATTACTGGCAACATCATGGTTTCCAGTGATCTAACAGCATTGAAAGAAGCAATGTAAGAATCATTATAAAAATAAAATAAGAAGCAATGTAAGAATGCTGTAAAATCGCACAGCCACACACAGAAAGGGAAGCACAACATATATGGCTCTAGATCATTCACCTGCACCATTTCATCCTCTTCAGTGGCAATCTTGGGAAGATTATCCTCTGAAAGAATCCTTATGCTTGCCCTAGTTACACTCCTCATCTCAGAAATAATGGATCCACCTTTACCCATAAGGCATCCGACCTGTGATCTTGGTACAAGTAAACGGGTTGTGAGGACAGAATCTCCAGAGTCTCTTTCAGTTCTCTCACTGCATCGAGGCTGCAATTTCAGTGCAGCATTGATGGTTGGAGATTGATCATCCAAAACCTATTAGAACACATGCCCAGTTGGTCAATAATGGTACTGAAACAATTTATAGGCTTTCTTAACCATGGGGGCCGTTGGTGCCCTACAATAATTCCCCACTTACCCCCCACCCCCCTTGCCACAGGTATCATAAAGATAAAAAGAGATACCCCACCTCTTTTGCTGATATAAAGATAATACAATCATCTCCTTCAGTGGCCGAGCTATCTACTTTGATGGAAGCCCTAGTTTCCTGACGAATTTGTTTGATAATAACACCTCCTTTCCCAATCACACTTCCAATATTTCCAATTGGACAGAGCAAACGAACAGCAAAATCCTTAGCAGAACCACCATCATCTCTTGACTCATGGTATGAGGATGGCCAGCCACCTTTGTAGCTTCCATAAGCACCCATTGCCGGGACACCTGCATTTGGTGCTACAAACATGCCACCTGATTGATACGGGTTGTTGGAAGTAGACAAAAGCAAATGCTGAAAGCGAGAAGGATTCACATGAAGGCGAGTCGCTACTTGAAGAAGCGCCTTCTTAACGACTGTAGGTTCTCCTACAATCTAAAACACAAACCCACCAACGGTAAGAAAAAAGAGGCAAAAACTAACCACGCTGAATCACAAGAGTTTCCAGAACTGGAAAGAGGCGTTACTCATATAGAAAGTAATTGCACGTTAATGAACTCGGCAATCTCAAATTAGAAGTATAAAGGTGTAAAAAGGAAGGAGAGCTTACCTGGAGAAGCTCGTCATTAGTTAAGGCAAAAGGGGGAAGATGTTCATCTTTCAGAATCCGAATCTGAGCACCGGTCTCACTCCGAATGTTCTGAATCACCTGGCCGCCCTTCCCAATAACACATCCAATCTGATCTGAAGGAACAAGCATTCTTAAAGTGACTTGCTTCTGCTGAAGTTCTCCAAGCTCGTCCTCTTCTTCCCCTTCCCCATCACTACCCACACCACCACCACCACGAGTGCCACCACCTCCTAGCTCCTCCGCCACAACCCTATCGTGAACGAGAAAGAGCGCATGCTGAGCGGGGCAGACCAGTTCCTCGTCCTCCCCAAACGAATTGGTCTCCTCGCTGGAGCTGTAAATCGTGACAATGCGCTCGTCAAACCCTGGAATCGACTCGCTGATTCGAATACTTGACCTGCTCTCGGCCCTCAGCTGCTTGGCGATCTCCCCGCCACGTCCGATAATGCTCCCAATCTTTCTGAGAGGGCACAAGTAGCGGTAGACTGTGTCGTCGTTGCCAATCCCGTGTTGAAGCTCGCCGGTCTCGTCGCCCGCCGGGTTGCGGCGCTTGCCGCCCCCGTAGTCGGACTGAGAATGGGATCTCTTGCCGTAGTCGTTGCGCTGGCCGGCCATGGTGGATTCGTCGTCGGAGGAAATCTTGAAGAGAATCGGAAAAGAGAGAGAAAAGAGGGAATTGTTTGAGAGAGCGAGTCTAACTCAAAGTCGTTTCGTGTGTTCGGGAGCGGGGAGTGCTGAGCTGAACAAGATTCCAGAGGGTCGAGTCTGGACTCTGGAGACATTTGCTCTCTGAAATGTCAAACACGGTATCGTATGGTTAGGCGGGTCGTTTGACACCGGAAGACAGTTAAGTTAATCGTTTGAGACTTGAGATAGGGTGACCACTTGTCACATTCTCTCTAAAGTAGTTTGGTGTCCGACCCAATTGGTTGGACTTGGAATGTCATATGAATACAACGTAATTACATTGTGTATTTTAAATTATTTGAAATATTTAATTTTATATAATACAAAGGTGGCAATGGCATTATTTTTCAATTTTTGAAATTATGATAATGTTTTCTGAATAATTGAACATTGTATTTGTAATGGTCATAACACTCGTGAATAATCATTAATGACGTTAATGTTGCAGCCACTTAGTTGGTTAAAAATAAAATTCATATAATGACTCGTCCCGAATACCAAAATAGAACTCCCAATTAAGGCCTAAGTATAAACCTTAATTGAGTGCAGTATAGGGCAAGTATGTTTAAATATCGATCTGGGCCGGTTCATGTACCCCTACTTCGATTATTTGTAACATTATCTAGCGGTTGAATTTTGGTGAAAACAACGATCTATAGCTAAAACGTTGACAATGGTGCATGGATTTGACACTAATTGAGAAGGCTTCACACGGGTGTTGCTCCCCCTAGCTAACAATTACGAATTGTTGGATCGAACGGTCATGTGTGGTAAGGGGGTTGTAAACCGTAGGGAAGTGCAAAAAGTAGCCAAGCGCCACTCTCTCGGTCTCTAGGTCGAAGGAAGGGAATTTGATTCAAACCAACAACGTGACTCTCTCGACCTATTGAGTAAGGCTTGCCAAGACTTCACCCTCGAATCGGAGTTCGGACGACACCCACAACCAACCCTAGGTGCTAATACAAAAAAAGAGGTTTGCCATGCATTAACCAAGATAGGAGACAACGAATCGCCTAAGAAAACTCAGCATTCAAGCCGCTTTCGAAGAAAGGAATTGAATTTAGATTGATACGCTTTTACACAACACAACACAACACAATCATTCATGAATAATACCTCCACATTCACACTAAACACCACCACACACAAATCATTCAATCCATAAAAACATTCACATAATTGTAGCTAGGGTTTACAAACACCCAAGTGAAGGAAGGGACTACTCCATGGTCCATGCTAGGAGAAGGGAAAACACAAGAGAGAAGAAGGAAAACCATCAACGAGATGCTAGCATTGCTTCTTGTGTTGAAGAGATTCTCCTTTAGGGAAAGAATTCCCAAATCCTTGCTTGAAGATGAACCCTAGCTTCTCCTCTTCTTTGGTTCGTCACTTTCTCACTCTAGAAATTTGAAGAAGAAGAAGAAGTTTCTCACACTAGGTCTCTCTTTTTTCCCTTCAGCTCAACCTCCTTTACATACCCAGATCGGGCTCAGATCACGGTCCCAGTTCACGGCCAGGAACTGAAAGCCCGGACCGTGATCTCAAGTCGAAACGCGCCGCATCACTTAGTCCAGTTCACGGGCAATGGCTTGAGTTCACGGTCTTACGACCATGAACTAACTTGTGTCCAGTGAAAGTGATTTGTGCTCTGGATGCATGGCTGTTCATGGGTAGCGCCTCCAGTTCACGGTCTTAGTGACAGTGAACACATATCCCAAATCGTGATCTCCTGCTATACTTCCACCCTTTGACTTGATTTTTCGCTCTTTCGTCCAACTTTCGACTCCGGGGTCGGTTCCACCTACCAAAGTCTGAAAAACACCCAGACAAGGCAAAGCTCGGCGTAAAACCAAACCTCCCGGAGTAAAAATGCTTCAAATGACTAAACAAATAAGGAGTAAAAAGTGTACAAATGAGCCCGAATCACATATCCACAAAAAAATTGTCTAAAAAACACAATATTAATAGGAAACACATAACATTTAGCCAATATTTGTTTCTCTTGCTTTTAAAAATAATACATATATATATATATATATATTAATATCTAAACCTGAATGTTTCTAAACAATGCAATAACAAACGAAATAATAAAAAATATCATTCCTCATTCACTCTCTATATCATCAAAAAGGTTTGTTAACCAACATATTTGAAATTAAGTCGAATAACAATTTAATTTTGCAAACAAATAAAATTAAACATCTATTGTGGTACCCACCCTAATAAATGATATTTCATATAACCACATCAATGTGTTCATGAAAACTCCAACCAGACTTCATGATTTTCTTTTACCATGGTTAGTATATATTTTTTTTTTGAGGGAAACCATGGTTAGTATATATTAAACGAAAAGGTTAATAGTAATTTATACCCCTATATTATTGTAAGTTAACAAATGTGTCCCTATACTATTTTTTCCACTTTTGTACCTTTCTACTATTGGAACATAACAAATGTACTCTTATGTTAACATTATTGTTAGTTGATTGTTAAAAACCCTTTTGTTCTCAATTTTTATATAACTTAGCAAAAGAAATATATAATTAATTTTTTAAATTAATTATTTTCTTATTATATCGAGGACAGTTGGGGATGGTAATTTTGATCTGACCTGTTTTGGTGTGGGTCCGACCCGCCACATAGGCGGGGCAAGGCGGACATGTGTACTTTCATCGACCCGATCTGCCTTGACCATCCTTATTCTCGACCCATTCTTGCCTAAATTACATGTAATTTTAGTCAAATTACTTAGGAATTTTCTTTTATTACATCATATTTAAGCTATAATAAAGGTGTAAATTGGAGAAAACCTCACTTTCTTTAATAATTTAACTACATATTGTTTGTTTTGTTGGTCTTATAATAAAAATAACGAATATTTCTAATGTTTTTCATATAAATTATATACCCATTGGGTCTACCTGCCTCGACCTGTGACCCGTGATAAATGACCCGACCTGCCACTAGGCGGGTCTAGGTACGAAGAAACCCACCCCGGACCTACCCCATTGTCATTCCTAAGGACAACCCCACTCTAACCAATTCTTTTCTCATCCTAAATGCCAACAAATAGAGCATTTACTCATCTAGCGGCGTCTCTAACATCTCCTACAAAATTAATCACAGCTACTTCATTCTCACTACCCCAATTTCCACTATTTCAAGATATTTCCCTTCTCTGGATGGATCAAGAAGAAAACTTATGGATCACAAAAAGGAGGAGAATACAAACTCATGGACTCAAATAGAGATGGATTTGGATACTCGATGTCACTTTATAACCAAAACAAGCTGATTTGATAATGTAGTAGACCGGACTTCGACTAATGCCCACGAAAGATTATATTAGTTACCACCGCTCTAAAAATTGGAGAAGGGGTCAATTGGGCATGGAAATACCAAGCCAAGTGAAAGAAGAGCAACGGCCCAACATCGGTATCCACCGTCGCTAACCCTAATTCGTTAAGAAGACATCCTGAAGAAGTTACTTTGTCCACTAGTCAAAAGAAACCAAGTTCTTGTCAGATAGCAAAGGTTTTGGTCAACTTTAATTAGGATTTAAATTACTAGAAACCCTCCTTCTGTAACTAGTATAAATAGAGGCGCACATGCCTAGACATTTGTACAACACCTTTACCAGCACTCTGTCCCACTGGGCACGAGTAGCAATCCATAGAAGAAGAGGAGAAGCTTTGTTGGAGCTCGACTAAGAAGAACTCATCATCTATGTTTGTATCAATGGTGATTTTGTTCCACTCTCCTTCGTGTTGCTAATCGATCAATTTATGGATATGAATTCTATGATGATCATGTATTACTTTCTATGAGTTAATAAGTTGCTTATCTCATTTTATGCTATAATCATTGATGCTTTGCCTTTAGATGCTTTATTGTATTCGCGGTACTTTAATCATCTTTTGTGAAAGATCATCGATGCTTTATGTCATATGATGTTTTAGCCTATGTGTGTGTATGAATCTACGATGATATTACTATAGTATTCGTTTATACTACCATTACGGGAAACAAGGAAACTAACTATGCATGATCAATGATGATGCTTGATTCTTAGATCATAAATGCTATATACTAGCTAGAGTTATGGGTCGTAGAAGCCCACAATTAACAATATATTATCCTAACTTCCTTGTTCTTCATTGATTATGTGATGGTATGAAACAAAAACACGCATTAGCTAGTCAAATCTCTATCATAAGAGGCGTGTGCATGGGTAGAGAGTGACCATAAAGGAAAGGAAAGGGAATCATAGTAGATGATGCATAGATGCATCTTATCGAGAAATCATATGCATGATTATCTAGAAGGAGCTACCTAAACATTACTTTTATTGCTTGCATTCTTCTTTATTTCTTGCATTAGTAGTGTAGTACATGAGTAGAGGGAACCTCAACCCACCTAGGCTTACTTTCTAGCTTTGCATATTCTAATTTAACTAGTTAGGTTTGAGTACATGCTTGAATTAAATTGGATAGATATGACCCTAGGCACCTCTATGAATTTATCTCTTTAATACTTACATCAACACTCAATGAAGGCATGCCCTTACTTGAGAAAGGTAGTCGTCCTTCTCTATCCTCCAAAATTTTAAAGGGTTAACCCGAGCCCTCCTTTTCTTATTTTGTTTCTCCAACAAGTATTCCTTGGGTTGTCAAAGTGTTCCTACATGGATGGAGCTGCGAAGGTCTAGGAGGCAGATAGGTTTTCTTTTAGTTGGATAACTTTGTGGATCCGGGCATCGAGCTCTATCATGGATAAATGAGTCTCTTTGTACAAGGTCCCCCTAGTTTGGCTCTAGTGGTACCAGCTCATAAGCTAGTGGTAGCAGTAGTCGGCTCAAAATTTTGGATCCCCTTCGCAGCGGTGGACCACCTCTTATACAAGTCTTTCAACAAATCACCTAGATGTTGGCGCATTCGGATGAGCTCTATAACACTTCTTTGGATTCTCTTCTATGTGATGTATATGTGGAGGAATATGGCAAAAATCTGATCAAACTCAATGATTGACCCTTACGGGAGTAGCATGAACCAGTCGTGTGCCTCCCACAATAGAGTAGACAACCAAATCTTACACTTCCATGCATCGAGGATATAGTGAGGCTACATCAGGATCCAAAACGATACCAGGTGATCATTAGGGATAATTATTCCTCCATAGCTGGGTACTGATGGGATCACATGGTCGATAGCTTTTAGAGCATTGACGATGCATTCAACCTTAGGCTGACACTAATTGATTGAAGAATTAGATGTCATAAAATGGTTTTCGACAAAGAAGGTCGCCTAAAACGGGGACTGGTGACTGGCATCGAAAATGTACCTCCATGAGCTTCCATTGAGCCACTAGACACCGCTTTCCCATGTAATGATAAGGTTAGGGGGAAATGTTTCCTCGTTGGTAGATCAGTTTCCAGGGGTCCCCAATAATCCTTGACGAGATCTGGGGTTGGTCCAATGAAAGTAGGGATGGGCAACAGGAAACGGGTATTTGGGTATACCCATACTCGTCCCGTTTTTTAGGATTACGGGTACCCAAATACCTGTAATATTTTTTATGGAATGAGACTTGGGATTAAGATGTTCGACAATTGGTACCCACTGGTTATCCATTAATGCTCGTTTGGGTATTACGGATACCCGTACTACTGGTCCTTCTTCTTTCATCAGGTAAAATTAGTAACACCCTACCTTATACATTTTGCCTAATCATATTGTTCATACAATTGTAGCGAATTTAAAACTGGTGTTACATTAGTTATCAAAATTTACCTAAATAAAATTTTCGATATGAATGACTCGCGTAATGGGCAAACAGTTCTTGCAACTAGACCTTCAAAATAATTGATATGAATATATGCATTCATAGACATACATATATATGAACAACCATATACACTGGCTTTCATAGCCATAGTCACAGTCTCATATTCCATAACTACATACCATGCTTATACATGCCATAGTTGTCACAACTTACATAACCACACAAATATACACATATCATCAACTTCCCACACATGTGGATATCTAATACTACATCAGAAGCTAATATGCACATGAAAAACGTTCTCAAAATATTTTTACCAAAGAGGTGTGGATCACTGACCAAAATCCCGAGTAGTAGTCAAAGCACATAATAGTTGAAGACAATACCTCATTCTGCCTTCAACTCCTTGCTCTACTCACACCTATGTACTTGCTACAGCTGATGATCTTCTTACACATAGCATAAGTAGAGGAAAAGAATAAAAGAGGGTCAGCTCATAGCTGAGTGAGATAATCATAGCATCGTGAGTTCATAACAAAGCATACCCCTACCATACATCTAACAATCAAGCCAAAACACCAGGATCGGACCTCAGCCATCCTCATATCCCAATGGGAAAAAGACTCAACCTCCTTGACTTATGCATATGCGTCTTATCATGTTTTATTTATAGGCGCCTGGCTACTCTCATGCTCATTACTCTTCGGGGAAAACGGACCAAATATCTCATGGATGTGGTCATATCGGACCCACCACTGTTGGTGTAGTCATCGGACTTGGCACCACTCTGGGTGTGGTCATACACGACACCACTCTAGGTGTATGCATATCTCACGAAGGATCATCGGTCAGCACCACATCAGGGGTGTGACATAACATATCATAACGGAGTAGTGGCATGGGGAGCCGTAATTACTATGTAAATGATCATGAGACTAACACACTCTTGTTCGGTAACCTTATACATGATCCATAACCCATCTCGTTTATCTCGGTTCAATACTTGAACATATCCTTAACTTGGCCATAATTGACTCAATATAGGTAAACCAGGAGTCGCATAATTGCACTTCCTCGGGATAAACCCTCGTGCAAGTCATCCTCTTAGAACATCATAATATCACCATGGGATATATATTTGCCCACTTGTACAACCAAATACAACAATCATGAAAAATAATACCCAATCACCTTCTCAAACCATCATAAGGCATATCAACAATCAAGCCCAAAATTTTCAACATATAAGCAATCATCAGCATAAACAAGGTCCATAACGATTAAGGGAAGACAATATATCATACAACACTCGAGGGTTCATCATATAGCACAAAAATCCATAAACCCCTAATCATGCAATTCTAGTTCACCTAAGTCAATTCTAAGCATTAATATAATTATCGTGATACGACAAACCCGGTATGTCGTGCTAATCCCTCACCAGTTCTGGTCGTTCAAACACTGGTTTTAGCTTCTCGTACTAAAACGTCAATTCACCAACGAAACCCGAATTAAAATCCGAGACCGTCCTAATATCCCCTGCAGTGTCCCCGTTGATATTAGTTATAGGATTCGAGTCAAATTCTCGATAAAAACACATCAAACCCTAGCCGGAGCTAAATTCAACGATTCCGACTACGACCTAAATAATAGCCGAAATTCATGGATTAGAACTAGAGGATTAATTACCTCGCTGCAGGAAGTTCGTATATGAAATATGGGCTCAATCCGACTTCCGGATACTCCGAAACCCTAATTTGGCTTATCGGGAATTCAAGAAATTTCTGATACAAAAACTCATTTTAAAGCTCTAAATCGATAAACTACTATGTATAGATGAATTAGGCATTACTTACGGGATTTTTGGATCAGTAGAACTCAAGAATCGAGCTATGAAAATTTTCCCCGAGCTCCCCCTGTAGCTGCGCTCTGGTCGCTCTGTTTCCTCTCTGTGGGAATTAAAAGATGATAGATGGGGAATTAAATGGACAGGCGAATTAAATGGACATGGGAATTATATGTACCGGATATATATAAAATAATTAAAAGATTGGTAATTCGATTTTCGTCGAAATACTATCAAAACACTCGATTTTAATCGCGTAATTTTTCTAGTGATCATAATACAATTTTAGCCGAAACGGAATGTTACATAATTGGCTCATCATTGAGGAATGAGATCTCAATTTTCATAATGAGCTTGATAAATTGTCATGTATAAGCTAACCCATTTCATCGCCACTTTGAACTCGTTGGGATCCAACTACCCATCCCTCAAACTTACAACAAACCTCGCACATGGCCCCAACTTATTTAATTAACTAATAATAATTAATAATACAAGTTCGTTGAGGGATCTCCCAGTCTCTTTTCACCTTGTCCCCAGTAACGCCTCCTCATACGCTTATCTATGGGATTATTAGACTCTTCCAGAAGCACATCAATGACACGGCTCGTTCTACGTGAGATTTCTATGAGTTATTCGCTGGTACCCGTTATCCGTCCCGTATGGGTTATGGGTATCCATTAATCCGTACGAGTTTGGATATATAATGGAGTTTCCTCTCTAAATGAGATTGGGTACCCGTTTCAAACGGGAGGGTACCTAGTCTCGTCCCGTTATCCACCCCTATATGAAAGTAGCATAAGCGTGCTTTGTGGGTTTTCTTGATGCCACAACAGGGCGGAGCAAACTCATATGTTGTTGGAGCTTCCACTCCAATATAGTGTAGTGCTTGTTGGTTGTATACGGTTGAGAGCTGCTTCCCTTCTATATAGAAGAAGGGAAGACCTGAGTACCCTTACTCAGGGTCCCATGGTAGGGATCAGGCCCGGCCCAGGCCCTGTGCTGGTCTGACCCACAGCACGGGGCCTCACAATTCTTGGGGCCTCACAAAGTTGGCCCATACAATATACATATATATATATATATATATATATAAAAAACCTACAATCGGCAGCCGAAGAGACGGAAGAGTTCAGCCGTCAGCGTGCACACTGCAGCGGCTCTTCCTCAATTCTCGTAAACTCCCTTCCCAAAATTATCAATCATTAATGGTTCTCCAAAATTCTCATCTTCCCAAAAATCCACCAACGTCTCTAATCCACCAACGTTTCTCTTCTCAACGTCTCTACTCTCTGTTCTCCAACTCAATCTGTCTATCTCAATCACCCTTAAATACTCAGCCAAGAAGGTGAAGCATCCACATCCAGCCTTCTATTTTCATTCCTCGATTGATAAAATCAATCCCCTCCTTGCTAAATCCTGAAGCACAAAAGCAATCGATTAGCCAAAACCAATTAATTATTTCGGTTGGTTCGGTGGTTCCACTCCGGCGCTCCCGCTCGCCTTCTTCCCCTGGTTCCGAGAATCCCAATTCCGACGTGGTTCTGTCTCTCCGTGGTTTGGAAATCGGTAAGAATTTCCTGTCCCTAGCTGTCTCGGAGAATGGTCGATGAGAATGGTTAATTGAGTTTGGAAATTGGATTTGGACTATTGGAGATAGGAGAGGAGACTCTGTTCTCCTATTGCTCTGCTTCTCCTTCTGCTTTGCTATGGCCGAAGGGAATGGGAAATGGGCCAAAGGGAATGGGAAAGAACAAATGGGCCAAGATTGAATGGCAAAATGGGCCATTATTGTTGTGGGCCGAGTGTAGCATTAAGCATTCTAACCATTTTTTTTTTTTGCAGGGATTTGTCTTGATTGCCTATTGGGATTATGTCATCTAAAAAATTTGAATCAGGTTGTTCTAAGCATAAAAAAAACAGAGGATTGATTTGTTAACTCAATCTCAAAAAGGAGCTCTTCATAAATTTTTGGTGAAAGAAAACGATTGTGATGCTAATATTGCTCCTATTGTTGTTGATGTTAATGATGTTTTAAGTGATAATGCTCATATTGATCATGTTGTTGATGCTAATGATGTTTTGGATGCTAATGCTAATGTTCCTCCTATTGTTGTTGAAAATTCCGATGCAAGTGTTGATTGTACTCCTAATTTTGATGTGGTAGATCAAACTAGTTTTGATGAAGATTTTGAAAAATTTGATATTTTTGATCCTAGAACATGGGATTCTCTTCATTCTAAAATGATTGATATTTTGGTTGAGAAGGGTCCCAAAAGAGATTTATCTATTAAAAAGGGTCCTAAAGATAAGTTTTCAAAAAGATTTTGTGCAAGTTGGTTTACTAAAGTTATGCCGAATGGTGAAAAGCGTGATAGGGATTGGCTTGTTTATTCGAAAGAGCTTGATAGAATATTTTGTTTTTGTTGCAAACTTTTTTTTAAAAAAGGTGTAAGGGGTCAATTGGCAAATGAAGGTTTTAATGATTAGTCATATATTATAGGTGGGATGAAAGAGCATGAAACTAGTCTAGAACATATTAAAAATATGGCTACTTGGTATGATTTGCGTTTGGGACTTCAAAAGAACCAAACAATAGACAAAGTAGCCCAAAAAGAATTTGAGAAAGAAAAGTGTCATTGGAGAAATGTCTTATTGAGAATTATTTCAATGGTTAAGTTTCTTGCTAAACGTAATATTGCATTTCGTGGTAGTAATGAAAAATTATACCAAAATAGCAATGGTAATTTTTTAGGTTTGGTTGAGATGTTGGATGAGTTTGATCCTGTTATTCAAGAGTATGTTCGTCGCATTACAAATGATGAGATTCATCATCATTATCTTGGTCATAGAATTCAAAATGAAATTGGGTAAATGACACATTTGGTCACTGAGATTATTAAATTGTGTCATGTTTAGTCACTAGAAAAAATTAATATCAATTTTGGTCACTCGAATTACCGAAACTGGTCAAATTTAGTCACTCTCCCGTCAGTTTCCGTCCAACTCCATTAATGTAGTTGGACGGAAACTTTTGGGAGAGTGACTAAATGTGACATGTTTCAGTAATACGAGTGACTAAATGTGACATTTTTCAATAATTCGAGTGACCGGAGTTGGACAGAGGCTACAGAAGAGTGACCAAATGTGACCTGTGTCAGTAATTCGAGTGACCAAAATTGATATTAAATTTTTCTAGTGACTAAATATGACACGATTTAGTAATCTCAGTGACCAAATGTGTCATTTACCCAAATGAAATTATACTTTTGCTTGCTAATGAAATTAAATCTAAAATTATTGGAAAGATAAAGCAAGCAAAGTATTTTTCTGTTATTCTTGATTGTACTCCCGATATAAGTCATCAAGAACAAATGCCAATGATACTAAGGTATGTGGATTTCTCTTCAAATTCTATTTCAATTGAGGAGTCTTTTTTGGGGTTTTTGGAAGTGGATGATACTACAGGTTTAGGATTATTTGATGTTCTTAAAAATGAGTTGAATTCTCTTGATCTTGACATTGATAACATTAGAGGTCAATCCTATGACAATGGATCAAATATGAAAGGAGAACATAGTGGTGTTCAAAGAAGGTTATTAGATGTAAATCCTAGAGCTTTTCATACATCATGTGCTTCTCATAGTCTTAATTTGACATTGTGTGATATGGCCAATTCTTGTCGTCAAGCTAGAGACTTTTTTGGAATTATTCAACGTATTTATACGATATTTTCAAATTCCAATAAAAGATGGCTTATTTTAAAGCATAATGTTAATTTGACTTTGAAACCATTATCATCTACTCGTTGGGAGAGTCGTGTTGAAAGTGTAAAAGCAATTAGGTTTCAAATGCCAGAAGTGAGAGAAGCCTTACTTCAAGTAGCCGATGTTGATCGCGATTCAAAAATTAGCAGTGAAGCTGAATCTTTAGCACGAAATGAACTTGGTGATTTTGAATTTATTCTTTCATTAGTTATTTGGTATGAAATATTGTTTTCAACAAATTTAGTTAGTAAACAATTACAATCCAAAGATATACTTATTGATGATGCTATTTTAAAAATAGATGGATTGATTTCATTTTTCAAAAGATATAGAGAAGATGGTTTTCAAAAAGCCTTAGAGCTAGCGAAGGAAGTTTGCACGACAATGGATGTTGTTCCAAATTTTCCTCAAAAGCGCGAGATCAAAAGAAAGAGGCATTTTGACAAGGTTCCTGAAAATTCTTCAAGTAATGCATCTTTATCTAGGGAGGAATCATTTAGAGTTAATTATTTCCTATGCGTAGTGGATCAAGCAATTTCTTCACTTACTAAAAGATTTGAGCAATATAGTAGTTTTCAATCTAATTTTGGTTTCTTATTTAGTTCTAAGAAATTATTTTCCTTGGATGATTCAAAATTGAAGTCTTCTTGCATGCATATTCAAACCATTCTTAAGAATAATGACCAATCTGATATTGATGGCAATGATTTATATTCTGAGCTTAAGTTATTACCAGACTTTTTACCTAAGGAATGCATTCTTCCTTTTGAAATTTTAAACTTTTTGAAACGTGTCGATTGTTTTCCTAATGCAAGCATTGTATATAGAATCTTATTAACTATTCCACTACAACAAAACTGTTCTATAGTGGCTAATAATTGAGGCAGATGTTCCAATTGCCTCTAAAAATTCCTTTTACACAACACATATTGAATTTGCCTCTATTAATAATATTATTAGCCTCTAGATATTGCTTATATACCACAAATACAAAATTTGCCTCTATAACATGATAAATTTTGCCTCTAATTGTATCATCAATTTTACTATATAAAATTAATTCAAATAAATTTATACTTATAGAGGCACATGATATTTTTTTAGTTTTAAAGGCAAACGTGGGTTGGGAACGCGGGATTTTAAGTGCTCAATTTTCATTTTTGGGAGGGGAGGCGGGATTTTCAATTTTCGTTTTTGATTAAGAGTCCTTTGAACTCCTCCACCAAATGAAGAAAAGAATAGTCTAGATCTGGTTATCAATTTCCCCTTCCTTTCTAAACCGCTGCGCAGCCGATGATTTCTCCAATCATCCCTGTAAACTAACACACCCACTGTGAAATCTCTCTCAATTCTCTCAATCCCAATCTCTCCGCTCTCCAATCCTGCGACCACCACGACACTTTTATCAGCGGCTAGACCTGCCACCACGACAAAGGTGATGATGGTCTTAGCCGCGATACTTCCTCTTCCTCCTGCAGATGCTTTGGCAAGATTTGCATGGTGGTTTTGATTTGCTTCATCGGTTAAGAGGATAGCTTGCTAGAGAGATCTAATGGAATCGCCGCCGGGATCTTCTTCCTCCTCTGCCGTCAATAAAAATAGATATGCTTTCGTCGCTGTTGCATCACTCAGGTCCTCCACTTGCATGCCCTCCTTCTCTGCCTCCTCCCTCGCCACTCACCGGATCCTGGTATTTAACTCTATTTTACCCTCTCAACTGTTGGGTCAAGTGGTGGGTTGCGCTACTTTGTTTTGTCTTTCTTATTGAGTAACGATTTTGAGGTTTTCAATTTTCCTGGGTTTCCGATGTTACAGATTTTGTCGATGCTTTTGGAGTGGTCTGTTGATCCAGATATTGTGAATCGTCACAAGCAGGTAAAAGGAAAGCTTTTTGTTATATAAATGAGATCAGTTAAAATATGAATGGGGAAGAAATAGCAGCCTATGGTTGTGGTTGTGCTGTGGGTTGTGGAATTGGTTGCTGGTTACAGTGAGAAAGGGCTAAAAGGCTACTGTAGAGATTAAATGCAAGCAGAGTAAGGTGGGGATGGGGGCAGAGAGGGAGTTTTGTTTAAGAGGTCAAATGGAAGAAGAAGAGACAGTGTAGTGGTGGTGTGTTGTTGGCAATGGCCACAAAGTCCACACGTTCATTAACTCCATTTCCCTCTTTCCCCCTGCCACGTCTGTTACTCCACAACGACACTTCTCCTTCTACAATTGTCCTACTTGTTATTTCTTCCTGGCTCGCTCGATTAGGCCCGTCCATGGCTATATGCGATCTGCTTCTTGTTAGTATTAATTTGATCTTTTTGCTTCTGTTACAGGCTAGCAGCAAAGCTAGTTATTGTTATTGGCTTGCACAATGATTATAGACTCTAAGAGCCATTGGGAAAGAGAGAATGAGAATTCTGATCGAGATATGAGTAGGATGGGAGAGCATATGCTGATGGAAGCAAGCTGTTAGATTGAATTTGGTTAGTGGTGAAGTTGGTTAATGCTCATGATAATCATATTGCTAGCAGCCTAGCACTAAGGGCAACTTTATCAGAATTTTCAACACCATAGATGGCACTCGCCGGCAAGAGGTAGCTCTACTGGATGCGCAGTTAGTCAAATATAGTCATTTATAATGATCATAGTTTCACCAACGTATTAGTTCAATGTAGTCATTTATGATCTTGCTTGTCTGCAGGTACGAAGAGGAGTCGGCATAGTTAAAATTTATGATCTTTCTAACAATCAAGTCTTGGATGCACAAGTTGCAATACTTTGAAAGTTGAATTCTCGTTTGCTGCTACGTACAACTCATAACTCTTGAATCATCGTATTTTTGTTTAGGAGATGACGATGTATGCCCCAATGCTAAGCAACCTCTATTTTTTCCACTTATGGACTCTCATTTCCCTTCTCTTCGATCTTATGTTGTACACTTCAACACTCTGTTGTTCAAATATCATATCAATGGAATATTGTACAATATATTTGTCTTTCTTAATCAATTTCTTGTACAATAAATTAATTCTATAAATTAATATAAAAACACATCTATTATGCTCTAAAAATTTATTTCACAAGCAAAACTATCTGCCTCTATAAATAATATTAGAGGCAAATTTAATAGCCTCATTAACTAATTTTAGAAACAAAAATATATGCCTCTATAGTTGCTAGTAGAGTCAAGTTTAATAGCCACTAAAGATCATTTTAGAGGCAAATACTTAAGCCTCTAACATTGGATGTAAAGGCAAACTAAAAATGACATTAGCGGCTAATATATTAGTTACAAAATCCTTAATCAGCAACAGATAATATATGCCGCTATATTTGCTTCTATAGGGCTATAGCCACTGGAGTATTTGAGGCAAATGTATTATCTGCCTCTAAATATATACAGAGGCAAATAATAGACTTATAGAGACAAATTTTCTTAGCCGCTATATATGAGATTTGTTGTAGTGTCCCGTGACTGTTGCTACAGCAGAAAGAAGCTTTTCGAAGTTGAAGTTGTTGAAGTCTTATTTGCGCTCTACAATGACACAAGAGAGGCTTAACGGGTTAGCTATGTTGGCAATTGAGAATAACTTCTTGGAGGATGCAAAGATGGAAGAACTAATAGAGGATTTTATTTCAAATAATACTAGACGGTTGTTACTTTTCAAACAATGATCGATAATATTATCCCTATTGTAATAATTTTCTGAACTTATGTATTTTTTATAATTATTTAAAAAAAATTATTTATAATAAATTTGTGGAAAAAAAATTGGGGCCACATTTTGATTTTCGAACAGGGCCCCGAATATAATGGGCCGGCCCTGGTAGGGATAACTCAAGGATTTTCTACCTCGATATCTTTGATTTCCTCAATGGGATCAATGCACTTACCTAGAATATATTTCAACACCAATGCTCTCATTTTTGAAATCAAGGATGTGGTTGTCTTCATGTCTTGACAGAGTGGGATGCATGATGCTAGTGAAGTGGACTTGCCTTTATTGCATAATGGAGAACTGACTCCTGACTACCAGAGCTTTGCCTCTACTTTGGTTTTTGTTGTCTAACATAACAAGAAAGATGTTCTCTAATGATTAGAAAGAAGCGTTTCTGGGCTTATGAAAGATTATTTTGAAGGGTCTTTATTTTCACGATGAGGCCTCATGGTGGACACCAATTGTTTCGAGCTTGTTCCTTTTGGTCGTCCTTGGTGAAGCAACTAGATAAATATAAATTGGGTACGAAGTCACCTCTAGTGAAGGGGGGAAATTTCTTGCGGATTGGTGTTTTGGTTGCCTCTAGTGGCTCTAGGACGGTTGACCTACAAGGTTGTGCAACCCCAGGATTGGTAGCCCTGGATTGCCCACTCACGAGCAAGTCTGCTAGGGAAACCTTAGAAAGGGATGAGAGAGAAGGAAATTGCAAAGGATAGAATTGTGTCATTCATCACGAAGTTGGAGGCCCTATATTTATAGGAAGGTGAGAGTCACTAGGGTTTTGCATGTGTATGATCGATTGGATATGAGCCATTGGATCGATCCAAGAATGACCATACCATCCACGTATTCTTTGAAATGTAGTGAGTTTTCTCGTGTTTCTCGTGTGATTTAGGATATATGTGGTATGCTTCATGAGAAATATGGTGTGCTTTATGAGAAATGTGGTATGCTTAAGAAGTTTTATGGTATGCTTTCTAGTTGTTTTTTGTATGCTCTATGTAGGGATGACAAAAATATACATATTTGTGGATATCCTCCTGAATCCGACCTAATCGGGTAGGATAAAACCCGAACCCGAAGGACTTTTAGTGGGTATGGGTAAAACCCGAACCCGAATATTTTGGTAATGGGTGGGCATGGTTTTCTCACTATCCAACCCGAACCCGCTCGATTATACACGTGCATATGTATTTTGTCTAGAAACAATCATTATTTTCTCTAACATATTTTATGTTTAGCATATAAATATAATATTTTTATGAAATTGTGTTGTTTTAATTAATTTTCTTTATTATAGTGAATTATTTTGGTATTTTCCTCTTTTGTTATGTGAGAATACGTGTGAATATTAACATATTGGTTGGAGTTATTAAGATAAAGTATTACCATGGATAACCGTGGATACCCGAAACCCAAATGGGTATGGACATGGTTTTTAATTTTCTACCCGTTTCTTATGTGAGTATGGGTAAAACCCGAACTACTTTGGGTAGGGTTACAGATATACACTATCCGCCCCTGGCCCGGCCCGAACCGTTTCCATCCCTAGCTCTATGTTACTTTGTGGTTGCTTATGGAGATTTATGGTATGCTGTATGAGATTGATGATTTTCTTTTTGGTTGTTTCAGCCATGGTTCAATAATACATAATTATACTTACTCTAGGCTCTAGGCGATGAAAGAACGCCTTGTCTAGGCCCTAGGTAGTAAATAAGGCTTTCGTAATGTTGAAGCATAGCTAGGCAGTTCTTGGTCATGATTAATCATTGTGAGACACGATTTGACAACCGGAGGCACACTTAAGTGCAACTAGTGGACCAATGGAGTAAAATAAAAGCTAACTACCTTCCCAAAAAAGAATCCATCTCAAACTACCCTCTACGCATCCTTCGATCATTCCCCCATTTTAAATCACAAATAACAACTCTAGGTTAGAAAGTTGATTCTCCTCATTGCTCATTCCCTTCGATTGACCATATGCTTTGCTGTTTTTCACCATCGCCGACTGCTGGAGTCTAGCACTCATAAGCTCATAACTTTCTCGTCACTCCCTCTATTCCACCTGCCCTCTGATTGGCGATCTTCGTTGTCCAAGCCACAACTCCATTATACTTAGGTGTTATTACAAGTCCTCTATAGACAAGCTAGAGGATTACAAAGATACCTCAACAAAAGCTTTCTTGGATCACCAATCAACCATCCAAGAAAGATTTTGTTGAGATATTTCAGAAGTACAGAGATTCGTACACTCTATGTCCAACAAAAAAAGGACATACCAAAGATCATAACAAGGTCCCTCCTTTTCGATTGATGGCCAATGATTCTTGAACATGCTCACCAAATTTTAGGACGATCCAATAGTTTGGTTGTTTGTAACGCTCTATTGAATATGCTACCTTGCTGCATAAATGAAAAGTCTACTACATTTAGTTTCTCACTTCTATCTTCTTACTAGCTTTATACCCGCCCGTTGGGCGGCAAATTTTGATTGGTTATTATATTTTTCATCCTAGTATTATCATTTTATTTATGATTCATTATGTTAAACTATTATACATTGAATTGTTAATCTCACTTACCAAATTTCATATATTGTTTCACATTTTTATATTTTTCATTTATTTATGAAAATGTAATTTTATTAAATGAGCTCTCTATAGTACTTTCTTTATTGATTTATAGTTATGTATCGAATTCACCATTTAAGATATAAATTAAGAGATTATTAATTTTTTAGCACACAAAGTAACAAAGAAGTTAAAATTTTGAAGGACACAAAAGAAGAAGTTAAAATTTGCAAATATATTTCAATTAATAAAAAAAGTGAAGAGCTTTCATTTTCTCACCCACCTTGTACGTTGGTATATAATAATAGAGAATATCGCGATCTAGATCCCACAAATATCGTGCAGTATCAGTTACTCATGTAGTTTTGGAAGAATGAGAAACCACATTGGCATCCACATCATCAATCTTCCGCTTATTCGTTTAATTTACCTGGAAAATATTCTAGCAAAACCAACCACAAATAAAACTATTGTTTGTTACTAATTTATTAAGACTATGTTTTCAGTAAACTAAACTGCATATAATCATAATTTATATTTTTTAAAGAGCTACATACCCCCTGCCAAAAGGATCATGTTTTTCTACCTAATAACAACATAGATGAATAGTAAAACTTGTATACTTCAATAAAACTCAAGTCATTTTATCTAGCAGAGTCCCCATTGTGAATCGGAGTGGTGCATCAATCCAAAGAGTAGTTGTTATGAAAACAATCAGGTCAAAATCAAGCTTTAGTTAGGGATTCAATTAGGCAAAATTCACACTAAGGAAACAAACCAATGTCATTACAAATGTCTAGAAATTGGGAAAAACATCGACATTTACTACCATTTTATTTATTCTTCGAGCCCTTTATAAAACCCCAAATATGTTCCCTCCTACTTATAACCCCCTGCTACATACTATTTTTACTTGATCAGATCATCGCCATATAGCTAGCTAGTAGCATGTCACTCATGAACATAATAAACATAATGAACAACCATCACAACTCTGCTTTCCATTTTAACATCCAAGGAATCGAGTTGCAATAGGCCTCCAAGGAAAACAATCAATTATTCAACCAAAGGAGAGATGCTCCAAGTCCAAGCAACAAACCCTTTGAATTATATGTTACATGTTTACATCAAAGTATACAGGATAACAAAGAACCATAAAACAACTATCTGAATAACGAAGAAGAAATACAATCATTGAATCGAAAAGAAAAATTTACTATCCAATCGTCGTAATCTGGAAGAAATTAAGAAAAGAATGGGTAGAAAACTATAACTCGGCCAGTCAACCGCTAGCAGTCAGATATCTCTGAGGAAGAAAGATCAATTGCCCTCTGCGGATCAAAAGGGAAGAGGGAGAAATGATAGGTTGGACTTTTCTTCATCAATAGGCAAAAATATGTTAGAGCTGTTCAATTCTCTCCCAACAAATCATTGCATCATGTAACTCCCGCCTCCTATTCTCCTACAAAGAGGGGGGGGGGGAACTCAGTATGCGTTACCATTTCCTTTCCTATATCTATATACAAAAAAGTAGAGAAGACAAATTCTAGAAACTCAAAATTTAAGCAAATAAGAAAAGAGATTTATTTGTTTTTGTAGGGCTTGATCTAGTTTATTTATTATCAAGGTTGTGTTTATTTTCAATGTCGTATGGGAAAAGGAATAGGACCAAACCAAAATGTTGCATTCATTTTTATTAACTTAATTTACTTTTTGTTGATAATGATGACAATTTAAAGAGTAAACAAAAAAGCAAACCAATTAGACTTTGTCCAGCGTGGAAGGGTGAGAGCTAGCCATGTACGAATGTGGCACTAAATTAGTTTTAGATTCCTACAATATTAAGTAATGATTATTTATGATTTCTTGGAATTTTTTTATAAAATGTAGAGATTGTTCAAATAATATGATCTATAATGAATATTTTAATATGAACCCTAGGACAAATTATAAAGTATTGCACAAATGATTCCTCTTAATTTGAGAATCTGAAGGTAGAACACGAATATATATTTTCACTTACTCATGATGAATAAGAAGTTTTTTAAAGAAATAACTATTATTGCTTAGTCAAATTTATATTCAGACCTTTTGCTATATAAAATTTGTTTTATTTGGTAGAAATATATATTAGAAATAATTCGACGAAAAAAATACATTAGAAATAAGACAGTTGTTAATACAAAAAATCTAAATTCATATATTTCATTTTCAAAGTCAATTGATAAAAATATTATTATATATGTGTGTATTTTTTTAATCATTTGTTACCAATGTTTCTATTGTAATATTTTGTTTAATTGATACAAATATTATTATATATCTGTACTTTTTTAATCATTTTTTCAATATTTCTATTGTAATATTTTGTTTAATTGATACAAATATTATTACATATATGTATTTTTTAATTTTTTTTTCAAAATGTAACTTATTATTAAGTTTTGGTGAAAATGAGTAGAAAATTTACTTAATAATATTTAATCATATACTTTTTATTTAAACAAATTGGATATAGTCACTCTCTATTTCCATCTTTATATTTTTTTTAATTGACTAAATATTATACGTTTGTGTGTTAGTTTACATTCTCATAAAAATGTAATTTATTATTAATTTTTAGTAAAAATGAGTAGAAATATTAAAAGAAGAGAGAGATAGCGCTCCATAAATAGATCAATAATTAATTTTTTGTTTGCAAAAAAATTTTTCCACCATGGCAACTTGTGAATTCTCCAAGTGCTTATGGGGCAAGAAATTACTTTTGAATTGTCATAATATATAGTCTAGATAGATATTATTATATATGTCTATTTTTTAAAATATTTTTCAAAATGTAACTTATTATTAAGTTTTGGTGAAAATGAGTAGAAAATTTACTTAATAATATTTAATCATATACTTTTTATTTAAACAAATTGGATATAGTCACTCTCTATTTCCATCTTTATATTTTTTTTAATTGACTAAATATTATACTTTTGTGTGTTAGTTTACATTCTCATAAAAATGTAATTTGTTATTAATTTTTAGTAAAAATGAGTAGAAATATTAAAAGAAGAGAGAGATAGCGCTCCATAAATAGATCAATAATTAATTTTTTGTTTGCAAAAAAAGTTTTCCACCATGGCAACTTGTGAATTCTCCAAGTGCTTATGTGGCAAGAAGTTACTTTTGAATTGTCATAATATATAGTATAGATAGATAGATAGATAGATAGATAGATAGATATTATTATATATGTCTATTTTTTAAAATATTTTTCAAAATGTAACTTATTATTAAGTTTTGGTGAAAATGAGTAGAAAATTTACTTAATAATATTTAATCATATACTTTTTATTTAAACAAATTGGATATAGTCACTCTCTATTTCCATCTTTATATTTTTTTTAATTGACTAAATATTATACTTTTGTGTGTTAGTTTACATTCTCATAAAAATGTAATTTGTTATTAATTTTTAGTAAAAATGAGTAGAAATATTAAAAGAAGAGAGAGATAGCGCTCCATAAATAGATCAATAATTAATTTTTTGTTTGCAAAAAAAGTTTTCCACCATGGCAACTTGTGAATTCTCCAAGTGCTTATGTGTCAAGAAGTTACTTTTGAATTGTCATAATATATAGTATAGAAGATAGATAGATATAGATAGATATAGATAGATAGATATAGATAGATATTATTATATATGTCTATTTTTTAAAATATTTTTCAAAATGTAACTTATTATTAAGTTTTGGTGAAAATGAGTAGAAAATTTACTTAATAATATTTAATCATATACTTTTTATTTAAACAAATTGGATATAGTCACTCTCTATTTCCATTTTTATATTTTTTTTAATTGACTAAATATTATACTTTTGTGTGTTAGTTTACATTCTCATAAAAATGTAATTTGTTATTAATTTTTAGTAAAAATAAGTAGAAATATTAAAAGAAGAGAGAGATAGCGCTCCATAAATAGATCAATAATGAATTTTTTGTTTGCAAAAAAGGTTTTCCACCATGGCAACTTGTGAATTCTCCAAGTGCTTATGTGGCAAGAAGTTACTTTTGAATTGTCATAATATATAGTATAGATTCTCTCTCTTAACCGACTATCACTACTCTTTAGCTGACAGGATGTAAATCCTCTTTATTATGATAATAAAGGATCTTCTAGAAAACGACTCTTGAACTCCCAATGAATTTAAGATAACCCAACATAATTACAATGATCAATAGGAAACTGTTTAATCCAACTACCATAGGAAGAGTGCATCAAACCTGCCTCTTCTCGACATAGAATAAGATTATCACTTGGTAGATTTAGCCATCATGTCCTAACCATTGTCCTTTGTATGCCCTTTGTTGAGATCCAACAACTTGCCTTCCAAATCCTCATGAATCCAATGATATCAAACAACAATGTGTTTCAACCTTGAGCAGAAAGTAGGATTCTTGCAAAGATAGATTGCACTTTGACTATGACAATAAAGCACATATAATATACCTCTCTTTTCTAATGCCTAACTCTTGAAGAAACTTCTTCAACCATAGCATCTCTTTACAAGATTTTGTTACGACTATGTACTCGACTTCTGTTGTTGATAATGCAATGTATTTTCAAATTTTAGATTGCCATGAAATTGTTGTGCATGAAAAAGTCATCATGTATCTAGAGGTCAACTTTCTAGAGTCCACATCACCAGCCATGTTAGCATCTATACATCCATCAAGTATGGTTTTGCCATTACCAAAGCACGAACACAATCTAGAAGTACTTCTTGTGCAACAAAGAATCCACTTCACTTCTCTCCAATGTTCTTTCCGCGGATCGGAAAGAAATCGACTAACAACCCCCAACGACATGAGAAATATCTAATCTTGTGCAAACCATGACATATATCAAGCTTCCAACAACTGATGCATAAGTCACATTCTTCATTGCTTATTTCTCTTCCTCACTTGGAGAACAATGCTTCGAACTCAATTGAAAATGTCTTGCAAGTGGAGTGCTAACTGTCCCAGCCTTGCTCATTTGAACCGCTGAATAACTCTTTAATATACCTTTCTTGATACTACCAAAATTTTCCAATCCTTCGATTCTTAGAGATTTTAATCCCTACAATTTGCTTTGCCGGTCCTAAATCCTTTATGGAATGTATATACTCCACTCCTTTTTTAATCTATCAATCTTTCCAACATTTCGACACAAGATCAACATGTCATCCATGTAAAGGAAGAGAATAATGAAATCATTTTCAGCAAATTATTTCACAAACATACATGATCAAAGGTAGTTCTTACGTACGCATGGTTCGCCATGAATGAGTCAATTTCTTGTATCATTGCCTTGGTGCTTGCTTCAACCAGTATAAGCTATTTCTCAATCTGCATACGAGATTTTCTTTGCCTTTAACGTCGAACCCTTTCGAATAATCCATATTATTTCTTCCTGTAAGTCACCATGAAGAAACACCATCTTCACATCAAGTTGTTCAACTTCCAAGTCCAAACTTGCAGCCAATCCAAGCACAACTCAGATAGACAACATCTTCACCACGATAGACAAATTTCTTCAAAATTAACACTTTTTTGGCTGAAAGCCTTCAGAACTAGTCGAGTTTTGTACCAATGCTTTGAACTAGTTTCCTACGTCTTTTACTTGTAAACCCACTTATTTTTAAGTGATTGTTTTTTCCTTGGGTAGCTTCACCAAATCATAGGTTTGATTTTCTTGCAAAGACTTCATCTCTTCTTGCATAGCTTTATCCACTCCCTCTCCTCTTGTCTTCATGAGACATGACTTCTTGATAATATTCTGGTTGTCCCCTGTTAGTCAACAACATGTACTCATTAGGGGAGTATCACGTGGAAGTTCTGCAGTCTCTTGTTAACGGTCATGTTCGAGATAGAGATTGCTCTTCTTTAACTTGTTCTTGATCCAATTGCTCTTCTCTTTGCACTTCTTGATTTAGTGCACTTTGGGTCTCATCATGCACTACTTTCTCATTGTTTCATGTATTTGTGGTGGAGATATAAGCTCCGATTTAACTGTACCAACTACTGTATTTTCTTCTTTTCTCCCCTTTCGACATTTGCAATTGTCTTGTCTTTAAGAAAAATCACATCCCGACTTTGATTAATTTTCCTTAGAATTTGATCCCATAATCTGTACCCAAATTCTTCAAGATCATAACCCATGAACATACATGGCTTTTCTTTGTCGTCAAACTTCGCTCTCTCATCTTTTGGAATATGAACATAGGCTTTATAATCAAACACTCACAAGTGTTCGTATGAGACCTCTTTTCTCGTCCATACTCATTGCGGCTCGTCATCCTCCAAAGAGACTGATGGCGAGAATTTATTTAGATAAACAGCTGTCCACGTTGATCCACGAAAGTATTTTGGTAGCTTGGTATGTGAGAGCATGCATTTGATTTTATCACAAATTGTTCTAGGCCAATACTATGTTTGAAACACCCTAACCCGGCTGGGAACTACTTTTACCAAAATAACCTTGTTAAATTGAAAATACTCTATAACCACAAATGCTGAAAAGAGCGGGAATTTTTTTCATAAAAGAAATACTAAAATTACATTCTTGTAGTTCAAAGCACCGCCCTAACATGTGGGCAAACTCAAACTTAAAAATCTCAACCTGATCTCCAGTCTATACTCATAATCATAAAATGCAAATAACAAATTAGTCACTACCGCTGCTGCTACTGAAAACCTTAACTAGGCATCCTCTGTGATGCTTGCACCGGCCTCCTTTAGCTGGCTGCCCTCAAACTTTTCCTCTCAAACTCGTTGCTCTCTAACTGCTCCTCTAGCTCCTCCTCTTCAAACTGGTGAGTGAGTTGGGGTCAGTCTACGCCCTTACGTTTAAAATCTCTAGTTCTTGAATACTTTACTTAAGGCAGTTAACTTAAACTAGTGGAAGTTGTTTGTACTTCCAGCCTTTTAAAATCTTAACTCTTAAAGCTGTATGGGAGTTACTGTTACTCTCTATTCTTAAAGCTCAAATCTCAACTTAAATACTTGACTGACACAGGGATCCCTCACTAGCTAGTCCAGTTGCCCAACTCATACGTATGAGAAGCCATCCAACCTTTCCTTGAACGTAAACTTAGTTAGGGGAGTCGTAACGATTCATCACCCTAACATCTTAAACTTATCGTGGTGGCTCTTCACCACAATTCTCAAGAGCATAACTACTACTCATCTTAAAAGTCTCAAGAGCATAATTGATGCTCTATCTTAAAATCTCAAATGGCAACAAACTGACGCTAGTGAATAAAAACTCTTGAAACGATTTCACCTTCTTGAAGGTGAAGTACGTCTTAAAAAGAACTTGTTTTTTAAACTTTAACAATCACTCATAACGTAAAGCTTTAAGGTACTTAAGTAACACACATACAATTCAAATCACGGCACAAACAAAGCACATACCATCAAACATAATCATGCAATTTCAAACATGAATCAAATATTGCACGTACATCACGTAAATCAATACTTAAAAATACTCAAAACTCATACTTGAAAAAATCGTAAGGAGTAGAATTTATTCCCTTTACACTCACTTTAACGTAACTCGAGCTACTTCGTTGCTAATGATGATTTCCCCATGAATTTTGTATACTTATTTATGCCTCCTTCCTGTAGTACACGCCCCATGATAATACCCTTAGTTACTCGTATCACCAAGCTCATTCGTAGACATCCCAAATGCTTTTAGGTCACCTAACCTTAATATCCATCGTGAATCATATACGACAAACAAATAACCTTTGTCACCTGATAATATTTTAATTAAGCTGAACTTTTACCCCCTTTCAGTCAAATCCAAATTCCTCCCATGGTTAGATAATTTAGCGAACAAAGTCATCCAATCCACCGGCTTAGAATAGGGTCAGTAACCAATGGTTACTGATCTATGATTAACTAAATCTAGACCTTTAGATCTAAGTGGGTCCACAACATTCAGATTTAATGATTTTCAATTAAAAATATTTTATTTTTCCTCAGGATGTCCCTTCTTTGGTCTCTCTACGCCTTAATCGACATTACGATATGTGTATCCGGGAAGAGTTGTTTGGAAGCCTAGATCGGGGTACGGAGTTTTCCCAGAGGAAAAGAAAGCAAAAGCGATTCCCGTAGTAGCGGCGAGCGAAATGGGAGCAGCCTAAACCGTGAAAACGGGGTTGTGGGAGAGCAATACAAGCGCCGTGCTGCCTTACTTTTTTTTTTCTAGAATAGCGATAGGAAGTAGCTAGTTGATGACTAAAAGCAGGTGTTGAACACACACCAGCGTCTTATTATTATGGGGTACCTGGGTTAACCGTTGTTTGATATAATTTCCTATAGCAAACAACCTCCTCTTTCCCGCTCCTGCAAGTGTTTGAGAGATTCTACCAGACCTTAAAGCAGTGCACTGCTGTTCGACCGTAGGGAGAAGGGCGAAGGGAGAGGAACGAAGTAGCATGACGTACTGGCTCATGGGTTTGACCGTTTTTGTTAGGCATTGAACCCCACCTTAGGCGAAGGTTTAGAATATGTGAGCCCGAAAAGCTTTGATATGAAAATAAGAATTCTCTGTACTCTCTGTTCTATCTTTTTTCAATAGTAAGAAAGGATCTTAGGCTACCCTAGGCCCCATTGCTGGAAAGGCTCGGCTTCAAAACCGTACGTGGAGCTTCCGCCTCATACGGCTCCTCTAGGGATGGAGGTAGGTCCAGCCCCGTCTTGTGTGGTTAAGGTTGTTGTACACGATCTTGCATCTGCTCACCCTATTATCTAACCGGTCCCATCTCTCTCCAAACCTAACGTGGTAGCTTCCGGAGGAGCACGGATGCAAGAAGGAAGTTTGAGCTTGATGCAAATGGCGAAAATATCTTCTGCTTTATATGATTATCAATTAAATAAAAAGTTATTTTTTGAAGTACCGTGGAAACCCCACAGCCAGATCTCTTTCCTCTATCTATTGAGAAATTCTCGTGCTTCGTAACGAGAAAAATCGTCTTTCGATCTCATCCCTCTCCCTATCGGTCGAGCTACTTCATCCCTCTCCTTCTTGTTCTAATTAAAATGCGAGCTCTTTCACCCCTCTCGGAAAGACACCGATTCCTACTCTAATCTCAGGCTTCATCGGTAAGGAAGCTACGTAGCTCCAACATCGAATCGGGCAATTCCTCATCAAGCCCTGCTCTGCTCGAGGAAGGAATAAACCGGCGAAGGGAAGGACACCATAGGATACGAAAGGAGTCTCTAAGTGCGGCATCCAAATGAGGTTTACGAGGGGACTGCATGAATTGACTGAGTTAATTTTCTTAATTGGCTCTTATATTCTTCGTTCTAACTCGGATTTCAATTTTTTTTGCACAGATGAAACGAGTTCGTTGTGCTCTACAAAATGAGATCAATTTTCAATATATTTCGAGAAAAAAAATTCTTGTCTCTCTGTACCAACTGCATACCATATGGTATTTTCTTCGTTTTTAATTCATTTTTTAAAACGTTTGCACAGAAGGAACGAGTTCATCATGATCTATTGGATCTACAAATTTCTAGGTGAACAAGTTACAGGACCCACCTGTTGGCGCCACCCACCTGTTGGCGGCCACTCCTAAACTTCTATTCTCTCTAAGCTTATGTAGGCGCAAATCAACCCTAACCGCGTAGAAATAAATCGGAGCCCAGTCCCGATATTTAATTCCCATCCTTACGTTTTTACCTTTCTGATTTGGGTGCCTATCTAGCTCCAGCTTCCTTTTGCCTTGAGAGGGATTACCAACTCCTAATGTATTGTCCAAAACTCTACTAATCCTCCTTAAAGTAACGAGCCTAAAGCCTGCTTTAAAATTCATTTCACAATTTACCAGCCCACAACCCAAAACTCGCCCAATTGATTAATGGAGTTTTCGTCAAAAGAACTAGCTTGATTTGGTTCGACTTTGCGTAAATATCCATATATTTAATAGCGATCGAACCTAACCCAAAATCGGATGTTACATTTAGGGGTGGAAATCGGTACGGTATCGGTATCCCAATACCAAATACCGAAATCTCGAATACCGAATTACAGCCTAGAATCAATCTCAATCCCAATCCGTAAATAATTTCGGTATCCCAATCTCAATCCCTAAATATTTCGGTATCCCAATCGGTATTATTGAATACAAAATTAATTAACTTTATAATTAATAATTAAATATATAAATTAGAGCTAGAGCTAGGATATGGATAAAGAGAATGGAGTAGATGTGACATCTCAAGTTTTTGTCTTTTGTAATCTTTAATTTGACGAATTGGAGGTTGAGAGAAGACTAAGACCAGTGTTTGCTTTTTGGTGCTATGAAAATAATAATAGATTGGTGGTTAAGGGTAGTATAGTAGTGAATGAGAGAGTCTAGTTGAGAGGATAAAATATACACTAGCTTATATTTCGGTATTGTTTGGTATTTTGGTATATACAGATCCCAATCCCGTAATCCCTAATACCGAATAACAATTGAAATTGAATCCCAATCGCAATCCCAAGAAATAATACGTGTGTTCGGTAATACCAAATATAGACAAATTCGGTACGGTATTCGGTATATCCCAAATACCGGTACCAAACTTCAAGCCCTAGTTACATTTACTCCCTCCTTATAAAAATTATGTCCCCGAAATTTGCTCGAAATCCTTCTTCCGTTAACACCGTTCTTACACTTCTTTGTCTCAAGAATTCATTCCCAATATATGAGCTTCAACGGTGTCCTTTGTTAGCTAGCATCGAGTAGCTTTGGGTGACTTATTGACCTTTGAATCACGCAACTTGGCCTGGGTCTTGATGGGACAAAATTCCGATTCAATGTGATTCATAGATCCAACTCATTCAGTACATGTTATGGAGCCTGAATCAAAATCGAGGTATGACAATTTTGTCGTTGTAAAAAGTGAGGCACAGGTGACACGAATTTTTATTCTTCCACGTGGAAATGATGTGGCAAACTGGGTTGGTTTAATACATTGTTCTAAACTCGGCGGACCTTTAGAAGTGGCCCAATCGGCCTCTCCCAAACTAACGAAGAAGCCGAGAACCATTTTTCCCGGTTGCTTTATTATATTTTGTCTTTTCATTAATTAATGTAAGTGATATTAGTTTTATTTTTCATCAGAATTGGGAAAAAAAAAGAAAAACCTTGATCGACTAAACGAACCAAATCTCAACTTCCTGGATCTCACTCTCTCAAGGGGTCTCTCGAAAATCCATCCTGGCGGCTTGTCCATCTTCGATCCTATCTCCATGGTATATTTGTTTCCTCTAACATTTATTCTCTATAACAGGGGCGAAGTAATCCGATGTTACTTTAATTCCAAGAGTTCTTGAAATTGGAATTTTGGTTTCTACCTCTTCCACAATTTTAAGATTTATCTGCAACCAAAGCATATGATTTCGATGAAATCCCCAATCCTTTTCTTCTTGTCTCTTCATTTAGCATACTACCCTTGACAATGTCCATCATCAACTGCCTTTAGGTGTCGAGTTGCTAAGTGAGACCAATTGTTGCTCATACCTGAACTCCAATTTCTGCCACAATGCATTCGCTTTGTATCTTTTGCAACATGGTCAATCCATTGATGAATGATTGCCACCAACTTTGTTTGAAATACCTCTCATTGCTTATCTGACTTGTCCTCTAGCTTCTCGTTACCACTTTCAATAGGTTCACAGAGATCCTTGCAAAACAGTATATCCTCCATTTGTGGCTTCCAAATATATTAGCTGGATGACGTCAACTTGGACATTGCTCCGTTTGAGTCATCAATTCTTGCCAAAATAGCTCACAAACAACTTTGGACTCTGATACCACTGTGACAAACATAGTAGAAATATCAAGCAAGAATGAAAAGAATGAGACACATTGATTTTTACTTGAAAAACCCAAATCGGGAAAAAACCACGGGATTATAGTCCAATCCGCAACTCCATTATACTTTGGTGGACTTACAAGTCCACTCAGTGCTAGCTAGAGGATTACAAAACACCTCAAGAAGATCCATTTTAGATCACCAATCAACCACAATATTTCTCTCCAACACGGTGAATAACAAAAACATACAAAAGACGAAGAAACATTTCAGAAGTACTGAAACATATTCATACACTCTTTTTCCAGCAACACAAAATGACAAACCATAGATCAAATATCTCTCCAGCCATATTGAAGGCCAAAGAGTCTTTAACATGCCGGACAAATTTCTGGATTATTCAAAGGTTTGTTTCTCCGTAATGCTCTCTTGAACATGTTGCCCTGCCGTAGAAACGAAAAGTATGAACCTTTAGTTCTTAATCATTTGTATCTTAACCGACTATAACTCCTTTGTAAATGACAGGTTGCAAATCCTCTCTATTATGATAATAGCAAATCTTCTAAAAAAAATCTTTTGAAGTCACTAATGAATTCAAGATAATCCAACTTAATTATAATGACTTAATCTAACCACCATAGGAGGTTGAACCAACCCAACCCAACCTACAACAGGGGCGTTGTCACCAGGGGCGGAGGCACCTTGTTAGGAGGGGGTGTCTTGGCACACTCTTAGTTTGGTAGAACAAAGTTAAAACATGTAATTTAGATTGTTTATAATGAAACCTTTATATGGAACCACATTCTTATCGTCACAATATCACTAGGTGAACTTACTAGGGTAGAATATTATTATGTTTCCGTTTTCAATTCCAATCAAAACTTTTTCTCTCAAAAATGGCCGCTAACTCGCTCAACTCTATTTTTTCACTCAACCGACTTTCATCAGTTTTCCATGAGCACTAGAGAGTCTTTACCGCAACCTGCCATGGATTGGAATGATTAACAAAATTATGAAGCACTAATAGATAGGATATATTGACAATAAGGTCTTTGATAGTTTAGATGAAGAATATATAATTTACAAGTTTTATTAGAGTAGAAAAATGTTGTGAGTCATTGCAAAAATTAATAGGGTACAGGTTGTCACCCTATTCGGTTTCATGTCAAAAGGGTACATATACATACAAAATAAAACGTCTTTACAAGCAAGCAACACAAAGTAGCGAGTGAAAGGGAGGATAGTTGACGAGAACCTAACCATTCACAAGAAAAGCTTTTTTGCCACGATATGAACAACTTTGTGATACATTTTCGGCATGTGCAAAATCTTTGACTTAACTTCTACTTTTTGTAGGGTAAAAATTATGGAACAATCCTCACTATAAAATGAAAGTAATGTAGTGAACTCATGCAAATTTAATAGACAACACAACTAGGGATTGCAATCGGTTCAGTTCGGTTATAACCGAAACTTTTTACTTGATTCTCGATTTATCGTTAAACACTTCATGATTCCTGTTTACTGCAACATTTATATTAGTCGGTTAACCATACCGTCAATGTAGTCAAAAGCGAGTTTCTGAGTAAAAACGTTTTGGTGATCTAGAAGCGTAAAATTATAAGTTTTTAAGTTTTAAAGCGGAGTTTATAACTACATAAGTTATAAAAACTGAGATTTTGTGTAGAAGCGTTTTAGTGACCTAGAAACGTAAAATCGTAAGTTTTTAAGTTTTAAAGCGCGATTTTGACTACATTGAGTACCATATATTGCGTTCTCGGTTAATTTGTTGGTTAACTGGATAACAGTTAAGCAGGTGATTAGACAAAATTATACCAAAATAACCGATCGATAACCTAACCGACGGAAGACCTTCTCTCTTTTTCAACTGTGCATTTTTGTAGATTTTTTTCCTTCTATACTATATGTTCTTTTTAAAAAGTTGTTATCATTGAATAAAAATAATTTAACATAGATATCAATTCACAATCAACTCTCTCCAACACAAGTACACAATAACGCCATTCTACCTATCAAATTTGATTAAAGAAGGAGACAATGATAAGATACCCAACAACAATTACTCAACTCAGAAGTCTCCATTACAACAAGTGTAGGCAAGAGATTTTGTAGGTCTTCAAACATTCCACTATCTTTGGCCTACGTTTGCGGCTCATAGAGTTCTAGTATTTTTAGCCCTAACTATGAGTGTGGCCGTAATCGGTTAGTCGGTTAACCATTTAACCATTGGTTATTAACCGTCTAATCATCAATTAGTAATTAGCTAAATTTATCTATCGAGAACTAATCATTTACTGTTTAATCGGTATCAGTGTAACCATTAACCATTAGTTCTGATTTGGTTATCTGTTACAACTGAGCAACGAAACGAGATTAGGAAAGGAAATGTAATACGAATTTGCTAGACACAACACTGCATGATTACATGCGAGACTAAACATGTGGTTTAGTTGGGCTGCTGTTACCATCCGTGGAAATTGTTTCTTTGAATATAGCTGATTTCTAGAATTGAATCCTAATCACTGAATCCGTATGCATTGTGCAATGAATCTTATCACAATGTACTATATTTCCGAGTCAAATGTACCTAACAAAAGGTAATTCGTTTTTGTAGAAAAGTCGCGCAATATTCAACGGAAAAAAAAAAAAGCGCAATACATCGATTGAAGTTTCCTTTTCCCAGCCGTTACTAATACCATCGTCCATCGGTCTATTATTAGGAACCGAAAGTAACCCAATAGGCCTCAAGACGACACAAAGCTCGATATTCCACCTTAAATGGCAATGATCGGCCGATCAGCTCCCCTGTACTCTTCTCCACCACTAATTCCCTGCAACTTAAACGCCCGCTCTTGTACTTCAGTGAAGGTAACCCCCAGTTGCTCCAATTCACACGAGATTGCAGCAGGAGGATCGTTGCACAAAGAGGCCGGTGAACGACTCCTGACCTCAAGATTATGCCCCTGCGGGAGAAGGCATTTCCTCGGCGGAGCAGCAACAATGGCGTCGCGGCCAATACGCCCCGCAAACGCTTCCGGTCCGAAGTCTGATTACAAGGTAAGGTCTTCTTGTCCTTCCTCGATTCGGTTGTTTTTACGCACACCACGCAGTAATCGAAAGAATCGGTGTTTTGGAATGTAGGACGTTTTGAATCGAGTTCATCCGCCGAGACCCGGTTGGTACGAGGAGTTATATGCTTGGCTGCTCAATTCAGCGACGGAAGCTTACGAGGCTGAGGTCAGTGGGTATAATGATGAACTTTGATGCTGTGGGTTGGTTTGGGAGTCGCTGTGTTTCTTCATTGGCTCTCCATTTGATTGTTTGGGTGAAGGTTGCAGAATACAAGTCGCGGCTGTTTAGTGAACTAAAGGGGAAGGCGAAGGAAGTGCTGGAGATCGGGATTGGAACGGGGCCTAATCTCAAATACTACGATGCTGATGTTCAAGTGTTTGGAGTGGATCCCAACAGTAAGATGGAGAGATATGCATGTGATGCTGCCATTGCTGCTGGGTTGCAACCTTCAAGTTTCAGTTTCACTCAAGCTGTATGTGTTTCTGTTTCGCGAATGGGTTCAGTTTGTCTGGAAAATGAACTCTAGGAGTCGAGTTTTCCCCCCTTTCTTGCAAATTCTGATTCTCGGGGTTGGTTAATTGATCTTCCAGGTCGGGGAGGCTATACCACTAGACGATGCTTCTGTAGATGCTGTTGTTGGAACGCTTGTTTTATGTTCTGTCGAAGATGTCGATCGAACGCTGCAAGGTATTTCGATCTATTTTCTATGGCTTTGATTTCTGCAGATGAGCATAGAGGACGCAGATGGAGTCGGTTGTGTTGTGTGTTTGGAAAACACGTTCCTGATTCATTGTTTGTTACGATCACTAAGTATATATTCACCCAAAAAACTTCAATACACTTGCCGAGAGGTGTTGTTAACTTCTGTTTAAGGAGAAACCTAAACCCTTCTCTTGATCTCGTTTGTGTGCCAAAGCTTCGCTGAAATCGGAAGTTTCGGCCCTTTTGTTTTTGTTTATGGCTTTCAGAGGTGAAGAGAGTGCTGAAACCAGGAGGGATTTACTTGTTCGTGGAGCATGTTGCAGCAAAAGGTAGAATGATCTCAACTTGTATTCATCTGGATCGGATTTCTTTGTTTTAGTTGCTGAAACCTCACTTGGGTACTAGGAAGAGCTTTTTGCTGAATATATGGCATGTTGTTTTGGCTTTGCGATGTGTCCTGCCCTCCCAGATGGAACAGCTCTAAGATTCCTGCAGAATGTCCTCAACCCATTGCAACAAACGCTTGCTGATGGCTGTCATCTAACTAGGCAAACAGGGACCGAGATTTCGAAAGCCGGCTTCTCGCATCTCGACCTCAACATGGCTTCCTTGTCCAGTGCCTCGTTCGTAAACCCTCACATCTATGGAATGGCTACCAAGTAAATCTAATCCATGTAATTGAGAGCAGCTTGAGATTTTAGGCATGGCCAATGCGCTAATCTCTAGAGGTTCCATGTACAAGCACGCATGGATGCATTTTGTAGATAGTTAACATTGGACCAGGAGATGTTTAAATTCAATGGCATCAATCGATGTTTACCTAAAAGTATATATATATGTTAATTAGAAGTTAGGAGTTTTTTTGTTTGACAATGATGTTATTAGAAAAATAAGTAAATTTCTCAAGAATCGTTAACTTTTGGAATCGTACGAATATAGTTTTCTATTGAATAATATTTAAACCAAACATTGTTGCTCGTACTATTAAAATGAAGCTAATGATATTTGATTCAGGTTTAATTATGCACATTTTACCCCGTTTTTCTTAGATGTTTGAGGCACTTTTACTCCATGAGGTTCGGTTTTACGTTAGATTGTGCTTGCTTTTCCAATTCTTATGCCAGTTTGACATAGGTAGAGGGAAATTCACTTCTTGCTAAGAGGCTTGTAAAAGCTAGAATTTCTTGGTCAAATTGTGTCACCTACTTACGTTGAATTAGGGCAAACCTCATAGTACGTATTAGCACTTTGGGTAGGTTGTATTTTGGCCGTCCGGACTACGCTTCGAGGGAGAAGCCCAAGCAACCCTTAGTCAATTGGCCAAGAGAGCTACCTTGATAGCTTGATTCGAAGTTCCTTGGCCTTTGTAACCGAGAGAGTGAAGTTTGTTCACTTGTTGCGCTTCCCTACGGTTTACAACCGCTTTTACCACACCTTAGTTTCAACCAAAACTCGATTGCTAGTTAATGTTTCAAACAATTGAAGTAGGGGTACATGGACCAACCCGGGTTTGACTTTTAAACATATTTGCCCTATATTGCACCAGGTTAAGGTTTATATTTGGCCTTAATTGAGATTTTTATTGTGATATTCGGGACGAGTAAAGTTTTTGGCGTCGTTGTCGGAAAAAATTGGTCCATTATTTTGAAAAGATTGTTGGTGTTAATCTAGCATTTACTTTTTGTTTTGTGAATGCGAATCTTGTTTGTGTTAGACGAGTTGTGTTTCTTTGAAGTGTATGCAGAAGGGTGTATGACCCAGAGTCATCCAACACCTTTGGCGCCACTAGACGAGAATCTCAACCGCACTCTCGGACTCTTGGCTTGTGAGAGGATGCTGGCAGAAGCAAGAAGAAGGATAGAGGAGAGGGGACAACCACAAGTTGGTCCCGAAGTTGAAGAAGTTGTAGTTGAGGAAGAGTTTGAATCGGAGGAAGAGGAAGGAAGTGAGACGAGACGGCAGAGAATGAAAATGCTCCGGATGACCGAGGACCATGGGCTACTATATGGGTCCACGGGCGGCGGATATCCAGCCGACCATTCTACATCCACCCATGTCCACCAACAATTTCGAGATCAAGTCCGGACTCATCACAATGATCCAAACAACATTCAGTTTCAAGGGCTCCAAGATGAGTCTCCAAGGGAGCATATCCAGAGATTCATCGAGATTGCGGGAAGCTTGAAGATCAATGGCGTATCCGACGAGGCTTTGAAGTTGAGGCTTTTCCCCTACTCTATTTCGGGGAAAGTGCTCTGGTGGCTCAACAATAGACCACCCCTCTCAATTACCTCATGGGACGACTTACTCAACAAGTTCATGCCCCGATATTGTCCACCTTCCAAGACGACGAAGTGGCGCAAGAAGATCACCCACTTCGCTGAAGAGGAGGACGAGATATCGAGGGATGGATGGGAGAGGTACTCTGACTTTTTCCTCTAATGCCCACATCAAGGGTTTGGAGAGCAGTTTTGGATTGAAACCTTCTATGACGGTCTCCTTCAAGAAGACAAGATTCTCATTGACTCTCTATGTCAAGGGAACTTGATAAACAAACCCCCACATGAGATGACCTCTTTTCTTGAAGATATGGCAAAGGGTATGATTGGGGACCGACGAGACGTGGTGGAAGGGATGCCAAGAGAGGAGTACACTCCACGTAGGCGAGCTCTCCACTTGCTGTCAAGATCGATCAGTTGATTGATGCACTTATTGAAGATAAGAAGAAAGGGACGAAGCCATTGATGGCATGTGATTGGTATTCGAATACCAACCAGGAAATTGTGGAGTGCCAATTGCTGAAGGAAGCGGACGTCTCCGAGGAACAATTGCATTCCATCTCTTTTGCACATTCTGATAGGATGTCTTCCCTGGAGGAGCTAGTAACCATTTCACTAGTTCTAGCTAGAAGAAGTTTAACAAAATAGAAAGGTTAATGGGAGAGGCAACAGAGAAGTTCTCATCCATAGAGATGGGGTTGCAAAGTCATCAATCAATTTTGACATCCTTGGCCACAATGATGGGGATTATCACGCAAGCAGCTCTTTCTTGAAATTAACTTGATGAATCTGAGTTGGGAGCTGTGACCCTCTGAAGTAGGAGAGAAACCCGAGAAGTGCCCATCCAAAGGAAGCCCACCAAGACGGCGGAGAGAGTTGATCCTACTATTTCCCCTAATCAACAAGGGAGGGAAAGTGCACTCGATGGGGCAAAAATGGACTCGACTCCTCAATCGGACCAATAGAAGGGAAAAGCAAGCTCGCCGCTTCCCAACCCCACTAGGCTTCACAAGGATCGCATGGCGGCGGAGTTTGCTCACTTTATGGAGCTGATGAACCAACTATACCTTAACATTCCATTTGTTGAATCTCTCACCAAGATGCCCAAGTATGAAAAGTACTTGAAAGACCTCCTCATCTACAAGAAGAAGTTGGAAGGGATGGTCACAGTGGCCCTGAATGAAGAATGCTCAGCCATCCTGCAGAACCATCTTTCCGAGAAGCGCAAAGATCTAGGGAGTTTCACTATTCCTTGTTTTATTGGCAACATGTGCATAGGGAAGTCCTTGGCGGAGCTAGTATAAATGTGATGTTGTATGGTTTGTTTAAAAAGTTAGACCTAGGTGAGCCTAGAGCACTAGGATGAACATCTAGTTGGCAGACAGATTCATAGTGCATCCTAAGGGTATTTTAGAGGATCTACTTGTTAAGGTTGGAACCCGCATTTATCCGGTCGCATTTTTCATTCTCGACATCGACGATAATGTGGACGTTCCCCTTATTTTGGGTAGGCCCTTTTTGGCCACCGCTAAGGCTTCAATTGATGTGCATGGAGAAAAATTGGTGCTTAGGGAAGGGAATGAAGATGTTAGCTTCTCCAATCTCCATTGATGATAACATGAAGTTTTCTTACTTGCATGATGATGTTAAGTATTGTGATGATATGTCCGATTTCATTTTGGCACTCGCATCTGCGGAGGCCAGTCCTTCTAACCCTCTTGAGGAGTGTTTTTTTGTAGGTTCAAATGATTTGGAGGCTCAACAGGAGGAAGAGAAACCCCCACACTTTGAGGAAGCCGACAATGCGGCCTCGGAATTGGAGGTGGAAGCCTTGCCTCCCATGCCTAAGATCCCTACCTCTTTGGGAGAGCCAGCCGAGTTGGAATTGAATCCATTGCCTAGCCATCTCGAGTATGCTTTTTTGAGAAACGGTGACAAACTCCCGATCATCATTAACTCCAATCTCACATCATAGCAGAAGACCGAATTGATTGAGGTCCTGCGCTGTCATAAGAAGGCCATTGCATGGAAGATTAAAGACATTCGAGCGATCAGTCCCTCATTCTGTTCACATAAGATCCTCATGGAGGAGGGTGTCTAGCGGGCGACACCCAAACCATAACTCAAACCGAAAACCGGTTACTTTGGAGAAACCCAACCACTTATTAAAATAAACAAACCGACAATGTTTAAGAATCTACAGTTTATAATCCTAACAATGTAACAAAGAAATTCATCTGTTCTTGCTCTGACTCTTCACGAGCTCCTTGACTTCTCATCAATGCTCGTGCAGCTACTCGCATCGCCTTGCCTCTTCTCAAAATCCTCCTCCGCTAACCCTTCCTCGACCTGGTGAGTGAGAAGTGGTCAGTCTCGTCGTTACTTCCTAAGGTCTTTGCCCTAGGAAAACTTTCTACTAACACGTTATCAAAGTTTCCTTCCTAGCACGAAAGCCATTCTCGTTTTCTGCTCTTAATAATCATACTTTCAACTAGCTTATAGTATCTCTATACTTCTATCATGAACTCATAGAAGTTCGCTACTTCTATCCTGAACTTAGATACCAAACACTAGGGACCACTCCGTTACCTATCACCGTCCGATGTCCAGACCCTAGTATGCCAAGCGCTTTACGTCTCGCCGTCCAATAGTGACCCCAACATACTCGATCAACTGATGCGTTACATCTCCCCGTCCAGCAGTGATCCGACCATCTACCGCGTCTAGTAGTGGCCCAACCGCCCGGAGGTTCATCTTACCATTAACCAACTATTACAATCATACATTCATACATAGCACATAAGTGCCTCCACCTTAGGTAGGCGGTGGGAACAACGTAAATTAAAAGACCTACGACTGAGATTTTACCCCTTTTACACTCACCTCTTTGGTCGCGTCAATGTTTGCATTCTCATGCTCAAGCTCCGGATGTTTTTTCCTCCTTTGGCACCTCCTCTATCGGTTCCTCGTCTTTCTCTTTGACGATCCTCAGCGTTGGAACAATTCAGCGGCCAACTTCGAACTGCCGACACCCTGGGTCGTCTAGGAGGATAGGGTTGGGGCCTCTCCATCACTTGACCACCAACAGTCGCGATCTCCATCACCGAGTTCACAGTCTTTCTCCCGCCTCCGCTAGTCACGACTCTTCCTCTCCTACTCATAGGTGTGAACCTCTTCATCACGCTAGACTACGAAGCTTGATCGACGGCTAACTTTCTCACCTTTCTTTCCCTCCTTAGCCGGATTATCCCAGGAAACCTATTAATAAGAAACTCATTCTCTAAGACAACCTTTCTAGATTAAAACCCCTTTTTATTTACAAAAACAGCCTCTCCTCAAAGTCGCATCCTCAAACCTCACTTCAAAGATTGATGACTCGATATTTGCACATGTTTTTCCCTTTGTTTCTTGATCGTTTGAGCTTGCATTATCGCTTCTTTGGCCTATTTTACGCTAGGTTGTGTGCCTTTGTCAAATTTCAAGTCCTAGCACATAAAGTGAAGCATAGGCGCAAGTTTCAAGTCAATCAGAGATCAATTGGCGATTCGGGAGAAGAAACTCGGGCATGACCTGAAGAAGAATGGATTTCTACCTCACTTTATCGACAAATAATAATGCAAGCTTGTTATGAAAAGAAAGAAGACGAGACTACGAGCGTCTGGGATCAAACGACGACTGATTCGGAGTCCGGACGAGGGAGAAACGAAGCATTGAATATAGGGGAACACGTTCGGCAGTAAAAACACGGGCGCGCCTAAATCAAAACACGGCCGTGTTCCTGGACCGTGTTTTACTGCCGAGGCTTGATCCAAGATTGTCCTGCGCTGACTCAAAACACGGGCGGGCAAAACCAAAGAACGGCCGTGCCCTCGACCGTGTTTTGGCCAGGGTCAGCCTTTTTAGGCAGATTTGAGCCAAATGAGAAGGGATTCGAGTTTTAGAGAGATAGAGCGATTCCTAGAGAGAGAAAGCGACGAACAAGAGTTCCCAAGTGCACTAGCTTGATCTTCATCACCATTGGAGCCCGGTTTGAGCTAGGAGAAGTGCCGATCGACGACCAGGAGCAGAAACTAATCCTTCACAGTATGATTTCCGCATCTGAATCTGCTTTTGCTTCTCTCTCCATGGAGTAGTTCTCCTTTTCATCTTGTTATAAACACGCTGCTACGGATCGGGAAATCGCCGGAATCGACAAAGCAAGAATACGAAAGCGAGAATCGAAAACACGACACACGATTTACGTGGTTCACTAACACGATGTGTGTTAGCTACGTCCACGGGCGAGAGAGAGCCGATTTCACTATATCAAGGAGATTACAGATTACAGAGGAGTATGAGAAGTATTTATAGTACTTCTCCATGTGGGTCTAAACCTAATCCAATCTGGCAAAGGAAACGGTTACAGACCAGGCCCAGAACCCGAACCCAAACAACAGCGAGACCCCCGATTACCAGTCGTAGTGGCTGATAATCCGATTCAAGTCATATCAACAAATCTCCACCTTGACTTGAATCCTCTTCCTCTGAAATCTCTGATGTACTCTGCTCCTTCTCTCTCTCCCACCATCAATGCCCCGTAGGGCGGAGTCACCCACTCAAGACATTCAGCAAGTCCAAGCAGTGTTGGAACTTGCCATGTGGAACCGGCTTCGTGAACATATCAGCAGGATTATCCGCGGTGCCAACCTTCTTCACCTTAATCCTCTTCTCTGTTCTCAAGAAATGATACCTCACATCGATGTGCTTAGTCCTCTCATGGTGGACTTGATCCTTGGCCAAGCATATTGCACTCAAACTGTCGCAATACACCACTGCCTGATCATGATGTAGACCCAGATCACCAACCAGTCCCTTCAACCATATTCCCTCCTTAGCAGCTTCTGTCAACGCCATATACTCTGCCTCAGTAGTAGACAATGTCACCGCCGACTGCAAAGTTGCCTTCCAGCTCACTACAGAACTCCCAAGAGTGAATACATAACCGGTCATCGATCTTCTCGTGTCAACATCTCCAGCATAGTCCGAGTCAGAATACCCAGACACCAAGCACTCTGCATCACTTCCGAAGCTAATCCCCACATCAGGTGTACCCTTAAGGTACCGGAAGATCCTCTTCACAGCCTGCCAATGCTCCTTCCCAGGTTGTATCATAAACCTGCTGACAACACTAACAGCATGTGCAAGATCAGGCCTAGTGCATACCATAGCGTACATCAAGCTACCTACTGCACTAGCATATGGGACTCTCGACATGTACTCCTTCTCAGCCTCTGACTGCGGTGCATAAGCTGAGGATAGATGAACATTTGAAGCACTAGGAGTATTTAAGGGCTTTGCTGAAGACATGCCAAACCTCGACAGTATCTTCTGGATGTAGCTCTTCTGTGACAAGAAAAGCTTCTTCTTCGACATGTCCCTGTAAATCTCCATACCCAAGATCTTCTGAGCAGCTCCCAAATCCTTCATCTCAAACTCAGCACTGAGAAGCCCCTTTAACTTCTGGATATCAGACTTTGACCTCGCAGCTATGAGCATATCATCCACATACAGAACTAGATATATCATCGAACCATCCTCTGCCTTGCTGTGATATACACAACAATCATATGGACTTCTGTTGTAGCCCAGCTCAAGCATGTAATTGTCAAATCTCTTGTACCACTGCCTCGGAGATTGCTTAAGTCCATACAAGGACTTCTTCAACTTACAAACATAGTCTTCTTTTCCCGGAACCTCGAATCCTTCTGGCTGAGTCATGTAAATTTCTTCTTCCAACTCTCCATGTAGGAAAGCTGTCTTCACGTCTAGCTGCTCGAGCTCCAAGTCATAATGTGCCACTATTGCTAGTAGCACTCTGATCGAAGTATGTCTGACCACTGGTGAGAAAATCTCATTGTAGTCAACTCCTTCCCTCTGCAAGAAGCCTCGTGCAACCACCCGAGCTTTAAATTTCATGCCCTCTTTAGAAGTGATTCCTTCCTTCTTCTTGTAGATCCACTTGTTTGTAACAATCTTCCTTCCCTGTGGTCGTTTGACTAACTCCCAAGTCTGATTCCTGTCATGGGATTCCATCTCATCTCCCATTGTGGCAAGCCACTGATCAGCTTCACCACCCGAAACTGCTTCTCTATAGGACTGTGGCTCTCCTGCATCCACTTCCTCAGCAACCTGAAATGAATACGCCACCATGTCCTCGAAGCCATACCTCTGTGGAGAAACTCCTGTAGTCGCTCTCTTCGGTCTACCGGAAGCAATAGACTGTTGAGCTCGTGCACTGGACTCTGAAGTTTCTGGCTTTTCAGAGACATCCTCATCATGTTGATCTTCTCCACCTTGGTGCTCAAACTCACTCTCATTGAGAGTTTGCAGCTCCACCTGCTTATCAACATTCCTGCTACCTTCAGCAACAGTAACCTTCAACATGGGGTTAAACATAGACTTCTCATCAAATATCACATTTCTACTAAGTATAACTCGATGCTCAGAAGGTGACCAGACTCGAAATCCCTTAACTCCATCTCCATAACCCACAAATACACCCTTCTTTGCCCTTGGGTTCAGTTTACCCTCATCCACATGATAATAAACAGGACACCCAAAAACTTTCAGTGAAGAGTAATCAGCAGGCTTACCATACCACACTTCATAAGGAGTCTTACACTCGATACCTGTGTGTGGTCCACGGTTGATCAGGAAGCACGCCATGTTTACTGCTTCTGCCCAGAATCTTCTCTCTAGTCCAGCATTAGAGAGCATGCACCGTACTCTCTCCAACAATGTCTGGTTCATCCTTTCTGCAACGCCATTCTGCTGGGGTGTGTCTCTAACAGTCCGATGACGGGCAATCCCTTCATCCTTGCAGAATTCGTTGAACTCAGAACTGCAGAACTCCAGACCATTGTCCGTTCGCAGCTTCTTGATCTTCTTACCGGTCTGATTCTCCACCAATGTCTTCCACTGCTTGAACTTCGTGAAAGCCTCACTTTTCTGCTTCATCATGAAAATCCAAGTAAATCTTGAATAATCATCAATAATAGACAGAAAATACCTGCTGCCTCCAATGGATTCAACTCGTGAAGGACCCCAACAGTCAGAGTGGAGGTAATCTAGTATCCCCTTCGTCCGGTGGATACCCTTCTTGGGAAACTTGCTGCGATGTAGCTTCCCAAACACACAATGCTCACAGAATTCCAAATTCTGCACCTTGTGCCCGCAAAGAAGATCCCTCTTCGATAGAACTTGCATCCCCCGTTCACTCATATGCCCCAGTCTCATGTGCCAGAGAGTGGTCATATCTTCCTGTTGAACCTGAGACGATGCAACTGCAGCAGAACCAGACAACACAGACCCTTGTAATGCATACAAGGTCCCACGCTTCACGCCCTTCAGTACCTTCCTGGAACCTTTGCAGACATACACAACTCCACCTTTTCCTTTGAAGCTGAAACCCTTGCTGTCGAGTAGACTCAAGGAGATCAGGTTCTTTGTCATTCGTGGAACATGTCTGACATCATTCACGGTACAGAATGAACCATCATGTGTCTGAACCTTTATGGACCCGATTCCAACAACCTTGCAGACAACTCCATTAGCCATGACCACGTTACCACCATCTATCTGCTCGTAGGTTGTGAAGCAATCCCTGTTCGGAGACATATGATATGAGGCTGCAGTATCCAGAAACCACACACCACCACGATGTGCCTTCTCATCTACAGCCAAGGCGAGATCGTCTTCAGAACTGTTGTCCACTTCTGCCACGGCAACTGAACCTTGTTTCTTCTGTTGCCCTCTTCTCTTGGGACAGTTGTACTTCCAATTCCCCACTTCCTTACAGTTGTGACAAGCATCACCTAGCTGTGGACCGGGACCCTTGGAATTCTTGCTCGAATTCCCTTTACCAGATTTCTTCTTTCGCTTTCCACCTGTAACAGCCAAACCCGATGCCTCACCAACTGTACCAGATCCGGACGCCTTATGTCTGATCTCTCTCGTATGAAGAGCAGACCTGACATCCTCCAACGACACGCTTTCTTTACCAGCAATAAAAGAATCAACGAAATTCTCATATGAACTCGGAAAAGAAACCAGCAGGATTAGGGCAGCATCCTCGTCATCAACTTGAACATCTATATTACGCAGATCCAGCAAAATAGAGTTAAGTTGTTCGAGATGTTCCCTCAAAGGCGTACCTTCTTGCATCCTCAAGCTGAACAACCGTTGCTTGAGATGCAGCTTGTTGGTTAGAGACTTAGTCATGTACAGACTCTCTAGTTTCAACCACAAGCCCGCGGCAGTCTTCTCAGCAGCGACTTCAATGATGACGTCATCAGACAACGATAGCATGATGGTCGAGTGGGCCTTCTCCTCCAGGGTATTCCACTCATCGTCATCGACCGCTGCCTTCTTCTGTTTCGCAGACAGCGGCCCCCACATCCCTTGCTGTTTTAATAAAGCCTGCATCTTGATCTGCCATATAGCGAAGCTGTTCTTCCCCGTGAACTTTTCGATCTTCATGTTCACCGATGTCATTCTTCTGAATCGAAAACCCTAGCCTGATTTCCAGCCGCGGCTCTGATACCACTTGTTATAAACACGCTGCTACGGATCGGGAAATCGCCGGAATCGACAAAGCAAGAATACGAAAGCGAGAATCGAAAACACGACACACGATTTACGTGGTTCACTAACACGATGTGTGTTAGCTACGTCCAAGGGCGAGAGAGAGCCGATTTCACTATATAAAGGAGATTACAGATTACAGAGGAGTATGAGAAGTATTTATAGTACTTCTCCATGTGGGCATAAACCTAATCCAATCTAGCAAAGGAAACGGTTACAGACCAGGCCCAGAACCCGAACCCAAATAATAGCGAGACCCCCGATTACCAGTCGTAGTGGCTGATAATCCGATTCAAGTCATATCAACACATCTGGGTATGGAGAACCCTAGATTTGTGTGTTAGGTCTGATTGTATGAACCCAAGTACAGAGTTTATGAATTGATTATATTCGATTGAGGTTTGAATGATTGAATGACTTGAATCCTGATCAAATTCCTGTTGTTTCTGCTTTAACCTAGAAAGAGAATATCTGCCTAGTTTGATAGAGCACCCTTAGTTGAAGGTAGTGAATTGGCGACTTTAGTCGAGGAGCCAATTCATTATTCTGTACCAAATTTACTTCGGTAGTGGAGGTTTGGTTCGTTAGGGCCTCAATCTGTTTACTCCGGTGGAGGTTAGTCGCCCGCTGGAGACTCAGATTGAGAGGGTCTGGAGACCTTTAGTCGAGACTTCAGACTGTTTAAGAACCTTCCGCAGTATAACTTTCATGAAAACTGAACTTGGTAAATTGCAATCCGGCTTAACTGCAGTCTAGGGGGAACCATATCCGGGTGTCCTTTCTCGACTTGAAACAACCGTTTAACTTGCTTTGTGTTTTTGTTTGTTTGAACCTGCACTAAAGTTTCACTGCTAGATAACAAGAATTCACCGAGTAGTCATCAAATCTAGGACCCGGGTTGACATTAAAACCCAAACCCGCTATACTACGCTTTAGGAAGTGGTTTCACTTGGCCATTTTCTAGAGTGACAGTAGGAGTGAGTCAAGGTTTTGGCGCCGTTGTCGGAGACGGCTAGGTTGTTGAAGAAACGTGAATTCTGTTAATTTAGCTTTTCTTCTCGCATTGTTTGCTTTGTCCCACTTGTGCCTTCACGGGTTTGCTGCTTGACTGTGTGCAGGTAGTGCATGACCCGTAGCCAGTCAGGAGGTTTACTGTCGTTGGATCCGGAGCTTGAACGCACCTGTCGCCAACTTAGGAGACAACAGCGAGCAAGACTGGCTACAAAGGAGCGCATAGACGGCCATTTGAGCAGCTAGTCCGAGGACGAGTACGAGATGGAAGGAGATCACAACCCACCCCCGGGGAATCCTCTTCAGGTTCCCCCAGTGAATCAGTTCTTGGGGAACAACCCCATACCCCAGGCAGATGGGGTTCATCATCATCCGCCACCGCCGAGTCCCACCTTGGAGTACTACTACACTCCACGGATTGCTGACATCCGCCCAGTCATCCTCTATCCGCCCATTCCAGCAAATAACTTCGAGATAAAGCCATGCTGGATTCAACTCATTACATCCTCTATCCAGTTCCATGGCTTGAAGGATGAGGAGGCAATGGTGCATCTTTCCCGTTTTCTGCAGCTGACGAACGGGTTCAAGCTAAACGGTGTCCCTAATAACGCAATCCGCCTTCAACTCTTCCCCCATACTCTGGCGGGGAATGCTAAGAGGTGGTTGGAGACCCAGCCCCCATTGTCCATCACTTCTTGGGACGATCTGGCAGACAAGTTCGTGCACAGGTACTACCCAGCATCGAAGACCACAGAGATCCAGTGGGAGATCACCCACTTCCGCCCAGAGCCAGACGAGTCACTTCGTGATGCATGGGAGCGGTACATGGGATATTTCAGGCGGTGTCCCCATCATGGCTTCAGTGATGCATTCACAGTGGGGAACTTCTACAGTGCTCTCTCTCTCCGGACAGCCAGAGGGTGATTGAGTCTCTATGCCCAGGAGGGGATATTCTTACTAAGACTCCACCCGACTTGAACTAGATCATCAGTACCTTGGCTGCCAGAGATCATTCCTGGGGGCAGAGCAGCAGAGGCAGAAATTCGCGGGACCGTTGTGTGCACGCCATGGAGGCCAGATCCGGGCTCGAGCAGCAGGTAGCCGAGTTAGTGCAGACATTGAAGCAGCCCAACAGTCTTATTCCGGGCAGAGGTTTGGCTACACCTCCAGTAGCTCAATGTTAGTGGTGTGAGAGCTCAAATCACCTAGTGGAAGACTGCCAGGCTATGAGGGAGTCTTCTACTCCCCAAGAGCAGTTGGACTTCATCGCCAATGCTCGGCGCTTTGACCCCTACAACAATACATACAATGAGGGGTGGCGCCAACATCTCTACTTCGCTTGGAATAGCAACACCACTAAGCTACCTGGTTTACCAGCACCAGCAGGTGGTTTTCAGCAGAGGCAGCCTTTCCACGCTAGACAGGGGTTAGTTCCTCAGCAGCAGCCTCAGCGTCAGTATACCAAGCCGCCAGCAGCTCCGGCTCCTGATAATCAGATGACGGAGCTGAAAAATATTCTACCGGCATTCATGACTACCACCCAGACAACTTTCACGAGGATGGACCAGAGCATAGCCTCACTCGAGGCAGGCCAGAGGAACCAAGGTGCCGTTTTGCAAGATCTACAGAACCAGATGGATAGCATGGCTCGCCAAATTAATACCCGGGCCCCGGGAACTCTACCTGCCACTACCATCCCCAATCCACGGGAGCCGCACCAGCAGTTGGATGCCATTTTTACCAGGAGCGGTAAGACCATATCCGCTGATCCTGTCCCGACCAGACAGGAGGAACCACTACCTGCTTCAGCACTTCCAGCCGACGATGCAGAAGTGCGGGTGGAGAAGGAAGCCTCTGCTCCCAAGCGACAACCAGTGGTTAAGGAGCATGTACCCCAGCTTCCCTTCCCCACTCGCCTACACAAAGACAAGCTAGAGACTGAGTTTGCCAAGTTTATGGCAATGTTGAAGCAGCTCAACATCAGCATACCATTTGTGGAGGCACTGTCGAAAATGCCCAAGTACGCGAAGTTCATGAAAGATCTCTTCACCAACAAGAAGAAACTTGGGGATCTCTCGACAGTGCTGCTGAGCGAGGAGTGTTCTGCTATCCTGCAGAACAAGCTGCCCGAAAAGCGCAAGGACCTAGGGAGTTTTACTATCCCTCTTACTATTGGCAGCATGCATGTAGGCAAGTCCTTGGCGGACCTAGGCGCTAGCATTAATGTCATGCCATATAAGTTGTTTAAAAAGCTAGACATAGGTGAACTTAGCCCTACTAGGATGAGCATTCAGCTAGCTGATCGTTCCGTTGTGCATCCTAGGGGTATCATAGAGGATCTGCTTGTTAATGTGGGTGCATTCACATATCCTATTGACTTTGTTATTCTGGATATAAATGAGGATGTGGATGTGCCTTTGATTATGGGTAGACCATTTCTTGCCACTGCCAAGGCCCTTATTGATGTGCATGACGGTAAACTGATCCTGCGTGCTGGGAATGAACAAGCTACTTTTTCTGTGACTGAATTCGATCACTGTGCTATGATTGCAGTCACCCCTGTGCATGCAATTTCTTACTAGGTACACGAGCCTGTCGTGTACCCTTCTGCATCTCTCATTTTGCAGGATCCTCCTCTCACTCCTTCGCCGCCACTCCATCCAACCTCGCCTCCGAACAAAAAGATCAAAGAGGAGTGGCGGCCGAAGGCTCAGGTGGCTAAGCCTGCTCGGAAGAAAGGTGGAGACCACTATGAGTCGGTTCCACCCCCTGCACCACGACCACCCTGGCCATCCGAGTACTCACTCGCTTGCATCCTGCCGGATGGCCAGGTCGAGCTGACCAATGCTGGTGGTTGTACCCGTCGGGTGCATGGTGATGACTCGATATTTGCACATGTTTTCCCCTTTGTTTCTTGATCGTTTAAGCTTGCATTATCGCGTCTTTGGCCTATTTTATGCTAGGTTGTGTTCCTTTGTAACATTTCAGGTCCTAGCACATAAAGTGAAGCATAGGCGCAAGTTTCAAGTCAATCAGAGATCAATTGGCGATTCGGGAGAAGAAACTCGGGCATGACCTGAAGTAGAATGGATTTCTACCTCACTTTATGGACAAATAATCATGTAAGCTTGTCATGAAAATAAAGAGGACGAGACTACGAGCGTCTGGGATCAAACGGCGACTGATTCGGAGTCCGGACGAGGGAGAAACGAAGCATTGAATATAGGGGAACAGGTTCGGCAGTAAAAACACGGCCGTGCCCATATTTAGGCACGACCGTGTTTTGGCCGACGCGCGCGGGCGTGTTTTTAACACGGGGAAAAACACGGGCGGGCAAAACCAAAGCACGGCCGTGCCCTCGACCGTGTTTTGCCCAGAATCTGGTTTTTTAACCCAAATTCGAGCCAAAGGAGAGAGAGAGCTGGGTTTTGGATCCCAAACACCCAAGGGACGAACCAAAGAGAGAGAGGGCGATTTTAGGGCATTCTTGGAGTGGAATTGGAGGATTTCTTCGCCTTGGAAGCTCGAGGAACAAGCCCGGACTTGGAGACTGATCATCTGAAGATTCTTACTGCAGTCTCTCTCTTCTCTATGGAGTAACTTCCCTTTACTTAGGTTTTGAGGAACCCTAGCTATGTTTGTTTGATTGGATGATTGTATGAGTACTCCTACTTGATAATCTTGAGTTCATATTCAATCTATGCACGTTTTCATGATTCAATTCTGCTTTAGTCGAGATTATTGATTCTGCTTTGATCCTATGAGAGCGAATACCTGATTAGGTCAACAGAGCACCATAGATTGATAGTATTGGATCAATTGCTTTAGTCGAGGGTTGATTAAATGCTTTGTATCGATTGAGAACCTCATTCGATAGAGGGAATCTAGTTCAGAACGCCTCGATCGGTTGTTCTAGAGAAGGATACGTCCCTCTAGGCAATTGACTAAAGAGGGCCTTGTTCCTTTAGTCGAGATTCAAGATCTAGTCAAGGATTCTCCGCATTGTGAATGAAAGTGAAACAAGTTAGAAATCATCAATCGTTAATCTGGCTGGTGGCTAGGGGGAATCATACATAAGTGAGTTCCCAACCTGTAATTAGATTAACTTTAACTGTAGTTTGTTAGAGTAGTTTTAGTTCTTTCATCTTAATCTGGTTTGCTAGATAATGAACTGAAGCTGAGTAATAGTAACTCTAGAGACCCGTGGATTCGATATTTATTACTTGAGCCACTATACTGCAGTCCCTTTCATTGGTTACACTTGGCCTTTGTTAGGAGTTGTGTCATAGCGAGTCACATGGCCACCATCTGAAGCTGTACCTCAAGAGCGATGTGGATCCTCTCTTGGAGGCACCTGTTCCTGCACCCCGCTGAGTATCCACCATGGGCGTCCAGCTAAAAGACGGTAAAGAAGCGCTTGTGGGGAGGCAACCCCACCACGGTTTTTGTTTATTTCTTTTGTTTCGGGTCGGATTGCGAACTGGTTTGTTTTTTGTTTGTTTTCTTTTGTTTTGGATAATGTAATATTGGGCTGACCATTGGACCTAACGTATTGTGTTGGAGTTCTTCTGTTCCCTTTAGCTGTGCCTGTGTCCCTGACTGGTCCTCTCTCCAGTCCGCTTCACTCAGACTGGTCCCCGTCCATTCTCATGCAGTCCGTGCACACCGGTAACTTCGTTCTACCCTTCTTATCTTTCCTCCATTGAGGACAATGTCGTGCTTAAGTGTGGGGGGAGGTTCGATTATGAATGCGTGTGAATGTTTGGCTGTTTGTGTGCTTGGAGCCTAGTCCACTGTCCAAATCTCGAGATTTGAGGGCTCCAAGTACTGCTGTTTGCTTGATGTTTGATCGTATTGGCACTGTGGATGTGATTGGTGAATGGAATGACTTTTGGCTTGATGCATGACGACTTGAGTATGACTAAGACAGCCTATTATGATGACTGAGATGTGCAGTAGAGTTGTGTAGGGGTTCAGTCTTTCAACTGTTTGCTTACCAACTGTGACTTGAATTGATCACTTCCTCTTGACAGTCGTTTATGCACCTAGTTTAGGGAATCAGAATGAGAGATAGAGCATATAGTTAGCCATGTGAGATTTGAGCCTGCTCGTTTCTTTCTTGTGCGATAGTTCCCTCTTCCATGATGTGCAGCATTCACGTTGTCATTAGCTAGGATGATGGAGGCATAGGATTAGCCCACGACCAAATTGATTGTCCTGGTGTGTCATACCCCCTAGTCAGCCCCTTTGAGCCGTGTGTTATCCTTTCTTTCGGTCTACAATGAAAAAAAAATCACCCTTTTTGCATCTCTTAGAAGGTTCCACAGAGTGGTTTTTGCATGTTTTCTGCCGTTCTGCTAAATGTAATGTGAGGGTTGGAGGTAGTTCTTAAAAAGGTGGGCATGTGTTTGAAAATTGTGAATAGGTGGTGGTCCTCTCAAGAAATGAAAGAAACAAAGGAAAAGAAAAAAAAAATGAATGAAAGCAAAAGAGAGCCACCACAAAAAATCTGAATAGTGCCCAGTAAGTAGTGTTTCTTAGCAGCCTGGCTTAGAAATACTAACGTTGTTGTGACCTCCTTCGCTCTTGTGCTCTAAATAATTTGAATAATGCGGAATGGCAGAAAGAAAGTGAGTGGTTGATTGGCTGTAGTTGTGTTGGGTTTGGAATTGTGGAACCTTGTGCTATGAATACTTCCACCACCTAAAAGGCCTTTTCCCCATGTCAAAGACCCTAGCCAGTCATTTGAACCTGTGTCTAAGACCTCCGGATTAGTTAGTGGTGACACCCCATATGTGAACTCTAGCATTTAGAGGCTGCATTCATGGTGAAGAGACGTTAGGGATTGAGAGAATAAGCATGCGCATTTTTTGCATCAAATTGTGCTGACCCCACTGGTCGAGAGTGAGTGATTCATTTTCTCGTATTCTTTATACTCTTTATCCCGGGGAGGACTTAGATTGCTCGGTCTTAATTCTGATATCTTTAGCTTTATGCATGAAGTGACTGTCTGGAATAAGTGGTTGAGTCGAGTCTATGTTGGTTGGTGAACAAAAGGGAGACTTTTCCTTTGCTTGACTTTGCTGCATTCGAATGTCATCTGTGGTGGTTGTCTAGGTTGTCGTTGAGGTTGTCCATGTGTTAATGACCAAAAGCCAGTATGATCCACGTGTTTTGTGCCGATATGATATGCCCTAAAGCCTGCTTGGTTGAAACGTTTTGAGCCTACCTTGTGTCTGACTTGGTTTCCTTGGGGACAAGCAAACGGTTAAGTGTGGGGGGATTTGATGACTCGATATTTGCACATGTTTTCCCCTTTGTTTCTTGATCGTTTGAGCTTGCATTATCGCTTCTTTGGCCTATTTTACGCTAGTTTGTGTGCCTTTGTCACATTTCAGGTCCTAGCACATAAAGTGAAGCATAGGCGCAAGTTTCAAGTCAATCAGAGATCAATTGGCGATTCGGGAGAAGAAACTCGGGCATGACCTGAAGAAGAATGGATTTCTACCTCACTTTATGGACAAATAATCATGTAAGCTTGTCATGAAAATAAAGAGGCAAGACTACGAGCGTCTGGGATCAAACGGCGACTGATTCGGAGTCCGGACGAGGGAGAAACGAAGCATTGAATATAGGGGAACAGGTTCGGCAGTAAAAACACGGCCGTGCCCATATTTAGGCACGACCGTGTTTTGGCCGACGCGCGCGGGCGTGTTTTTAACACGGGGCAAAACACGGGCGGGCAAAACCAAAGCACGGCCGTGCCCTCGACCGTGTTTTGCCCAGAATCTGGTTTTTTAACCCAAATTCGAGCCAAAGGAGAGAGAGAGCTGGGTTTTGGATCCCAAACACCCAAGGGACGAACCAAAGAGAGAGAGGGCGATTTTAGGGCATTCTTGGAGTGGAATTGGAGGATTTCTTCGCCTTGGAAGCTTGAGGAACAAGCCCGGACTTGGAGACTGATCATCTGAAGATTCTTACTGCAGTCTCTCTCTTCTCTATGGAGTAACTTCCCTTTACTTAGGTTTTGAGGAACCCTAGCTATGTTTGTTTGATTGGATGATTGTATGAGTACTCCTACTTGATAATCTTGAGTTCATATTCAATCTATGCACGTTTTCATGATTCAATTCTGCTTTAGTCGAGATTATTGATTCTGCTTTGATCCTATGAGAGCGAATACCTGATTAGGTTAACAGAGCACCATAGATAGATAGTATTGGATCAATTGCTTTAGTCGAGGGTTGATTAAATGCTTTGTATCGATTGAGAACCTCATTCGATAGAGGGAATCTAGTTCAGAACGCCTCGATCGGTTGTTCTAGAGAAGGATACGTCCCTCTAGGCAATTGACTAAAGAGGGCCTTGTTCCTTTAGTCGAGATTCAAGATCTAGTCAAGGATTCTCCGCATTGTGAATGAAAGTGAAACAAGTTAGAAATCATCAATCGTTAATCTGGCTGGTGGCTAGGGGGAATCATACATAAGTGAGTTCCCAACCTGTAATTAGATTAACTTTAACTGTAGTTTGTTAGAGTAGTTTTAGTTCTTTCATCTTAATCTGGTTTGCTAGATAATGAACTGAAGCTGAGTAATAGTAACTCTAGAGACCCGTGGATTCGATATTTATTACTTGAGCCACTATATTGCAGTCCCTTTCATTGGTTACACTTGGCCTTTGTTAGGAGTTGTGTCATAGCGAGTCACATGGCCACCATCTGAAGCTGTACCTCAAGAGCGATGTGGATCCTCTCTTGGAGGCACCTGTTCCTGCACCCCGCTGAGTATCCACCATGGGCGTCCAGCTAAAAGACGGTAAAGAAGCGCTTGTGGGGAGGCAACCCCACCACGGTTTTTGTTTATTTCTTTTGTTTCGGGTCGGATTGCGAACTGGTTTGTTTTTTGTTTGTTTTCTTTTGTTTTGGATAATGTAATATTGGGCTGACCATTGGACCTAACGTATTGTGTTGGAGTTCTTCTGTTCCCTTTAGCTGTGCCTGTGTCCCTGACTGGTCCTCTCTCCAGTCCGCTTCACTCAGACTGGTCCCCGTCCATTCTCATGCAGTCCGTGCACACCGGTAACTTCGTTCTACCCTTCTTATCTTTCCTCCATTGAGGACAATGTCGTGCTTAAGTGTGGGGGGAGGTTCGATTATGAATGCGTGTGAATGTTTGGCTGTTTGTGTGCTTGGAGCCTAGTCCACTGTCCAAATCTCGAGATTTGAGGGCTCCAAGTACTGCTGTTTGCTTGATGTTTGATCGTATTGGCACTGTGGATGTGATTGGTGAATGGAATGGCTTTTGGCTTGATGCATGACGACTTGAGTATGACTAAGACAGCCTATTATGATGACTGAGATGTGCAGTAGAGTTGTGTAGGGTTCAGTCTTTCAACTGTTTGCTTACCAACTGTGACTTGAATTGATCACTTCCTCTTGACAGTCGTTTATGCACCTAGTTTAGGGAATCAGAATGAGAGATAGAGCATATAGTTAGCCATGTGAGATTTGAGCCTGCCCGTTTCTTTCTTGTGCGATAGTTCCCTCTTCCATGATGTGCAGCATTCACGTTGTCATTAGCTAGGATGATGGAGGCATAGGATTAGCCCACGACCAAATTGATTGTCCTGGTGTGTCATACCCCCTAGTCAGCCCCTTTGAGCCGTGTGTTATCCTTTCTTTCGGTCTACAATGAAAAAAAAATCACCCTTTTTGCATCTCTTAGAAGGTTCCACAGAGTGGTTTTTGCATGTTTTCTGCCGTTCTGCTAAATGTAATGTGAGGGTTGGAGGTAGTTCTTAAAAAGGTGGGCATGTGTTTGAAAATTGTGAATAGGTGGTGGTCCTCTCAAGAAATGAAAGAAACAAAGAAAAAGAAAAAAAAAATGAATGAAAGCAAAAGAGAGCCACCACAAAAATCTGAATAGTGCCCAGTAAGTAGTGTTTCTTAGCAGCCTGGCTTAGAAATACTAACGTTGTTGTGACCTCCTTCGCTCTTGTGCTCTAAATAATTTGAATAATGCGGAATGGCAGAAAGAAAGTGAGTGGTTGATTGGTTGTAGTTGTGTTGGGTTTGGAATTGTGGAACCTTGTGCTATGAATACTTCCACCACCTAAAAGGCCTTTTCCCCATGTCAAAGACCCTAGCCAGTCATTTGAACCTGTGTCTAAGACCTCCGGATTAGTTAGTGGTGACACCCCATATGTGAACTCGAGCATTTAGAGGCTGCATTCATGGTGAAGAGACGTTAGGGATTGAGAGAATAAGCATGCGCATTTTTTGCATCAAATTGTCCTGACCCCACTGGTCGAGAGTGAGTGATTCATTTTCTCGTATTCTTTATACTCTTTATCCCGGGGAGGACTTAGATTGCTCGGTCTTAATTCTGATATCTTTAGCTTTATGCATGAAGTGACTGTCTGGAATAAGTGGTTGAGTCGAGTCTATGTTGGTTGGTGAACAAAAGGGAGACTTTTCCTTTGCTTGACTTTGCTGCATTCGAATGTCATCTGTGGTGGTTGTCTAGGTTGTCGTTGAGGTTGTCCATGTGTTAATGACCAAAAGCCAGTATGATCCACGTGTTTTGTGCCGATATGATATGCCCTAAAGCCTGCTTGGTTGAAACGTTTTGAGCCTACCTTGTGTCTGACTTGGTTTCCTTGGGGACAAGCAAACGGTTAAGTGTGGGGGGATTTGATGACTCGATATTTGCACATGTTTTCCCCTTTGTTTCTTGATCGTTTGAGCTTGCATTATCGCTTCTTTGGCCTATTTTACGCTAGTTTGTGTGCCTTTGTCACATTTCAGGTCCTAGCACATAAAGTGAAGCATAGGCGCAAGTTTCAAGTCAATCAGAGATCAATTGGCGATTCGGGAGAAGAAACTTGGGCATGACCTGAAGAAGAATGGATTTCTACCTCACTTTATGGACAAAGAATCATGCAATCTTGTTATGAAAAGAAAGAAGACGAGACTACGAGCGTCTGGGATCAAACGGTGACTGATTCGGAGTCCGGACGAGGGAGAAACGAAGCATTGAATATAGGGGAACACGTTCGGCAGTAAAAACACGGGCGCGCCTAAATCAAAACACGGCCGTGTTCCTGGACCGTGTTTTACTGCCGAGGCTTGATCCAAGATTGTCCTGCGCTGACTCAAAACACGGGCGGGCAAAACCAAAGCACGGCAGTGCCCTCGACCGTGTTTTGGCCAGGGTCAGCCTTTTTAAGCATATTTGAGCCAAAGGAGAAGGGATTCGAGTTTTAGAGAGACAGAGCGATTCCTGGAGAGAGAAAGCGACTGAATCTGCTTTTGCTTCTCTCTCCATGGAGTAGTTCTCCTTTTCATCTGGGTATGGAGAACCCTAGATTTTTGTGTTAGGTCTGATTGTATGAACCCAAGTACAGAGTTTATGAATTGATTATATTCGATTGAGGTTTGAATGATTGAATGACTTGAATCCCGATCAAATTCCTGTTGTTTCTGCTTTAACCTAGAAAGAGAATATCTGTCTAGGTTGATAGAGCACCCTTAGTTGAAGGTAGTGAATTGGCGACTTTAGTCGAGGAGCCAATTCATTATTCTGTGCCGAATTTACTTCGGTAGTGGAGGTTTGGTTCGTTAGGGCCTCAATCTGTTTACTCTGGTGGAGGTTAGTCGCCCGCTGGAGACTCAGAGTGAGAGGGTCTGGAGACCTTTAGTCGAGACTTCAGACTGTTTAAGAACCTTCCGCAGTATAACTTTCATGAAAACTGAACTTGGTAAATTGCAATCTGGCTTAACTGCAATCTAGGGGAACCATATCCGGGTGACCTTTCTCGACTTGAAACAACCGTTTAACTTGCTTTGTGTTTTTGTTTGTTTGAACCTGCACTAAAGTTTCACTGCTAGATAACAAGCATTCACCGAGTAGTCATCAAATCTAGGACCCGGGTTGACATTAAAACCCAAACCCGCTATACTACGCTTTAGGAAGTGGTTTCACTTGGCCATTTTCTAGAGTGACAGTAGGAGTGAGTCAAAGATCCCTTAACCTCCTTTAACAAATTTCTAGAAGTAATCCCTTCAAAACCGACCCTTTTTCCTAATTAATTTAATCTTGACGAATTTTTTTACCTCACTTGAACCTCCTTAAAAATTCAAATAATAAATTTTCCATGTCAATCAGGGGAACTTATATCCTAGAAAATTATCTAACCCTTAAAATCCCCTCGATCAGATTTTTATTTAATTAAAATAAATATTCAAACAATTTCTAAATATAGTAATACATTTTAAAAAATCTCCAAATTAAATAACATACATCACCTAGACCTGACCCAACTTATAAAATTATAAAACCAAAAAAAATATCTTCAGAGGCTCGAAACATTTAAAACAACTTAATCACGTTTCTGGAAATTCCCTGCTGCTTTAGTGACCACCCAAAATCTGTGACTAAAATCCTGTAAAGCTTGTCGCTAAAAACCCAGAATTGCACCCTCACGAAAAATCAGCAAATCGATCGGTCTAAACCGAAGGGATCGAGTTTCCTTACCTTTAGAACGTGCCTAGGACTAAATTGGTTGGCCCGAGACATTGATCTCCTCGTTGACCGATGATCAAACCCTCAAACCTCACCGCAAACGCTAGAGTACAAAAATACGAGTTTCGGATTAGATTATCGATGAATCGAGTTGAGAATCGTGAAAGGATTAGTGATCCTTACCTAGGGACACAAAAGGGATGGGGTCGGAAAATAGGGGGCGGTGGTGGGGAAGCAACCGACACTCCACTTATTTCTTTTCTTCTCGTCTTCTTTCTTTCTCTCGCAGCGCGGCTGCTGCTGCGCCTTTTCACTCGGCTTGGGCAAAATAGGGATTGAGACGGCGGGGGTTTACTGCTAGGGGGAATTGACTACTGGAGAAAAGAAGAATAAAGGAGAGGTGGGTTTGGAGAGTGGGGAGGGCCGCTCGGCCCTCGGCCCATTGCTTTATTTTTTTCCCTTAATAATAATAATATAATAATAGTTATTATTACTAATCCGCGGTTGCAACTCTTAGTACGTAACTGTCAAATCAACCGATCATTTTTTATGGTCGAACCCAAATCTAAAATACTGGGTTGTTACACCGAGGTCATCAAGCTTTTGGATGATGGGATCATTTACCCTATCTCCGATAGTTAATGGGTGAGTCCAACACAGCTGGTACCCAAGAAATGAGGAATGACGGTAGTTTTTAATGAGAAGGAAGAGCTCATACCCACACGGACGGTGATGGGATGGCGGGTGTGCATTGACTATCATCGGCTGAATGATGCTACTCTAAAGGATCACTTTCCTCAACTTTTCATTGACCAAATTCTGGAAAGGCTAGCGGGTCATGATTTTTACTGCTTTTTGAATGAGATGTCTGGATACTTGCAAATTCACATTGCCCTGGAGTATCAAGCTAAAACTACATTCACTTTCCCGTTTGGAACATTTACATATAGGAAAATCCCATTCGGATTGTGCAATGCCCCGACCACATTCAAGAGGTGCATGGTGGCTATCTTTGAAAAACTTGCGGGGGAAATCATGGAAATATTTATGGATGACTTCTCGATATTTAAGGATTCTTTTGCTCATTGCCTGGCTAATATGGAGAAGGTTCTCGCACGGTGTGAAGTGACCAATTTAGCTTTGAGTTGGGAGAAGTCACATTTCATGGTGCGAGAAGGCATTGTATTGGGGCATAAAATTTCAAAGAAGGGTATTGAAGTTGACATAGCTAAGGTCGAGAATATAAGCAAGCTTTCACCATCAACGACAACCAAGGGCATCCGGAGTTTCCTTGGGATGCGAGGTTCTATCGCCAGTTCGTCAAAAAATTCTCAAAGATTGCTTTACCACTGATGAAGCTTCTTGAGAAGGACACACCTTTTATTTTTCACAAAGGAATGCTTTGAAGCGTTCAACATTCTCAAGACCATGCTCACCAATGCCCCTACCATGGTTTCTCTGGATTGGAACCTTCCTTTTAAGCTCATGTGTGACGCCAGTGATTATATAGTAGGAGCAGTGTTAGGGCAAAGGCGTTGAAGGCATTTCCAGCCCATATGCTATGCTTCAAAGACGTTAAATGGGGGGGTTCAAGAGAATTACACAACTACTGAAAAGGAGTTGCTGGAAGTCATCTTTGCCTTTGACAAGTTTCAGTCGTATCTTGTGCTTTCGAAAGTCATTGTCTATTCCGACCAATCCGCCATCCGATTTTTGATGAGCAAGACTAACGCCAAGCCTCGCTTGATCAGATGGATCATGATGCTCCAATAGTTCGATGTGGAGATCAAAGACAAAAAGGAGCCGAGAACCTAGCGACGGATCACCTTTCCCGACTCGAAGGTCCGGGTTGAAGCAACTTCCAAGGCGACAAAAATGACAGTTTCCTTGATGAAAGATTGTTTGTGCTTACAGTAGGAGGGTGCCACGCGTTGGTTCGCCGACTTCGCTAATTATTTGGTCAGAAAAAATTGCCAAAAGGGATGAATACCAACGAAAGAAGGAGGTTCTTTGTCGACGTCCGATACTATTTATGGGATGATCCTCACCTTTCAGGATTTGAGACGATGGTATCATTCGGAGGTATGTCCCAGAAAAAGAAATGACAACTATTCTTAGCCAATGCCATGAGGGGTCAGCAGGGGGCACCACAGGGGCAATCGTATAGTGAGAGAGGTGCTCCAATAAGAATTCTATTGGCCTTCAATTTTCTGAGATGCTAATTCATTTGTGGGGCACTGTGAAAACTTCCAAAAGACAGGTAACATCTCTAACCGTAATGAGATGCCCTAAAAAGTTTCCATTACCTGTGAGATTTTTTATATTTGGGCATCGATTTCATGGGTCTTTTCCATTCATCTTTTGGAAACAAGTACATTTTATTGGTCGTGGACTATGTATAGAGGTGGGTTGAGGCTCAAGATCTACCCACCAATGATGCAAGACGAGTCTGTGGATTCCTTAAGAAATTGTTTTCATGCTTTGGAACCCCGAGGGCCATCATTAGTGATCGAGGAACACACTTCCAGGGGCAATTCGATAAAATCCTCGATCGCTACGGTGTCACCCACCGGGTCTCCATGGCTTACGACCCTCAAACGAGTGGTCAAGTAGAGTTGTCAAATAGGGAATTGAAAAGGGTATTGGAAAATACATGGACTGATCCCGCAAGGATTGGTCCAGAAAACTCGATGATGCTCTATGGGCATACTGCACGGCCTACAAGACACCAATGGGCATATTGCACGGCCTACAAGATCCCACAAGTAGTGCTTGTTAGGAGGCAACCCAACGCTATTGTGAGTTTTTCTTTCTTTTCATCGCGATGTTGAATATTTGTATGTGTAATAACCTCTCTTCGAGCCAGAATATGCGTGTGTTTGTGTGTTTACTTTTTCTCTGTGAAACTCTAAATCTTCTACCCTAGAATTTGTCCAACTTTCCCTTGCCAATTGTTTGGTAACTTCATCACCCTACCCTTTTTCTCCATTGAGGACAATGTCGTGCTTAAGTGTGGGGGGTATATCAATTGTGATTGGCATGTGATTTGTGTGTGAATGCTTGATCAAAGTGGCCAGTTTGTGGGGGAATCTCGTGTTTATTGGCATCGACCTTGAATTGATTGCTTGTGATCGAGTGCATCCTATTATGATGATTTCGAAATGCATTAGGTTGGTAATGGTGCAATGTTTAGTTCTCATGTGTGTGGAAATGAATGGATGTCTTGATTTGATTACTCTTTGATTACAATTGCCATGAGTCGAAATTTTTGAAATTGGAATAGATGATTGGGTGATTACGTAGCCATGTGTGATTTTTGTCGATCGTATTTTTCATGTGTGATATATTCCTCTTACCATGGCGAGTAACATTCACGTTGTCACTAGTGAGTATGATGGAGACATAGGATTATTCCACGCCAAAAAGTTGTTTGTCGCGAAACATCTTATCTCCTAGTCAACCCCTTTGAGTCGTGTGACTTTGAGTCGTTCTCATGTTATGAGCTTATGCTTTTTTAGCTTAATGGTTATTGATGGAACAACCCTTTCCTTTCTTCGTGTCTAAATCATTGTGAGTCAGCCTTGTGTCTCGGAGCTCTTGCTTTTGAGCTCCATTGAGGTTCTACACAGGTGGATTTTACACGGTTCCTGCTAGGAATGAAAAGAAAGTGTTGGAGGAAGTTCTTAATGGAGAAAATTGTTCGTTAAGTGTTAAAGTGACATGTGTTTATCTCTCTAATACCCCCTAGAAAAAATAAAAGAAAAAGAAATGGAAAGTCGAAAAAGGAATTGAAAAAGAGGTAATAAATGAGGTAAATAAAATATAGAGAGTTGCCACAAAAGATGATGGTTATGCTCTAGAAAGGGTTTCTTGGCACTAAAGTCATTGAAACACCTAATTGCTTGTTGACCTCTTCACTACTATGATTGAAATTTGGATATCAGGATTAGCCGAGGATGTGTGCTTGAATGTAGTTCATGGTTGGTAGTGGTTTGGAAGAAGGGAAGTGTGGTTTTTGGCCAATGAAAGTGGCCATTGATTGTAGGAAAGGTTCTAGTCGAGACCATAGAACCTTTGGTTTTAGGTTGAAGATGTCGAACCTCTTGAATTACTTGCCACCATCCAAAAGGCCTTTTCCCCATGTCCAAGACCCTTGCCAGTCATTTAAACCTGTGTGTAAGACATCCGGACAAGCTAGTGATGACAACCGTCCTGTGAACTCTAGCATTTAGAGGTTGTTGTCATGGTGAAGAGACGATAGGGCTAAGTGTTGATGATTGTGCACATCTTTTGCACCAAATGGTCCTGACCCCACTGGTCGAGAGTGAGTAATTCATTCACATTTTGCATGTTGATATCTTATCCCAGTGAGGACCTATTTCGTCCATTCGTTTGTTCCTTGGACTTGAACTCTATGCATGGTTTTTTGTGGTTGGTGAGTAGTCCTGTCGAGACTTGTATTGATTTGTGAATAGGGTGAGTACTTTTCGTTTGCATATTCTTAATGCATTAGAATGTCATTTGTGGTGGATGTCGGTATTGCTTGTAAAGGTTCATGTGTTGATGTCTAATAGCCATTGAGATTCACCCGCTTTGAGCCCTTCGATATGTCCCCAAGTTATCTTGTTAGGTTGACATATTACCTTGTTTGAAATTGATTTGCTTGGGGACAAGCAAACTTCTAAGTGTGGAGGATTTATTCGGGTCTAATTGTACACATTTTACCCCCATTTTCCGTAGATGTTTGAGGCACTTTTACTCATGAGGTTCGCTTTACACTAGGTTGTGCTTTTTTTTAGTATGTTTCAGATCCTAATAGACGAAATCAACCCATGGAACAAAAGTTGGACGAAAAGGGGCGAAAACCGGTCACAAGGGAGCAAACAGTAGCAATTCACGGTGGAGGCCAAAACTGTGAAGCGCGAGGAGTCTAGGAGGGTTTTGTCCATCTCGCGGGCATTTAGCAGTTCACAGCTACTCGACCGTGATTATCACTTGCAGACTGTGAAGCGCCTTAATAAAATGATGCACTTTTGCAGAACATCACGGTCCAGGCCAATAGTTCACGGCGGTGAACTAGGACATGAAAAGTCATCGATCTGGGTATAAAAGTAGCGCTGAGTAGAAAGAGAGAGGGGGGAACCTAGTGTGATAAACTTCTTCTTCTTCTTCTTCTTCAGATTTCTAGAGTGAGAAAGTGACAAACAAGAGAAGTGGAGAAGTTAGGCTTTCATCCAAGCTCCAAGATTTGGGATTCTTATCCTCAAAGGTTGATCTCCACACCAAAGGAAGAAGGAAACCATCTCATGATGGTCTCTCCTCTCCTCTCCTCTCCTCTTGTCCTTTGTTTAATCCCACTTCTTAGCATGGAGTAATCCTTTCTTTCAGTTGGGTGTTTGTAAACCCTAGCTAGAATGCTTGTATGGATTGAATGGTTGGTGTGTGGTTGTGTTCTAATACAAGTTTTGAGGTATTTTCATGAAGGTTGTGTTGTGTTTCTTGCATTTCCAACTCTTATTCCAATTTGACCTAGGTAGAGGGAAATCCCCTTCTTGTTAAGAGGCTTGTAAAAGCTGGAATTCCTTGGCAAAATTGTGTCACCTACTTAGGTTGAATTAGGTAAAACCTCATAATACGTATTAGCACCTTGGGTAGGTTGTATTTTGGCCTTCCGGACTACGATTTGAGGGAGAAGCCCAAGCAACCTTTAGTCAATTGGCCTAAAGAGCTACCTAGGCAGCTTGATTCGAAATCCATTGGCTTAGTGATTGAGAGAGTGAAGTTTGTTCACTTGTTGCGCTACCCTATAGTTTACAACCGCTTTTATCACAGATTTGCATTCGATCCGAAAAATCATGATTACTAGCTAGGGGGAGCAACACCCGGGTTAAGTCTTCTCAATTAGTGTTCAAAATCATTTACTTTTCCAATTGCTTTCAATTTTAGTTCTTAGTTTCAACCAAAACTCGATTGCTAGATATGTTTCAAACAATTGAAGTAGGGGTACATGGACCGGCCCGGGTTTGACTTTTAAAATATACTTGCCCTATATTGCTCCCAGTTAAGGTTTATACTTGTGCCTTAATCGTGATTTTTATTGTGATATTCGGGACGAGTCAATATTTCACATCCAATTAGGTTGTAAGTCATTGCACACATGTAAACTTCTATTCTATATGTAATGACCTTTAAATTTGGATAAGGAAGATACCATAATTGATTTGGCCATAATGAAGCATAATGATGAAGTTGAACATGAAGTTCTACCGTGAGGTCGTGTGAATAGTGGTCATACTAATTTAGCTATTTTAATTCATTAGTAATGAATGTTACTTAAGCAACGGTTAGTTAGGAGTAATCAAAAGTTACTTGCCATATATAGTAAATCTCATTACTAATATAATCTAAATCAACTTATGACAATGCTCGATTAGAACCAAATAGTAGTCAGGATAATACACCTATGGCCTGAGTGCCGAATACAACAGAAGCACCTGTAATGAAGCTTTTTATGGTTTCAATTCATGAATGCACCTATGAGAAAAGATTTTTGGTAACATGAAGTCGACATTCATTAGGGTGCATGGTGCTCACCCCATTGAAACTAATAAAGTTCAAAGATAAATTGAAACTGCTCGAGGGGTTACCCTAAGGAGTTAATTATAGATTAATAAACCAAAGGTAATGGTAATATAACAACAATTCATTGAAGAAAAGATACATGATAAGTCATAAGACTATGATATCAACAGTGAAGTGGTAATACAATTCCATAGGACAATTATTTCGTGGATCGACGATCAATGCATTTCATCAAGCACTTAATTGATTCGTGAATTGTGAGATTCCTTTTTCTTGTTAAGCCACCTTTAATGGCTTCCTCGGCACTGCTATGGATGGATTTGGGCTCGAGCCTCGAACTAGGTTGAGTTGGGATTGGGGATTGTGAAATGGGGCTAGGCTATGGGGGGTTAGGCAATGTTTTTGCTAACGGGTATTACGGGTACACGTATTATCCAAACGGGTAACCCATGGATACGTGTTGTAGAAATCATTGATCCCAAATCCCATCCCGTTAAAAATTGGGTATTTGGGCACCCATAACTCTAAAAAACGGGAAAGGTATGTGTATACCCCAATACCCATTTCCCATTGTCCACTCCTAATTGGTGAGAGCCTAGGCGAGTCGTGCTCGAGCATTCATTTTTGTAAATGAGTCGGACTCAAACTTGGAAGTTGAGGTGAATGAAACTGATAGTATCTTTGAGATTTGATGTCCTCACTAGGGAGTTTTTGGCAACATTGGCAATTGAAGCAGTCGAGAACTCAAGTGTGATATATATTTTCCTATCAATTGGCGGGTCATATCTTCAAGAATAGTTATGACAGTTTTGTAGAGAATTTTGGGATCCCGTACCATCATAGGGAGATGACTCTCTCAGATGCTAGCCTTTGAGCATATTGGGAGCCGATGACACATATATCTATCTTTCATGAGCTTTGGAAGAGGCTTACAAGGAATCAGAGGGCCGTGTTTTCTGTTGGTTATTCCCAACCGACTATCAAGCTGTCATTCATCAGGTTCGTGTACTATTTTTGCTGAACGAATTTTAGATTGAGGCAGAAGAGTGATGGTGGGAAGGGGACCACCAGTTATATGATTCTATATCATTCTTTAACACATCACTGGTGGGTTTACCCATCATGGTTGGTGATAGACAACCTTTTGAGGTACAAGTCTATTGTTTTTCCTGGAGGACTACTAGGAGGATGCTATGTTCATACCATAGCCCAGTACATTGATGAGCATTGAGAGGAGTATGGCTTTGCTTTATGTGACACATTGGCAGAGGAAGGACCTATCTAGCCCCAACCTACTCTCATCTTTGCCAGTGCCACTTGCCCTACATATGTTGCGCGGTCATTGGCTGGGGAAACCAACAATGTATTTAGAGAGGCTCCTGGAGACAGACATGGATTTGGACACCCGCCGCCACTGGAGTATGGAGACTATGGAGCCCAGTTGGCAGAGATACAAGCAGCCATTGGAAATACACAAGAGAGCCTGATCAACTACCAGAACATGAACTAGAAACATTGGAATGCCTTAGAGTAGGAGAGACAGATGGAGTGAGAAGAGACTCTAGCTTGGTGTAGACAACAAGAGGAGACACATTAGTGGATCCGTTCGTGGATGGATGATATGATTAGATCATTCAGAGGGCTTCATCCAGAAAATGCAACACCACCAGGTGGACCTAGCATGTAGGAGAAGGAGTTTGAGGAAGCCTTTTGTACCCTTATTTTTTTCAAAACAATTATGGAGACTAGCTACAATGGGGAATGATGTCTTATTTTTATCACCATTCGGGGTAATTCATTTCAACTTCACCACAACTCGCTATCTTTTAGTCCATTGCGGACAATGTCTATTTTAAAGTGGGTGGGAGTGGTTAATATGTTTACCTTGATTGTGCTTACTACATGCTATATCTTTAGTTGATAAAAGTTTGAAATTTTTTCGATGCTAGAATGGTTGTGATATGTGCTTAAATTTTTTTGAAAGAACAACATATGTTTTTCCATCTAATGACTTTAGTTATCCCCAACAAGCAAGATCACTTCTTCTCTTACTTTGAATCATTGGGTCTAGTTATAATCACTTGATCTTGGGAGGCTAGTGTAGTGACTATGAAGGATATAGTAGTCAATGGGATGAAATGACCATTGGATGAAGCATTAAAGAACTCCAAAGGACCAAATGAGCTATAAATAGAAGATTAAGGAGTTTTTGTGAGAAAGAGTGATCCAATGACGGGGAAGTCAACAAGAAGTTTCTACATTATATCGAGATAAGCCCATAGGAAGAAGAATCAACCTAGTATGAAGAAAGCACGAGCGTCTGCCCTAGCAACAAGTCCAATCGTTGTTCCGTCAAGTTGCTAAGAAATCATTAGGAATAGAAGTGCATGGACCAGAAAGCCCTACCCACGAAGAAACAGAGCGGTGAGTCCAACTTCTGCACTACCGCCGCCTTTCCCTTGTCTTTTTGACAAAGTTTCCCTAGTATACTAGGTTTAGGAGACTCTTTCCTAGCCGGTTTAGGTTGTTTTCGGTCGAGATTCTCCCATATAAATGGAGGGCATGACCCCATTAGTTGAGTAAGGTTGTACAAACACACAAATTCTCTGTAACACTCTACTCGAGTGATAGCCTGGTTGACGTAGGGGAGTCTGCAACTAATGAGATGTTGTCATTATCAATGGTGATACATTCTTTCTCCTCTATGTAGCTAGTCAAAATTGATTGTATTAGAATGTGATCTTGTTTATTGTTATGTAAATGAATGCTATGATTTCATCTCATGCTTATGTTTATCTATGAGATTTTTTATGCCTATTACTATGTATGGATGCTTCTTGTATTCGATGCTGGTGATCAATTTAGTGAAAAATGAAAAAATGCACGTTTTTACGTTTCAGGCTAGGCAAAACGCTTCAGTTTCTATATAAAAATGTATTATGTGCAAAAACATAAAAAACGTTGAAAAATGCATTTCTGATACGTTTTTATATGTTTCCAGCTGTGAAGGAGTTTCAACCAATTTCACCTCTCTGTCAAGTATTGTCTCCCATCAAACCATTGCCAAATCATTGATCCCTATGGTCAAATCTATTCAAAACAAGTCTTGAACCTGTTCTAAGAGTTTGAGGACAATCCAACGGTTGGTTTTTCCGGAATTCTCCCCGGAATGAACTACCCAGCTACCGAAAAACAGAGTCGCTCCCTATCTCACAGCAAAGTTTTGCAACAAACCAGAGATTGTAAGGACGATCCGAACGACCTGATCAACTCCTAGAAATTTTGAAATGTGTATTCAAAATTTGAATACGATCCAATGGTTGTTGCTTTTGGAATCCCTTCTTAAAATCACTGCCTTGTTGTAAAACGAAAATTCTGCAGCTCCTCTTCCCTCATCCTTTCCTTCTTCTTTCCTTCTCAATTCTCCAGCTCTAATTCTCCCTAAATTTAATGGTTCCTTCAAGGTTTGCTGTTGGATCAAAATTTAAAAGTCGTTTAAATATTGGGATGACGTCACCTTGATGCGAGCATGAGACATGACATGTTTAAGAGGGACAAGGATGTTACACCACAACTTCATCAAGTCATTCCTTTATTGTTTGATGTGCGACTTAAATGATTAATATTTACCAATAATCCGATTTTTCGCGTTCAATGGATGACGAAGCTCATAATAAAACAAGTCTTATTAATTCTATTTAAATTGACATCCAGATCGAAACAAAATGGCCCATAATGAGGTGTTGTTGTTAATTGGTTATAATTTTTATGAATGAAGAAGCCTCATTATTTTATAATTGCATGGTTGGTTTAGTTGTACGTTTGCTCCACTCTTAAAAGTTTGTCAAATTATTTTATTTACATGAGTAGTGACCTTTTTAAATGAGACATGTACTTTGTTGAAGATTAATTAGAGTATACTAAAAAACTTATGTTTTTATGCTACGCTTTTACGTTTTACGTTGTTACTAATGTTTCCGCTTCTGCGTAGAAACACACATTTGGCTACATTGCTTGTGATGGTTATTGATGGGTTTATAGTATGAATGCTCTTGTATCATCAATGCTTGTGGTTATATTGTATGCTACTATATGCATTGTGCTTAGTATTACCTTGGTTGTCAAGTATTACCATCTAGGGATACCCTATTGATGCTACATGCCACCCATCTATGCTTCGATTTGTATCAATGCTTGATTGCTAGATCATCGATGCTATAGAGTATAATTATGGTTTGTAGAAGCCCACAATTAACTATATGCTATCATAAATTCTTTCTTCTTTTGTTCTTCATTGATTAGGTAATGGCATTAAGCAAAAACATGCATTAGCTAGTTAAATCTATATTCTAAGCGGCGCATACATGTAGAAATTGGCCTTAGAGGAAGGGATAAGGTGTTACAATAGATGAACCATCAATGCGTGATATGAATGAGTCCTTGTTTGCATGATGGTCTTCGAGTTCACTACCTCTTACAATAATTTTTATCCATCTATAATTAGAAAAATCCTAAACAACTTTACTCTTCGTGTTTGCTTGCTTATTTCGTGTATGCCATGATGGTTGGTGTGAGTATTTGTGCATTAGAAGACCTCTAGGTATACGACCCTAGGGCATCCTAGGTTTTATTACTTTTATTACACGATAAGTCGGCGATGATTTGGACAGAGGGAGGGAAGTTGATTGGGGGGGGGGGGGGGGGTTGAGGGACGCAGGGCTAATAGTCGGCGAAAAATTTTTGCTGGTAGAGGGAGGCAAGTGTCATAGATTGAGTGGTGTGTTTCATTGGTGGGTTTTCAAAATGGTAAGGGACAAAATTATCATTTACTTCAAAATTGTGAGCGACATATATGAACTACAAGCCTACAACCAAACCAATTCTAATCAACTGACGAAAACTAACTAGAATAAGATTTTGAAATTGAAAAAAGGTAAAAAAGAAGTTAGAAGGAATAAAGAAATTTGAAGTTTCAAAAGACATTTCACATCAATGTGTCCGTCTGCTGCTTTCTTTCCTTCTACTTTATTCATTCATTTATTGTCTGCTTGTTGCAGGCTACACCAACATATTGCATCTCAGAGCTTGCTGCAGTGTTTTCCCACTAAATTACATTTTCACCTCATAGATTTCCACATGAACACCACCACCCACCCACCCAACTAGGGATGGCAATGGATCGACCCATTGGATAATTTTACCCTATTGTTATTAACCATATGAGTATTGGGTTGATCCTAAATGGACTCATATGTACTCTTAGTAATTTTGGGTTTGAGTTTGCTTTGAATTGGGTCCAATCTGAGTCAACTCATTCGGGTCGAACCCAAATGGGTCTATTTGCGTTTATATAAATATATGTACAAAAAAGTAATATTGACCATCTAACAATTCGGCTCAAACCAATTCACACATTCAATATTGTTGTTTCCACATTTGTGTTTGTTTTCAAATAAGAAAATGGAATAAAATCATACTAGAATTGGGTGCTTGATGACTCGATATTTGCACATGTTTTCCCCTTTGTTTCTTGATTGTTTGAGCTTTAATTATCACGTCTTTGGCCTATTTTACGCTAGGTTGTGTTCCTTTGTCACATTTCAGGTCCTAGCACATAAAGTGAAGCATAGACGCAAGTTTCAAGTCAATCAGAGATCAATTGGCGATTCGGGAGAAGAAACTCGGGCATGACCTGAAGAAGAATGAATTTCTAACTCAATTTATGGATAAAGAATCATGCAATCTTTTCATAAAAATAAAGAGGACGAGACTACGAGCGTCTAGGATCAAATGGCGACTGATTCGGAGTCCGGACGAAGGAGAAACGAAACATTGAATATAGGGAACATGTTCGGCAGTAAAAACACGGGCAGACTACCCTAAAAACACGGCCGTGTTTTATCTGGCACACCCGCAAGTGTTTTTACTGCCAAGGGCGTGTCGTGAGGGCTGCTGGGGGCAAAACACGGGCGGGCAAAAGTAAAACACGGCCGTGTCATCAACCGTGTTTTGCCCAGAATTGGGGTTTTGAGGTAGATTCAAGCCAAAGGAAAGAGAGAGCTGGGTTTTGGTTCCCAAACACCCAAGGGACGAACCCTAGAGAGAGAGAGCGACTTGGGAACATTCTTGGAGCTATTTTGGAGGATTTCTTCGCCATGGGAGCTCGGGAATCAATCTTGGAGATGGAGATTGAAGATCTAGATTAGATTTCTGCAGCCTCTCTCTTCTCTATGTAGTAACTTCCCTTCACTTAGGTTTTGAGGAACCCTAGTTCCATGTGTTAGGATCTTTCTTGTATGAATTTTTGGATGCTATATTTTTTTATTATAATTGATTGAGGCATGATTTATTGAGTCAATTGAATCTTGATCAAATTCTCTTGATTTCTGCTTTAACCTATGATAGATAGAATCTGATTAGGTTAAGAGAGCTTCCTTGATTGATAGTGGCGAATTGGTTGTGAGAGAGTCAATCACTTCACTGCTTTGTACTGAAATTCATCCCAATAGTTGAGATCTATGTGAATCGCCTTAGCAGTCTATCCCGGTGAAGGCTAGTCGCCTGCCGGGTATTCTGTCTAAGAGGGCTTGGTCAGCTTAAGAGATTCCAAGCTAATTTAGGATCTTCCGAAGTTTAATCAACAATAGATTAACCAAAGGTAATTGCAACTTGGACCTAATTGATGAGCTAGGGGGAATCATACCTAAGTGAGTTCCCAACTTGTAATTAGTAGAGTAGTTAGTAGAGTAGTTTAGTAAATCAATCCTTAATCTAGTTTGCTAGATAATGAACTGAATCTGAGTAATAGTAACTCTAGAGAACCGTGGATTCGATATTTATTACTAGTGCCACTATACTGCAGTCCCTTTCATTGGTTGCACTTGGTCATTGTTAGGTATTGTGTTTTAGCGTGTCAAGTTTTTGGTACCGTTGCCGGGGACTTTCTAGATTATTAGGAAAGGCAGAAGTTTGTTACTTTAGCATTTTTCTTTTCTTTTCCACCCTTGCTTTTCACTTGGGTGTTTTTGTTTTTGTTGGTGCAGATCTGAATCATGGATGCTCATGGCATCTCTAACCATTGGGGGTATCCACCACCGTCCGAATGGTATTACCTCGAGACTCCCTGGAGCAATCAAGGAGGAGAAGACTATGGATTCGGGTTCCAGTACCAACCCCCTTACTACGGAGAACAATCAGACCCCTGAGCATATCAAGAACAACCTCCTTATCAAGAAGAATTTCTCCCACAACCAAAAGGCCATCGGAGCTGGAGTTAGCGATGGCGGCATTCACGGGCCATTCTGCAGAGCCATGCTACACTCCACAGCCAGATCCAAACTATGAATTGAGTGTTCTCATGGAGCAGTTTGCTCGAGACTCTGAGAGATCATGCTCCAAGATGGATCTTTTTACCCAGGCCTATCGTGAAATAGAGGAGATCCTCCTGAGCATTATGAAGAGCCTCGATGATCTTGAGAAATCTTATGCACAGCCTGCTCAAGGTCACCCTTCTGCTACTATACAAGAAGAGAAGGAGGAAGACGAAGGCTACGAGGACAATGTGGAGCAGACAGAATTTGTCAAGGAGAGCTCCCGTGACGATAATGATCAGGAATGTCCTATCGTAGCCGACCACACCTTCCCACATCCCACAATGAGCTTTGAAGAGGCGGACATGAGTGAGCAGATGCAAGATGATCTCATCAAAGAAATTGCTTGGCGACTTGCCCTCCAATCTGTGCTGGAAGAAGAAGAGCAAGAAAGGGTGCGGAAAGAAGTTGTGGAGGATAACGAAAGTGAAGCAGAAGGAGTTCCTGATCTTTTCCCAGGGGTGATACCACATGAAGAAGGAAGGGGGGGTTGAAGAAGCAATTGGCCTCCAGGCTAGGGACGAAGTTGAGGTGGAAGAGGCTTGCACCAGCCTTATGTTGCAAGTAATATCCCCAGTAAACTTCGAGGAACTTCTTAACAATGACCCATTTGCAGTGTCTCTTTGCCAGAACAAGGCCACATCGACATCAGTCCCTCTTGGTGGACGCGATAGTGGTCAGTCGATACGGTTATATTTGGTTTGGGGCAATTAGACACGAGAAGAAACGAAGAAGAGGTCTCGAGGGTGGAGACTTCAGCTGCATCAAGTACACGAGCCTTCATCACCTGCCATACCACCTGCTCGTTACTTGAGACTCCACCTCATAGATGAGAACCTCAACTTCAGAGAGGTTCTAGCATGGACCGAAACTTAGGATCCAACGTCCGGCTCACAATTTTGTGTGGTGTTTGTGTTCCGACTGCTCTTTCTCTACTTTCCTCCTAGAATGCACCACCTGCCCCGTTCACCATCATTCACACTTGATCTAGTAACTTCGTTCTACCCTCCTTATCTATCCTCCATTGAAGATAATGTCATTCTTAAGTGTGGGGGGATGTTCCATTATGTTTGCGTATGAATGTTTGGTTGGAGCCCCATTTTCCGGAGAGAAAAAACACGTTGGGTTCCTTGAAAAAAAACAACAAAAAAGGGGTTCCAACCATCATCAAGAAGAAAATAGAGCACCTTAAAAAAGTGATTCCATGATCTTTCTATTTTTGAGAGTCCATTTGTCCACGATTCATTTGTCCTCTGATCACTATTTGTCATGACGTCGACTCGAGACTAGAGTTCTCGCCGAAGAAGCTAGGAGGTGCCTTGTGCATTGGTTGACCTCGTAAACTGCTAAATGATCTAGGAAGTCCGCTACCGAGGATCGGGGTTGCGTGTTCCTGTAAAGGTCTGGAGAGTTGCATTGGTTTGAGTCAGGTTTGGTTGGGGACAAGCAAATAGTTAAGTGTGGGGGGATTTGATGACTCGATATTTGCACATGTTTTCCCCTTTGTTTCTTGATTGTTTGAGCTTTAATTATCGCGTATTTGGCCTATTTTATGCTAGGTTGTGTTCCTTTGTCACATTTCAGGTCCTAGTACATAAAGTGAAGCATAGGCGCAAGTTTCAAGTCAATCAGAGATCAATTGGCGATTCGGGAGAAGAAACTCGGGCATGACCTGAAGAAGTATGGATTTCTACCTCACTTTATAGACAAAGAATCATGCAAGTTTTTCATGAAAAGAAGGAGGACGAGACTACAAGCGTCTGGGATCATACGACGACTGATTCGGAGTCCGGACGAGGGAGAAACAAAGGATTGAATATAGGGGAACATGTTCAGCAGTAAAAACACGGGCAGACTACCCTAAAAACACGGCCGTGTTTTATCTGGAACCCGCTAGTGTTTTTACTGCCGAGGGCGTGTCGTGAGGGCTGCTGGGGGCAAAAAACGGGCGGGCAAAAGTAAAACACGGCCGTGTCCTCGAACGTGTTTTTCCCAAAATTGGGTTTTTGAGGCAGATTCAAGCCAAAGGAAAGAGAGAGCTGGATTTTGGTTCCCAAATACCCAAGGGACGAACCCTAGAGAGAGGGAGAGAGCGACTTGGGAACATTATTTGAGCTATTTTGGAGGATTTCTTTGCCATTGGAGCTCGGGAATCAAGCTTGGAGATGGAGATTAAAGATAGAGATCAGATTTCTGCAGTCTCTCTCTTCTCTATGGAGTAACTTCCCTTCACTTAGGTTTTGAGGAACCCTAGTTCCATGTGTTAGGATCTTTCTTCTATGAAGTTTTGGATGCTATATTTTTTTTATTATAATTGATTGAGGCATGATTTATTGAGTCAATTGAATCTTGATCAAATTCTCTTGATTTCTGCTTTAACCTATGATAGATAGAATCTGATTAGGTTAAGAGAGCTTCATTGATTGATAGTGGTGAATTGGTTGTGCGAGAGTCAATCAATTCACTGCTTTGTACTGGAATTCATTCCAGTAGTGGAGATCTGTGTGAATCGCCTTAGCAGTCTATCCCGGTGAAGGCTAGTCGCCTGCCGGGTATTCTGTCTAAGAAGGCTTGGTCAGCTTAAGAGATTCCAAGCTAATTTAGGATCTTCCGCAGTTTAATCAACAGTAGATCAACCAAAGGTAATTGCAACTTGGACCTAATTGAGGAGCTAGGGGGAATCATATCTAAGTGAGTTCCCAACTTGTAATTAGTAGAGTAGTTAGTAGAGTAGTTTAGTAAATCAATCCTTAATCTAGTTTGCTAGATAATGAACTGAAGCTGAGTAATAGTAACTCTAGAGACCCGTGGATTCGATATTTATTACTTGTGCCACTATACTGCAGTCCCTTTCATTGGTTACACTTGTCCATTGTTAGGTGTTGTGTTTTAGCGTGTCAGTGCTCATCTTCTTTTGAATAGATAATGTAATGGGTCTAATTTAGACTAAAACTACATAATTAAATATGTGTATGGCCCAAAATTTATATTACCCTAATTTGATTTAACTAATAACGAATCAAAATCAACCACCCACATTACCAACCTTTTATCCCTCCTTTCCCCCACCGAACCTAAAACAAAATATCATCCCTCCATAATTTATTATCCTTTCTTTTAATTGATTATTAGAAAAATATTTTCACCATCATATCCTCCTTTGCTTTCAAAAATACAAGATTCATCATAATATTATGAAATAAATGTGGAGCGCCAACCTATTCAATAACATCACTTCTATTACAAAATAATTTAATGTGTCAATAACCAAACATGCCATTCACTCATATGACAATCCTTGTATAAATTTTGGCTAAATTACACGTTTGGTCACTCAAATTACATAAATCTTTCACGTTTGCCACTTGAATCACTTTTCTTTCGTATTCGCCACTAACTTTGTGAAATGTTTCATGGTTGGTCACCGACCGTCTGTCTCCGTTACCTCCGTTAAATATTTGATGAAGTGGCAAACGGAAATCTGACTGGGTTGTTAACTAAGTGACATGTCAATTTTAAAAAAATTACGCCTTATTTACCCTAAACGAGAACCCAGTCGTTGCGGCGACGACGAGAATGACGAGAGGGGGACTCCTTGACCGGCGATCCAGTGAGAGAAAGGAACATATCACCGGCGGCGGATGAATGTGGACCGAGAGTAAGGAGCTTTTCCCTTTCTCGTGGTTCTAAGGGAAAATGAGGTGTAAATTGTTTTTTAATTTTTAATTTATTTTAAAATTGGCATGTCATTAGTTAACGGTTTAGTCAAAGTTCCGTTTGCCATGTCATCAAAAATTTAACGGAGTTAACGGAGATAGACGGTCGGTGACCAAATATGAAACGTTTCACAAAGTTAGTTGCGAAAAAGAAAGAAAAGTGATTCGGGTGGCAAACGTGAAAGATTTATGTAATTTGAGTGACTAAACATGTAATTTAGCCTATAAATTTTGGTCTCCATGAACTTTTCAGCATTCACTGTTAGTAATAAACAATTAACGCATTAATGGTTGATTTATCATCTAATCTACATTAAAATAATAATCAATTAACACCCAACTCTGCATGATCTCTTCTCCTTCCTTCTTCCCCATTTCCTCTAATGTGACGATTGTCCTTGTTTAAAAGGAAAATAAGTACAATTGTATAGAATCATAAATTAGTGAGTGAAGTAGATATTTGTCCAACTGGTATAAGTAGCCCACCCAGTCTGTTGTAACGGTCATGTGAACACTAATAACATATTTTTCCCAATTACCTCTCTTTCTATCTCTGTATACTTTCTATTCTTTTCCCAATTTCCAAACACCGACAGTTAAACGACGGTCAAGTCAAGGAGTCACAATTTGGTATCAGAGCCTGGTCTTGGCACCATGACGATTGTAAGTCAGCTTGATGATCGCCTCAATGCATTCTCCACCCACTATAGTAGCCGAATATGCCCTCAGCATGCAGATCGCGACTCTAGAAGATCATAACCGAGCTCAATCCAATCAATTGCAGTAATTGATGGCTCGCTCCGAGGGTCATACTCAGCAATTCGCGACAAGTACTACTCGCTTTGATGGAATAGAGGATCGTGTTGTGGCTCGATTCGTGCAATTTGATAAGCTACAACATAATGTTCAAGAAATTCTTCGTCGGTTGAAAGTCATGTAGCATCGTCCAGATATGATGGTGCTAGTTAGGGGAATCAACATGTCGTCGCCATGACGATTGATGACTTGTGCCTGATTTGGGCCTAAATGTAACTTTTTATCCCCATATCTCTTTGGCGTTTGTGGCATTTGAGCTCCTTAAAGGGTGGTTTTACGCTAGGTTTGCTGTGGTTCAATGTGTTTCAGATTCTACCAGGTGGAACCAACCCCGGAGTCGAAAGTAGGAAGAAATGGCGCGAGGGCCGGGAAAAGAGGCTTAAACAGCCGCTGTTCACGGTCGCCTGGACCGTGAACTGGAGGCACGAACCGCGAACTAAAGGGTGTCCAAAGAGGTTTCAGAAGTTACTAACGCCGAGTCAATTCACGGTCGTAAGACCGTGAACTAAAGCCATGGACCGCGAACTCAACAAATAAAAGCGGAGCGTTTTAGATGCGTTCACGGTCCAGGCCAGATGTTCACGGCCGTGAACAGGGATCGCGAACTGGGCTCAAGCAGTGTATAAAAGGAGAGCTGAAAGGAAGAATAGTGGGAGCCCAAAAGTGAGAGAAACCTTCTTCTTCTGGAAACCCTAGAGAGGGAAAGTCAACGAACCAAGAAGGAGAAGAGGCTAGGGTTTGCTCCAAGTCAAGAATTGGGAAGTTCCTCTTCAAGAGAGGATCTTTACAAGAACAAGGAAGGATTAAGGCATCATAATGATGGTTTTTTTCCTTTTTCCTTTGTGTTCTTCCTTCTTCTAGCATGGAGTAGCTCCTATTCACTTGGGTGTTGTAGAACCCTAACATTTACTGTTACACCCTACCCTATACGTATTACCTAATCATATTGTTCATACAATTGCAGCGGAAATAATCTCGGGTGTTACATTAATTATCAAAATTTACCCAAATAAAATCTCGACATGAATTACTCGCATAATGGGCTAACAGTTCTTCCATCTAATCCTGCAAAATAATTCATCAAATCCATGCATTCATAGACAAACATATACACTCACTGCCATATGCATTGGCTTTTCATAGCCATAGTCATAGTTTCATGTTACACAACTGCATACTATACTGATACATGCCATAATCGTCACAACTTACATAATTACACAAATATACACATATCATCAACTTTCCACACCTGTGGATATCTCACACTACATCAGAAGCTAGTATGCACATGAAAAACGTTCTCAAAACATTTTACAAAAGGGTGTGGATCACTGGCCAAAATCCCGAGTAGTAGTCCAAGCACAAAATAGTTGAAGACAATACCTCATCCTGCCTTCAACTCCTCGCTCTGCCCACACCTAAGTACTTGCTACTGCTGATGATCTGCTTACACATAGCATAAGCAGTGGAAAAGAATAAAAGAGGGTCAGCTCATAACTGAGTGAGATAATCATAGCATCGTGAGTTCATAACAGAGCATACCCCTACCATACATCTAGCAAACAAGCCAAAGCACTAGGATCAGACCTCAGCCATCCGACATCCCAATAGGCAAAAGACTCAACCACCTTGACTTATGCATATGCATCTTATCATGTTTTACTTATAGGCGCCTGGCTACTCCCATGCTAATTACTCTCCCGGGAATACGGACCAAACATCTCGTGGATGTGGTCATATCGGACCCACCACTGCCGGTGTAGTCATATCGGACCTGACACCACTATGGGTGTGGTCATATCGGACTCAACACCACTCTAGGTGTGGTCATATCTCATGATGAAGCAACGGTCAACACCACATCAGGGGTGTGACATAACATATCATAACGGAGTAATAGCATGGGGAGCCCTAATTACTATGTAATTGACCATGAGACCAAATCACTCTTGCTTGATGTCCTTATACATGATCCATATCTCATCTTGCTTAATCATAATTCGTTACTTACACATGTACTTGACCCGGCCACAATTGGCTCAACATAGGTAAATCAGGAGTCGTATAATTGCACTTCCTCGGGATAAACCCTCGTGCAAGTCATCCTCCTTAAACATCATAATATCACCAGAGAATATATATTTCCCCACATGTGCATCCAAATACAACAATCATGAACAATCATACCCTATCACCTTTTCGAACCATCATAAGGCATATCAACAGTCAAGCCCACAATTTGCAACATATACGAAATCATCAGCATAAACAAGGTTCATATCGATTAGGGCAAGTCAATAATATCATACAGCAATTCAGGGTTCAACATATAGCACAAAAGTTCATACACCCCTAATCATGCCATTCTAGTTCACCTAGGTCAATTCTAAGCATCAACATAATTATCGTGATACGACAAACCTAGTATGCCGTGCTAATCCCTCACCAGTTCAGGTCGTTCAAACACCGGTTCTAGCCTCCCGTACTAAAACGTCAATTTCACGAACGAACCCCGAATTAAAATCCGAGACCGCCCTAATATCCCCTGCAGTATCCCCGTCAATATTAGTTCTAGGCTCCGGGTCAAATTCTCGATAAAAATACATCAAACCCTGGCCGGAGCTAAATTCAGCGGTTTGGACCCCGGCCTAAATAATAGCCGAAATTCAGGGATTAGAACTAGAGGATTGATTACCTCGCTGCAGGAAGCTCGTATATGAAATTTGGGCTCAATCCGGCTTCCGGATACTCCGAAACCCTAATTTGGCTTATCGGGAATTCAAGAAATTCCTGAACCAAAAACTCGTTTTAAAGCTCTAAATCGATAAATCACGATGAATAGATGAATTAGGCATTATTTACGGGATTTTTGGATCTATAGAACTCAAGAATTTGAGCTTTGGAATTTCTCTGTCGAGCTGCCCTGCTCGCTCTGCTTTCGGTCCAGAAAAAGGGATAAAGAAGGAAGAAGAGATATTGGTGCGGAAAGAAAATGGACGGGGTGGGGGGAATTAAATGGAACAGTAATATATATATATATATATATTTATTTATTTATTTAATTAATTAATACGTATACTTATCCGATCGATTGTTAAACCGATTTTCATTGAAATACTGCCAAAATGATCGATTTTAAATCGCGAACTTTCTAGCGATCGAAATATGGGTTTTGCCGGAACGGGATGTTACATTTACCATGTAGTTGATTTTATGGATTGAATGATTGTGTGTGGGTAATATTTCATATAAGATTTGAGGTATTGTACATGATGATTGTGCATTGTGTGTGCTTGGCAATCTATTGTGCTACTCTAACCTAGCTTAGAGAGAAACCCCCTTTTCTTAAGAGGCTCAATTTGAGTTGGTTTTCTTAGGAATTCCATGCCTCCTAACTAGGTTAATGTAAGACAAACTTCTAAACTCAAATTAGACACCTAGGTTAATTATGATTAAGCCATCCAAACCACGGTTTGAGGGACAAGGTAAGTCAACCCTCTTTTGCTTGGGCCAAGAGGGCTACTTTCGTAGCCTATAATGCATTTTTTGGCCTAGCGATTGAGAGTGTAATTTCGAACCACTCTTGCTCCTCCTAAAGGTTTGCAATCGCCATGTCATGCACCAATTCATTGATTCCCACAATTCATGGTAGTTAGTTAGGCGGAAACAACTCCCGAGTGAAACTTCTCACCAAGAGTTTCAACCCTTTTACTTTTCAAGCCTTGCACTTTCAATTGTAGATTGTAGAGATTCTTACAAACTTCATTCCGCTAGATAATATTTTAAACAAAAGTAGGGTTACGTTGACCGGGCCCGGGTTTATATTTAAACATACTTGTCCTATATTGCACCCATTTAAGGTTTATACTTGGGGCTTAGGTGGGATTTAAGTATGATATTCAGAGAGAGTAAAGTTTTTGGCGCTGTTGCTGAGGATCTTCGGTCCGTTATCTTAAAAAGATTGTTTGGCTTTAATCTACCTTTTACTTAGAGTTTTGATTGTGTGAAGTGTTGCTTGTGCTAGACGTGTTTTGGTTCTTTTAAGCGTGTGCAGGGAGGTGCATGACCCGGAGCAATCCGACACCTTTAGCGCCACTCGACGATGATCCTACTCTTGGCTCGTGAGAGAGAGTTAGCGGAAGCAAAAAGGAGAATTGAAGAGAGGGGACGTCAATTTGGTCCCGGATTTGGAGGAGATGAAGTAGAAATTAACGTTGAGATGGCAGGTAATTAACATTGAGGTGCTAATCCGCTTCAGAACAAAAATGAGGAAGTGGGAGCTGAGGAAGAACCAAGAACGAAGGACTATGGGCTATTACATGGCCCCACGGGCAACAGATATCCAATCTCCCATCCTACATCAGCCCATGGACGCCAACAACTTTGGAATCAAGCCCGCTCTAGTCACGATGATTCAAAACAACGCCTTGTTTCACGGGCTTGCCAATGAATCACCTCGGGAGCATGTTAAAAGGTTTCTTGAGTTTGCGAGTAGCCTGAAGATAAATGGCGTCCCCGAGGAGGCATTGCAACTGAGACAATTACCCTACTCTATTGCGGGGAAGGCACTCTGATGGCTCAACAACCGAACGACTTGATCCATCACCTCTTGGGACAATTTGATCAACAAGTTTATCACCCGTTATTGTCCTCCTTCTAAGATGGCCGAGTGGAGGAAGAAGATCACTCACTTTGAGCAAGAGGAAGATGAGTCATTGAGGGATGCATGGGAAAGATTCTCCGACTACTTCCTCCAATGCCCTCACCATGGATTCTAGGAGCAATTTCGAATAGAGACCTTCTATGGTGGTCTCATTCAAGATGACAAGATTCTCATAGACTCTCTTTGCCAAGGGAATTTGATGAACATGACTCCACCTCAGGTGACCGAACTGCTCGAAGACATGGCTCTCAAGGAATACGATTGGGGCTTGACGAGAAGTGGTAAGAGAAGCACCGAAAGAGGAGTGCAAATCATGGGAGAAAGTGCTCCACTTGAAGCTAAGCTTGACAAGCTGATTGGGGTGATCCTTGAGGACAAGAAGCAAGGGAAGAGAGCGGTGATGTCTTGTGATTGGTGCTATAGTACTAGTCATGAGATAGCGGATTGCCTAGCGATGAAGGAAACAAGTTCCCCCGAGGAGAAAGTGAGTTTCATTGCCAATGCTAGAGGGAACAACCCTTATAGAAACACCTACAACCCCGGGTGGCGCAATCATCCAAACTTCACTTGGTCTTCCCCTACCAATCCAAGACCTCCTGGTTTCCAAGGTCCGACTGGGCAACTATCAACCTCGTTTGACTTACGTCCAACAAAGACCTCAGTTCCAAAACTCAAACTTCCAACAACCATATCAAGCACAAGCCGTTCAAGGGTTCCAACAACAACAACAAACGGACAAGTTTGGTAAACTTGAAGATCTAGTGACCACCTTCGTGAAGCTCTCAGAAGTTCGAGAAGATGGAGCAATTCATGGTTGTGACAACCTCCAAGTTTACCTCGGTTGAGGCGGCACTCCGATGTCGTCAAGCAAGTCATCAGAACATGGGGGTGCAAATTGGCAATCTTGCCGGGATCATTACCGTGAGACCAAGGGGAGCGACCTTCCCAAAAAGTTGCAAACCCCAAAGACCAAAATGTCGGGTTGAATGCGATTCAATTAAGAAGTGGGAAGGTGAATGGCTGAGAACACGCCACCCTACATTTTCCCACGAGGATGCATAAGGAAAGATTGGAAGCAGAATGTGGAGGTTTCATGGAGATGCTCAGAAAACTCCACATCAACATTCCCTTCCTTGAAGAAATGGTCCACATGCCACGGTATTCAAAATACCTCAAGGGGCTTCTCTCCAAGAAGCTGAAATTCCAAGACCTCGCCAATGTCACCCTAGGCGAGGAGTGCTTTGCCATCATCCTCAACAGGTTTCCTGAAAAGCAACCCGATCCAGGTAGTTTCACCATACCTCTTTGCATCGGCACTTATCACATAGAGAATTCCTTGGCGGACTTAGGAGCAAGTATTAATGTGATGCTTTTAAACTTTTTAAGAGGCTGGACTTGGGTGAATTAAAGACTACTAGGCTTAGTGTCACATTGACTGATCGTTCTGTCATTAGTCCTAGAGGCATTCTGGAGCATGTGCTAGTACAAGTGGGGAAATTCTGTTATTCGACGGATTTTGTGATCCTTTTATAAGTGAAGATTCAGAAATGCCACTCATACTAGGGCGCCCCTTCATTTCCACCGCCAAGGCTTTAATCGATGTTAATGAGGGGACTTTGATTCTGAGAGACGGCGAGGAGAAAATTATTCTTGAAATTGAACCTAAACCTAGAAGTGAGGATGTGAAGGAAGTGGAATCAAATGACATGAATGCAAGTGGAGGAGAGCCTTTCAAGGTGAACCCCACTATTATTGTTATTCCTTGTGGTGATGTGAAGTAGGAAACCAAGGAGGGTATCACACCCAAAGAAAGAAGGAAGAGAGCTTGGAGGGAAATGATGAATCACGTTATTGCCCGAAGACAGGACAAGGGCAAAGCGAAAGTCATCGGCCAAGAAGGAGTAGCTCCTATTCACTTGGGTGTTGTAGAACCCTAACTTTTACCATGTAGTTGATTGTGTGGATTGAATGATTATGTGTGGGTGATGTTTAATTTAAGATTTGCGGTATTGTGCATGATGATTGTGCATTGTGTGTGCTTGGAAATCTATTGAGATACTCTAACCTATCTTAGAGAGAAACCCCCTTTTCTTAAGAGGCTCAATTTGAGTTGGGTTTTCTTAGGCATTCCATGCCTCCTAACTAGGTTAATGTACGTAAAACCTCTAAACTCAAATTAGACAACTAGGTTAATTGTGATTAAGCCGTCCAATCCCCGGTTTGAGGGAAAAGGTAAGTCAAGCCTGTTTTGCTTGGGTCAAGAGGGCTATTTTCATAGCCTATAATGCATTCCTTGGTCTAACGATTGAGAGTGTGGTTTCCAACCACTGTTGCTCCTCCTAACAGTTCGCAATCGCCTTGTCGCACATCAATTCATTCGATCCCACAGTTCATGGTAGTTAGTTAGGGGGAAACAACTCCCGAGTGAAGCTTCACACCAAGAGTTTCAACCCTTTTACTTTTCCAGCCTTGCACTTTCAATCGTAGATTGTAGAGATTCTTAAAAACTTCATTCAACTTGATAATGTTTCAAACAATTGAAGTAGTGTACATGGACCGGCCCGGTTTGATATTTAAACATACTTGCCCGATATTTCACCCATTTAAAGTTTATACTTGGGCCTTAGGTGGGATTTAAGTGTGATATTCGAAGCGAGTTAGTGCCTCTTCCACATAATTTGAATAGCATCGCTGAACCTCAGGTTCAATTGCCTTGAGGTCACGATCCGAAAAAATTGGATACCGAGCATGAGCAATTTCACGCTCCACCGTGAGGCAACATTCCTAACCAATTGCCTCGCCTGGATTTTCCTGCGGTCAATGGTGATAACCCTTGGGATTGGACTCGGAATTGTGAGAAATTTTTTGACACTTAGGCGGTTCCTAATGATCAAAAGGTTAGAATGGCTTCCATTGGCTTTGATCGACGCCTAGATATATGGTTTGAAGGGTGGAAGTTTGGGCGTCGTGAATGGATTTGGGGAGATTTTTTTGTGGATTAGTGTCATCGCTTTAGTGATCGCTAGTATGGGGGGTATTGTGTGGGAATTTAACAAGCTTCATCAAAGAGGTTCGCTTATATATTACTAGGAGAAATTTGAAGAACTTAAGTCCCAAATGGTGAGTTAAATCCTGCCTTGGTGAGCAGTATTTCATTTCAAGTTTTGTGAGTGGGTTGGACGAAGAACTAAGGCCGATGATTAAGATGTGGCAGCCTCATACTTTATCCCACGCGTTTCAGTTGGCCGAACTGGAAGAGGCTTCCAATGAAGCTAGGAGGAAGAAGTGGCGGATGGGATCGGGATGAAGCATTCGACCACCTGCTTCAGTTCCAACAAGTAATCCAGTATCGAGAAGGTGGGAAGGTTCAGGGGTTTGTTCCAACCCCAATTTGAACAATGGCAGGACGACCCAACCATCTACCACGTCAACCAATTTTTCCAAAGGAGCTTGTTATAAGCGTGGTAATCAGTATTATTTTGGCCACGTTTGTGATAATAAGAAACAATTGAATGCATTGTAGGATGAGGATGAGAAATTAGTAGCACCAGAAGACTGGAGTGTGATGGACGATGATGATATGGAGGAAAATAATGCAGCCAGCCGAGCCACAGAACCTGCTCGTGGATTGGCCACTCCCCCCATCTTGGAATCACAACATCTAGAATTAATTGAAGTTTTTATGCAACCTTTAATTGTGAAGGGCAATGTAAAAAAGGAAAGATTCTTTATACTTATTAATATATGAAGCACACATACGTTTCTCAGTGAAAAAAGAGCAAGGGAATTGATGTGCTCAGTGGTTCAGGCTGTTGCACCCCTGAGGCTGAATTTAGCAGGTGGGACTTTGTTGGTTAGTAGTGTGGTTAGTGAGGAATTCAGTTGGAAAATGCACGACAAGAATTAAAAAATATAATATGTGGATTCTAAACTTAAGATCCAAAGATGTGGTGTTGGGTTTGGACTAGTTAAAGACTATTAGTCCGGTTAAATTCAATTTCGTTAATCTGCAGTTGTATTTTGATTGGGAAGGCCAGTAAGTAGTTCTACAAGGAATCCAAGATATGGCTCAATACAAACTAATCAAGTGAAAGAATTTGCAGAAGATAATCAATGTTGATGTGACTTGAATCAAACTATCAGCCGCTACGACTATAAGTCACGGGGGTCCCACGGTGTATGGGCTCAATGTTATTTGGGTTCGTTTTCTGGGCCTAGTTTGTAGCCGCTTTTCCTTTACCATATTCAATTAGGGTAGACCTTGGAGAAGTACTATAAATACTTCTCATACTCCTCTACAATCTGGAACTCCTTGAAGTATAGTGAAACTGGTTCTCTCCTGCCCGCGGACTAGCTAACACACATTGTGTTAGTGAACCACATAAATCGTGCGTCGTGTGTGTGTGCGCTTTTACTTTCTTGCATTGTCGAATCCTCCGATTTTCCGATCTGCAGAGAAACCGTCGTGACAATCAAGATGACCTCTGCATCATTTGTGGGACACCTATTGAGCTTGTTAGTAGAAACTGCAAATCTTGGTAAGGCACAAGAGTATTTAGCACATGTGTTAAAGCAGTATGAAGATGTGCTTGATAAGCCTAAATCATTTCCTCCATCGAAATCATGTGACCACACTATACCTTTACAACACAATTCTCAACAGGTGAATCTCAAAACATATTGATACTCAATACCTCAAAGAATGAAATGGTTCGATTGTTGAAGGAAAGGATGGAAGCTGAGTACATTCAACCTAGGAGAAGCAATTTCGGCTTCTCCAGTTCTGCTAGTTATCAAGAAAGATGAAATATGGAAATTCTGTGTGGATTATAGACAGTTTAATGCATTGACTATTAAGAACAAATTTCCAATCCCAGTATGACAATTTGTTGGATGATCTGACGGGGTCAAGATTTTTTGCCATGTCGGATCTATTTTTAGATTATCATCAAATTCAGGGTAATCCCATTTGGTTTGACTAATGCTCCTGCAACTTTTCAAGATCTCATGAATAAGATTTTTACTCCACATCTCAAGAAGTGCATCGTGGTCTTCTTTGATGATATATTGGTCTACAATCAAGATCAGGACAACAACAAGCAATATCTATTTATCACTCTCAATATCCTCAGACAACACACTTTATTTGCAAATCCTTCTAAGTGCTCCTTCGGACAACAACATATAAATTACCTTGTTCATGTTATCAAGAGGGTGTTTCAACTAACATTGGTACAAATGAAACCATGGTCTCATGGCTAGTTGCAAAGAACATTAAAGCGTTGAGGGGAATCTTAGGCTTAATTGGTTACCGTTGAAAGTTTGTGAGAAATTATAGTGTGATTGGCAAGCCTTTAATAGAACTATTAAAGAAGGATTTTTTCAGGTGTTCTGATAAACTCAGAGGGCATTTGATCACTGAAGGCAGCTATGGTCCAAGTTCTAGTATTAGCTCTTCTGGACTTTACTCAGTCTTTTATATTAGAGACTGACGCCAGTGATGTTGGAGTGGGAGCTACGTTATCCCAATCAGGAAGACCACTGGCTTATCATAGTCAGGACTTGGGTTCAAGAAAGCAAGGGTTATCCCATATGAAAATAAAATTTTGGTTGTTATCATGGATGTGACAAAATGGAGACACTATGTGGAGGGATGAATGTTCTTGATTGTAACTGATCGTGAGAGTTTAAAACACTTGCTGGTCCAAAAGATACACACACAGATTAAATAAGGCTTGGTGAAACTTCTTGGTTTGGACTTTGAGATTCAATGCATGCTAGGGAAGTTTAACAAGGTGGCAGATGCACTTTCTAGACATCCTAACTTTTCTACTTAGGATAAGTGTCATGCTATTACTGCAGCATACCAGCTTGGTTGGCTAAATTAGAGACATCATATGAAGGTGATGAGGAGGTTCAAGCTTTACTATTGGAAGCTTCTGTCTCATTTGTTGGATCAAAACTATACTCGGTACAAAATGGATTACTCTATCATAAGGATGCCATGTATGTAGGTTTAGGTGGGGTATGAGGAAGCAATTGATGCGGTTGTTCAATGATTCTCCTATAGGGGGTCATTGTGGATTACAGACTAACTATCAACGATTGAGAAGGTACTTTTGGGGGCCTGGTATCAAGAGGGATTTGAAGATGTTTGTGCAAGACTGTGATGTTTGTCAAAGATACAAGATTTATAATATACCATACCCTCCTAGTCTTCTATAGCCTCTTCTCATTCCCAATCAAGCTTGGAAACATATATCAATGGACTTTATTGAAGGATCGCCTAAGTCACGAAGGAAGGAGGTGATATTTGTTGTGGTGGACAGGTTTTCCAATTATGGCTATTTCTTCCGTCTGTCTAAACCCTACACACTTATATCAGTGGATGAGGTCTTCTTCGATGTGATCTTCAAACTTCATGGCTTACCTCAGATAGTTGTGTCCGATAGGGATTCCCCTGCATACCACCTGCAGACAGATGGTCTTTCACATGTCTCTACTCAAGCATGCAAGGGGTAACCACGTCGTACCACAACCAGCCCTGTAAAAGATTGATGATCAAAGATGATATAAGTCGAGGCTCTAACTCCTGGACTTAAGCAATCAGAAACACAACAAAGATCGATTACAACACAACGATCACAAACACAGATTAAAACCCAAACCAAATCGACGAGTCGCGAAGAAGGCAAGGTATTCGAAGGACTATTCGGTTAGGGTGATGAGCTAGCAGAAAATGTCGGCTTCCTCTTGCTGAATCAATTCCACAATCAAGAAAGAAGAAGAAGAGAAGTTGGTGTTTGAAGAACCAATTCTAGGGTTTGTATTTTTGAATAAAATTGTTGATTACCCTCTAAAAGACTTGGTTCGGCGCCTTATATAGGCTACAAAGGTTTTGGGCCAAAAATAACAAAGAAAGCCGAGTTTGGGTGTAAAAGTCTCATAATCCGCAAAGGAAAAGTAAAACTCATCGGCAGCAGTGAGGGTGAAAAACCCAACCTCCCTCCTAAATTTCCCGGTCGGGGATTTGGCCTTCAAGGCCGGGGAAAATCCATGGACTCATTCCTCGGTCTCCTCATCAGTTACCCGACCGAGGTTTTCACTGTCATGGATGGGGAATTTGCCTGAAGCATCCCCAACGCCTATGAGCATCACTTCTCATCCCACGAATAAGTTTGCCTCCATTTTGATGAAGTTTTGGGCCAAATAAGCTTGATCAATCTTGTAGGCATTGTTTTTATGCGAGCGAGGACTTGAAAGGGACCATCACCATGAGGCAACTACTTGGAACATCGTTGATGGGCAAAATGTTCCTTCCTCATGTGCACCCGGACTCAGTCTCCTGGCTCGAATAGTTGAGGATGCCGATGCTTGTTCACGTTCTTCAAAATTTGCTCCGCCCATCTCTCTATGTTCAGTCATGCCTTCTCATGCAATCCTCGAACAAACTCTGATTTCTTCGCACCATCTAAATTCACACGCTCAGTGACAGTTAATGGAGACAAATCCAATGGGGTTAAAGGATTAAATCCATACACAATCTCAAATGGTGAGAACTTAGTGGTAGAATGAACAGGCCTATTATATGCAAACTCTACATGAGGTAAGCATTCTTCCCAATACTTGATATTACTCTTAATGACAGCCCTAAACATTTGAAACTAAGTCCTATTAACTACTTCAGTTTGACCATCCGTTTGAGGGTGGCAAGTAGTAGAAAACAGCAACTTAGTACCAAGCTTACTCCAGAGAGTTTTTCAGAAGTAAATTAAGAACTTGACATCATGACGTGTCTTTAATTGTGTGGTTTTTCTTACAGGTGGGACGCGAGTTGATGATGGAGATTACTCATGTGATAGCTGCTGGTGGGGATAGCAGGGAAGTGATGTTATGTCTAAGTATAATCAGTTTTCGACCTCCTCCATAGTAGTTAGATATTTGCTATGTGACAATAAATCCCCTAATAGTACAAACTAAAGTTATACCTAAACATAAAAGTACAAATTTTCTTATGGTACAATTTCAAGTTGTACTTTAAAGCACTAATGCTTTAAAGCATAGTAGATGTGTTGTTTGAAATAGGCTAAATATATACAACTGATGAGTAAATACAATATAATAGTCAAAAATTTTCCACTTTAAACACAATAATAGCCAAATCTTTTAAAAAATAATTTAATAGCCAAACTATTAATTTTCCGTCTAGTCAACTGTTAGTTGACTCTGATGTGGCAGTGGCAATTTACTGTACACGTCACCTGATTTTTTCTGATGTGGCAATTCATAAAAATTAGGGATTAATTTTATTTTCAAAATTAAATAAAAAAGTGGAAAAGAAAATTCCTTATGTTCACTCTCTATCTTCGTTATAATCCATCCATCAGTCCTCACTGTTCCACTCCCTCTCTCAGAGACGAAATCCCTCCCCTCCGATGAAACCCAACCCCGTCGCCCACCATAGAACCAAATCCAATCTGCAGCCGTGAACCAATCTCAACAGCGCGCCTTCATCCCTCCTCATGTGAGCGTCGAAAAACGCGAGAATAGCCTGGTCCTAGAGTCCCAGGTCGGATCTGTGGCGAAGGAGAGGATGGAGCTTTGGGGAAGGGGACGACAGAGCGTTGGCAAAGGAGACGACTTACTTCGGTAAGGATGCCCCGACTACCCCGCTACTATCACGACCCATATCTCAAAAGAAGCACAAGAAGGAACAATCACCACCGGAGTAACACCGTCACTTTTTACAAGCACTTCTCTCTAATCCCCACACCACACAATCAGAAGAAAGGATTGGAATTTCGGTAACCCAAACCAAAACCCAAATCTGGGAAATCAAAGCAATTCGAGAAGAAACGCCGAAATAAATCTAGGAACCCAGAATCATGCAAATCTCAACAAAGGCTAGAAGTTTTCATGAAAGTGGAAGAAAGGAGAGGAAACGGATCCGGAAAGGAGAACTGAATAACCAAAAAAGCGAAAAGGGCAAATTAATGAGGGAAGTGGGTGGAAAATTTTGGCGGAAGTGAATGGAAAGAACTTACCTTTTCCATTTTTTATTTAATTTTATTAATCCCTAATTTTTTAAGTTGCCACATCAGCAAAATAAGCTAATGTGTACATTAAATTGCCACATCAGATGACGATTTGGTTATTAAATTGTTTTCAAAAAGGTTTGCCTATTATTTTGTGTAAAACAAAAATTTTAACTATTATATTGTATTTACCCTAGCTGATGTGGATGACCTAATAAACATTAAGAATTTCAACATAAGCCTTTTGTAGACTTGCAAGGGTTTATAAGCTTCGGCTAAGAATTGAAATCTTGAATTAGAACTATGTGTTGCTAATGGTAATGACTAAAAATCATTTTAAAAGTAGGTAATATTTAGTTGAGAAATTAGCATATACTAGAGTAAATTATCCATGGCCCATAGCTCAAAAATAATGACCTGACTAGACCTTCCCTAACCTACTACTTTTAGTAAGCCAACATGCACTAAACAACATCTAGGGGTGGGATTCAGTCGGTAAACGGTAAATTGTTTATCGAATTTACGAGTTTCGATATACCAATGTTGGCCAAATTGGTTACCAATTACCGATACCGATTTGTAACCGGTTTACCGAATTACTGGTAAACGGTTACAAACCAGTATTACCGAAATACCGTGAGAACGGCGAGGAGATGGCGACCATGCTCCAAGGACGGCAGACGGCAGGAGGCGAGGACGACGAGGAGATGGCGGGGCGGCCTGGCGGCGGCGGGGAAGCCGGAATGTGGTGGAGCCGCGGAGGAGGACTGGGAAGGGATGGCGACTGCGTCGCATCGTGCGTCGGCTACAGCTGGGAGAGACGAGAGTTGGGGATGGTTGGGGAAGCGCGCTCGTCGTCACCGTCGCTCGACGGTCGTCGCATTCGCAGCCAGCAGAAGGAGAGGAAGACGAGAAGAGGAGAGCTGGAGAACCTGGGGGGGCTGCGGCGGGTCTCGAAAAAACGAGGTCGGGGGCGGGTCGCTAGCCTGGGTAGGGGTTTTTAGTTTTTAGGGTTTGGGAGGCCAGGCAGCAAAACACAGCGCAGCGGCAGAAATGGGGAGGGGGGATTTCGGTATCGGTAATACCAATTTACCGTTGGTATTTACCGATACCGTATGCGGTAAACCGAGTATCCCAAGTCACCGCTCGGCTGCCGATATCGCTGGTAAACGGTTTACCGTTTACCGCCGGTTACCGGTTCGGTAAAACGGTAAACTGTTTACCGGATTACCGTTTACCACTCCTAACAACATCGTCTTATCCCATTACCTGCATAACTCGTCATCTATTTTACCGTGAGCCAACCCCAATGAAAGTTCAAAGTATTACTAGTTTTATCATTTACATTGAACTTAAATACTCTAAACTGTCCTTAAATTAATAATTGGGAGTTCACCAAATCCACACCCTACAAGTTGGTTACCTGTGTTATTTCAGTCAAAATATCTAAAAGGAGGGAATAGGAGATGTCTAAAACAATATCATACATTTACATGAACCTTAATTTTTCTTTTAAAAATAAAATAAGAAACAAATTTCTTCATAATATGTTGTAATTTTTTTAGACAAAACTATTGTATCACTTGTAAAAGGTTTGCCATAGGTGACGCTGGACTCTGTCACAGGAAAGTTTATTTTCGTCACAGATAGTGTTTTACAGGGTCTAACAAAAATTTTGAACTTTTGGTGACAATTAGTAAATTTCGTCACATAAAATGTACTTTATGTGACAGAATTTGGCCCATCACAGAAAATTTCGTCACAAAAGAGTAACTTTGTTGTAGTGCCATACACAATTATATATGTCCAATTTTCATTATTTTTCTTCCACTTTGTATGTCTAAGGCAAAACTCCAAGCACATCCAATATTTTCCTTCGGCCTCAATTACTACAATAAATCAAAAAGAAAAAAAAAATTAGTAGTTTCGCTGCCCATGGAGCATAAACTTTCTCTATTATGTCGTTCTCCTTTATCAAACTCACAATCTAATCTCAAACCAAATCAATCAATGAATTTTATTGCCAATATAATAGTATACAATCTACTCATGTAGCCAAGTAGCTATTCCACAATATATTTGGAACACATTATACCAAGCACCCAACTACAATAAATGCATCATATTAAAAATAAACAAATTATTAACAAGTACAAGAAAAGAAATGCTTTCATAAGATTTGATTTTTAGGTTACAAATATTTTGATATGTATTTTTTATATGTAGGGATATGATAGGAGATAAATAGATTGTTTTCTAGTTTACAACTGATCAAGACGTTCTTTGTGGGAAGGACAAGAAGATAATATCAGTTTGACTGCTATTTGGTGTTCATGTCTCTAGGAGAAACAAAACTAAACTTCAAATGGAAATAGGAGAACAAATCCAATGTTATGCAATGTGGTATATATACAGAAGACCAAATGAAAGATGATTCCAATAACTATCTAGGCGCAAGAGCGAGGACCTTTAATTTCGATCGGTAACCATTTATCTTTCCAAGAACCGATGATCATCCACTTTAGGGCATTACATTGTGTATTATTATGTGTACACCTCATTTCTTCTTGTTTGTGGATCTTTTTGATGCAAGGATTAAACATAAATGTCTTTTACCAAATTCCAGCAGAGGATCCTGATATTTGATTATTTCTCTGGATGATCTACAACCAAGCTAGCTCATGGAGAAACTTCAATCACTTGTTGATTCTAAAAATCAGTTTGGTTGCTGCAATTGAAAAAATTTGTAAGATGGTGAGAATAGTACATATGAAACAAAATAAAATTAGAAAAGATAGACCACACGGACACATACACAAATAAATATCTTTCTCATCTAAACCACTTAGCCCAAAAGATATGTTAGTGTTACAAGAATGGAGTAGGTTAGTGCTACTTCTTTCACCAAATTATGTTTCCATACTAATAAAGCTTACTTTTTTAAGCTACGACTTTGGGTATGAAAATAGTTTCATGCTTTTTATCGCTCATGTGAAGATCCTTCTTAAAATACATAATATATTCGCATGCAAATTTAACAAGAGTAGATGAAAATATTCTAGAGAGAAGTGACTGACCACACATATTATAACAAAATAAGAAGAAAGCTAAACCTGGGAATACAGTTGCTCATCAAACATGGTAACAGCACAGGGTCCAGATGTGGAAGTCCAACTGCCAGGAGTGTTACAATAAGTGGGTTTGGGTGCTTCAAAGTTTCCATTAACGTGGAAGTCAACAGGAATTTCTTGCAGGCTAATATCTGTTGTTGCGGACTGGAACTTTCCATCATTAAGCAAATTAAGATTGTACGGAATGTAGGGGTAGTTCCCAGTCAATTGCAGCCTCAAAGATGCATTGCAATTTAACTCATTCAGAATACCGCTCACACCACTTTCTTGTCCAGAATTGGAAAGATCAGAATTTTTTCCCAAGCTGAAGTATCCCGAATAACTCCCATACGATGAACTTGCAGAGCATTCAACATCCCTAAGTAAACCAAAGTGGAGCTAATTAGTGGAGAAAATTAAGTGACGAATACAAAATTTGACTACGCTATCACTATCATGATTCGTTTAGACATCCATTCTACCTTGAAAGTTATACACTTTAAAATTATATATGGTTGACTAATTGTCACCTTATTCTTGTTATAACATTTGTAGAATGATTTTTTAATATCGTCTTCAGTAGTGATCAGGGTTAATCACCTCTGGGCTAGTAGATTTGGATCATCTGGCAACATGATATGTTGGTTGTCACAGTGGGAAAGCCATTGTAAATGTGGGAATTGCTGCTCAACCTTCATTCCGAAAGGTACTTGAATTCCATTTTGACACTGTATAAAAATTTAAGCCATGTAAAATCCTCAATAATGAGTATACGAAACTTTGTTAAAGAACTATCTATCGACTATTAAATCGACATGTTTACCTGACTGTTGCACTCTAGAGACTCCATTTGTTGTTGTCTTATATTTTCCTGGCAATGAAAAATATTTTATGTTAACACAACATCGAAATCCTAAGAAGACATTAATAACAATCCTGACCAAGAAGAGTGTATTTTTTATTTATATTTCCCATTGTAAGGCCTTCTCCTTCAGTGAAAATATACTTAAATTTAATCTTGAAAACAACACAATAGAGATACCTTATGTGTTCGGATTCGACTAAGCGACTCTTGTACAGAATTCTCGAACTGGCCCAATAATTCAATGTTGTCGATCTCATCAGGATTAGTCCAATACCTACAAATTACCAAGTAAAAAAAGATATATCGCTATTTGGTAGATACTTCTCACATAAGATTAACAACTCATACATGAAACAGTTCAAATAATAGAAAAGCAAAGAATATATTGTTGCTTTTAGGGAAAAAGAACTACCATGTACATACCTCAATCTCTTCTGCATTTCTAAAAGTTGTTTATGCAATAGACTTGATTGGTTTGTAAGGTCCTGAAAAATCAAAGTGAGACAAAGTGAGACAAACATTGACATCCTAGACAACAAGAGAGGCTTCTATCATTAAAATCATAGTGTTCATATATGTACCTCTATTGTTTGAGAACTGAAAAACAAACAAAAATTGGATTTAGTACGAGTAAGTTTATAATGGGACAAAAGCTACATAATTTGCATAAAAGTGAATCATGCAAAGCACATACCTTGACCCAAAAAATTCTGGTATATTGACATCATGGTCCAACTTCTTAAATGTCTTTTTCAAAGCCTATACTCCCAGGGAGAAACAAAATATTTTTTAAATCGAAAGGTGTGAAATTGGCTAGTGTGAACTTTCACCAACATATAGTACTTACTTCGAGACTTTCCAACTTCCTAGTGCAAAAGAAAGGCACGCAAATTAATTTCAATCCTGTAATTATTATCTTTATGTGCAAGTTAGATGATAAAAAATATGAGAAAGTTTACCATACCTTTTTGTCCTTTCTTGAGGTGAAAGCTGAGCAAATTTTATCATGACTTCTTCCATGCTTCAAAAAAACAAAAGGAAAGAGAGGTAATTGAAAATTGGTTTTCGTCCATCGATGATTAGAATCAAGAAAGCCAAATGAATGATAAACCATGAAAACTACAGAAAGATCCTTACAATATAGTTTGGGCTTCTCCATCCCCATCATTGGATTACAAAGGTAGAAATAAGCACAAATCTAAAGTTGCATTAATGAGATTGGATTCTAGAGTAATAAACCATTTGAAGTGGGTTCATGTACACTTCGAACTTTGAAATTATTCATCTAAGTAATCACTAAACTAGAGCCTACAATCAATGAATGGTAGACAAGCAAAATTTTAACCATAACAATCCTCCAAATGGTTGATAAGATAAGGGCATGACATGAAAAAGCAGACCTGCGTTTTCCTTTGCACAATGAAGGCTTTCCAGTTGGTGAGAACATAAGAAGGATAATGGGTATATCGCATAATATTGACAACTCATTAGCCTTCTTCATTATACCGTGCTTTCGCTTTCCATAAGTTGCTTGGCGACCATTTGTGTTCTCTAACCTCTTGATCTTTAGCTTAACCCTTCCCATCCTGAAAACAGTTGAAACAAGCTCAATTGCATAAGACTTTATTCACATAAATTGGGAGAAAAATACTTAATGGAGAACTATTATGACAACATGATTTCCTAAAATAATCCCTCAAACATGTATTTCAAACTCCGATAAGAAATTGATCTACATAATTCAAACACATACAATGACATTTCTAATGATATTAAATATGTCAATCTTTGATCTCCCAACAATACAAGATGAAACATTCCTGACAAAAGAAGGATATCCTTAATCATCAAATCACATTGTATTAGAAATATTATCATCAAATGAAGAAACAAAACAACCCATAAATGAGAAATTCAATGAAAACCCAAGAGAAAGGACAGAATAAGAATAAGAAAGAAGAGAAGAGGGGAATGAAAGCAAATAAGAAGATTACCCAGATAAAGATTGAAGATGCTTTCTTTTTTAGAAGGAAAATATCTTTTGAAGCTTCCTAAAAGTAGATTATTGGGAAAAATTGAAAATCAGGTAAATAAATATGAAAATTTGGAAATTCAGAGAAAAAAGGATAAAAACTTGGGAGAGAAAAAAGAAACCCAAATGAAGATAAAGAATCAAACGACCGAGTTGAGATGGGGAAGGGAAGGGTGTTATTGGAGGAAGAAAGGTTTGGAGAGGGGGTAAAGGGACTTTAAAGGTCGATTGTTGGGCCAAACATCGAAAGAGCTAATCTAATGGATGATGATTGATCGAGATGATGAAGAAGAAAAGGGAAGATGAGAGATTTACACACAGAGAGAAAGAGAATGGGCGAAAGCTTACATCTAGGCTTTTAGGGCACGACCGGGTGAGCGAAAAAAGCGGTCATAGTGAAAAAGAGCTAGAGAATCGGGATCGCCAAAGAAACAAAGAAAGAGAAAGAGATGGAGGAGATAATTGAATTGAAAACGGCCACCAAAACCAGTCTTGATATGTGGAAAGTAGTGTGTACTTTCGTTACATATTTGGTTATAATATTTAACTAGAAATTGAAGTATGTGCTTTCGAAGCGGCAAAGATGATTAACAAAAAAAATTATAGATCGTAATAGTTTGAAAGAAAAAAGAAAAATAAAATTAATGTAATAGATAAATCAACTAACTACACTAGCAACTCGTCCTTGTTGATGCCCACACTTAAGTTTCAACATCATATCAATCCTCCTACCCCACGTGTGATCAAATTGAAAAAAAAAATGCAAAGAGAAGAGTATTGCATGCATAGATTATGTAGAGACAATGGTTGAAACCCCTATTATTTCTCTATATGTGTTCTTGTGAAGTTCTTTCCAAATCGTAATTTGTTGTTCTCTCTTTTTGCTTATTCTTTGACTCATGTCGATTATACTTAGTATTTTCTCATATTTATCTTCATTCATCCTTCTTTCAAATGGTAATGGTGATGGTGATTCATTGAAAACAAATAGAGGGAAAGGATTGGAAAGTTGCAGAGGGAATGAAAATTGAGAATGCCAGTGAGGTCTCCTACATGCAAATCTCCCCATTCCTTTGTTGCATTGGGTTTAGTAGTGAATTTACCTATTATACTTGGTCTTTAGATAGAGAGAAAAATAAACCTGTCCTCGAGGGGGAAAAAAACCAAGACTTAGTCGTTATGTTTCAAGATGGAAACTCGATCTCAATCCAGAACGACAATAAATAAAAATTGAAAGAGGCGGTATGAAACCAAATTGTATGTAAAACTACAACAGACTTTAGAAAAAACAATATACATACGCATATTAATATTAATATTAAGCCAAACAGTTACTAAGAAGTCCCAAAAGCCGGCCCATTTTAAAGATATATATGCAACTAACTGATCACACAAATCTTAGTGAACAGTTGACACGATAAAACACAACACCAAACTGGGACCAAGTGCAATTGCAGTCCGGAAATGCAGTAAGTGGCAAGCTTTATTTGTCAAACCCGAGGTCTAGATCTACTGCCTACTCCGTGAATATCTATTATAGAGAAAACTAAGTAAAGTGATTGTGATTTTAAATAAAATCAGTAAGAAAGAAGGAAATGGTTCAAAGTTCTTTAGCAAGGGAAGAGTCACTCGGGAATGAGTCCCCCTAGTTCCTTAGTTAGAGAAGGTTCTACTCCATAAAGAGAGATAGCGTTCTTCATACCCAAGTGAGAGAAGGTTCTACTCCATAAAGAGAGAGGAAAACAGAAATCAGAGTAGTCATACTCATAAAGATGAGGATAATCTGCTCTGGGATGTCGATTTTCATCGTGGGGATGCAATCTAGGCTTCAATAGTGAGAAATCCACTCCAAATAGCTCCTAGGGTTTGTTCTTCGCACTTTCTCTCTCTAAGGCTCTGTTTTTTGCTCAAAAAATCCATCCCCCAAAATATGAGCTCCTCTCCAAATAAAACCCGCACTGGTGCAAAAACACGGCCACTAAGCCCCAAAACACGGCCGTATTTTAATCAAAAGAGGCCGGGTTTTTGAATGGCGATTCTATGAAGGGCAGAGAAAAAACACGACCTCTAGCACAAGGCCGTGTTTTTCACACCAGAGGGCGTGTTTTTCAAAAGCCCTGCTGCTCGGTTTTCGTGATCGACCTTCTTTCACCTCCAAATGTCCTGAAACTTGCCATAAGGCCATATCTACGTACTAGACCTGAAATATGACAAAAGAACACAACCTAGCGTAAAATAGGCCAAGGAATGACCAATCGCTAAGCTAAACGATCAAGAAATGATGGGGAAAACATGTGCAAATACGGTGTTATCAAATTCCCCCACACTTAATCGTTTGCTTGTCCCCAAGCAAACTAAGTCAGATACAAGGTAAGCTCAAAACATCTTAATCATGCAACCCTTGAGGACATATCATATCGGCACAAAACGCGTTAATAACACATGGACAACTTCAACAACAACCTGGACAACCACCACAGAAGACATTCGAGTGCAGCAAAATCGGGTAAAGGAAGAGTCTCCCTTCTGTTCACCAACCAACATAGACTCGACTCAACCACTTAGCCAAGACAGTCATTGCACGCATCAAACTCAAGACATCAGAATCAAGATCGAGCCATCTAGGTACTCACCGGTGTAAAGTGTATAAAGAACAAGGAAATGAATAGCTCACTCTCGACCAGTGGGGTCAGGACAATTTGATGCGAAAAATGCGCATGCTTATTCTCTCATTCCCTAACGTCTCTTCACCATGACGACATCCTCTAGATTTTAGAGTTCACATATTGGGTGTCATCACTAACTAATCCGGAGGTCTTAGACACAAGTTCAAGTGACTGGCTAGGGTCTTGGACATGGGGAAAAAGCCTTTTAGGTAGTGGAAGTATTCATAGCACAAGGTGCCACAGTTCCAAATCCAACACATTCACAGCCAATCAAACCACTTATTTTCTTTATGCTATTATGCATTACTCAAATTCCTTAGAGCACAAGAGCGAAGGATGTCACAATAACGCTAGTATTTCCAAGCCAGACTGCTAAGAAACACTAATTAATGAGCATGATTCAAATTTATGGTAGTGGCTCTCTTTTGCTTTTATTCATCTTTGTTTTTTTCTTTTTTTTCCATTTCTTTATAGAACCACCACCTCTGCACATTTTTCAATCACATTCTCAACTTTTAAGAACTACCTCCAACCCTCGCATTATTTTCTATGGAACCTTCTAAGAAATGCAAAAGAGTGATTTTTCATTGTAGATCGAAGGAAAGGAAAGTACACGGCTCAAGGGGCTGACTAGGGGGTATGACACACCAGGACAGTCAATTTGGTCTCGGGTTATTCCTATGCCTCCATCATCTTAGCTAGTGACAACGTGAATGCTACACATCATGGAAGAGGGATCTATCGCACAAGAAAGAAACGAGCAACCTGAACTAGATGCATAAACGACTTTCAAGAGTAAGTGATCAATCCAAGTTACAATTGGTAAGCATACAGTTGAAAAACTGAACCCCTACACAACTCTACTGCACGTCTTCGTCATCATTATATTTTGTCCTAGTCACACTCCAGTTGTCATGCATGAATTCGAAAGCCATTCAATTCACCGATTAAACCCACAGTGCCATTACAATCAAGCAAACAGCAGTACTTGGAGCCCTCAGATCTCAAGATTTGGACAGTGGACTAGGCTCCAAGCACACATATATATGTTCCAATGAATACAAAGACCCCCCCCCCCCCCCCCACACACACACATCTAAATGAGACAGTGTCCTCAATAGAGCAGAGGGAAGGGGAACGAAGTTACCGTGAAATGAAGATCAGAAACGGGGAAGGGAGGGCGGACCAGTCAAGAGCAGGGGCTGGAAAAGGACCAGTCCAACTGGCACAGAGCTAGAGTCATCAAAACACAAACACATTGGGTGAAAGAACTGGAGTTCCATGTGGACAAACCGAAAACAAACGAAAGAAAAACAAACCTTGGTGGGGTTGCCCCCCCCCCATAAGCGATTCTTTACCGTCTTTTAGCTGGACGCCAATAGGGTGGATGCTCAGAGAGGTGTAGGAATACGTGCCTCCAAGAGCGGATCCACATCGCTCTTGAGGTACAGCTTCAAATGGTGGCCATGCACACGACGGGTGTGACCACCAACACTCGTCAACTCGACCTGGCTATCTGACAGGATGCAAGCGAATGAATACTCTGCTGGCCAAGGAGGTCGAGGCTCAGGATCCGGGACCAGCTCATAGTGGTCTCCCGCTTCCTTTTTAACAGGCTTAGCTACCTGCAGTTTCGGCCGCCACTCCTCCTTGATCTTATCTTTTGGGAACGGGGTGGACGGGAGTGGCACCGATGGTGTGGGAGGTGGATCCTGCAAAATGGGATGCACAGAAGGATACATGACAGACTCGTGCTCCTGGTGAGAAACAGCATGCAAAGGCGATGAAGCTGGGAGAGTATTAGCAATGGAAAATGTTAACTGCTCCTCGCCATCTCTCAAGACTAAGGTCCCATCATGTACATCTATGAGAGCCTTGGCGATGGCTAGGAAAGGCCTTCCCAGTATAAGGGGCACTTCTGCGTCTTCATTGATGTCCAAGACAACAAAATCCACAGGATAAAAAAATATGCCAACCTTAACCAGAAGGTCTTCCACTATGCCCCTAGGGTGGACTACAGATCGGTAAGCTAATTGAATACTCATCCTAGTTGCACTAGGTTCACCTAAACCTAGTTTCTTGAACAGTTTATATGGCATAACATTGATACTAGCACCTAGATCCGCCAAGGACCTCTCTACATTCAATTTACCTATAGAGCACGGGATAGTAAAACTACCTGGGTCCTTCTGCTTCTGCGGAAGCTTGTTCTGCAGAATGGCCGAGCACTCCTCGCTGAGCTCCACAGTGGCCAGCTCGCTCAGCCTCCGCTTCTTCGAGAGAAGCTCCTTCAGGAACTTCGAATACTTAGGCATCTGAGATAGTGCCTCCATGAAGGGCACTTGAACCTTCAGCTTCCTAAGCATGGATGAGAAATTGCCGAACTCTGCCTCTAGCCTGTCTTTGTACATCCTGGTGGGAAAAGGAAGCTTAGGCTTATATTCAGCCACTACTGGTTGTGTCTTTGGAGCTTGAGCATCTGGATCCTTTTCCATCAATGGAAGTGGTTGCAGGCAAATTCATGGAGCTTGAGTCATAGTCCCACTTCTCAACATAATGGCGTGCAACCCCTCCTTATGATTTCTAGGATTCAGCAGGGGTTGTCCAGAAGTTTGCCAGCCGGTCTGGAAGCAAGGGCATCTGCCAGGTGCCCGATCTTGGTATCCATATCCTGCAAGAGTGCCTGCTGGTTTCTCTGGCCAACTTCAATCTCCATGAATTTGCCTGCAGCCACTTCCATGAATTGCTTCAATTTATTGAACTTTTGGGTACTAGTGCTGGCCAAGGTAGTCACTAGATCCCTTAGTTCTGACACGGGATCGCCCGGTGCTGGGACTGATGGAGATGCACCAGGCTGCTGGTACTACTGCTGTGGGGGGTGTTGAAAACCCTGCCCCTGTCTGGGCTGATAAAGTGGCTGCTGTTGCTGCATCTGGCCCGGGCGAGGCTGGTATGGCTGCCTCTGGTTTGAAAAACTAGCTGCAGGAGCCTGGAAGCTAGGTGGCTTTGGATTGATGTTGCCACTCCAGGAGAAATGTGGATGTTGGCGCCATCCCTCATTGTAGGTATTACTGTAAGGGTCGTTACGCTTGACATTGTTGATTATGTTCAATTGCTCCTGGGGTTTACTGGACTCACGCATGGCCTGGCAGTCCTCTACACTATGATGGGCACTCTCGCACCACTGGCAACGCATTGCCAGTTGCTGCCCTGTCCCCGAAACCATCCCATTCCGATCGATGGTTGAGACCAATTTAGACACAACCTGCACAAAATCAGAAGAGGGGGTGCCCAAAGCATATACACCCCGGCCTGGTGCTCGCCTCGATCTCCTAGCAGTACCCCAATCATACCCTTTTTCTGCCATCTCCTCATAGAGCTGATTCAACTGCGGCAGCGTCTTGGACAGCATGTTCCCGCCACAAACCGAGTCAATCAGCTGATTGTCTTCTGAAAAGAGGGCGTGATAGAAGGTACCCGCCTTGAAGGCATCATTGAACCCATGATTGGGACACCTCAGGAAGAGACTGATGTATCTCTCCCGTGCGTCCCGGATGGTCTCATCTTCCTCCTGTTCAAAATGGGTTATCTGCTTCTGTAGGTCTGCCGTCTTCGACGGAGGATGGTAGCAAGTGAGGAACTTGTCTGCCAGGTTGGTGAACGTGGTGATCGATCCGGGAGGCCTAGTGTCCAACCACTCCTTGGCTTTCCCCTCCAGAGTGAATGGGAAGTACCTCAGCTGTGACCCCATTTATCCTGATCCTATCGATGAGCTCATGGAATTGTGGTAGATGAGATCGGGGGCACTCCCCCTCCTTGCCACGGAATACCACCGAGCCTCGCAGCATGGTGATGACAGAGGTACTCACCTCAAAGTTGTTGGCAGCAACTTGAGGGTGTTGGATGGGGGCCCTCATGTCTGCGGCGCGGGCGGTCCAGTAATAGCCCATGGTTTACTCCCGGGAATGACCACATCATTGTTTTGTGGTTCACCCATTTCTTCCTCCTTGGTGATTTGCAGCTGTGCTAGAGCCTCCTCCGCAGCCATTCGCGCCTTTAAAGCCTGCTTGAAGTTCCTACAAGTCCGTTCAAGCTCTTGGTCTAATGGTAGTAAATCTCCCGACTGGCTATGGGTCATGCACTACCTGCGCACAGAATCCAAACACAACCCGTGAAGGCACTAAAGTGGAAGAGAGAGAATGCAGTAAAGAAAAAGCTAGAGTAACAAACATTCACGTTTCCACAATAACCTAGAAGGTCCCCGACAACGGTGCCAAAAACTTGACACGCTAAAACACAACACCAAACCGCGACCAAGTGCAATCGCAGTCCAGAAATGCAGTAAGTGGCAAGCTCTATTTGTCAACCCGGGGTCTAGATCTAATGCCTACTCCGTTAATATCTATTATCTAGCAAACTAAGTCGAGTGAATGTGATTTTAACTAAAAGCAGTAAGAAAACAGGAAATGGTTCAAAGTTCTTTAGCAAGGGAAGAGTCACTCGGGAATGAGTCCCACTAGTTCCTTAGTTAGGTCAAGGTTGTAATTACCCTGAGTTGATTAACTGTTGATTAAACTGCGGAAGATATGACAGTAGTTTGGAATCTTTTAAGCTGACCAAGCCCTCTCAAGCAGACTAACCGGCAGGCGACTAACCTTCACCGGGATAGACTGCTGAGGTAATAAGCACAAAGCAGTAAACCGAGTAACTCTTGTATAACCAATCTACCACTACCAATTGATGAAGCTCTAACAACCTAATCAGATTCTATCTATCTCAGGTTTCAGCAGAAATCAAGAAAAGATGATCAGACTTCAATTGACTCAATGAATCATGCATGAATCGATTAAAATCAATCAGTATATCAATCCCAAGTCATTAAAATCAAGATTCCTAACACATGGAACTAGCGTTCTTCATACCCAAGTGAGAGAAGGTTCTACTCCATAGAGAGAGAGGAAAACAGAAATCAGAGTAGTCATACTCATAAAGATGAGGATAATCTGCTCTGGGATGTCGATCTTCACTCCTGGGGATGCAATATGGGCTTCAATGGTGAGAAATCCACTCCAAATAACTCCTAGGGTTTGTTCTTCGCACTTTTTCTCTCTAAAGCTCTGTTTTTGGCTCAAAAACTCCATCCCCCAAAATATGAGCTCCTCTCCAAATAAAACCCGCACATGTGCAAAAACACGGCCTCTAAGCCCAAAAACACGGCCGTGTTTTAATCAAAAGAGGCCGGGTTTTTGAATGACGATTCTGTGAAGGGCGGACCCAAAATATGAGCTCCTCTCCAAATAAAACCCGCACAGGTGCAAAAACAAAGCCTCTAAGCCCAAGACAAGGCCGTGTTTTTCACACCAGAGGGTGTGTTTTTCAACAGCCCTACTGGCCGGTTTTCGCGATCGACCTTCTTTCACCTCCAAATGTCCCGAAACTTGCCCCAAGGCCATTTCTACGTACTAGGACCTGAAATATAACAAAAGAACAAAACCTAGCGTAAAATAGGCCAAAGAATGACCAATCACTAAGCTAAACGATCAAGAAATGATGGGGAAAACATTGCAAATACGGTGTTATCAACAGTAATGAGTATCTGGCTTTATATATATATATATGGACGGTTCTATCTTATCTTGGGTAAAATCAAGGTTGTCAAATCGCGAGTCAACCCGCTGAGCCGACCGGTTTTGCACAGACTCGGTAAAAGAAAAGGGCTCAAAATACCCAATGAGGACTTCGCTCGAATATGGTTAAACCCAGTCAAACTCGGGAAAACTAACTGGTTTGATCGGGCTGAAAGCTTTCTGGGCTGAGCGTAAATACGTGTCGTTTGAACTTTGGAGTTGTTTTCCTCCGGGCTTCGATAGACGATTGCGAACCCTAAATACCCTTCCTTCAATTGTTCTCGCACCGCCTCTTTATTAATTCTTCCTCCCATATTGTAGCAGCAGACTCGTAGTTGTCCATAAACTCGTTGATGTCGGGAGCCACAGAAGATCGGAGAGCAAATGCAAGCAGATTTTGAGGTCCTATTGTCCCTATTTCTAAAGCGTACTTTTAGGCGCTCCCTCCATCTACACGAGGTTGATCTCCTTTCTCCGCTCCCCAACGACGCACCCCATCTTTCTTGTTCCTCCTGTTCACCCCACCAACCGAAGGGAGAAAAGATTATTAATTGAAACACAAATTAGAGGGAGAGGAAAGGAAAAGGGGGGGGGGGAGAAGGAAAAGATAGGTGGAGGAGGGAAAGAGAATGAAGAGGGAGAAGATTAATTGAAACTGGCGGAAGAAAGAGTAAAAGGAAAGGAAGAGGGAGAAAGGATAAGTGGTTTGGAGCGTTTAACATTTTAAAGTTGGGTTTTTAGATATTTATGAAGTGGGCCGGATTATTTTAAGGTATAAAATTTAAAAATAAATTTTTGGGTCAAATCTGGGTTGACCCTCGGTTGAACCACTAACCTGGAACCTAGCTGCTTGACTGGGTTGACGGGTTGTTCTGGGTTAACAACCTTGGGTAAAATCAAAGGTATGACATACATTGAGTAAGAAAATGAAATCTAGACCTTGAATTTACTGGAGTTTGGCATCTGATACTATTCTCTAACCCTTAAAGGTTTAAATTTAGGTCTTAATTCTACAAATCTCACACACTAAGATCAATTTAATCAGAAACATAACTCGACGGTTATGATTCATCAAAATATATGCAAAAAAATACATGCACAATCTTAGAGGTTAGGCTCTATGATTTAGATAACTAAGACTTAGGGCTCACTCATCAAGGGTTAGAGTATAATATCATGCCCAAAAATCCGGTTATTTCGAGGTCTAGATAGCGTTTTCTTACTTAGGGTATATCGTACCCATGATTTTACCCAAGGTACGATAGAAGCCTACATATATGTATATGTATGTATGTATATATACATACACATATATGGTTACTTCTATCGTACACCATACATATATTGGGATATATCGTACACCAGCAATCTACCATCCACGTCCATCTCAACGGCCAAGATTAATGCGGGTTCTTTTTTGTGAGATTAAAAAATAAATTACCTCATTTTTGTTGGTCGTTGATACTATAACCTAACACTAAGATCCATCCCAGGCTAGTGTACGCCAGGCATACATTGTACGCACATTTAGTTTTACTATTTAGAGCACAAATTAACCGGAGTTTGGGGCATGAAGCATGATACTATACCCTAACCTCTAATGGGTGAACCACAGTCCCAAATTCTCTAACCCAAGCCACAAGATTCATTTAACCTAAAAAATAATAACCGATGGTTCTCATTCAGCGAAATATAATGAAGGGCGAAAACCAAGTGTGAACACAAGCGTACGCTAGCCTTTGCCATACATGATACATACATATATAGACATACTTTGGATAAAATCAAAGGTATGACATATATTGAGTAAGAAAATGATATCTGGACTTTTAATTGCCCTGGCATCTGGTACTATTTCCAAACCATTAAAGATCAAAATCTAGGTCTTAATTCTGCAAATCTCATACACTAAGATTAATTAAATTAGGAAAAAAAAAATCGACGGTTATGATTCGTCAGAATAAATGAAACAAATTAGATGCATAATCTTAGGGGTTAGGCTCTATGATTTAGATAACTAATACCTAGGGTTCACTCATCAGGGGTTAGGGTATAGTATCATGCCCAAAAATTCGTTTCATTCGAGGTCTAGATAGCGTTTTCTTACGCACTATATATATATATATATATATATATATATATATATTAAAAAAATTAGGATATATATTTATATTATTGGAGCGTAAATACCTTGAGAATAGTAAGAAGATCCTTACCTTCACATTATTTAGTTTTAGAGTTTCATAAAGATTTATACAAGAACATAAAAAAATCCAGAAAATAGACTTCTTAAGGACATAAATGCGAGGAATTCTAATGTGTTGTTACAACACCCATACTGCCAATTAATTGAGCTGATTTAGATAGGGGGATTGAATTTTCTATCAACTTCTGGTTAGACAGAAATTTTAATTGAATAAAACATAAAAAAGCTAATTTTCTATTCTGCTTCCTCCAATAATCCGTTATGATCTTGCCCTCTTCTCGGTGAAATACCAAGGCAGACTCCCTAACACTTCCATAGCCACCGAGATCCAAAGAACCACCATTGCCGCATTCATTACCATTGCTCCGACCGGCAACCACCACCATCAACGACTCACCTTGACATCACCGAGCAATGTCTGTTGGCTGCCGCCCCACCTCCACATCAGTCCACCACCTTCATGTTACCGGCCCAATCATCACCAACACGAAAACTCAATATATTTTTCATTTATTTTAAGTTATCATTAAAAAAAATACCATAATGTAAAAACGATAATTATACTCTCTCTCTCCAAACTTTTCGCCTAGGGATGTGTTGGTGGTTTTTGATGATGGATGTTGTTGATAAAGCCTCATCGGGCGCTGCCAGGAAGGTCATTCCTGTCAAAACTACTAATCCACAATCCTCCACATCTATCCAATATTGGCTTACACTTCTCTAGAAGAGACCCACGTAAGTAAGTGAAGGAGACAATCTCCACATGCCAACTACCTACAATAACTAAGATAAAATAATAAAAATAAAGCATAGCCACATATCAAACCAAACTCCTAATAATTATTGTATCTAGAGGTCTCCAGGTATGGAAGTGGAGTGCTTGGCAAGTAGTATAAATATATGCCATTGTTATGCTTGAAAACGTAGAGAGCAGAAGAGCTATAATAGCATATATGTTGTGAGCTCTTTGTAAAGGCAACAATTGCCTAATTGTGTGAGATATATATAAATATTAGAGTGAAACAATTTCCTCTATTTTCAATCCATCTCACCATATTTCCGCTGTGCCCCAACAAATTTGGTATCAGAGCTTATAGCTTTTTTTTTCTTATCCTCCTAAACCAGCCTCATATTTCCTACACACAAAATACCCATAAAAAATCACAAAAAAAAAAACAATCATGGCAGCAGTCCAGGCGAACACAATGTTCGTAAATACCCCAGTAAGATTCCCATATTCGAGGGTGAACTCTACGAGTATTGGAGCGATCAAATGGAGACAATCTTCATTGCTCAAGACATGTGGGAAATCGTCCAAGAAGGTTATGAGGAAGTTAAGACAGAGGAAGAATCTGGCAAAATGTCAGAAGCAAAGTTCAAGCAATACAAGGTGAATGTCCGGAGGAACGCCAACGCCCTACGAATAATTCAACAGGCGGTCAGCAAGGCTATATATCCTCGAATTTTTGGCATTAGAATTCTAAAAAGGCGTGGGAAGTTTTGCAGAATGAATTTCAAGGCAACCATCGGGCAATCTCCATCAAACGCCAAAATTTATGGCGTGATTTCGACAACCTGTCGATGAAGGAGACTGAAAGTATCAAAGACTTTCATTCTCGTACAGCAGAGATAGTCAACCAGATCAAAGCAAATGGTGACATCATGGAAGAAAGGAAGATTGTGGAGAGAATTCTCCGCAGTTTATCTCCAAAATTTGAGCATATCGTGGCGGTCATTGAGGAGACAAAAGATTTGTGTAAATTACCAATGAATGAATTGATGGGTTCACTCGTCGCTCATGAGCAGAGGATGAGGAAATTTACTGATCAACCACTGGAGCAAGTTTTTCAGTCAACAGTCAACATGGCCGAAGCCAAGACTAACAAGCCGGAGCAAGACCGTAGAGGAAGATCCGACGACAACGACAACAGGTACTGCATTATCTGTCAGAAGACAGGACACACGGAAAATTTTGCAAGTTCAACTGCCAAAGGTGCAGGAACCCAAATCACTCCCAAAGGGATTGTTGGTTCCAGAAGAAACAAGAAGGTGGTCATGAAGATGAAGAAGCAAACTTCAATCAAGATGAAGAGATCAATCACATTTCACTCTTGTGCGTCAAGGGTGATAAAAATTCGCAACTGTGAATTGTGGATTAAGAGGGGGTGTCAAAACTACTAATCCAAAATCCTCCACATCTATCCAATATTGGCCTACACTTCTCTAGAAGAGACCCACGTAAGTAAGTGAAGGAGACAATCTTCACATGCCAACTACATACAATAACTAAGATAAAATAATAAAAAATAAAGCATAGCCACGTATCAAACCAAACTCCTAATAATTATTGTATCTAGAGGTCTCCATGTATGGCAGTGGAGTGCTTGGCAAGTAGTATAAATATATGCCATTGTTATGCTTGAAAACGTAGGGAGAGCAGAGAGCTATAATAGCATATATGTTGTGAGCTCTTTGTAAAGGTAACAATTGCTAATTGTGTGAGATATATATATATATTAGAGCGAAAAAATTTCCTCTATTTTCAATCCATCTCACCATATTTCCGCTGGATTTTGATGATGGATGTCGTTGATAAAGCCTCATCAGGCGCTGCCAGGAAGGTCATTCCTGTGCTTCGTTTTTTTATGCCAAAGAGGATACAAGATTAGATTATTACGAACCAGAAATCATCAATGGATCACTGCGTCTGCAAGATCGGTGATAGCTAACGGAATCTGTAGATGTGAAAATAGTCTTGATAAGAAATTTCTCGCATCTCCTCCATCACTTGCAATCGTTTAATTCTGGGCCAATTGGTTATGGGTTCGTGAAGGTAAGGTGAAGGTTTCTTGGTTGTCTTGACTAATCGGTACTCTTTCAATTCCCGACTTCGACGAATTACTGCTAGGTGTTTGATGGGGGCGGGGCATGACATTATAGAGACAATATGTTATGCCTTTGTCGATGGGCCCCAGGAATCCAAACTTTGGAGATGGACAACTCTATAATTTCGGTCTGGGTTAAGCTTTCAGAATTTCCCTCAGAGCTTTCGTCAAAGGAGGGACCGGAAGAGTGGCGAGTATTATTGGTAAGCCCTTACTTATGGATCAACTAAAGAGGTTTGGAATGAGGGTAGGGACCCTGAGAAGTAGCTTATTGATAAGATTAGTATTACACCATATGGGGTGATTAAAATTTTTATTTGGGTGGAGTGTCACATGCCTTGTAAGATCGTACTACTTTAAAACATGGAAAAGACATTCCTACCCTCGGGTATACTTAAAATTTTTAAATAACATAACCTTAAATAAAAGTAAAAATCTTAAATAAATTAGTATTTCAAGGCAAAGTCCTAAACACGTGGGTAAAACTTAAATCGTACTCTTAAAAGAAACAAAAAGAAATGAATCTCCAGTTCTTAAACTCATAATCACAAAGTCTCGATAACTGAAAGAGTTCTCCAGTGCTTACTCAACGCATGGCTCAACATCCCTCAACGATGGTGGTGTTGAGCCCCTCCAACTTCCTGATCATGAATTGGCTGATTGCGATCTCCTCCTCTACGATCTGGAGAGTGAGTTGGCATTAGTCTATGCCCTTACGTTTAAAAAAATCTCTAGTATAGTACTTAAAATGGTAAGGGAGTTAATTTTACCTCCATTCTTAAAGCTCAAACCTCTACTTAAATTATTAGACTAAAACGGGGATCCCTCACTAGCTAGTCCGGTTGCCCAACTCATATGTATGAGAGTCGTAACGATTCATCACCCTAACATCTTAAACTTATCGTGAAAGTCGTAATGATTCATCCCCCATGATTCTCAAGAGTGTAATTACTCATCTTAAAAGTCTCAAGAGCATAAGTGCTGCTTTCTCTCAAAATCTCAAACGGGCAACAGACTTGCGCTAGTGACTAAAAACTCTTAAAACTATTTCACATTCCTTGAAGGTGAAGTGCTTCTTAACATAAAACTTATTTCTTAAACTTCAACTTACTTGTAAGTAAAGCATGCAATAAAAAGTAAGGCTAATAGCACTAGGAATCCCGAACTATTAAGAATGTGTCATTTGTGCCATAAACTATCCAATATGACATTTATGTCCTAAACTATTTTCCGTTAGAGTTGACCAGCGTTGACCGATAGTTTTTAACAAAAAGCCTAGTCAGCACTGATATGATATATGACGTGGAATTTTGAATTCAATTTTTATTCAATAAAATAATGAAAATTAAAAAACCACTGAAGGTAAATTCCTCGACCCTCTTTCCCCTTCCCTCTCCCATCTCACATCTTCCATTTCACAATCGACAGCGGCCGGACCTATCAGTTACTAGTTATTACTTCCCCTGGGAAAGTCGAGAGACAAAGAGAGACCATCTATACTCCGCCGGCCAAGCTTCTTCTGATAGACCATGGAGAAACTTTCTTCTCCACTTCAATTGGAAGTCTTCCTTGCTTTCTCCATCTGAGGTCCTACCCGCCGCAACCAAACGACGTCAAGCACATCTTTTGTGATCCTCTATGGAAATCCTAAACACGGTGGGCAATTTAGGGATTGGAGGAGTTTGATTGGAATTTTGTTATGAATCTAAATGTGACGGAGCTAAGGTTGGAGGAGTTCGATTGGAATTTTGATATAAATCTAAAGGCGACCGAGCTTCTCCCAACCCCGTTTCCCAAAGCATGACTTAAGCCACCCTTTAGGAATCCCATACTGCCAGTCGAACCGCTGACTACATCCGTCCTCCACCAACCTTCTTGGTTGGACCCAACTTGATCAAACCTTGGATTGAATCACACCGTATGGGTTTGCATCACGAACCCCAAAATATCATGCTCTGTTTGCTTGGAGTCTCCTGCTCGTCGATGGTCTCTGACTAGCGGTGGCGCCATGCTCAAACCACCTGTCCTTGCCGCCTTGACTATCATCTGACACTCTACGCATGATATCACTGAACTTGCACATGTTTTTACCCTTCATTTCTTGATTGTTTGACTTGGTTTTTATCATACTTTGGCCTATTTTACGCTAGGTTGTGTTCCCTTGTCACATTCTAGGTCCTAGCACGTGAAGTGAAGCATAGGCGCAAGTTTCAAATCAATCGAAGATCAATTGATGACTCGAGGGAAGAAATTTGGGCATAACCCAATGAAGAATGGATTTATATCTCATTTTATGGACATATAATCATGTAATATAGGCACAGAAAGGAAGAGGACGAGACTACGAGCGTCTGGGATCAAACAGTGACTGATTCGGAGTTCAGATGAGCTCGGATTTCCGCCAATCGAATTTGCACCCCACAGGTATAACCTTCACATGTACATGTTGGCAAAAGGGACCAAAAGATATCATCCTCTCCAAATTTACGGGCTATCTTACAAAGTTACGTTTGAGATTGTAACTTTGCCATTTTGGCCATAACTCGGCGCCATGGAGGCAGAATACATTCTGAAGGTTACATCCTGAACCCCAAAGGTTATGATCGTAACTTGGTGCCGTAAATTGGCTTCTGGGAGTTGTATAAATGCGTGTTTGCGCATTTTGAAGAGGGAGAGTGACTCGCTAAGACACAACACCAAACTATGACAAAGTATAACCGTAGAATGGAAATGCAGTACAGTGGGATCACGTATAAAAGTTAACTCGAGGCCTAGATGTACTGCCTACTCCGTGATTATCTATTATCTAGAGGGAAAACTTGAGTAAGAATGAATTTTGCCTAAAGGAGAAAGAAAGCAGTTACTCGGGAATGAGTCCCTCTAGCTCCTTAGTTAGGTTCAAGTTGTAATTCCCTTTGGTTGATTCACTGTTGATTAAACTGTGGAAGATCCGAAAGTAGCTTGGAATCTCTTAAGCTGACCAAGCCGTCCTAGACAGACTAATTGACAAGCAACTAGCCTTTACGAAATAGACTTCTAAAGCTATTCACACAGAACTCCACTACTGGAAACGTATTCTAGTACAAAGAAGTGAATTGACCGACTCTCGTACAATCAATTCACTCCTATCGATTGAAGAAGCTCTAACAACCTAATCGGATTCTATCTATCTCAGGTTGAAGCATAAATCAAATTGATCAGGATTCAATTGACTCAATAAACACACTTCAATCAATTTATACCAATCAGTATATCATCCCAAAAGTCATTACAATCAGGAACCCTAACACATTGAACTAGGGTTCATCATACCCAAGTGAGATAAAGGTCTACTCCATAGAGAGAGAAAAACAGAAATCAAAGCAGTCATACTCTTAAAGATGGGAATAATCTGCTCTGGTATGTCAAACTTCACTCCTTGAGACGCAATTTGGGCTTCATTGGTGAGGAATCCACTCTAAATAGCTCCTAGGGTTTGTTCTTCGTCACTTTCTCTCTCTAGAACTCTGTTTTTGCTGCAAGAAGTCGAATCCCCTTCATTTGGCTCGAATCTTCTTATTTACCACGATACTGGGTGAAATACAGGCAAGAATACGATCGTATTTCTCCTCTGCTTGTATTTTTTCCAAAACGCCCGTTTTGGTTAAGTTGAGACGGAGATATCCACGCTCGCGTATTGGGAAATACTGGCAATTTTCTGAAAGTTACTGGTAGTATTTTGAAAAGCACTGGCAGTATTTTTGTCTTCGTTTGCCTGTAATTTTGCCTTCCTTCAGAAATCTTCAAGGGCTAGCCTCGGCCATAAAAATACGAGTTGGACGCTGGAGAAATACGATCGTATTTATGGGAAGCTTGATTGTAATTCTCACCTGAGCCTTCACCATGCCCGGCATAAAAATTACCGGTAGTAATCATGTGAATCACGGTCGTATTTGGTGCAGGGGATGAGGGTAATTTGTCTACAGACCCACCAAATGATCTCCAAACTACCCGAAACTTGCGCCTAAGCCTTCATTTACCTGCTAGGGCCTGAAATGTGACAAAATGGCACAACCTAGTGTAAAATAGGAAAAGGAACCACAAATCATAGCCAAACATGTGAAAATACAACGCTATTAGAGAGTTAGTTTTGGATCCCAAACACCAAAGGGATGAACCAAAGAGAAAGAGGGTGATCTATATCCATTCTTAGAGCTATTTGGAGCATTCTTTACCATTGAAACTCAAGGAACAAGTCTAGACATGAAGATTGAAGATCTAGAAAGTTATACTGCAATCTCTCTCTTCTTCATGGAGTATAATAGGGCAAAAGTGTAACGCTTCAATTCTTATCTTGTAGTTAAACCGGGAATTCGGGTATCGTCTCTTAGGGACTGGTAGAACCTTAAGTTCTATCAATTCTATGGAGCAAACTATAAGTGAAAATGATTTGAAAGATAAACTACTATCCAAAACCAAAAAAAAAAAAAAACTAATTAAGCAAAGTAAAGTTGTTGGGAGAAATTCAATGGAGGAAGCTCTGGGAGAAACACCGGGACTCACTACCTATCATATCCAAATCAATTCACCTTTCTAATAAGTTTAATCCATATCTCTACAGCAGGATATCAAATACTGTCGCTAATAACCTAATTAACTACAAATCATTGTATTGGTGACCAGTCAACATAAAGCATTAACCAATTTCATGAAATAGAGAATTGAAGAAAAGAGATATGAATTAATCTATCAAGTTTAGAAATAGCTACATCTTATGGTGTTTCCCCAAAAAATTGGAGTTTATTGCATGACGAAAATAAAACACACAACCATATTCAAAATCATCATGATGGTAATGAAAGGAGAAGGAACAAAAATAATCAGAAATTTCAAAACGATGCTCGTTGATTCCTTCTCCCCTGGCAGCTCGCGATTATTCTGTCCGCTCGTTGATTCCTTCTACGCTGCTACCGTTCTTCACAAAAGAAGTGTTGGGTTTTTTGGTGGTGTGAATAGACATGAAAGGGGAAAGATACAAGAGAATCTATTGAAGTACCATGTTGGTAAGATGTGGGTATTTAATATGTTGGTAAATGGTAATATTGGTTTGTGTAACCAACCGGACCAAACCGAGTTGAACCAAATCAAACTTAACCGATGTGGCGGTTTGAATAACCAAACCGGTCCAACTACCATGGGACGAAGCGATGCACTGGTGCATTATTTTTAAAATAAACCAATGTGTTGGTTGGGGTGTAACCACTCATATGAAGAGTTGCCTCCCTTCATATGCACCCCTTCATTCTCTCTAAATAGTACCATACCCCCTCTAGTTTTGACTACGAGATACAACATTTTTCCCGGTATCAAAACTCTGCTAAAACCCAAAACTATTTTTCTGCATTTTTTTCAAAGAGAAAATCGAGTCAAGTGTTGTTCTCGCTCGCCGGTTCGATGCATTCGATGGTTTCCGGGGTTTGAGGTACCGCTACGCCGGAAAAGGTACGTCCTTTCTATCCTAGGAGGAATCATTCCATAACCTCGGGTACTGGAGGGGAATAAGATTCTTTAAGGAGAGACAATGAATTTTGTCGGCTAGGACGGTCATATGTGTCTAGGCATGATTTTTTTTTGTGATCTTACATGTTGCTTGTTTTGCAAAGATTTAGTATACGTGAACAATTTCCACAACAAGAAGTTCTGTCCCCAGTCAATTCTCTCCAAATCCTATTCGCCTCCCCGAATAATCACGTCATGGTCCAACTAATTCCCCCCCCCCCCTCTAAGCAATTTTGTTCCCCTTTTTCTCTTCAGAAGTGGACAAAGAACTTGGTCCCTCCAAAAGCCTCCTTCCAATTCTGTCTAGTCTCCGTAGGAGAAGGTGATTCGGGTTTAATTGTACACTTTTTATCCTCGGTTCTCTTAGTATTTTGAGGCATTTTTACTACAGGAGGTTTGGGTTTATTGCGAATTTTGTCTCGATTTTGTGCATTTGAGTCTATAGCAGGTGGAACCCACTTCAGAGTCGAAAGTTGGACGAAAAGGCAAAAAATCATGTCAAAAGATGGAGGCAGTAGCAGATTACGGTGTAAGCTGTTAGTTCACAGTGAGGGAAACCATGAATTGGAGTCGCAAACCGTGAACCGTCAGGCGTCTAGAGACATTTTTGCTTTCACTAGACACAAGCAAGTTGATGGTTGTAAGATCGTGAACCCAACCCCAGACCAAACTAAATTATTGAGATGATGCGTTTTGGCCTGGGATCACGCTCCACGCCTTGAGTTCATGGCCGTGAACTGGGATCGTGATGTGAGCCCAACCTAGGTACATGATAGGGCAAAAGCGTAATGCCTCAATCCTATCTCTTAGTAAAACCGGGAAGTCGGGGTATCGTCTCCCAGGGACTGGTACAACCTTATATTCTATCGATTTTATAGAGCAAACAACAGGTGAAAAGGTTATAGTGATGAAAATACTATCCAATAAATAAACAAAACAAGCAACTAAAATTGTCGGGTTGAAATCAATGAGAGAAAGCTCTGGGATAAACACCGGAATTCACTATCTATCATATCCAAATTAATTCACATATTCCAATAAGTTTAATCCATATCTCTACAACCAGGATATTACTAATGTGCTAGCTATCCCTGTCGGGAATTACTACATACTAAACAATTAATTCAAATCCTACTGTCGTAGCTCAATGAATTAACTGTTTAGCCTGAAGACCGATATCCCAATCATGACCGCATGGTATCTTATTTAATCCATTGTCGCTTCAATAAGTTACTATGTCACATGAAATATGTTCAGTTATCAGGGGTGTCACTGTCGCTAATAACCTAATTAACTATGATTCGTTGTATTGGTGGCCAGTCAACACAAAGTATTAAGAAATTCCATGGAATAGAGATTGAAAGAAAAGAAACATGAATTAATCTATCAAATCCAGAAATAGATACATCCTATAGTGTTTCCCCTAGAAATTGGGGTTTAGTTCATGATAAAACTAAGATGAAACAATATGGTTTTGATCATCATATTCTAAATCACCAATAAACAACTAGTTCGGTCTAGAAAATCCAACCAAAAATAATCGCTAACGTTGAACTCAGCTCAAACCTCCTTTGGAGATCTCAATTGTTAATGCTACTCTCGCCGAATCGCCAATCGCCTGCTCCTTCTCCCCAATTGCCTCGTGCCTTCTTTTTCTCGCCCAAAAACAGCCCGTCCCCTAATTCCACACCAAACTAACCATATATATACTCTCCAAAGCGATGCACTCCTTCTTTTAATCCCACTCGTTGCTTCCTTGGAAAGTAGCCCAGTCCAAGTAATTTACTAATTGTCTTCAAATTTAGGGAAGAAAAGGACAGCAGAGTTGTTCCAATTAATTCCTCCATAATACCCCTTCAAGTTCAAAGCACTCCTCTGGTCCAATTATATCATCCATGTTCTCGTCCCAATTAGACAGCATAAAGGCCCGGTCCCATTGTTCTAGCAGAAATAGTTCTAGCTCGAATGTTTCCCTGTGTAATTTCTCCTTTTTCTGGTTTCTTCACCTGTAATACATCAAATTCATGGCAGTAGACAGTAACAATTTTTTATCCATTCCCAGGTTAGTTCACTCTAAAATAGCACCAATCGACTCAAACATATCATGAAGTAGTCACATAAAGCAAAAACTCAATTAACAAGGTTCAATTTTGATTGTCGGTAGTGTAGATTAACAACTTATGGTGCAATAATTATTAGGAGAATATGACCACTTCAGTGGGGTGCATATCTCGTAAGAACAGTCTGGCTTACTAACATCAATCATAAGCAATTAACTAATCACAAGAGTCTCAAAAACTAATGGGGGAAGCTTTTAGCAAACTTTATTTTAACTTTAAGCACATCACTACCTTTTCTGACAAGGAGTGGCTTTCTCTCTTTCTGATTTTGCTTGTCGAGTGGTCGTATTTAGTACATGTGGGATTTGTTTCTTACTACCGGTGACCGAGCAAGAGCAATTTCTGCTTCTTAGCACTCGCATAAGAGCTTCTTTCAACTCCTTTTCCTCGGTCCATGTGGAGGGTCACTGCACATCCTCAAACGACACTTCACTCAATAGGGATCGTACTTGATAAGAATCATCGTACAGTCGTGAACCGATGCTCAATTAAACCTTTCCTAATCCCCTTGTGCAATGAGTGATTGCCTCACACGATCTTGGCATTTACCCACACTTTAATTGTTATGGCAACTTTCTTATATTTTACTTGTCAGGTCGGATTTTTTCTTTTATAAAGATACAGTTCACCCCATTATAAAACATTCAAAACAAAGAGACTCATTGCAAAGTCAAAAGCTCACAATAGATGCAAGTAATCACGGTATCCAAACATGCCGAATGGTCAATGTTCTCCACCTAACCAGTTCACCAAAAGTCATTACACTATCCTCACAAAAGAGAGTGTTGCTAAAAAAGTTTCTCTCGTTCAAAGAATATTCAACCAGTCAAACTATCAAGCTCATTGTGAAGAGCTCTGCAATTCAACAAGGGGTGATTTTGATGATTTCATTCATGCACAAACACATTTAAAAGGCATTTCGATCATTTACATCATGTTGCCACAAGAGTACAAGGTTTTGTTTTTAATTTTTCTGTTTTAATATGTTTTTTAGCCATTAGGTTAGCACAAGCAGACTGCACCTGCACAGGCAGACTGCATGCATGCAGGTTCGCAGTGCACGACCTAATGACAGTTTTTTTTACTAACCACATGACAAAGGAGCAAAAAAAACACTAATACTCACCACCCCACACTCAGGATGGGACATTGTGCCTAATGTTCAACTCAGAATACCCTCCCGAGCAATGATAGAATACCCTCCATCCAACATATGAGTCACCTTTGCAGGGCCAGGTGTGCGAAAATTGGGTACGACCTTCTTAGATGGCATGTTGGACCCTTTAGTGAGGCGTAGGTGGTATTGCAGTGCCTCAAGCAAGTACTCTTCTTGTTTCAATGTCAGTGAAGAAGGAACAATAACAGGAAGATTGAAATCCTTACCCAAATGTCTACACTTGAGGTGACTTGACAAGGATTTCTGCCCTTGCTTTGATTTCATACTTTGAGCTACTAGGACATGTGATAGTTCTTTGGGTGGTCCACTGTCACAGGAAGAGGAATTTTTCATTTCTAGAACTGCACTTTCAAATTCATCAAATGCATCGTGATTATGATCAACTTGAAAGACATTAAAAATTTCCTCCTCCTTACCTATTCGGAATGTCAACTTGCCGCTCCCAACATCGATAAGTGTATCTCCAGTGGCCAGAAAAGGTCCACCAAGAATGAGAGGCACTCCCTGTTCTTCTTCCATCTCCAGAATGACAAAATCCGGTGGGAGAATAGACTTCCCCACCTTCACCAATACATTCTCCACCACTCCCTTTGGAATTTTCACTGATCGATCGGCCAATTGGAGAGTAATCCGAGTAGGCTTAAGAACATCTCCCAATCCCAATTTCTTATAGACTATGGCATCAAATTAATTCCTGCTCCAAGATCACAAAGTGACTTATCGAACTCTGTACCTCCAATGACACATGGAATGGTGAAGCTGCCCGGATCATCCCTCTTCTTTGGTAATTTATTCTGAATTACTGGACTACATTCAAAAGTAAGGGTTACCTTGTCTAAATTAGCCCATTTACGCTTCTTTGTTACCAACTCCTTTAAGAATTTAGCATATGTTGCCATCTGTTCAAGTACCTCCACCAGTGGTATGTTAATCTGAAGTTGTTTTAAGAGATTCACAAATTTCTTGAAGTTTGGGTCTTCCATGGGCTTCATTAATCTCTGAGGGAATGGTGCAAGAGGTTCATAAGGCCTTACCTCTTCATTCTTGAGTTTTTTTTTTCACTTTTGGAGGTGCATGGGTATAATGCTCATGCATAGGCAGACTGCATGTAGTTTGCCTGTGCAAGTCAGATTTTTCAGCTTTTGCACTTTCTTCCTCTACAACTGCTTTGCTCTCCTTTTCTACTTGATTTTCCAACTCCTTCCCACTTCTCAATGTGACAGCTACAACCATGGCATCCTTTGGATTCCTCTCAGTATTAGCCGGTAAAGTCCCAAGAATCCTACATTGAATATCTGCAAAAGTTTGAGCCATCTGACCTATTTGCCTCTCCATAGCTAGCAGAGATGATTGCACATTGTTGTTGATAGCCAGCTATTGAGTGACAAATTGATCCAAACCGTTCATATTATTATCTGTTTTCTACATATGAGCCAAAATCAACTCCTCCAGCTGGGCCTTCTTCTCAGGTTGAGGCTGCTGCTGATGGAAATCGGGAGGTGGGATGTCTCACACACCAACTGGATTATTGTTCGACCATGAAAAATTGGGGGTGATGTCTCCATTGAGGGTTATATGTATTTGAATATATACCACCCTAGCCTTGACTTCACGGATTATTGATAGACTGGACATCTTCCAGCTGAGCAGTTCCTAGTGGACACATATCTTTATGATGAGCACCTTCACACAATTCACAAAAAACAACCTCCTCTTGTCTACCCAGAGAAATCTTGGCCAGCCTTCGTTCGAGTGCATCGGACTTAGAATCCAGCTTGGCATTGATCTTGGCTTCTGACTTCTAGACTTGTAGCTCTGTCAACCTCATGCAAGCCTCCTCTTCTTCGAATACTGTTCTCACTACCCCATTGAGTGGCTTCTGAACATATCTTCTCTACTAGATCATATGTTGCTGGTGCCTCCATGCTTGTGAAACCATTCCACGAAGCATTATTAAGGGCATCTCGAAACTCCCTTCTGATTCCATTGAAGAAAATAATGATCACGTTCCAGTCTTCCAGACCATGACTTGGGCATCTCATCAAAAGCCCCTTATAGCGCTCTCATGCCTCGGTCAGACTCTGATCTTCAGCTTATTTAAAAGTAACAATTTCCTATTGCCTCTTCATTGCCTTGGCGGGGGGAAAGTACTTATCCATAAATGTCTTTTCAAGCTTAGCCCATGTCGTGATGGAACGGGGTGTTAAGTTCTGGAACCAGTTTGATGCATTCCCTATTAGAGAAAATGAGAACATCCGAAGACGGATTGCATCATCAGACACCATTGGGCTCTTCATCGTATCACATATGCTCGCGAACCGGCGAAGATGTTCATGAGGATTCTCATTGCTAGCCCCGGAGAAACTATACCCGTTCGTAATCATGTTGATGAATGCTAGGGGTAATCTCCATGGTTGCATCCCCAGTAGGAATTACAAAAAATGAAGCTTGGGCTCCAGTCCTTCGATTCAAGCGAGCCCTGATCGAATGATCCTCTGCCATGATGACAGGCTCGAGGTCACGCAGTGCTGGTGGTGGCATCGGTGGTGTCGGGGCGGCAAGTGGTGAAACCTGCCCTCTCTATTGACAATTCTTGGTTACGAAAGGCCTAGGAGTTTTGGTTGGCTTCTTCCCTAACTTGACCTGCTTCCTGTTCTGTCGGCAGGTCTTCTCAATCTCTGTATCTAGTGGCAGTAAATTGCCGATTGTCATCCTAGGCATGCACAAAGAGGATAAACCTGAAAATTCACATGCACACTAGCACACAGATCAAAATAGTTCACTCACAAAAATCAATAAAAATAAGGTATGGCAGTCCCCACAACGGCGCCAAGAACTTGATAGGGCAAAAGAGTAATGCATCAATCCTATCTCGTAGTAAAACCGGGAAGTCCGGGTATCGTCTCTCAGGGACTGGTACAACCTTATATTCTATCGATTTTATAGAGAAAACTACAGGTGAAAAGGTTATAGTGATGAAACTACTATCTAATAATTAAACAAAACAAGAAACTAAAATTGTCGGGTTGAAATCAATGGGAGAAAGCTCTGGGTAAAACAACGGAATTCACTATCTATCATATCCAAATTAATTCACATATTCCAATCAGTTTAACCCATATCTCTACAGCCAGGATATCACTATTGTGTTAGCTATCCCTGTCGGGAATTACTACGTACTAAACAATTAATTCAAATCATACTGTCGTAGCTCAATGAATTAACTGTTTAGCCTGAAGACCGATATACCAATCAAGACCACATAGTATCTTATTTGATCCACTGTCGCTTCGATAAGTTACTATGTCACATGAAATATGTTCAGTTATTAGGGTTTCACTGTCGTTAATAACCTAATTAACTACGATTCGTTGTATTGGTGGCAGTCAACACAAAGCATTAAGCAATTCCATGCAATAGAGATTGGAAGAAAGGAAAAACGAATTAATCCATGAAATCAGATATAGCTACATCCTATAGTGTTTCCCCCAGAAATTGGGGTTTAGTTCATGATAAAACTAAGATAAAACAATATGGTTTTGATCATCATGTTCTAAATCAACAATAAACAACTAGTTCGGTCTAGAAAATCCAACCCGAAATAATCGCTATCGTTGAACTCAGCTCAACCGCCTTGGAGAACTCAATTTTCGATTCTGCTCTCGCCGAATCTCCAATCGCCTGCTCCTTCTTGGCAATTGCCTCGTGCCTTCTTTTTCTCGCCCAAAAACAGCCCGTCCCCTAATTCCACACCAAGCTATATATATATATATATGTATATGTGGTAATGACTAGTGTATGTCAGGCGTATAGTATACAGCAGGTGATCTAGCCGTTAGATGTACTTAGATGAGCTCTGGCCAATCTCAACGGTCAGTTTTTGTTTTTCATTAAATCAAACATCGGGTTGGGGTTTAGAAAATCGGTGCCTGGGGTTTATCCATTACAGGTTAGGGTATAGTATCATACCCCATTCTCGATTTAATTCATGGTCTAGATAGAGATATCACATTAGTAGTACCTGACGTATAGTACACGTCTGACGTACGCAGTCCGATCCATATGTATATATATATATATATATGGCAAAGGCTAGCGTACGTCCGGGCGTACGCCCCTGTTCACACTTGAAAATTAATTATTAAATATTTTTATTTATATTATAAGTAAATTAATTATTAATGATAATTTAAATTACAACCACATACATGGAATAATTATTGTGTACGTTTTAGTCCCTCATCAATCTTTATCATTCATTATGGTAAAATCAATCATCTAACTTACCCATAACCTCGTACAACAACTATTGACCTCAAGAACACCAGAGAGAGCCCCTGCTAGCCAAATTATGGATTCAGCGCAACAAGGCTCAAACGGCCAACAAAAAATCAAAACCAGAACCCATTAACCAATCAACCAGACAAGACTAGAGAGAACTTAACCATATATTTCATTTGATTTTTAGGACGAGAGAGAGATGCATGTGTTCTTCAGCTTCGGCAGTCCATATTTCAGAACGAACTAAAACATAGAACAGCGGAAAAGTTTTAATTCAATGGCCTCATCTAACCGGAGAACCCACCAAAATAGAGTTCACACATGTAACATCAAAGAGCCCCAGAAAAACAATCAACCCACGATTAGACAGTCCTAATCCCCGCCGGCCTTCGGATTCGGGCCGCTGCAGCGAAGTCGACACTCCACTTCGGAATCTCTCCAAGGGCGTCGACGGGTAAGAAGAATTCAGCGATGCCAGGGACCCGACGATGATGTGACCAAGATCCGGTCTTCTCTCTCCACTGGTTCTATTACCCGGCGCGATTGTCACTGCAGATCTCCGATTCGAAATCCTCTCCTAATCGCCGCCGGCCTCTCCAACTCCCTCGGGCGGCGAAGAATGAGTTTGCTCGATGCAATTGTAGGGAAGGAGAAAGGCAGATGGAGAACGAAGATGGTAAAAAGAGGTAAAGACCGTAGGAGATGAATGGTCTGTGCTTCTGTGAGTGTGGAGTCTTTCTCAAATAAAAAAATGAACATCATGTTTAGTGGTAAATTCTAAATGATTAACGAAAACAACTTGGATGGAATTTTACAACTTTCAAATAAAGATGGAACTACTTTTGCAATAAGAAATTTGTGGGTAATAAATCAAGATTGTTAAAAATTATGGTACCGAAAATTTTATGTCAGATATATATGTTATTGAATTAAGTTTAAAATAATTTGGGACTAAATAGTAACAAAAATTAAATTAATAAGGGTAGTTATAATTGTACTTTTTAGTAATTATTAATTTAATTATAATTAATTAAAAATGTTAGTAAGTGTGAACAGGGGCGTACGCTAGCGTGCGCCTGGGTGTACGTTAGGCTATCATACGCCCGTTGAGTTTTGCTATATAGATCATGAATTAACCGGAGTTTGGGGAATGATACTATACCCTAACCTTTAATGGATAAACCACAGTCCCTAATTTTCTAACCCAACTCATGAGATTCGTTTAATCTTAAAAAGTAAATCAATAATAATTTTGACAAATCAAGACCGTTGATTTTCATGTCAAGATTAAATGAATATTATGCTTTGGATTAGTGAATTGGGGACTGAGGTTCACTCATTAGGGGTTATGATATAATATCATGTCCCAAACTTTAGTTAATTCATTGTCTAAATCGCAAAACTCAACGGGCGTACGGTAGACTAAGGTACGCCCGGGCGTACGCTAGCCTTTGCCATATATATATATATATATATATATATATATATATATATATATATATATATATCCAAAATGATGAGTTCCTTCTTTTAATCCCATTCGTTGCTTCCTTGGAAAGTAGCCCGGTCCAAGTAATTTACTAATTGTCTTCAAATTTGGGGAAGAAAAGGACAACAAAGTTAGTCCAATTAATTCCTCCATAATGCCCCTTCAAGTTCAAGCCCTCCTTTGGTCCAATTATATCATCCATGTTCTTGTCCCAATTAGACAGCATAAAGGCCCGGTCTCCTTGTTCTAGCAGAAATAGTTCTAGCTCGAATGTTTCCCTGCAATTTCTCCCTTTTCGTGGTTTCTTCACCTTTAATACATCAAACTCATGGCACTAGGCAGTAACGGTTTTTCATCCATTCTCAGGTTAGTTCACTCTAAAATAGCACCAATCGACTCAAACATATCCTGAAGTAGTCACATAAAGCTCAAGAATCCTATATATTAAAGCCGATTATCAGTATAAAAGTGGTTTGAGCTGAAGGATGTTGGGGGGGGGGGGGTGAGAACTAGTGTCGGAAACGTCTTCTTCTTCTTCTTTAGATTTCTAGTGTGAGAAAGTGACAAACCACAGAAGTGAAGAAGCTAGGGCTTCATCTTCACGCAAGGTTTTGGGAATTCCTTCCCCAAAGGAGGATTTCTTCAACACAAGGAGCACGGCTAGCATCTCCATGATGGTTTTCCTTCTTCTCTCTTGTGTTTTCCCTTTTCCTAGCATGGAGTAGTCCCTTATTTCACTTGGGTGTTCGTAAACCCTAGCCACAATATGTGAATGTTTGTATGGATTGAATGATTTATGTGTGGATGTGTTTTAATATGAGTTTGGAGGTATTTTCATGGAAGATTGTGTTGTGTGTTTGCCTATCAATCTATTTGCCATTCTAAATTAGGTAGAGAGAAAATCCCCTTTCTTTGAAAGAGGCTTGTAAAGATGGGGTTTCTTAGCCAAATCTTGTCACCTACCTAGATTAATGTAGCGCAACCCTCTTTGATCTTATTAGCACCTAGGGTTGGTTGTAATTTGGTCGTTCAAACTCCGATTCGAGGGTGAAGTCTTGGCAACCCTTAGTCAATAGGCCAAGAGAGCTAATTTGGTGGCTTGAATCTAATTCTCTTGACCTAATAAAGACCGAAAGAGTGGTGTTATTCCACTTGTTGCACTTCCCTAAGGGTTACAACCTCCTTACCACACGTGTCCATTCGATCCGACAAGTCATAATTTATAGCTAGGAGAGCAATACTCGGGTGAAGCCTTCTCAATTAGTGTCAAAACCACTTACTTTTCCAACCGTTTTAGCTATAGATCGTCCTTGTCACCAAAAACCAATCGCTAGATAATGTTACAAACAATTGAAGTAGGGGTACATGGATCGGCCCGAGTTGACATTTAAAATGTCAGAACAGAAGCGTGCAATCGATAATCCAAACAAACACGAACGAACACAAATTTAACGTGGTTCACTAACACAATGTGTGCTAGCTAATCCACGGGCAGGGGAGAACAAATTTCACTGATTTCGAGGAGAGTACAAGTTACAAACCAAATTCCAAACGGACAAACCAAACAAACTAACCTAACTGACCTTACTACAGACTAGGGTGATGAAGGGTATTTATAGAACTCTTCTCCTAAACCCAAATAGAAAATCAAACACCTTTTCCCAAACATACAAGGAAAAGGTCAAACAAAGGCCAAACACAAACCGAAACAAAATAGGCCCAAAACAAAAAACAAACCCAAATCAAATTAAAGTCATATCCTAACAATCTCCACCTTGACTTGAATTCTCTGTCAAATACCAGATGTACCAGACGCAACCAAAGTTGCTAAATGTACCCAGACGCAACCAAAGTTGCCAGATGTACCAAATGTGATCGAAATCACCAAACTCAAACGAGATGCAAATCTCCAAACTCAAATACAATCAAGATTTCCAGACGTACCAAACTCCTCCAAATCAGTTGTACCAGAATCTCCCCCGCCTCCAAATGCCCCTAAGGGCGGTCAACAACTAAAACCATTTGGCAAGTCCAATCCATATTGAGACTTGCCATTCAGAACCAACTTGGTGCACTTATCACCAACAGAACATGTCAAAACAGAACCTTGTAGACTAAACAAGGCACCCCGCTTGACACCTTTCAAAATCACCTTAGAACCCTTGTAGACAGACAACACTCCACCTTCACCTTTGAAACTGAAACCCTTGCTGTCGAGTAGACTCAAAGATATCAGATTCTTAGTTATCTCTAGAATATGTCTAACATTGTTCAAGGTGCAAACAGAACCATCATGTGTCCTCATCCTGATGGAGCCTCTTCCAACAATCTTACAGATAGCACCATTGGCCATAGAAACATGTCCTCCATCTATCTGCTCATAAGTTGAAAAACACTCCCTGCTTGGACACATATGATAATCAGCTGCAGTATCCAAATACCACACATCCTGATGATGTACCTGCTCATTCACTGCTAAGGCTAAACCATCTTCAGAATCAGAGTTAGTTTCTTCCGCCACAGCAGCAGATGATTCCTTCTTCTCCTGATATTTCTTCAGTTTAGGACAATAAAATTTCCAATGTCCTTTCTCCTTGCAGTAATGACAGATATCATCCTTCAAACCAGCAGAATTCGAATTTGTATTCGCCTTCCTATTACCAGATTGTTGTCTCCTACCACCGGTAGCAGCCAACCCAGATGCCTGATTTTCCGAACCTGAACCAGATGCCTTATGTCGAACCTCTCTAGTATGTAGAGCAGATTTTACATCTTCCAAAGACAAACTATCTTTCCCAGCAATAAAAGAATCCACAAAATTCTCATATGACTGTGGCAAAGATACTAACAGAATTAAGGCAGCATCCTCATCATCTACTTTAACATCAATATTCCGCAGATCTAACAAGATGATATTGAGTTGATCTAGATGATTCCTGAGAGATGTACCTTCCTCCATACGCAAACTGAACAAACGTTGCTTCATATGCAACTTGTTGGTTAAAGACTTTGTCATGTATAGACTTTCAAGCTTCAACCACAAGCCCGCATCAGTCTTCTAAGCAGCAACCTCAGTGATGATGTCATCAGCCAAACAAAGCAAGATTGTAGAGTGAGCATTCTCCTCTAAAGTAATCCACTCTTCTTCATCTAGACTTTCCTTCTTCGATTTTCCAGACAACGGAGCCCACAAACCTTGTTGTTTCAACAGTGCTTGCATCTTGATCTGCCACAAACTGAAACTGTTTCTCCCCGTAAACTTATCAATTGTCATACTGATAGAAGCCATTAAAAAAACTAACCAGACGCCAAACTCCCAAGTCCGCAACCAGGCTCTGATACCACTTGTCAGAACAGAAGCGTGCAATCGATAATCCAAACCAACACGAACGAACACAAATTTAACGTGGTTCACTAACACAATGTGTTCTAGCTAATCCACGGGCAGGGGAGAACAAATTTCACTGATTTCGAGGAGAGTACAAGTTACAAACCAAATTCCAAACGGACAAACCAAACAAACTAACCTGACTGACCTTACTACACACTAGGGTGATGAAGAGTATTTATAGAACTCTTCTCCTAATCCCAAATAGAAAATCAAACACCTTTTCCCAAACATACAAGGAAAAGGTCAAACAAATCCCAAACACAAACCCAAACAAAATAGGCCCAAAACAAAAAACAAACCCAGATCAAATTAAAGTCATATCCTAACATAAAACATACTTGCCCTATATTGCACCCAATTGAGATTTATACTTAGGCCTTATTTGGGAGTTTTATTGTGATATTCGGGACGAGTAAAATTTTTGACGCCGTTGCCAAGGAAGAAACAGTTCATTATTTTCAAAAGATTTGTTGGTGTTAATCTAGATTTTACTTTTCGCTTTTGTATTTGTGAGTCTTGCTTGTGTTAGACGAGTTGTGGTTCTTTTGAGTGTGTGCAGGGAGGTGTATGACCCGGAGTCATCCGAATCGTTTGGCGCCACTGGACAAGAATCTCAACCGCACTCTCCTACTCTTGGCTCGTGAGAGAGAACTGGCGGAGGCAAGAAGAAGGGTAGAAGAAAGGGACAACCACAAGTTGGTCCCGAAGAAGAAGTTGTAGTTGAGGAAGAGTTTGATTCTGAAGAGGAAGGAAGTGAATCTGATATGGTAGCTAATCAAGGACCATGGGCTACTATATGTCCTCACGGGAGGAAGATATTCAACCCGCCATTCAACATCGGCCCGTGGCCACTAACAATTTCAAGATCAAGCCTGACCTCGTCACCATTATCCAAAACAATGCACTGTTTCATGGGCTTAGCAATGAGTCTCCAAAGAAGCATGTTCAGAAGTTCATCAAACTTGTGGGGAGTTTGAAGATCAATGGTGTTCCCCGAGGATGCTTTAAAGTTGAGGCTATTCCCCTACTCTCTTGCGGGGAATGCGTCTTGGTGCCTCAACAATAGACCGGCTCTCTTGATCACCTCATGGAATGACATACTCAATAAGTTTATGATTCGGTATTTCCCACCTTCAAAGACGGCTGAGTGGCGCAACAAGATCACCCACTCTGAGCAGAGGAAGATGAGCCATTAAAGGATTCTTGGGAAAGGTACTCTGACTTCATTCTCCAATGCCCACCTCGTGGGATGACATACTCAATATGTTTATGACTCGGTATTTCCCACCTTCAAAGATGGTTGAGTGGCGCAACAAGATCACCCTCTTTGAGCAGAGGAAGATTAGACATTGAAGGATGCTTGGGAAAGGTACTATGACTTCTTTCTCCAATGCCCACATCATGGATTTGAGGAGAAATTCCGGATTGAGACCTTCTATGACGACCTCCACCCAGAAGACAAGATCCTCATTGACTCCTTATGTCAAGGGAAATTGATGAACATGACTCCACCCCAAGTGATCGAGTTGCTCGAAGACATGGCAAGTAGAGGGTATGATTGGGGTTTGACGAGAAGTGGAAAGAGAAGCACCGCAAGTGGAGTGCAAAGTGTTGGAGCGAGTCCCCCGCTTGAAGCTAAGATTGATCGGTTGATTGATGCACTCCTAGAGGGGAAGAAGCATGGGAAGAGGCCGGCAATGGCGTGTGATTGGTGTTTGAGTACCCACCACGAGATTTCAAAGTGTTAAATGATGAAGGAATTAAGCACCCCCGAGTAGTAAGTGAGTTTCATCACCAATGTTAGAGGGAATAACCCCTGTAGCAACACTTACAACTCGGGGTGGTGAAATCATCCCAATTTCTCTTTGTCCTCTCCTACCAAACCAAGAAACCCCGGTTTCCAAGGATTGACGGGAAATTAACAACTAAGGCCTACCTTCATTCAACAAAGGCCGCAATTCCAAGGCTCTAACTTGCAACAACCTTCCAAGCTCAAGGTGGTCAAGGGTACAACCCGATGAGTTTGCAAAACTTGAAGACCTTGTGACCAGCTTCGTGAGCACGAGCACTCAGGAGTTTCAGAAGATTGAGCAATTTATGAATGTGGCAACAACAAAGTTTACTTCGGTTGAAGCAGGATTGAAGAGCTATCAAGCAAGCCTTCAAAACTTGGAGGTGCAAATTGGTAATCTTGTTGGGATCCTCACCGAGAGACCAAGGGGAGCCCTACCCTCTCAAACTATTGTCAACCCCAAAGATCAAAATGATGGTTGCAATGCTATTCTTTTGATGAGCGAGAAGTCACCGAAGAAGATAAGACCCCTCCAATGGCCAACCATCAAGAAGAAGTGGGAGAAATGGAAGAAGAGCCTAAGAAGGCATTGTCATTGCCACCACAAGTGACTAAGAACAAGACTCATCTTCCTTTCTCCACGAGGATGCACAAGGGCCGATTGGAGGCGGAATGTGGTGGATCATGGAGATGCTCAAGAAGCTCCCCACCACCATTCCATTCTTGGAGGCCATGGTGCACATGCAGAGGTATGCCAAATAACTCGAGGGGGTTCTAGCCAAGAAGCCGAAATATGAAGACCTCGCCAACGTCCCCTTAGGCGAGGAGTGCTCTGCCTTCATTCTCAACAAGTTGCCGAAAAAGCAACCAGATCCATGTAGTTTTACTATACCTCTTTGTATCTGAAATCATCATATAGAAAAATCCTTAACGAACTTAGGAGCAAGCATTAATGTGATGCCTTTAAAGCTTTTTAGGAAGTTTAATTTGGTTGAATTAAAGATCACTAGGCTTAGTGTCAGATTGGCCGATCATTCTATCATTAGTCCTAGAGGTATTGTGGAGGATGTCCTAGTGAGAGTTGGCCATTTCTTTTATCCGAAGGATTTTGTTATCCTTGATATCAGTGAATGCGGATATGCCACTAGTACTAGGGTGCCCCTTCCTTGCCATCGCCAAGCCCTTAATCGATGTGAATGAGGGAAATCTGGTTTTGAGAGATGGAGAGGAGCAACTCACTCTTTCAATTGATCCTAAGGCTAAGAATGATGTTGTGAAGGAAATGGACTAGTGTGGTATGATTGGAAGTGGAGGTGAGCCTCTCAAGGCAAGCACCGCTAGTGGTTGTATTCCATTTGAGGATGAGGTGAAGGAAACCAAGGCAGGTACTAAGCCCGAAGAAAAGAAAAAGAGAGCATGGAGGGATAAGCTGAACCAGGCTTATTCCCGACCAAAAGATAAGGGTAAGGCGAAAGTGCCGGGCCAAGAAGGCTATCCTGTGGAGATTAAGTTGGGAGGTGACAAACCTCGCCCCGACACCATGGCGGATCCACTCTCGGTGGCTTTATTCGCTCAAGCATGATAGATCTGCAATGTCGAGCTAGTGACGTTAAACTAGCGCTTGTTGGGAGGCAACCCAATGACGGTTTGTTTTCTTTTCCTTAGTTCTCTTTTTGTGTTTGTGTGAAGAGTTCAAGTGTTAGAATGGGTATCACCGTGCCAGGTCTATGTGGCTGTGTGTTTCGGGATCTGTTATGATTGGATTAGGGGCACCGTTGAGTATATTGAGTCAAAAAATTTGAAAATGCCCTGTTTTCACTCAGTTCATGGTTTCTGCTTCCAATTTATGGTCTTAGCGACTGTGATTAAACGCTAGAGACCATGAAAAAGGGAAAGTCCAACAGTCTTTAAACTCACCATTTTACATGAGTTCACAGTCTGGGAGTTATGTTCACGGTCTTAGGGACCGTGAACTGTGTGATCCGCCTATAAAAGGGGCGTGAACCCCTCATTTTCACTTCACGATCGCCCCTTCGCCGGAATCCTTTGAACTTTGCTAGAAACCTGCGATTTTCTGCTATTTTTCATCGATTTCAACGACTTTTGGCCACCAAATCCAAAATCATACACAGACCCAGTTTTCTCGCGTCAGGGAGCACCATCGCCAAAGTTTTGGGGAGGTTTGGCTCCAATTTTTCTGATGAGGCGATTTCTGGCAAGCTTTCGACGAGGCTCCAGTGACCCCCTTCCGGCCTGTTTTTGTGGTTTTTTCAACTCCTCGCCCTCTCCTCACTTCCCCCTTCAATCCTACCTGAGTCTCCAGGTTTGTTTTCCACTCTTAGATTGTCAATTTTTGGAGAATTGGATTAGGGTGAAAGTGAGGGGAATTTGTGATTTAATTGAATGAATGTTGAAATTGGGCATGGGGTTAGTCTATTAATGTTGAATGAATGTTGCATGTGGATTCTATGAGCTTAATTGAGCCTTGGTGGGCATGATTTGGGTATAGGTTGTGATTAAGTGTGGAATTTGGCCACCAAGGGCATTATGTTTGAATTCCTTTGTTATGAATGGTGGTTTGAAGCCATCGAGGCGTGGTATGGGTTCGATATTGTGTTTTGATAATCCGTTAATCACCTAGAACCATGCCTCAATGAGCTTTGTGTGCACTTGAGCTCAATTTGTGAAATCTGGTCTTGTGAAAAGCCTTCAAAGGCATAGAACCTTAGTGAAATCCTAAGTGCGGGGGAATTCTTTTCTCCCCATGGACGTGAGATTGAAAGATATTTCCATGTATGGTGTATGTTTTGGATGTTTTTGCAGGATGGTTGACGCGCATCACACGTATGTTCACTACCGAGTGAACAATAAGAAGTATGGTGCCAATTTCAAGTAGTGGAGGTACAGTGAGGCAGGGCCTCATTGGGTGTTGGAACTGGAGATGTTTAACATGTTCAGGTGTGGGGCAACGATGTCAGGGGTACTCAGTCGTCCTTAGTGGTGCCGCCTCTTAGCGATTGACGGGCTTATCTTCCGCGAGCTTTGCATAGAGTTCTACTCCACCTTCTCCCACATCATTCCATGGAGCAAGTAGAGTCACGCATACATGAAGTTCATGCTGGAGGGAGGGGGGGGGTGAGAAGTATGTACTGTCTTACAACGGCTTTGCCTAGGCCATGAGGCTCGACCCCACACACATGACGATGATAGAGAGACAATACACAACAGAATTCCACTACCAGTTAGCCTTCCAATCCATCTGTCAGCCAGAGCACAATGGCGAAGAGTTCAAGGGCTCCAACACAAATGCAGTGAAGCTCAGGACGCATGGAGGATCCTTCACACACTTCACACGAAGTCCATCATCCTCAGCCTGATGTCGGGCCACATGATCACAAACAGAGGGTGGATAGCCCTCCATACCCTTTACCGTCCAACAGAGCCACTCAATCTGGGATCAGTGGTTGCCACCACCTTCGCTAGATGCCACTGGCGGGATCAAGTTGATACGATGCATCTGGAGGGCATCATCACGAGGATAGTCCGCCACTTCGGGGTTGATGTGATGAAGTGCTCAATCATTGGCCAAACTGAGCTATTCTGGTGGAGACTCTCTACAACATGAAGTTGGTGCTCCATGGAGAGCGAGGGATTGAGTTTCTCGAGGGACTCCGACCTTCGGCCGCTCTAAGTCAACAGGTCGACCCTGCTCCAATGGAGCCTGATACAGAGGTTCCTCCTCCAGAGCAGCCACCCACCAGAGCTCCAGGCTACCACCGGCATGCCGCACCCCCACCATCGGTAGCATCATCGTCATTGGGAGCTGGACCTTCCTCCTCTAGAGCCCACGTCGAGCAGCGAGTGGATTTCCTCGAGGAGCAGTTTGTCAGAGTCACCACTTGGCTTGAGCGATCCACCGACCTTCTAGAGAGGATTGCTTGACGCCAGGGCATCCTTTCGGACGACGAGGAGTGACCTTGGACCCACGACGAGGTAGCCAACGAGTGAGACATGTGGCAGAGCAGATTTCTTTCACCCCACTTCTCCACTTGAAACTCTGAACTCTATCTATTTTTATTTTTATTTTCTCTAGTGTGTGAACTATTAACTTGTGAGTTATTTCCTTTGAATCGTGATGTGAAACTTTGTTATGTGTAATAACTTCGCCTCGAGCGAGAATGTGTGTGTGTTTGTGTTTTGTTTTGTTTTCCCTTTGAAGCTCAAACATCCTACCCTGCGAAATTCTCCAACTTTCATTCACCAAGCCATGTGGTAACATCGTTCTACCCCTTATTTTATGCCATTGAGGGCAATATCGAGCTTAAATGTGGGGGGTAGTTTATTATTGTGCTTGTGTGTGTGATTGAATGATTATAGCCTTGATGTATGCCCAAATTTGAAAATTTTGAGGGCTCCGAGCAATGCATGATCAAAATGGCTGATTGGTGGGTGAGTCTCGTGCATATTTTGCATTGATCTTGAATTGTTGCATGTGATCGAGTGCATCCTATTATGATGAATGAGAGTACATTAGGTTTGTGCAAAAGCTTAGTTCTCATGTGTGCTTAAATGAATGTATGTCCTGACTTGGTTACTCCTTGATTACAATTGCCATGCATTGAAATTTATAACTTGGAATAGATGATTGGGTGGCTAGGTAGTCATGTGAGATTTGTGTCGATTGTCTTTTTCATATGTGATAGATCCCTCTCGCCATAGTGTGTAACATACACTTTTGTCACTAGTGAGTATAATAGAGGCATAGGATTAGTCCACACCTAAAAGTCGATTGTCCCGAAACATCTTATGCCCTAGTCAACCCCTTTGAGTCGCATGACTTTGAGGGTCGTTCTAATGTTAGGAGCTTTGTGCTTGTTAAGCTTAACGGTGATCGAAAGAACGACCCCCGTCCTTTCTTCGTGTCAAAGTGTGAGTCGTCCTTGTGCCTCGGAGTTCTCGCTTTTGAGCTCCATTGAGGTTCTACATAGGTGGTTTTGCACGATTCTTGCAAGAAATGAAAAGGTAGTGTTGGAGGAAAGTTCTTAATGGAGAGCGTTGTTCGTTTAAGGATAAGTGGCATGTGTTGAACTCTCTAGTACCCCCCCCCCCTCGTAAAAAAAGAGAAAAAGAAAGAAAGAGCAAAAGAAAGAAAGAAACGAAAAAGAGGTAGTAAAACGTGGTAAATAAAAGTGGAGAGTGGTCACAAAACTCTTAGTGTATGCTCCAAGAAGGGTTTCTTGGCACTCTAGCCATTGAAACACCTAAATTGTTTGATAACCTCCTTCAATACTAGGGTTAAAATTTGAATAGCAAGAAGAGACCGAGGAGTGTGCTTGAAAGAAGTTCGTGATTGGTAATGGTTTGGAAGAAGCAAAGTGTGGTTTGTGGTCGATGCTAGTGGTCGTTGATCGTAGAAAAGGTTCTTAGTCGAAACCATGGAACCTTTGGTTTTAGGTTGAAGATCTAGGACCTCATGCTATGTTTGCCACCACCCAAAATACTTTTTCCCCTTGTCCAAGACAATTGCCAGTCATTTGAACTAGTGTCTAAGACCTCCGGACCAGCCAGTGATAACAACCACCTCGTGAACTCTAGCCTTTTGAGGTTTCCACCATGGTGGAGAGACGATAGGGCCGAGTGTTGATGGTTGTGCACATCTTTTGCACCAAAAAGGTCCTGACCCCACTGGTCGAGAGTGAGTGATTCATTCTCTTTTTGCATTTTCATATCCTACCCTAGTGAGGATCTTTGTCGCCTTTTCATTTGTTCCTTGGACTTGAGTTCTATGCATGGTCAGTTTTGGTTGGTGAGTAGTCCGGTCGAGACTTGAATAATTTGTGAACAGGGTGAGAACTTTTCATTTGCCCATTCTTGATGCATTTGAATGTCGTTTGTGGTGGATGCTTGTATTGATTGAGGCGGTTCATGCATTGATGCCCAATAGCCATTGAGATTCACCACTCTGTGCCTTTTGATTTGTCCCCAAGTTATTTTGTTAGGTTGAGATATCACCTTGGTTGAAAATTGTTTTCTTGGAGACAAGCAAACAACTAAGTGTGGGGGAGTGATTTGGGCTCAATTGTACACTTTTTACCCCCGGGTTTCTTAATCGTTTGAGGCATTTTTACTTCGGGAGGTTTGGTTTTACACTGGGTTTTGTCTCGATTTTGTGAATTTCAGTCTATAGCAGGTGGAACCAACCCAAGAGTCGAAAGTTGGACAAAAAGGCGAAAAATCGGGTCAAAGGATGGAGCTAGTAGCAGATCACTGTGGAAGCCATTAGTTCACGGTCAGGGCGACCATGAACTGGAGCTGCAAACCGTGAACCGCCAGGCATCTAGGTACATTTGTGCTTTCACTGGACTCAAGCCAGTTCACGGTCGTAAGACCGTGAACCCAAGCCGCAGAACGTGAATTGAATTATTGAGTTGGCGCATTTCGGCCTGCGATCACGGTCCATGCCTTGAGTTCACGACTGTGAACTGGGACCATGATGTGAGTCTCACATGTGTATAAAAAGGGGGTTTGAGCAGAAGGAGAAGGGGGGAGACCTAGTGTGAGAAATTTCTTCTTCTTCAGATTTCTAGTGTGGGAAAGTGACGAACCAAAGAGGAGAAGAAGCTAAGGATTCATCTTCAAGCAAGGTTTTGGGAATTCCTTCCCCAAAGGAGGATCTCTTCAACACAAGGAGCAAGGCTAGCATCTCCATGATGGGTTTCTTTCTTCTCTCTTGTGTTTTCCCTTCTCCTAGCATGGAGTAGTCCCTTATTTCACTTGGGTGTTTGTAAACCATAGCTACAATTATGTGAATGTTTGGATGGATTGAATAATTTATGTGTGGATGTGTTTTAATACGAGTTTGGTGGTATTTCATGGAATATTGTGTTGTGTGTTTTCCTATCAATCAATTTTCCATTCTAACCTAGGTAGAGAGAACACACCCTTTCTTTGAAAGAGGTTTGTAAAGCTGGGTTGACATTTAAAACATACTTGCCCTATATTGCACCCAATTGAGGTTTATACTTGGGCCTTAATTGGGAGTTTTATTGTGATATTCGGGACGATTCAGAAGGAAATCGAATGAGGGTCTTAATTCTTCCGATCCAAAATATATAGAGTCGGTTTCTAGTTCGATAGCCTGTTTGTGTCAACATTTTCTTCACCTAAAACACATAGACTTTATGGTACTTGGTTGTAATGGTTTTATAATCATTCCAGGCTTAGTTGAACCTAAAACAAGCATTATATGTCTCGAACATATCATGTAATAATCATATTAAGCACACAAAATCAATATGTTTTCAACAATTATCAAAGTAACTCTAGAGACCTGTGGATTCGATATTTATTACTTGTGCCAGTATACTGCAGTCCCTTTCATTGGTTACACTTGGCCATATTTAGGAGTTGTGTTTTAGCGAGTCATGTTTTTTCGCGCCGTTCCGGGGACTTTCTAGATTATTAAGAAAGGCAGAAGTTTGTTAATATAGCTTTTCTTTCTTTTTCTTTTCTTTTCCACCGTTGCTTTTCACTTGGGTGTTTTTGCTTTTGTTGGTGCATATCTGAATCATGGATCCTTATGGCTTCTCCAACCATTGGGGGTATCAACCACCATCCGAGTGATATTACCCCGACACTTTCTGGAGCAATCAAGAAGGAGAAGACTATGGATTCGGGTTATAGTATAACCACCCTACTACGAAGAATTATCAGACCCTGGGCATCTCAAGAATAATATCCTTATCTAGAAGAATTCCTCTTGCAAATAGAAGGGCCATAAGAGCTGGAATTAGCCATGACGGCCTTCACGCGCCATTTTACAAAGTAACGCTACACTAACGGGCAGATCCGAACAAACAATTAAGGCTTCTCGTGGAGCGGATTGCTAGAGACACCGACAGACCAGGCTCCACGATGGACCTTCATATCCAAACTATCGCCCAAACTGACTTCTCCTTTCCTCGTGAAACCCGTGAAATAGAGGACACCCTCTGAAACATAAAGAAGCACATAGAGGTCATTGAGAAAGCCTGTGCACAGTTTTCTCAAGACAACTTTTATGCTACCATACAAGTAGAGGAGGAGGAAGAAGAAGCCAGTCACGAGGAGTTGACGAGCATATACAAGTTGTCACGGAGAGCACCCATAATAATCATTATAAAAAATGTCCTCTGGTGGCAGATCACACCTTTCCACATCCCACTCCGAGCTTTGAAGAGGCGGACATGAGTGAGGAGATGCAAGATGATCTCATCGAAGAAATTGCTTCGCAACTTGCTCTCTAATCCGTGCGGGAAGAAGAAGAGCGACAAAGGGCGAGGAAAGAAGTTGTGGAGGATGAAAGAGTTGAAGTATAAAGATTTTTCTATCTTTCCCAGGGGGAGAGACCACACTCTGAAGAAGGAAGGAGGGTTGAAGATGTGATTGACGTCCTAGATGAGGACGAAATTGAGTTGGAAGAGGCTTGCACCGGCCATGAGTTACATGTGATATCTCCACGAAACTTCGAGGAGCTGCTTGGAAAGGACCCATTTTCACTTTCTCTTAGCCATTCCAAGGCCACATAAACATCGTTCCTTCTTGGTGGATGCGATGGTGGTCAATTGATGTTATCATATCTTGTTTGAGGCAATGAGATGAGAGAAGAAGAGAAGAAGAGGTCTCGAAGGTGGAGAATTTATCTACATCAAGTACACGAGCCCACATCACCTCCTACACCACATGCTCGTGACTTGAGACTCCACCTAATCGACGAGAAGCTCAACTTCAAGGAGGTTTTGGGGCGGACCGAACTTAGGAGCCACCGTCTGGCTCAAGACGTGAAAGAAGCGCTTGTTGGGAGGCAACCCAACCAGTTGGTTTGCATTTCTCCCTATTTCTCTTCGATTGATTCAGTTTTGTTTTTTGATTTTAGAGTCAATAACTCAACCTTTGTGAGATTATGTGTGGTGTTTATGTTCCGACTGCTCTCACTACTCACCTGGACTACACCGCATGCCCTGTCCACCATAATTCACACTTGATCAGGTAAGTTCGTTCTATCCTGCTTATATTTCCTCCATTGAGGACAATGTTGTGCTTCAGCGTGGGGGTGTTCCATTATGTTTATGTCTGAATGTTTGGTTGTATATTTGTGCTTGGAGCCTAGTCCACTTTCCAAATTTTATGATTTGAGGGCTCCAAGTACGTGTTCCTTGCAATTGCCTGCTCAGTATGCTCTGAATTGACAACCTTTATAGTAGTATGCAACCTAGGGAGGTATAGTGTAGCACTATGGAGGATGTTGATGCAGTAAGAAGTCTTCTTTCTTCTTCATATTGTGTTGGTTGATTGTGACAATTAGTGATCTTAGGACACTTGAATCGTGCAGTATCGATGACTCTACCCATCATGGACTCCTGTATCATGTTTTGAAAATGGTGCTCCAAAATGTGCTTTCAAAATAATGTCTCCCGTGTGGAAATCGGTGAAAGTGTGCAAGGGGAGACTGGAATTCATTCCCAACTTCCAACTGCTACCTCCAGCTCCCTACGCCTCTTTCCCCCGCACAAGGCTTGAGATATCTGCTCCCGGCATGGCATGTAAGAACTGGGCTCCCTCAAAACTTTTAATAAGTGGGAGCCCCATTTTCTGCAAATAACAGGTTGGAACCCTTGCAAGTAAAGAAAAAAATGAACAAACAATAAAATGAAAAAGGGATAAAAGGGTTCCAACCATCTTCAAAGAAAAAAAGAGCACCTAAAAAGTTGAGTCCATAATTTTCTGTTTTCTGGAATTGCTTAATCCACAGATCACTTGTCCTAATACCACTTCTTGGCATGATCTCGATTGGGGACTAGATTTCTCGCCGAAGAAGTTAGGAGATGTACGTCTTGTGCATTGGTTTACCTCGTAAGCTGCTAGATGACCTAGGAAGTCCTCTTCCGACGATCGGGTTTGCACGTTCCTGTAAAGGTCTGGAGAGCTGAATTGGTTTGAGTACGGTTTGCTTCAGGACAAACAAACGATTAAGTGTGGGGGAATTTGATAACACTGAATTTGGCCTATTTTAGCTTGGTGTTTATCATACTTTGGCCTATTTTACACTAGGTTGTGTTGCTTTGTCACATTTCAGGTCCTAGCACAGAAAGTGAAGCATAAGCGCAAGTTTCAAGTCAATCGGAGATCAATTGGTGACCCGGGGGAAGAAACTCGGGCATGACCCAAGGAAGAATGGATTTCTATCTCATTTTATGGATAAAGAATAATTTAATCTTTGCATTGAAAGAAATAGGATGAGACTACGAGCGTCTGAGATCAAACGATGACTAATTCAAAGTTCGGATGAGGGAGAAAAGACCGAAAGACATCAGCCTCTCCAAAGTTACGGGTTGTCCTTTGACACGCTAAAACACAACACCAAACTGTGACCAAGTGAAATCGCAGTCCGGGAATGCAGTAACAGGCAAGTTATATTATCAACCCGGGGTCTAGATCCACTGCTTACTCCGTGATTCTCTATTATCTAGCAAACTAATTCGAGTGATTGTTGATTAAAGCAAAAGCAGTAAGAAAGCAGTAAATGGTTCGGTTTTCAAATTCAGGAAAGAGTCACTCGGGATTGAGTCCCCCTAGCCCCTTAGTTAGGTTCAATTGTAATTCCCCTGGGTTGATTTACTGTTGATTAGACTGCGGAAGATCCGACAGTAGCTTGGAATCTCTTAAGCTGACCAAGCCCTCTCAGTCTAACTACCCGGCAGACGACTAGTCTTCACCGGGATAGAAAGCTGAGGCTATGAACACAGAACTCCACTACTGGAATTGAATTCCAGTACAAAGCAGTAAACTGGCTAACTCTCGTATAGCCAATCTCCTACTATCGAATGAAGAGGCTCTAACAACCTAATTAGATTCTATCTATCTCAGGTTGCAGCAGAAATCGAGAAAAGCTGATCAGACTCAAATCAATTCAATAAACATGCATCATTCGATTAAAATCAAACAGTAATATCATCCCAAGTCATTACAATCAAATCCCTAACACAAGGAACTAGGGTTCTTCATACCCAAGTGAGAGAAGGGTTCTACTCCATAGAGAGAGAAGAGAAAACAGTAATCGGATTAGTCATACTCATAATGAAGAGGAAAATCTGCTTCGGGATGATGATTTCCACTCTTATGACGATCTCCAAGCTCGATTCGATGAACCCCAGCTCTAAGATAGCTTCTAGGATGTGTTTTTCGTACTTTCTCTCTCTAGGGCTCTGTTTTTGCTCTGAAACTCGATTCTCCCACTTTTGGCTCGGAATAGGCTCTAAAACAAGGATTTCCCGACTCGCACGGCTAGGCCACACGGCCGCGCGACTCACCCACTTGGCCGTGCGGCTCAAAACGAAGCGTTTCATTAAGTTCGATCCTCAGGCTTGTCACACGGCCAGGGTGCACGGCCGTGCGAGAATTCCAGTTTGCCCGTGCTCGGCCTCGGCAGAAATCACACAGCCAGGCTGCTCAATGGCACGGCCGTGTGAAAACCACTTGTGCCCGTGCATGCTCTCGCACAATTTCACACGGCCTGGCTGGTCCTTTGCACGACCGTGTGAGGCATCGGTCTGCCAGGGCAGCTTCCTTGACACCTCGCCACGCGTTCGATCTTCGTCCAATCGACCCCAGACTCGCTCCCAAGCCTCCATTCACGTACTAGGACCTTAAATATCACAAACAAGCACAACCTAGCGTGAAATCGGCCTAAAACACGAGAATCAACACCTCAAATGGTGTAAGAACGAGGGTAAAAACATGTGTAAATAACGGTCTATCATCCTTCAAAGTTACGGTTGAGACAGTAACTTTGTCATTTTGGCCATAACTTGGGCCACAGGAGCCAAAATACATTCGGGAGGTTACGGCCTGAACCCCAAAGAATACGATCGTAACTTGGGGCCATAAATTGGCTTTTGGGAGCAGTATAAATGCGTTTTTTCGAATTTTGAAGAGGGAGAGCGGGGTTTTGTATCCCAAACACCCAAGGGACGAACCAAAGAGAGGGAAATATATAGCCATTCTTGGAGCTATTTTGGAGGATTCTTCACCATTGAAGCTCAAGGAACAAGTCTAGACATGAACAGTGAAGATCTGAAAAGTTATACTGCAATCTCTCTCTTCTCTATGGAGTAACTTCCCTTCACTTAGGTTTTGAGGAACCCTAGTTCGACTGAATGTGTTAAGATCTTTCTTGTTTGAAACTTTGGATGTTAGACTGGATGATTCTAAACGATTGAGGCATGTTTAGTCATTTGAATCCTGATCACATTCTCTTGATTTCTGCTTTGATCTATGATAGATAGAATCCCATTAGGTTGATAGAGCTTCTTAAATTGATAGGAGTGAATTAATTGTACGAGAGTCCGTCAATTCACTGCTTCATACTAGAATCCATTCCAAGTAGAGGAGATCTGTGAGAATCGCCTTAGCAATCTATCTCTGTGAAGGCTAGTCGCCATTTAGGTATTCTGTCTAAGAGGGCTTGGTCAGCTTAAGAGATTTTAAGCTATTATTGGATCTTCTGCAGTTTAATCAACAGGTGAATGATAGACCGATAATTACACATGTTTATACCTGACTCACTCCTACTGTCACTCTAGAAAATGGCCAAGTGTAACCACTTCCTAAAGCGTAGTATAGCGGGTTTGGGTTTTATTGTCAACCCGGGTCCTAGATGTGATGACTACTCGGTGAATTCTCGTTATCTAGCAGTGAACTTTTAGTGCAAATTCAAACAAACAAAAACACAAGGCAAGTAAACGGTTGTTGTCAAGTCAAGAGAGGTCACCCGGATATGGTTCCCCCTAGACTGCAGTTAAGTCGGGTTGCAATTTACCAAGTTCAGTTTTCATGAAAGTTATACTGCGGAAGGTTCTTAATTAGCCTGAAGTCTTGACTAAAGGTCTCCAGACCCTCTCAATCTGAGTCTCTAGCGGGCGACTAACCTCCACCGGAGTAAACAGATTGAGGCCCTAGCGAACCAAACCTCCACTACCGAATTGAATTCGGTACAGAATAGCGAATTGGCTCCTCGACTAAAGTCACCAATTCGCCACCTTCGATTAAGGATACTCTATCAACCTATGCAGATATTCTCATTCTAGGTCAAAGCAGAAACAACAGGAATTTGATCAGGATTCAAGTCATTCAATCATTCAAACCTCAATCGAATATAATCAATTCACAAACTCTGTACTTGGGTTCATACAATCAGACCTAGCATACAAATCTAGGGTTCCCCATACCCAGATGAATGGGGGAACTACTCCATAGAGAAAGAAGCAAAAGCAGATTCAGACGCGGAAATCATACTGTGAAGACGGATTTCTGCTCCTGGACATTTAATCGCACTTCTCCAAGCTCAAGCCGGGCTCCAATGGTGATGAAGATCGATCTATGGCGCTTGGGAACTCTGGTTTGTCGCTTTCTCTCTCTAGGTATTGCTTTCTCTCTCAAAAACTCGGAACCCTTCAATGTTGGCTTTCTTTCTCCTTAAATTGACTGCCTGGTCGCGATACCCGGTCGAAATACCCGGTCGGGTATTTTGGGTTTCGATCGGGTATTTCCAAAACTCACCGTTTAACTTAAGGGAAAATCCCCGGTCACTCTCCATAATCCCCGATCGGGGATTTTAGCCATTTTGCCCGGGCCCCTCTCTGGTTCTCGGGCGCCCAAAACAGTGAATACCCGGTCGGGTATTTGGCCACCTGACCGGGTATTTTCCTCCTGCGGCTCATTTTGTCCCAACTTCGCTCCTTTCGACCCAGAACTCGTTTCTCCGCCTCGATTTCAACGCCGGGACCTGAAATATGACATAAACACACATCCTAGCGTGAAATCGGCTTAAAACACGAGATTCCTCATCACAAACGGCTTCAGAATAGGGGTGAAAACATGTATAATTATCGGTCTATCAAACTCCCCCACACTTAACCGTTTGCTTGTCCCCAAGCAAACCTAACTCAAACCAATGCAGCTCTCCAGATCTCTATAGCAACAAACAACCTCGATCGTAGGTAGAGGACTTCCTAGATCATTTAGCAGCTTACGAGGTCAACCGACGCACAAGTCATCTCATAGCTCCTTCGGCGAGAACACTAGTCCCGAGTCGGCATCATGGCAAATAGTGAACAGAGGACAAATGAATCGTGGATGAAGAGACTCTCAAAAACAAAAGATCATGGACTCACTTCTTTCAAGGTGCTCGATTTTTCTTGAAGATGGTTGGAACCCCTTTTCTTTCTTCTTTTTGCTTGTTTTTCTGTTTTTCTCTTTTTTTTTCTTTTTTCAAGGGTTCCAACCTGTTTTTCAGAAAACGGGGGCTCCCACCTAGCAAAGGTTTTGCGGGAGCCCGGCTCTTACCGGCCATGCCAGGAGCGGGTGTCTCGAGCCTCGTGCGGGGGAAAGAGATGTAAGGGGGCTGGAGGTAGTAGGTGGAAATTGGGAACGGATTCCCGTCTCCCCTTACACAGTTTCGCCCTATTCGCACGGGAGACGTTATTTTAAAGCACATTTTCGAGCACCTGTTATTTCCAAAACATGATACAAGAGTCCATGATAGGTAGAGAGTCCACAACACCACACAATTCAAGGGTCCTAAGATCACTAATTTACTCAATCAACCAACACAGTATGAAGAAGAAATGAGACGTCTTAAATGCATCAACATCCTCCATAGTGCTACACTACCTCCCTAGGTTGCAAATCACTACAGAGACTGTCAATTCAAAGCATACTTTGATTACTATGATGTGCTTGCATATTTTGAGACCGCACTCGCTATAACGAGTGCGGGTACTGATGATGCTCTTGAGCGTTGTATTTTGCTAGGTGGCCAGGCATCACAGGAGCTGTAGTTGGAAGAGCAGTTGGCCGCACTGGAGAGTGGCGCATTCCTGTAGGGCGATAAGCCGGAGCTAAAGCCCTTCCCTCCTCACTTGGAGTATGCATTTCTCCGGGAGGGGAATAAGCTCCTAGTCATTATGAGCTCAACCCTCACACCCGAGCAGAAGGTCACACTGGTGGCCTTGCTGAAGCAGTACGAGCGGGCTCTGGCGTGGAAGATCACTGATTTCCGGGGGATCAGCCCCTCTTTCTGCTCCCACCGGATACTACTAGAGGATGAGATGCGACAGTGAGACAGCCGCAGAGGAGACTGACACCGAACTTGGAGGCTGTGGTTTGGGCAGAGATCGTGAAGCTGATGGACGCGGGGATCCGCTTTGCCATTTCCAACAGCGAGTGGGTCAGTCCCACCTAGGTGGTACCCAAAAAGGGTGGGATGACCGTGGTGCCTAACGAGAAGAATGAGCTCATCCCGATTGCCACGGTGACTGGGTACCGTGTCTGCATCGATTATCGGCGTCTCAACGATGCCACTCGGAAGGACCACTTCCCCATGCCATTCATTGATCATTTGCTAGAGAGACTGGCGAGGCACGAGTTCTACTGTTCCTTGATGGGATGTGCGGGTATTTCCAGATCCCCATTGCACCGGAGGACCAGGCGAAGACCACTTTCACCTGCCCCTTCGCCACATTTGCCTACTAGAGGATCCCATTCGGCTTTGTAATGCCCCTGCCACTTTTCAGTTATGCATGCTCGCCATCTTTGACCGCCTGGTCGGCGAGATTATGGAGGTGTTTATGGACGAATTTTCGGTTTATGGGGACTCATTCTCTCACTGTCTCAATAACCTAGAACTCATCCTTAAACGGTGTGAAGAAACGAACCTGACACTTAGTTGGGAGAAGTGTCATTTCATGGTTCGCGAAGGCATAGTTCTGGGGCACAAGATCTCCAAGATGGGGATTGAGGTGGACAAGGCCAAGATCGAGACTATCAGTAAGCTGCCACCTCCCACATCTGTTAAGGGGATCCGGAGTTTTTTAGGCCATGCAGCGTTCTACAGGCGATTCATCAAGGATTTTTCGAAGATCACCCTGCCCCTGACTAAGCTCCTTGAGAAGGATGACCCCTTCCAGTTCACCGATGCATGCACAGCGGCATTCACGACCTTGAAGGAGAAGCTCACTCATGCTCCTATCATGGTCGCCCCTGACTGGTCCCTACCGTCCGAGCTGATGTGCGATGCCAGTGACTTTGCTGTTGGAGCTGTCTTGGGGCAGAGGCGAGATCAACATTTCTGACCTATGTATTACGCCTCGAAGACCCTCAATGATGTCCAAGATAACTACACCACCACGTAGAAGGAGCTGCTCGCGGTGGTGTTTGCCTTTGACAAGTTTCATCCTTATCTGGTCTTGTCCCATGTGACCGTGTACACAGATCACTCTACGATTCGATACCTGATGAGCAAGGTCGATGCCAAGCCTAGGCTCATACGATGGATCTTACTATTGCAGGAGTTCGACATTAAGATTCGGGACAAGAAGGGAGCTGAAAATGTTGATGTTGATCACCTCTCCCGGTTGGACGCACCACCTGCGGACAACCTCGAGGAGGAGATCAACGACTATTTCCCAGATGAGAGACTAATGATGATGTGCCTGGTGGAGAGTGTCACCCCTTGGTACTCCGATTTTGCAAACTTTCTGGTGGGCCAGCAGCAGCTACCTAAGGGGATGACAACTCACACCAAGAGGAAATTCTTCTCCGACCTGAAGCATTACTTATGGGATGACCCTCATCTCTTCAAGATCGGTGCCGACGGGATCATCCGTCCCTGTGTCATGGAAAGTGAGATGGAGGGCATTCTATCTCACAGTCATGAATGACCTACTGGCGGTAACCATGGAGGAAACCGCACAGCGAGGAAGGTGCTACAGTCGGGATTTTACTAGCTCACGCTCTTCAAGGACGCAGACGCCTTCGCACGCAGGTGCGACCGATGCCAGAGGTCAGGTAATATCTCTTCCCATGATGAGATGCCCCAGAATGTATTTATCACTTGTGAAATTTTTTATGTCTGGGGTATCGACTTCATGGGCCCCTTCCTTCCATCCTTTGGAAACACTTACCTCTTAGTTGCTATTGACTACGTCTTTAGGTGGGCCGAGGCGCAAGCTTTGCCCACTAATGATGCTAGACGTGTTTGTGGATTTTTGAAGAAGCTATTCTCCCGGTTCGGGACACCTAGAGCCATCATAAGCGATCGAGGCACTCATTTCTAGGGAAAGTATGATAAGTTACTGTCTCGCTATGGTGTCACTCATAAGGTGTCCGTGGCCTATCACCCTCAAACGAGTGTCCAGGCCGAGCTGACGAATCGAGAGCTCAAGCATATCCTGGAGAAAACGGTGGATCAGTTCCGCAAGGATTGGTCCACCAAGCTCGATGATGCTCTCTGGGCATACCGCACTGCTTACAAGATACCCATTGGTACTTTACCATACCGGCTTGTCTATGGAAAGGCATGTCATTTGCTCGTGGTGCTAGGGCATAAGGCCTTTTGGGCCCTTAAGCTGCTCAACTTGCATGTTACTGTTGCAGAAGTTGAACGCAAAATGCAGATGCTGGAGCTGGAGGAATGGCGTTATCACGCCTATGAGAACACCAAGCTGTACAAGGAGCGCACTAAGCTCATGCACGATGCACGGTTGTGGGGTCCGAAGGATTTTCTGGTTGGTGATCTAGTTCTCCTCTATAACTCTCGCCTGAAGCTCTTTCCCGGAAAGCTCCGCTCCTGGTGGTCTGGACCGTTCACGGTCACACAAGTGTTCCCGTATGGCATGATTGAAATTGCCAACCCACAACTGAACCGTTTAAAGTGAACGACCATCGTCTCAAGCTCTACCTAGGAGACGAGGTCGAACGAGCGGAGTTGGTGGTTGAACTCGCGGACCCTTAGTTCCGCCATGGGTGTCCAGCTAAAAGATGGTAAAGAAGTGCTTGTGGGGAGGCAACCCCACCACGATTTGCATTGCTTTTTCCTATTTTCTGTGTTTTGTGTCGTGTTTGAGTCAGTTGCACGTTTGTGTTGAAGTTAGGTCGTCTGATCTGCCTCGGTTTGGTGTTTTCGTGCAGGGGAGTTCGAAAAATGAGAAAAAGAGATTTTTAGCCGAAAAGGGGGGAATACCTGGCGGTGACACAAAATACCTGACCGGGTATTTTTGTGTCGCGGCCGGGACCCCTTCTGTGTTCCGGGGCGCAAAAAGGGGAAAAACCCGACCTTGACTCAAAAATACCCGACCGGGTATTTTTGACTCAAGGCCGGGGGTTTTCCCACAACGTGGCACGCCTCGTTTTGAACCCCCGACCGGGTATTTTTGAGAACTGGGCGGGTATTTTTGCTATTTAAGCAAACCCCCGGTCGACACATTCTCTCTCCTCTCGTTTTTTCCCCAAAACTTCCCCTCTCTTCCCCCTCATTTCCTCTCCCCTCTCTCTTCCCTAGTCGACGCCAGCCACCGCCCGGCGGCCGCCGACCACCGCCCGCCGCCTCCACCTCCGTCGCCGGCCAGTTTCCGACCACTTTCCGGCGAGTTTTCCGGCCCGTTTTGGGAGCGGTTTCGCGCCCCTCACCCTTCTCTCGAGTCTCCTCTACGGTCTACTCTTTTTCTGGAAAATCGGACTGTAGATTGTAGGACCGAGAACTTTGATTTGCCTGGCATGTTGATTTAGAGCAGGGTGGGGGATGTCGTGGTTATGTTTGGCTCTTATGTGATGCCCAGTTGCTTGAATGGGTCGGTTATGCTTGATTCTTGCCTTGATTGCGGTTGTGTTGCTTGCGATTCAACCGTTTGTGCTTAAAACTGTTATCCCTAGGTGGTCCTTAAGTGTGGGGGAAGTGATGAACCCATACTGTTGGTCCTAACGAGTATTTTCTTGGCTCCACCTTTGGTTTGTTGATTTTGCAGGATCATGTCGCTCGATCACCCATTCGTGCAGGACTTGCGCCTGCACCCAGAGTACGCCGACCAGTTCCACAAGGTCATATGCAGAGTGCTCGAACACCATCACCATCTGGAGTGGGGGGTCTTCAAGCAGCTACACTGCTTGAACGAGATCTCCACCGCTATCAGCCACCATGATTGGCGGACGTTGCTGACCATTGACGAGCCCACCTACACAGAGCTGGTGTGGGAATTCTACACCACCTACCAGTACCGCTCCAAAGCGGCCCGGGACTCCCCCACCGGTGTGACCTTCAGGCGGGTGGCAAGCCACGACAGATGAGCATTGATGGTCTGCTATCGCGCTGGGGATCCAGTACCACCCCTACTCCCCGCACGAGGTCGAGATCCCATATCCACAGGACTGGAACCAGGATGGGTTGTACTGCCGGATAGCTAGACGCGCCTATGGGATGGACTACTTCGACTCCGGCCAGACATACGCCTGCACCCTTAAGCCGCAGTGGCACATCCTAAGCCTGCTGATCACACGCTCCATCGTCCCCAATGACACTGGTGCGCACAAGATCCCGAAGCGGGTGCTCTACAGTATGTATTCGATGGGGAACCCGGAGCACAAGTTACATTTGGGTTCTTTCGTGGCTAACACCTTCTCTCGTTGCCTCGGGAAACCCAACCATCTCTTCTGTGGTCCCCTGATCACCCGACTGGCGCGCCACTTCGAGATCGACCTGGAGGGACTCAACGGAGGAAGCTCTGGGAGAAACACCGAGACTCGCTACCTATCATATCCAAATTAATTCACATATTCCAATCAGTTTAATCCAATTCTCTACAGCCAGGATATCTCTACTGTGCTAGCTATCCCTGTCGGTAGGGATGAGCACGTGGGTGGTTAATTTGCGGATTGATATCGATCCACCTACAAATAATCCGACCCGCACGCAGTGGGTGATTGATGTGGGTGGATTGCGGATTGGTAAATCTCCCACCCACACTTATGTGGGTGGGTGGTGGGTGGATTGTGGGTCACCCACATGACCCGCATCCTATTTTTATATGACAAAATGTTGTTTCTTATAGTATCGAATATTCATAATATTTTTGAACTCCACTACAGTCTAACCATATACTTCAAAAGGTGGAGAGTAATTAATTGTTTTGACTACTATTATTGGTCATTGTGTTGTGCAATACCCATTAGATATTGGATATTGATATGCAAATTATTGTTAATAACCATTAAATATTGAGATGTAAACTATAAATTATTAATTGTATCAAAATCACAAATTATTGATACAATCTTACTAATTTGCTAAGAACTTATTATAAATGTTAGTAAAGTTTCTTAATAGCTCGTAAATAGCTCGTAAGAGAATTGCTTTGCACCTATCCGCCACCCACCCAACCCAATCCGCAGAAGTATGTGGTTGGATTGCAGATCACAATTATTCCAACCCGCTAGTAAGGGGGTGGGTCAATTTGAGACCAAAACTCACCCAACGCGCCCGTTGCCTACTCCTACCTATCGAGAATTACTACGTACTAAACAATCAATTCAAATTCTACTGTCGTAGCTCAATGAATTAATTATTTAGCCTTAAAGACATCCCAATCAAGACCACATAGCATCTTATTTAATCCACTATCGCTTCGATAAGTTCCTATGTCACATAAAATAGGTTCAGTTATTAGGGTTTCACTGCTCCGCTCTGCGCTGTGCTCGTGTGCTCGCTAGTCCTGCTGCGCTATTCTCCCCGTCGAAGTTCTGCGCGACTCTCCAATTATTTCGTCCAAAGAATTCTCTTCCGGTCCAATTATTCTCCAGTTAATTCCCTCCTCTAATTCTTTCCGGTCCATGTATATATAGTACCCCCAAAATCCTCCTCCCGAACTTAATATGTTTTCGACAATTATCAGCCATCTTACGCAGGCCACCTCTGACCTGAACTCTCGACAATCTCAAAACAAGGAACCCACGAGGACTATATCTCCTCGTTGGGGGTGCACCCCATCCCGCCGTTGAGTAATCACCATCTCCGGGCGGTCTCGAACCAGATATGCTCACCCTGCTGGTGATCATGCTGGTACAGCAGAGATTGATCCTTGCTTTTCATCATAGGATTCCTTCCCCGGCCGCGATCCGACTGTCCATCATTCTCTCCATTGTCCTGAATGCTTTTGTTCACATAAACTATCTTCCTTCTCCCTCAAAAATTATGGTGTTCATTCTCTTGTTGTAGATTCTTGTCCCCCGCTTTTTGTTGGACATGTGTTCCAAACATTTCTTTTCTTGCTGGGGGGATAAACTAGCATGTGCGTTAAAAATGACCCAGTGTACCGCAATGAAAGCAGAAGCTCGGTAAGTGGTCATACTTCAGGCTGACCCAGAAGCAGCCAATTTCCTCGCTTTCCGCTATCAATTGGGAGTGTAGAGGCTTAGTGAGGGTCAATTAACGCTTTAAACTTGACAAAATACTGCCCGTATCTTGACAGGAGAAGATGCCAGAATCTCGTACTTGACCAATAGTGGCAGCCACCACTTTTCGACCGAATTGTTGCTTGCAACAATCCTCTTTCACATCCCAGAGTAGGATACAAAAAGGGGCGATATCCAGTTGATGAAAAATCTTTTTCGTGATTCAGGGAGTCCACGAACGCAAATGTAAGATCTTGTCTTCAATAACCCATGAGGTTCTCTTCAGAACCCAGATCTTTGATTCCTCACTCGGCAACACGAACTCAAGCAAGTCGTACTGGGCCTACAACACCCGAATTTGTCCCTTCACTTTCGAGGGAACATTCAAGGCATCTTTTAGCTCCAAGGTCGTTACTCTGCTATCAGTGAACAATCTAGCCAGCAAGGTACGAGAGCTACGAAATTGAACAGATTGAACTTCCTCCATTGAGAATTGTAAAACGTGAGCTATATTTCTGGCCTGTAAAACGTTTGACACAAACGGCCGATTAGGCAAAAAAAGTACCTCAGCCAAGAGGTACGTGTAGGATATCTACGTTCACTACATGCTCGGTAGTATACGAACAAACAGTGGAAGATGGTATTTCGAGATCAGTATGGAGTAGGGGGGAACAGTAGGTTATACCTTTGCTATATTCTTTCCCGGTGCGCTGGTAAAAGGCATTTACTCCGTCCTTGACCGCCAGAATCCACTCTCTTTTGGTGTATAAGAGGAGAGTAAATGGAGACGGGCTAGGGATCTTATATGGGAGAGGAGTGATATGACCAATAGGAGGCGAATTCCGGTAGCACATGGGAGTTAGAGTTAGTTGATGGGTAGGAAAACCATCTTGCAAAGTAATAATATTTCTCTAATCTTGACGAGGGCACAAAAGAGGCCCTCCCTTCTCGCGCGAAAAATCTGGGCGGATAATTCCCCCAATTTCTCAACCAAAACCGGGGTTGTCTTTCGGTAGAGGCTAGGTTATAACACATTTTTTCGTCGGCTGATGATTGGTCATCGCCGACGACCCTTTCTTTCTCGGCGTTAGCAAGAGCATACCCCAGATCGGGGTGTACACATTTTTCCTTGATAGCAAAGTATTTGTGTCTTCAACCTTGCGCCTGACTCACTCCTACTGTCACTCTAGAAAATAGCCAAGTGTAACCACTTCCTAAAGCGTAGTATAGCGGGTTTGGGTTTTATTGTCAACCCGGGTCCTAGATGTGATGACTACTCGGTGAATTCTCGCTATCTAGCAGTGAACTTTTAGTGCAAACTCAAGCAAACAAAAACACAAGGCAAGTAAACGGTTGTTGTCAAGTCAAGAGAGGTCACCCGGATATGGTTCCCCCTAGACTGCAGTTAAGTCGGATTGCAATTTACCAAGTTCAGTTTTCATGAAAGTTATACTGCGGAAGGTTCTTAATTAGCCTGAAGTCTCGACTAAAGGTCTCCAGACCCTCTCAATCTGAGTCTCTAGCGGGCGACTAACCTCCACCGGAGTAAACAGATTGAGGCCCTAACGAACCAAACCTCCACTACCGAATTGAATTCGATACAGAATAGCGAATTGGCTCCTCGAGTAAAGTCACCAATTCGCCACCTTCGATTAAGGATACTCTATCAACCTAGGCAGATATTCTCATTCTAGGTCAAAGCAGAAACAACAGGAATTTGATCAGGATTCAAGTCATTCAATCATTCAAACCTCAATCGAATATAATCAATTCACAAACTCTGTACTTGGGTTCATACAATCAGACCTAGCATACAAATCTAGGGTTCCCCATACCCAGATGAATGGGGGAACTACTCCATAGAGAAAGAAGCAAAAGCAGATTCAGACGCGGAAATCATACTGTGAAGACGGATTTCTACTCCTGGACGGTTAATCGGCACTTCTCCAAGCTCAATCCGGGCTCCAATGGTGATGAAGATCAAGCTATGGCACTTGGGAACTCTGGTTCGTCGCTTTCTCTCTCTAGGAATCGATTTCTCTCTCAAAGACTCGTACCCCTTCGATGTTGGCCTTCTTCTTCCTTTTATCAGCTGCCTGGTCGCGATACCCGGTCGAAATACCCGGTCGGGTATTTTGGGTTTCGACCGGGTATTTCCAAAACTCGCCGTTTCATTTAAGGGAAAATCCCCGGTCACTCTCCATAATCCCCGACCGGGGATTTTAGCCATTTTGCCCAGGCCCCCCTCTGCTTCTCACGGGGCCGAAAATGATAAATACCCGGTCGGGTATTTTGCCACCTGACCGGGTATTTTCCTCCTGCAGCCCCCTTAGTCCCAACTCGGCTCCTTTCGACCCAGAAATCGTTTCTCCGCCTCGATTCCAACGCCGGGTCCTGAAATATGACATAAAAACACAACCTAGCGTGAAATCGGCTTAAAACACGAGATTCCTCATCACAAACGGCTTCAGAAAAGGGGTGAAAACATGTATAATTATCGGTCTATCAAACTCCCCCACACTTAACCGTTTGCTTGTCCCTAAGCAAACCAAGTCAGACACCAGGTAAGCTCAAAACGTTTCAATCGAGCAGGCTTCAGGGCAAATCGTATCGGCACAAAACACGTGGATCATACTGGCTTTCGATCATCAACACATGGCAACTCGAATGACAACCTAGACAACCACCACAGACGACATTCGAATGCAATAAAGTCGAGCAAAGGAAGAGTTCTCTCCTGTTCACCAACCAACTTAGACTTGACTCAATCACTTGTTCAAAACAGTCACTTCATGCACAAAGCTCAAGATATCAGAATTAAAACCGAGCAATCTAGGTCCTCACCGGGGTAAAAGAGTATAGAGAAAATGAGAAAATGAATCGCTAACTCTCGACCAGTGGGGTCAGGACAAATTGATGCGAAAAATGCGCATGCTTAGTCTCTCAATCCCTAACGTCTCTTCACCATGAATGCAGCCTCTAAATGCTAGAGTTCACAAAAAGGGTGTCACCACTAACTAATCCGGAGGTCTTAGACACAGGTTCAAATGACTGGCTAGGGTCTTGGACATGGGGAAAAGGCCTTTTAAGTGGTGGCAGTTATAGCACAAGGTTCCACATTTCCAAACCCGACAAAACCATAATCAAGCAAACCAGTAACTTTCGTCCCGCTATTCTGGATTAATCAAATTTTTCAGGTCACAAGAGCGAAGGAGGTTATATGAATGCTAGCATTTCCAAGCCAGACTGCTAGGAAACATTACTTAATGGGCACTATTCAGAATTCTGGTGGTGGCTCTCTTTTGCTTTCATTTTTTCTTTGTTTTTTCTTTATTTTTTTTTCATTCATCATTTAAGAGAACCACCACCTCTGCACATTTTTCAAATACACGCCCAACTTTTAAGCACTACCTCCACCCCTCACATTACATTTAGCAGAAACAGCAGAAAACATGCAAAAACCACTCTGTGGAACCTTCTACAAGATGCAAAGGGTGATTTTTCGTTTTAGACCGAAAGAAAGGATAACACACGGCTCAAAGGGGCTGACTAGGGGGTATGACACATCAGGACAGTCAGTTTGGTCGTGGGCTAATCCTATGCCTCCATCATCTTAGCTAGTGACTACGTGAATGCTACATTTCATGGAAGAGGAATCTATCGCACAAGAAAGAAACGAGCAGGCTCAAATCTCACATGGCTACCTATATGCTCTATCTCACATTCTGATTTCCTGAACTAGATGCATAAATGACTGTCAAAAACAAGTGATCAAATGCAGGTCGCAGTTGGTAAGCAAACAGTTAAAAATTGACCCCCTACACAACTCTACTGCGCATCTCAGTCATCGTAATAGGCTGTCTTAGTCACACTCAAGTTGTCACGCATCGATTCAAAAGCCATTCAATCTACTAATCACATCCACAGTGCCAATACGATCAATCATCAAGCAAACAGCATTGCTTGGAGCCCTCAAATCTCGAGATTTGGACAGTGGACTAGGCTCCAAGCACACAAACAGATCGGGTGCAGTCAAAAGATACACATCATCCCCCCCACACTTAAGTTCGACATTGCCCTCAATGGAGAATAGGAAAGGGAAAGGGGAACGATGTTACCGGTATGGACGGACTGCAGGAGACTAGAAGTGGACCAGTCGAGTGAAGCGGACTAGAGAGGGACCAGTCTGGAACAAAGCACAGCTAAAGGGGAACCGGAGAGCTCAAACACAATATGTTAGGTCCAATGGTCAGCCCAATAATACATCATCCAAAACAAAGGAAAACAAACCAAAACCAAACCGGTTTACAATCCGACTCAAAACACAAGAAAGAAAGTCAAACCGTGGTGGGGTTGCCTCCCCACAAGCGCTTCTTTACCGTCTTTTAGCTGGACGCCCATGGTGGATACTCAGGGAGGTGCAGGAACAGGTGCCTCCAAGAGCGGATCCACGTCGCTCTTGAGGTACAGCTTCAGGTTGTGGCCATGCACCCGACGGATGCGACCACCATCATCGGTCAGCTCGACCTGGCCATCCGGCAAGATGCAGGCGAGTGAGTACCCGGACGGCCAGGGTGGTCGTGGTGCAGGGGTTGGGACCAGCTCATAGTGGTCTCCACCTTTCTTCCGAGTATGCCTAGGCACCTGCTGCTTCGGTCGCCACTCCTCTTTGACCTTTTTATTCGGTGGTGAGGCCGAAGGGGGCGGCAGCGAAGGAATGAGAGGGGGGTCCTGCAAAATGGGAGATGCAGACGGATACACGACATGCTCGTGTACCGGGTCAGAAATAGCATGCACGGGTGTGACAGCAATCATAGCACAGTGATCGAATTCAGTCACAGCAAAGGTAGCCTGTTCATTTCCAGCACGCAGTATCAGTTTACCCTCATGCACATCAATAAGTGCCTTGGCGGTGGCAAGAAATGGTCTCCCTAGAATCAAAGGCACATCCACAACATCATTTATATCCAGAATAACAAAATCAACAGGATATGTGAATGCACCCACTTTAACAAACAGATCCTCTATGATACCCCTAGGATGCACAACGGAACGGTCAGCTAGCTGAATGCTCATCCTAGTAGGGCTAAGGTCACCTAGGTCTAGCTTTTTGAACAGTTTATAGGGCATGACATTAATACTAGCGCCTAGGTCCGCCAAGGACTTTCCTACATGCAAGCTGCCAATAGTAAGAGGGATAGTAAAACTCCCTGGGTCATTGCGCTTTTCGGGCAGCTTGTTCTGCAAGACAGCAGAACATTCCTCGCTCAGCAGCACTGTCGAGAGATCCCCAAGTTTCTTCTTGTTGGTGAGGAGATCTTTCATGAACTTTGCGTACTTGGGCATCTTCGACAGTGCCTCCACAAATGGTACGCTGATGTTGAGCTGCTTCAACATTGCCATAAACTTGGCAAACTCAGTCTCCAGCTTGTCTTTGTGTAGGCGAGTGAGGAAGGGAAGCTGGGGTACGTGCTCCTTAACCACTGATTGTGGCTTGGGAGCAGGGGCTTCCTTCTCCACCCGCACTTCTGCATCATCGACTGGAAGTGCTGAAGCAAGTAGTGATTCCTCCTGCCTGGTCGGGGCAGGATCAGTCGATGTGAGCCTGCCACTCCTGGTGAAGATGGCATCCAGCTGCTCGTGCGGCTCCCGTGGATTGGGGATGGTGGTGGCAGGTAGAGTCCCCGGGGCCCGGGCAGTAAGTTGGCGCGCTAGGGCACCGACTTGGTGCTGTAAATCTTGCAGAATAGCACCCTGGTTCCTCTGTCCGGCCTCCAGAGAGGCTATGCTCTGGTCCACCCTCGTGAAATTTGCCTGCCTGGTGGTCATGAATGCCGTCAAAATATTCTTCATATCAGCCATCTGATTATCTGCAGCTGCGGCTGCTGGAGGCTGAGCAAACTGGCGCTGGGGCTGCTGGAATGACTGCCCTTGCCTAGGCTGGTAGGGCTGCTGCTGTGGTGGTGGCCCCTGCCTAGCCTGGAAGGCCTGCCTCTGCTGAAAACCACCTGCTGGTGCTGGAAAACCAGGTGGTTTGTTGGTGTTGCTGCTCCAAGAAAAATTGGGATGCTGGCGCCATCCCTCATTGTAGGTACTGCTGTATGGGTCCAGGCGCCGAGTATTGGCGATGAAGTCCACCTGCTCTTGGGGAGTAGAGGACTCCCTCATAGATTGACAATCCTCCACCAGGTGATTTGGGCTCTCACACCACTGACACTGAGCTACTGGAGGCGTAGCTACACCTCGGCCCGGAAGAAGACTGTTAGGCTGCTTCAGTGTCTGCACCAACTCAGCCACCTGCTGCTCTAACACGGACCTGGCTTCCATAGCATGCGCACCCCGGTCCCGGGAATTCCTGCCTCTGTTGTTCTGTCCCCAAGAATGATCTCGGGCAGCCAAGGTACTGATCATCTGGTTCAGCTCGGGTGGAGTCTTAGTAAGGACATCCCCTCCTGGGCATAGAGACTCAATCACCCTCTGGCTGTCTGGAGTGAGGGCACTGTAGAAGTTCCCCACTGTGAATGCATCGCTGAAGCCATGATGGGGACACTGCCAGAAGTATCCCATGTACCGCTCCCATGCATCACGAAGTGACTCATCTGGCTCTTGGCGAAAGTGAGTGATCTCCCGCTGAATCTCTGTAGTCTTCGATGCCGGATAGTACCGGTGCACGAACTTGTCAGCCAGATCGTCCCAAGAGGTGATGGACAATGGGGGCTGGGTCTCCAACCACCTCTTAGCATTCCCCGCCAGAGAATGGGGGAAGAGGTGAAGGCGGATTGCGTCATCCGGGACACCGTTCAGCTTGAACCCGTTTGTCAGCTGCAGAAAACGGGAAAGATGGGCCTGGGCCTCCTCATCCTTCAGGCCATGGAACTGGATAGAGGATGTAATGAGTTGAATCCAGCATGGCTTGATCTCGAAGTTGTTTTCTGGAATCGGCGGATAGAGGATGACCGGGCGGATGTCAGCAATCCGCGGAGTGTAGTAATACTCCAAGGTGGGACCCGGTGGTGGTAGATGATGATGGGCCCCAGCTCCCTGGGGATTTGGGTCGTTCCCCAGGATCTGGTTCTGAGGAGGTGGGTTCTGATCGCCTTCCATCTCGTACTCGTCCTCGGATTCGCTGCTCAATTGGCCGTCTCTGCGCTCCACCGTAGCCAGTCTAGCTCGCTATTGTCCCCGAAGTTGTTTGCAGGTGCGCTCGATCTCAGGATTCAACGGCAGTAAACCTCCCGACTGGCTACGGGTCATGCACTATCTGCACACAATCAAGCAATGCAAACCCGTGAAGGCACAAGTGGGAAAGAACAAACACTCAATGCGAAAATGAAAATGCTAAAGTAACAGAAATCACTTTTCTTCAACAACCTAGCCGTCCCCGGCAACGGCGCCAAAAACATGACTCACTCCTACTGTCACTCTAGAAAATGGCCAAGTGTAACCACTTCCCAAAGCGTAGTATAGCGGGTTTGGGTTTTATTGTCAACTCGGGTCCTAGATGTGATGACTACTCGGTGAATTCTCGCTATCTAGTAGTGAACTTTTAGTGCAAACTCAAGCAAACAAAAACACAAGGCAAGTAAACGGTTGTTGTCAAGTCAAGAGAGGTCACCCGGATATGGTTCCCCCTAGAGTGCAGTTAAGTCGGATTGCAATTTACCAAGTTCGGTTTTCATGAAAGTTATACTGCGGAAGGTTCTTAATTAGCCTGAAGTCTCGACTAAAGGTCTCCAGACCCTCTCAATCTGAGTCTCTAGCGGGCGACTAACCTCCACCGGAGTAAACAGATTGAGGCCCTAACGAACCAAACCTCCACTACCGAATTGAATTCGGTACAGAATAGCGAATTGGCTCCTCGACTAAAGTCACCAATTCGCCACCTTTGATTAAGGATACTCTATCAACCTAGGCAGATATTCTCATTCTAGGTCAAAGCAGAAACAACAGGAATTTGATCAGGATTCAAGTCATTCAATCATTCAAACCTCAATCAAGTATAATCAATCACAAACTCTGTACTTGGGTTCATACAATCAGACCTAGCATACAAATCTAGGGTTCCCCATACCCAGATGAATGGGGGAACTACTCCATAGAGAAAGAAGCAAAAGCAGATTCAGACGCGGAAATCATACTGTGAAGACGGATTTCTGCTCCTGGACGGTTAATCGGCACATCTCCAAGCTCAAGCCAGGCTCCAATGGTGATGAAGATCAAGCTATGGCACTTGGGAACTCTGGTTCGTCGCTTTCTCTCTCTAGGAATCGATTTCTCTCTCAAAGACTCGGACCCCTTCAATGTTGGCCTTCTTCTTCCTTTTATCAGCTGCTTGGTCGCGATACCCGGTCGAAATACCCGGTCGGGTATTTTGGGTTTCGACCGGGTATTTCCAAAACTCGCCGTTTCATTTAAGGGAAAATCCCCGGTCACTCTCCATAATCCCCGACCGGGGATTTTAGCCATTTTGCCCGGGCCCCCCTCTGCTTCTCACGGGGCTGAAAACGATAAATACCCGGTCGGGTATTTTGCCACCTGACCGGGTATTTTCCTCCTGCAGCCCCCCTAGTCCCAACTCGGCTCCTTTCGACCCAGAAATCGTTTCTCCGCCTCGATTCCAACGCCGGGTCCTGAAATATGACATAAACACACAACCTAGCGTGAAATCGGCTTAAAACACGAGATTCCTCATCACAAACGGCTTTAGAAAAGGGGTGAAAACATGTATAATTATCGGTCTATCAGCGCCTGTGTTATTGTTTCCTTGTTAGTTTGCTTGTTTCTTTTTGTTTCCTCTTGGATCAATCCTCTTGATCCTTTGTGTTGTCTTTTGGACTCCTTCTCCCCCTGTACCTCTTTGCTCTTGTCTGGTAATTTTAATTTTCACCATTATAAAAAAAAAACACAATACCTATCATACTTATCTTCCATGGTGACATGGGCAGGGGTATATTCAATATCATCGACTTCCGACTTGATTGACGAGGGGAGTCTAAACCACCATGCCATCATCGATGACCGTTTCTATCTTTTAGGCCTGTCACCGGTTAATAACTCAAGGTCTTGAATCCCGATCTCTGGTTTTCTTTTCTTGGTCCATTGCTTAGATGTTTTACTGTGATCCTCCCGAAAACCACGTTAACCACCATGGTTTATGTTCGTGAGGACCCTCATTTCCTTCTAATTGAAACTTGGACCGTTGATCGAGTCCACATGCCGTTTGAAGGAGCTTTGCTTCCAGCTCGACTGTTGGTTTATTATGCAAGTGACAAACAGCGAGTAGATCCCCGCTAGCAATGCTCAGCCCGCCATATGAAGAAGGTTGAAGAGAGAAGGGAGAGCACCTCCCATTTTTTTGTTGTGTATGTATAGCACACTAGTTTAGGAGTAGTTCATCTGTTGTGATCTTAACAATTCTATTCCAAGTTGATGACAATAATAAAAATATGACTGTACTGGTTGAACCAGGTTAAAGGTAGTTTTCCTCATTGTTAGAAATAATACTCGGGGAGAAATAGAACTCTCCAAGTCCATTTTATTAGGCTTAAGTTATTTACACGATTACATATAGAAGATATATGTAGGGATGTAAATAGGGATGGCAATTTTACCCAAAATTATGGGTATTCCTTAATACAACAGAATTGGGTTGGTTATCAAACCTAAATATAATACAAATGGGTAAAGTTTGATAAGTTTATACTCAAACCACTTATTTGGGTAGGGTTGGTTTTTTAATCAATAAATTTGGGCTATATGCATACCATGTAAATTACAGTTTGGTATCTAAACTTAATAAATAAATCTTTAGATTTAGTGATTAAATTTTTTTTTTTTTGCATATTAGTCCTCAAAATATCGATGAAAAATAACATTTTAATACGTAAAAAATTTATTTTAATAGTTTGATACCTAAATTTTTATGTTTTCACAAATAGGTCAAATTTTGTATGTAGTTAAAACAACCTCATGTAAATGGACATCCATACTCAATCCATGTCCATTTAGAGCATGGAAGCAATACTCGTACCATACCCAAAGCCTTTTACAAAACCTCAAACCCACATAGGCTTCACCCATACTCTATGCATAATTAATTGGTTTACTTGGATTTAGGTAAAATTACTCATGGGTCGATAATTTTCATCCATAGATGTAGGATAATCTTAATTACAATGTAGTCATACAATTACATAAAGGCATTTATACTTTGACATGTTACTAATAGGCCAATTGAACTTTGTCAGACCATTTCCATTTAGATGCTAGAGAGTAAGAGTCTAGCACCCAATGCTCTCCAACTAAAACCCAAAAGAGCCAAAAAGCAATAAATCATCATCCCAAAAATCAAGTCTTGCTCACAAAATGACAAGGGGGGCTAGACCAGTCTATCTCTACCAATAGTCCATCGAGAAACACGCAAGGAGAGGGAGAGGAGGAACACGTGCGTGCCTGTTGGTAAGTCGTCCCCGTTTTCGCTTCACACACACAATGTGCATGGCTACAGATGTGATCTGGCCGTTGTTAACACAATCATTTTCCAAATCGAGGAAGTCACACTAGCTGGCTGGGAGCAAAGGAGTCAAAATCGGGATTTTACATAAAATCGAAAAATGGGGTATAATCGAAATCGTAAAATCGTGGGATTTTAAGGTCCATATAAAAATGAAGACAGGATAATATTAGTAAGGAAAATCATGAATAACACAAAAGCACATAACACTTACAATGATAATTTTTCAAGGTTAATGTTCCAGTTTATCAAGGTTAATGTTAAGAGGTGGTGAATCGATGATGATTAATACGTTGATGTGAATTGATTTTAGTCGATGGTGGTTAGTGTGAGAGAACTAGATGATGTTTGTGGAGGAGAAGAAAAATATGTGTAATTTTGCAAATTTAGGGGAAAATAAGTAAAATTGACTCAAAGATTTGAATCGTAAATCGTAAGATTTTAAACATTTAAATCGTGGATAGTGTAGAATTTTAAGTCCATAGATTTATAGTGAAATCAGAATCGGAATAGATAAGTAAAATCATAAAAGCATAGGATTTTAGGATTTAAATCGAGATTTTGACTACTCTGACTAGGAGTAGTGGCCTTTGAAAGCTGAAGCTGCCGTGAACTGCCAGTTCAATGAAAGGTGGCTTGACTCTAACTACACATCCCAATCGAAGGCCAAGTTTAACCAAGGACCGGGTGTAGCATAAGGTAAGTAAGTAATAAAATTATTGAACCATGTGATGTGATTCGGCACAAGCCCCAGACCCCGACCGACATCATCAAAATCCCCGACCGGGAAATCCAAATAGGAGACCGAGTAATGAGGTCAGAAGCATCCCCGCCCAATGTTGTAAAATACCCGAACATGTATTTTGTCCGGATTTTTGGTCCTTTCGAATTTTGTTACCTTTTTCGTTTAGGATTCTTTTCCTTTATGGTGTTATCATTAGGTTTATTTTCCATACCTATTTAAAAGGTTGTAAGCCACGAATTGTAGTAGATTGTTGAGATTTTCATACTTTTGATAATGGAAAATAATATGCTCTGGGATATCAAAGAAGTCATACTCATAAAGATGTGAATAATCTGCTCTAGGATATCAATCTTCACTCTTGGGGATGCAATCTGGGCTTCAATGGTGAGAAATCCACCCTAAATAGATCCTAGGGTTTGTTCTTCGCACTTTCTCTCTCTAGAAATCTGTTTTTTGCTCAAAAAGTAGAATCCCCTCTCCAAAACCCGAAATTTGGTTAAAATGCAGCTGCCCGCGATTGCACGGTCAGGTCGCACGGCAGTGCAACCTCCTTAGCTGCCCGTGCACGCAAAAACGCAACGTTTGAATTAGTTCAGCGAGGGGGGTGCACATCCATTGCACGACCCGTGCAATCTGAGAGTCTGGCCGTGCAACTTCTCAAATAATTCATCACGGCCAGAAAATAAGTCTTGCACGGCCATAGGAAAACAATGTCAGGTCGTGCGAAGTCTCAGTAAATCCCACTGACTCGACTCTACTGTCACTCTAGAAAATGGCCAAGTGTAACCACTTCCTAAAGCGTAGTATAGCGGGTTTGGGTTTTAATGTCAACCCGGGTCCTAGATGTGATGACTACTCGGTGAATTCGTATTATCTAGCAATGAAACTTTAGTGAGGTTCTAAACTAACAAGCAAGCAAAGTAACTAAAACGGTTGTATTCAGGTTAAGAGAGGTCACCCGGATATGGTTCCCCCTAGTCTGCAGTTAAGCCGGATTGTAATTACCAAGTTCGATTTCTATGATAGTTATACTGCGGAAGGTCCTCAAACAGTCTGAAGTCTCGACTAAAGGTCTTCAGACCCTCTCAATCTGAGTCTCCAGCTGGCGACTAACCTACACCGGAGTAAACAGATTGAGGCCCTAAGAACGAAACCTCCACTACCGAATGCAATTCGGTACAGAATAGTGATTGGCTCCTCGACTAAAGTCACCAATTCACTACCTTCAATTAAGGATACTCTATTAACTTAGGCAGATATTCTCATTCTAGGTTAAAGCAGAAACAACAGGAATTTGATCAAGATTCAAGTCATTCAATCATAAAACCTCAATCGAATATAATCAATCACAGAATCAATACTTGGGTTCATACAATCAAACCTAACATACAGAACTAGGGTTTCCCATACCCAGATGAATGGGGAAACTACTCCATAGAGAAAGAAGCAAAAGCAGATTCAGACACGGAAATCATACTGTGAAGTTGGATTCCTGCTTCTGGACGTTTAATCGCACTTCTCCAAGCTCAAGACGGGCTCCAATGGTGTTGAAGATCGATCTATGGCGCTTGAGAACTCTGGTTCGACGCTTTCTCTCTCTAGGTATCGGTTTCTTTCTCAAAAACTCGGAACCCTTCAATGTTGACCTTCTTCTTCCTTAAATCAGCTGCCTGGTCGCGATACCCGGTCAAAATACCCGGTCGGGTATTTTGGGTTTCGACCGGGTATCTCTGCAGCGCACCGTTTCACTAAAGGGGGAAATCCCCGGTCCAACACCAAAATCCCCGACCGGGGATTTAACTGCTGTGCCCGGGCCCCCCTCTGCTTCTCGGGCGCCCAAAAGTGGTTAATACCCGGTCGGGTATTTGGCCAACCGACCGGGTATTTTCCTCCTTCAGCCTATTCGTCCCAACTTTGCTCCTTTCGACCCAGAACTCGCTTCTCCGCCTCGATTCCAACGCCGGGACCTGAAATATGACATAAACACACAACCTAGCGTGAAATCGGCTTAAAACACGAGATTCCTCGTCACAAACGGCCTCAGACTAGGGGTAAAAACATGTATAATTATCGGTCTATCACCCACACGACCAAAATGGTCACTTGCACGGCCTGTACCGCCTTGCCCGCGCAAAAGGGTGATGCACGGCCGTGCTCTTTCCCGTACTGGCCGTGCAAGTCGTCTGCTGTCCATCGCTCATTCCTTCTTCGCCCAATCGACCCGAAACTCATGCTCAAACATGCATTCACGCATTAGGACCTGAAATGTAATAAACAAGAACAACCTAGCATAAAATCGACTCAAAACCAGAGATCCGAGCCTCAAACAGTATAAGAATGGTGGACAAAAACATGTGTAAATATCGAGTCATCAAATCCCCCACACTTAACTGTTTGCTTGTCCCCAAGCAAACCTGACTCGAACCAATGCATCTCTCTAGACCTTTATAACAACAAACAACCTCGATCATCGGTTCAGGATTTTCTAGATCATTTAGCAACTTACGAGGCCAACTGGTCTTCTAAGACGTCCCCTATCTCTCTCAATGCGAGCCAGGATCATGAGAAGCAGTGGAACAAAGAAAGTCAATTCATGGATAAAGAGACTAACGGAATTTAACGACCAAGGAATCTTCGTATCCGGTGCTCTTTCATTTCATCTCACTTGTTGGAACCCCCTTTTCATTATTATTTGTTTCTTTTTCTTTTGTTTTACTTTGTTGGGGTTCCAACTGCAGTTTTTATGCGCGGTCGCCCCTTATTAGGCGAGCAAGAGCAATTTTTTTACATCTGTCGCTCGCTAGAGTACTTTTAATTCCTATTCCCCACTTCGTGTGGAGGGTCAATGAAATTAAGGGGGATCAGAAGCTCTATCTGTGCCCTTAAAAACACATCCTCGAGTAGGCAAACCGTTCAATTGGTGGAATTTTTACTTGTACTAGAGATGACTTAGCTTCACCTTGTAGGCCTACCCCACTAAGGATCACTAAAATCTCTTTCAAAATCCGATTTTGTTAAATGAATGGTGCCACACACATTGGGCTTACCCCATGTTTTCAAAAATTTCAAATTTTTGACATGGAGGACCAACTACTTTTTCATTTCACACTTGAGAACTGTTTTTCGATACACGAGTCCACAACACAACATAAGGAGAGTCATCAATACCACATGAATCAACAATCCTAGATCCACTAGTTCACATAATCAACCGGCACAACAGAGAGACAGATTGAAAAATCTTATACTTCAACATCCTCCATAGTGCTACAACTACCTCCCTAGGTTGCGTATCACCATAAAGATTGTCAATTCAAAGCATACTAAGCAGGTTATTGCACGGAACATTACTTGGAGTCCTCAATTCATCAAATTGGACAGTGGACTAAGCTCCAAACACACAAACTCATATATGCAATCAAAGATAAACACCCCCACACTTTAGCACGACATAGCCTCAATGGAGGAGAGGGAAAGATAAGGGGAACGATATTACAGGGAAAACGGACTGCCGGGGGACTGGAAATGGGACCAGTCATCAGGGGCAGGTTGGAAGGTGGACCAGTGGAAAGGAACCAAGCTAGAGTCATCAATACACAGTGGGTGATAGAAACCATAGTTCCAATTGGAAAAACCAAAAAGACACAAAAGAAAAACAAATCGTGGTGGGGTTGCCTACCCACAAGCGCTTCTTTTACGTCTTTAGTTGGACACAGAGGGTGGATGCTCAGAGGGGTGTAGGAACAAGGGCCTCCAAGAGCGGATCCACATCGCTCTTGAGGTACAACTTCAGATGTTGGCCATGCACACGACAGGTGTGACCACCAACACTTGTCAACCTGACCTGGCCATCCGACAGGATGCAAGCGAGTGAATACTCGGATGGCCAGGACGGTCGTGGCTGAGGATCCGGGACCAGCTCATAGTGTTCCCCACTCCTCCTTGATCTTTTCTTTTGGTAACGGGGTGGAAGGGAGTGGCGGCGAAGGTATGGGAGGAGAGTCCTACAAAACGGAAGGCACACAAGGATACACGACAGACTCGTGCACATGGTGAGAGACAGCATGCAAAGGCGATAAAGGAGACATAATATTAGCAATGTAAAATGTTATCTGCTCCTCACCATCCCTCAACAACAGGGTCCTATCATGCACATCTACCTAGTATAAGGGACACTTCTGCATCCTCATTGATGTTTAAGGAAAAAAATCCGCAGGATAAAAGAATCTGCCAACCTTAACTTGGAGGTCTTCCACTATGCCTATAAGATGAACTATGGATCGGTCAGCTAATTGATTACTCATCCTACTGGCACTGGGTTCACCTAGGCCTAGTTTCTTGAACAGTTTATATGGTATAACATTGATACTAGCGCCTAGATCCGCCAATGACCCCTCTACATGCAATTTACCAATAGAGCACGGGATAGTAAAACTACATGGGTCCTCTAGCTACTAGATCCAACAGTGGACATCTCGCTCAACTTCTTCTTCTTAGAGGAGATCTTTCAGGAACTTCGCATACTTAGGCATCTGAGATAATGCCTCCCGGAAGGGTACTTGAACATTCAGCTTCCCAAGCATGGACATGATGTTCCCGAACTCTGCCTCAAGCCGGTCTTTTTGCACCCTGGTGGGAAAAGAGAGCTTAGGCTTATATTCAGCCACTACTGGCTGGGCTTTGGGGCCCGAACCTCTGGCTCCTTTTCCTACACCAGATCTTCTTCCGGCTCCGGGGTGATCTTTGGCACCTTCTTTGCACTCCTCGATGGTGCATCCTCATTCACAATCCCACTTCTCAGCATGATGGTGTGCAACCCCTCCTTATTATTTATGGGATTCAGCAGGGGTTGGCCAGGAAGTGTGCCATCCGGTCTGGAAGCAAGGGCATCTGCCAGGTGCCCGATTTTGGTGTCCATATCTTATACGAGTGCTTGTTGGTCCCTCTGGCTAGCTTCAATCTCCATGAATTTGCCAGCAGCCACCTCCATGAATTGCTCCAATTTATTGAACTTCTGGGTACTAGTGCTGGCCAAGGTGGTCACTAGATCCCTTAGTTCTCACAAGGGATCGCCTGGTGCTGGGACTAATGGAGATGCACCAAGCTTCTGGTACTGTTGCTATGGGGGCTATGGGAAAGCATGCCCCTGTATGGGCTGATAAAATGGTTGCTGCTGCATCGCCTGCTGCTGCCCTGTCCCGGAGATCATCCCATTACGATCCATAGCTGATACCAGCTTCGAGACAACCTACACCAACTCATATGACTAGGTGGCTACAGCATGCACACCCCAGCCTGTTGCTCTCCTCGATCTCCTAGAAATTCCCCAGTCATATCCCTTCTCAGTCATCTCTTCAAAGAGCCAATTCAACTGCGACGGCATCTTGGTCAGCATGTTCCCGCCGCAAACCGAGTCAATCAGCTACTTGTCTTCTAGGAAGAGGGCGTGGTAGAAGGTGCCCACCTTGAAGGCATCATTGAAACTATGATTGGGACACTTTAGGAAGAGACTGGTTATCTCTCCCAAGCATCCTGAATGGTTTCACATTCCTCCTGTGCAAAATGAGTGATCTGCTTCTGCAAGTCCGCTGTCTTTAATGGAGGATGATAGCGGGTGAGAAACTTGTCCACCAGGTTGGCGAACGTAGTGATCGATCCCGGAGGGCGAGTGTCCAACCACTCCTTGGCCTTCCCCTCTAGAGTGAATGGGAAGTATCTCTACTGGATGGCATCGGCAGGGACCCCATTTATCTTGATTCCATCGATCAGCTCGTGGAATCGCCGTAGGTGCAATCCTTTCCACGGAATACCACCGAGCCATGCAACATGGTGATGACAGAGGTACTCACCTCAAAGTTGTTGGCAGCAACTTGAGGGTGTTGGATGGGGGACCTCATGTCTGCGGCTCTGGCAGTCTAGTAGTATCCCATGGTGTGCTCCTCGGGGACAACCGCATTATCATTTGCTGGATCTCCCATTTCTTCTTCCTTGGTGATGTGCAGTTGCTCCAAAGCTTCCTCCACAGCCATTCGTGCCTTCAAAGCACGCTTGAAGTTCCTACTAGTCCGTTCAAGCTCTTGGTCTAACGGCAATAGATCTCCCGACTGGCTACGGGTCGTGCACTACCTGCACACAGATGGCAAACACAACCTGGAAGGCACACAAGTGGAAGAGAGAGAATGCAGTAAAGAAAATGCTAAAGTAACAGACTTGACACGCTATGAAACAACATCAAACTACGACCAAGTATAATCGCAGTTCATAAATGTAGAATAGTGGTAAGTTTAATTTATCAACCCAGGGACTAAGTGAGTGAAGTTGAATTCAAACTAAATAGAAAGAATACAATAAATTGTTCGGTTTCCTGAAGCAAGAGAAGAATCACTCGGGAATGAGTCCCCCTAACTCCTTAGTTAGGTCCAAGTTGTAATTTTCTTTGGCTGATTTACTGTTGATTAAACTGCAGAAGATTCGACAGTAGCTTGGAATCTCTTAAGCTGACCAACCCCTCTCAGTCAGACTAACCGGCAGGAGACTAGCCTTCACCGGGATAGACTGCTAAGGAAATTAACCCAGAACTCCACTACTGGAATTGGATCCAGTACAAAGCAGTGAATCGACTAACTCTCGTATAATCAATTCACTACTACCGATTGAAGAAGCTCTAACAACCTATTCAGATTCTATCTATCACAAGTTAAAGCATAAATCAAGAGAAGTTAGTTAGGGGGAAACAAATCCCGAGTGAAACTTCTCACCAAGAGTTTCAACCCCTTTTACTTTTCAAGCCTTGCACTTTTAATTATATATTGTAGAGATTCTTTCAAACTTCATTCCGCTAGATAATGTTTCAAACAATTGAAGTAGGGGTACATGGACCGGCCCGAGTTGATATTTAAACATTCTTGCCCTATATGGCACCCATTTAAGGTTTATACTTGGGCCTTAGGTGGGATTTAAGTGTGAAATTCGGAGAGAGTCAAAGGATATGGAGAAGATGTTGGCTGCCCTATTTCAAGCAACGATCGTTCGTGATAATGAGAAGGTGCAACAGAGTAAAAGTTATGAGGTGGAGAAGGAGGTGAATCTGGAATTAGAGAAATCATCGATCAACTATTCAGAACTGCAGAATGAAGGTGGAGATTTCTACGAGATGGTCATGGTGGAAAGGGAGCAGATGGTTTATCACTATCCTTTTTATGATGTTTTTTATTTAAGGCTCTCCAAGCGTTGAGGTCCGTCACTGCTTAACAAAGAACAACGACCGCTGAATTTGCAAAATGGGAGTGAGGCTTTTATGGAGAGGAGCAGGGATGTAATGTTCATTTTTCTGTGGATAATTGTCTTTTCTGTCACTGGAAGTACAGGAAGAAGAGACAAAGAGACGGTGAAACCGACTGGAGGACTATAGAGAATTTCATTTGAAAGACAGGCTCGAAAGCCTTGAGGGCAAAACTTCTTGAACGGGGAGGGACTGATGTGATTTTGCACTAGCCCCAGACCCAACCGGCATCATCAAAATCCCCGACCGAGGAATCCAAACATGAGACCGGGTAATGAGGTCAGAAGCACCCCTGCCAAATGATGTAAAATACCCGACCGAGTATTTTCACCGGGTTTTTGGTCCTGCCGATTTTTGTTACCTTTTTTGTTTAGGATTCTTTTCCTTTTTGGTGTTTTCATTAGGTTTATTTTCCATACCTATCTAAAGGGTTGAAAGCCTCAAATTTTAATAGATTATTGAGATTTTCAGACTTTTGATCATGGAAAAACGTTTTTTTGGTTCCTTGAGTTTTTACTCGTGGATTTTTGTCCTTGTTTTTTGGTGGATCTCCGGCATTGAAGCGAGCTCTGTATCAATTAGGTATTCCCCTTTATTGTCGTCGAGTTACTACCCTTATTTTGTTGAAGTTGCACGACAATTCCGTCCTATCCTTTATTTTTCGAGTTGTTGAGAGAAAATTCAGAAAACCCCTAAAGAGACCGAAGCTGCGCGAATTTGAAAAAAGAACCTAGGCTCTAATGAGCTAGGGATTCTTTATCACCACGGGTCTGTTGATATACCTTACTTCGACTTAAGGTTTTGTTATCTAGCTAACCAAGAATAATGATTAAACTAACTAATCTAACTACACTAACCTTACCACTACCCTAGCTAATTACTAGTTTGGAGCTCTCTTAGTTTGAATTCCCCTATTTCCATCATTCGGACCTATTTTGCATACCATCCTAGATCCATTGACTCAATTCTCTACGAATAGAAGATAGACGCCCTCGGGTATTGAACTAGAATGACGTAGCGATTAATTGGTCGTGTTCTATTCAACCTAGGGAAAACATATGCCATCAACAAATTGATCTAATCGATTCCCTCACCAATTAAACCGAAATAACATATGATAGGAAAGACCCTAATTGCCAAGAATGTGCCAAAAGGGGATTTTCTCCCTCGTAAGTAAAAAACCTACACTCATGAAATTCATGATAAACATCCATCAACTAAATAAAATAAGCAATCAACATAGGATTCATCACATAAATCAACATCAAACCAAAATCTAGAACTAGAGTTCATCAACCTAAGAGAAGGAAAGTTAATTCATAGAAAAGAGGAAAATACAAAATATGCTTAGAATCTTCAATCTTCATCTTCTGGAGGATGTTCTTCAAGCTTCAATGATGATTTGATCCTCCAAAAAAGCTCGTAGAACCCTCCCAGGTAACTCTCTCTAGAATCGTCCCTTGAGCATTTTGGGTTAAAAAATGTAGCTCTCTTACTCCAAAACCCGGTTCTATCAATTTATATTCGTAGAACGGCAAAGAACACAGTTCGGGGGTGATTCAGGTTGTGAAGTGTGCAAACCGTGATATGGGTAAAAAACATACTGTTTTGGCTATCTTTATGGTTTGGGTCCAAAGTTGGCTACCTGAAATGATCAAAAGACTTAACCAAAAATTAGTATTTTGCAATGCTCTTGGATCGCCTTCTCGATCAATTGATTCTAGTCGGGTTAAGGGCCAATTTGAGATCATATCAATGGCTATTTGACACTGACATATTCAAAACAACAACGAAAATCCTAACAACCACCACAAAAGACATTCGAATGCGGCAAAACCATGTAAAGGAAGAGTCCTCGCCTTATTCACAAGCCAATAACAACATGTCTAAACGACTCACCAATCACAGTCATTCACGCATTGAGATCAAGTCATTAGAATAAATGGCCGAGCAATCTAGGTCCTCACTAGGGTACATGATAATATGAAGAAATAATCCCTCACTCTTGACCAGTGAGGTCAGGACCATTTTGATGCAAAAGGTGTGCATACTCATACACTCAGCCCTATCGTCTCTTCGCCATGATGGTAGCCTCTAAATGCTAGATATCACAAGGATGGGTGTCATAACTAGCTTGTCCGAAGATCTTAAACTTGGGTTCAAATGACTAGCTAGGGTATAGGACATGGGGAAAAGGCTTTTTGGTTGGTAGCACATGGAACATGAGGTTCCACAAATTCAACTAGAACCTATTCACAACAACCAAAGAGCACTATTCCTAATCACAACTTATCACGAACACTATTCACAACATCCTTTCTTGGCTACAACTGTTATCAACCCTGTTTAAGCGCAAGAGGGAAGGAGGTAAACAATCATGTATGTGTTATTAAACTTGACTGCTAAGAAACATATGACTCGCTGTTACTGTCACTCTAGAAAATGGCCAAGTGTAACCACTTCCTAAAACGTAGTATAGCGTGTTTGGGTTTTATTGTCAACCCGGGTCCTAGATGTGATGACTACTCAGTGAATTCGTATTATCTAGCAATGAAACTTTAGTGAAGTTCTAAACTAACAAGCAAGCAAAGTAACTAAAACGGTTGTATTCAGGTTAAGAGAGGTCACCCGGATATGGTTCCCCCTAGTCTGCAGTTAAGCCGGATTGTAATTACCAAGTTCGATTTCTATGAAAGTTATACTGCGGAAGGTTCTTAAACAGTCTGAAGTCTCGACTAAAGGTCTTCAGACCCTCTCAATCTGAATCTCTAGCTGGCGACTAACCTACACCGGAATAAACAGATTGAGGCCCTATAAACAAAACCTCCACTACCGAATGGAATTCGGTACAGAATAGTGAACTGGCTCCTTGACTAAAGTCACCAATTCACTACCTTCGATTAAGGATACTCTATCAACCTAGGCAGATATTATCATTCTAGGTTAAAGCAGAAACAACAGGAATTTGATCAGGATTCATGCCATTCAATCATTCAAACCTCAATCGAATATAATCAATATCATAGAATCAATACTTGGGTTCATACAATCAAACCTAACATACAGAACTAGGGTTTCCCATACCCAGATGAATGGGAGAACTACTCCATGGAGAGAGAAGCAAAAGCAGAATCAGACGCGGAAATCATACTGTGAAGATGGATTTCTGCTCTTGGACGTTGAATCGGCACTTCTCCAAGCTCAAACCAAGATCCAATGGTGTTGAAGATCGATCTAGGGAGCTTGGAGGCTCTTGTTCGTCGCTTTCTCTCTCTAGGAACCGCTCTGTCTCTCAAAAACTCGAATCCCCTTCTGTTTGGCTCGGAATCCGCTTAAAAACCAGACGTTCCTGACTCGCACGGCCAGGGTGCACGGCCGTGCACATCACCATTCTGGCCGTGCACTCCTAAACGCGGCGTATCAATTAGTCGAACTTCAGCCATCTCGCACGGCCAGGATTGCACTTTGCACGGCCGTGCGTGCCCACGCACAATCCCGCACGGCCAGGATTGTATGTTGCACGGCCATGCATAGTGATGGGTTGCCCGTGCGTGCCCACGCACAATCCCGCACGGCCAAACTGGTTACTTGCACGGCCGTGCGTGGCCACGCACAATCCCGTGCGGGCCCACGCACAATCCCGCACGGCCAAACTGGTCACTTGCACGGCCGTGCGTGGCCACGCACAATCCCGTGCGTGCCCACGCACAATCCCGCACGGCCAAACTGGTCACTTGCACGGCCGTGCGGGTTGTGGGTGTGCCCGTGCGACTTCCTCAGAACCTCGCCATGCGTCCGATCCTCGTCCAATCGACCTCAAACTCGCTCCCAAGCCTCCATTCACGTACTAGGACCTGAAATATCATAAACAAGCACAACCTAGCGTGAAATCGGCCTAAAACACGAGAATCAATACCTCAAACGGAGTAAGAGCAGGGGTAAAAACATGTGTAACTAACGGTCTATGAACATACTTTTAGACTATAAACAACTTTGTGGTCACTCTCTTCTTTTCCCTCTTTATTACCTTCTTCTTCTTTTTCTTCCTTCCTTCCTTCCTTCCTTTCCTTTCTTCCTTTGTTTCTTTCTTTTCTTTTCTTCTTATTTTTTCTTGCGAGTATTCTTTGAGCTTTATGACCACATGCTCACGTTTTAAGAACTTCCTCCAGCACTCATTTTCACATTTAGCAAGACCATGCATGAATCACTATGTGGAACCTTAATAGAACACATGTAACGGGAGCTCTAAGACACAAGGATGACTCAACAATGGTGTAGACACGAAGGAAGAAAGAAAGGGTCACTCTATTGAATCTCAATTAAGCTCAAATAGCAAGAGCTGCACAAAACAAGAGTGACCCTAAGACACACAACTCAAAAGGGTTGACTAGGGGACAAAACAATAGGGACAAGTCCATTTTTGGGTCGTGGTCTAATCCTATGCCTCCATCTTCTTTGATTGTGACAACGTAAATGCTAGAAAACATGGTAAGAGGGATCTATCACACAACAACAAAATGAGCGACACTAATTGCATATGGCTACCTATATGCTCTATCATTCATTATGACTTCCCAATTTCGATGCATGGGCAATTGTGAAGGGCGAGTAATCAATCCAAAACATCCATTGGTTCACAAATACATGAGAATTGAATATTTACACATCCCTAATGCATATCTCCGTCATCATCACAGGTTGTTCTCAATTGCAAACACACCATCCATACATCAATTCTAATAACCATGAGATACAAAACAAAACACCAAAAGTACCACTACGATCATGAAAATGTTGACGTTGCTTTGCTTGGAGCCCTCAAATTTTTTTTACAATTTGGGCATTGAACTAGGACCCCAAGCATTCAAAATCACACCAATCATTCACACGCACAAGCATAATAGAATACTTCCCCACACTTAAACTCGACATTGCCCTCTCCGTCACATGGGTGCCTCATGATCCCATCTTTCGAGAGATTTAGAGCATGCCATACCATATCTTCAGCATTTTTGGACGACATGAATAATCTTTGTAGTCGTGGTTTGATGGGAAAATACCGTATAATTTTGCAGAGAATTTTCTTATCTTTGCCCTTCTTATCCTTATAAACTTTCTTCCACCTTGATTTTTTGCACGTGGGGCAAGATGTCGCATCTGCCAGCTCGGCGTAGTATAGGACGCAATCGTCCTCACATGCATCTATTTCTTCGTAGTGTAGCCCAAAAGCTTTCATAAGCTGCTTTGCTTCATAGTAATTCTTCGGAAGTGATTGCGCCATAGGAAATACAGCCCGGATATACTTGACCAACTGGGCAAATGAATTGTTACTCCAGTTATTCTCCCACTTGATTTTCATAAGGTTTGTGACGAATGATAATCTTGACACATTCGAAGCACATCCCTCGTACAACGGTGATTGGGCCTCTCCAAAAAGTTTGTAGAAATTTTGAGCTTGACCATTAGGTTCTTCCGGATTCGCTAATGGAGCCATGAGGTCGTTCATAACACCAAGCATATCATCTTCGCACATATCGTTATCTTCGCCCATATCGCCATCATCTCCATTGTCTATTTCCATGTTATCATCACCCAATTCTAGACCTTCATCGTCATCTTCTTCATCTTCGTCGACCTCGCCATGGTAAATCCATTTAGTGTAGTCGGTTCTCATTCCTTTATAAAGAAGATGTCCTTCTACCTGGTTCACTGTCATTCTACGCACATTACCACATTCCACACAAGGACACCTTATTAGACAATCATCGTCTTTAACATGGTCTGTTGTGTACTTCGCGAATTTCTCCACTCACGCAATGTACTGTGTGCATGCCCGATTCTCCAATTGTATCTAAGCTTTGTCTATGGGTTCCATACCTATAGATATGTAGAAAATTTATGTTATTAGACAATATTACAAAAAAAGTAAAACTAACTTAATTATTCAGGTAAACTAAATTGTCGATGTAGAAATAAAAACAATCCAAATTAAATCAAATGTTTATACCTTCACTATGCTTTCATATATAAAACAAAGAAACAAATTGTTAATCACATTCAATATAATTAAATTGATCTACAACTAGGAAACTTAACTACTTCCATTTTAATTCGTGTAATCACATTCAAACAAATAATAAATGAATAGTCTAATTAATATTCTTCCTTTACACAATAAAATAATAAATTAATAAAGTTAATAAAGCTTGGGGGAAAAAATAAAGTTAAGCTGCGTACAACTACATACTATATAGACACCAATAAAATAATAAATGAATAAAGTTAAACTGGAAAAAAAATTAAACAAAGACGTGGTCATTTTGAAGAGCGGAGGAACTACTTACCTTCCGTCCCTAAACCGCAGCCAATCGCCGGACCTACTCCCTCGCGTCGTTCCAGGGGTCTTCTCAATCGGCGGTGCAGTTTGGCGGTGGGGAAACGGCAACTCCGAATCAATTTCTTTGCTCTTTCAGATTGGGGAAACTACATAATCATAATCCATTTGTTCTTACTGTGATTTTATAGTGGTTTATGGCGAATTTGGGTCATGGTGGATTGATTTCTTCTTCCCCCTTTAACCCTTTTGCCGCAATTAAGAGAAACTGGACGATGAACAAACTCCATTCGTTGAACCACTTTTGATGCCATTGTATCGTTCCCTTTTCCTGTAATTTCGGAATTAAATGGTCTGCAGGGGAAGAACTGGCCTTCATATATTGCAAGGGGAAGAACACATTGAACTGATCTGCAGAAGACAGAGAGTTCTCTGCAGTTATGATTCTGTTACACAATAGTTAGATACAGAAAATTAAAACACGTACATGAATTGTGTGCAGCGTAACTGGTTTGGAATCTCCTTTACAAACAAGTTGTCCTAGGTTTGAGTTCCATCACTAACTTATTTTTTAAAAGTTGTTTTTCATTATGAAATCCACTAATCCACTGTTTCGGAAAACAATATTTCTGACCAACTATTTCTAACAAATCCATTTTAACAATCGTAAAAACGACCCGAAGGGTAAAAAGGGTACATTTCAAAAACATGTTTCCCACGACATCATAATTCGTCAGTAACGATTTACTTTTGACGATTTCTTTAAATATTATTGACGAATACGAGTTTGCTCACTAATATTGTTTTTTTCCCCGCAAGTTTTTCAAACCAACTATTCCTTAACGATGGAAAATATGTGGTCATTAAGATGGATCGGGTAGCTACATGTAGTGTGCATTTGCTCCAACCATCTTTTATTGACAACCGTATTATCACCGTCGAAAAAACTAATGATTTTTATGAGGAGTTAATAAAATCCTCGCAAATAAAATTATACCAAACAATTCTTTTCCGGGTAGATGTTTTGGCGTCACAAAAACGTTATGGACCATATGTCAATTTTTTGGGAGTCACAAACAATGATTATTTCCGACATTTTGCTTACGACGGTTAGTAATGCTATACATTATTGACGAAAATAAAAATATCGTCAATAAAAATGACACTACCTTCCTCATACATGTGAAACTCACCTTTAATGAGGAAGTTTTTCAACAGTTCTGATGAAGTTAACTATTGATTGGAAATAACATAAGTTTTTATGATGCAAAGATAGTTTTGTCACAAAAACGGTTATTTCCAACGAAAGAACAGTGTCTTCAGAAGGTTTTGGTCACTTCTGACAGTCTTTTTTGTAGCGAATGATGTTATCGGATATGGTGTGAATGTTGGTGAACGGGATTGGAGGTCGGGTGAGGTTCTGAGGAGCAAGGCAACGTCCCAACACCAAAATATCCCCAAAGGTTTTCTTATTGAAGAGAAAAGAAAACAAACCAACGGTGGTGGGGTTGCCTCCCAACAAGCGTTTTTTCGTCATGAGTCGGACAGTGATGCCCAAGTATCGGTCCACCATAAAACCTCCTTGAAATTGAGGTTCCCTTCGGCGAGGTAGTGTCTCAAGTCGCGAGCATTGGACGAGTCCATGTTTGAGGGGAAATTGAATGGTTTTGAGGCTTCAGCCACGAGACCTCTCCTTCTTTCTTCCATTTGCCCCGCACCATGTATGAAATCATCGATTGACCACCATTGCATCCACCAAAAGTGATCTTTGATGGCATACCCTTGGCTTGGCAAACAACCTGAAATGGGTACTTCTCCAAAGTGCATCGAGGTCGGGTGGAAAACTTTGGTAGCACTTGTAACTTGTAGAAGCTTCATCCACCACGACGTCGTCCTCAACTTAGACATCACTTGCATCTTCAACCTCAGCCTCCCTTCCTTCTTCCGAAATTTGTTCCTCCCCTTGGAAACAATCAAAATCTTCCTCTTCTTCAACCTCTTCTTTCTCCTTCCCATTCATGTCTTCAAGCACGGTTTGTTGGGCAAGATGTCATGCAAAATCATTGAAAGGGTTCTCTTGCTCCTCTACCCTCGTGACTTGGTCTTCAAAGTTGTTCTTGGGAAAGGGAAAGTTATGAGATTCGTCAATGAGACACTCTTGATCATCCTCACCATGGGAGCTCTCCGGGGTGAGTTCCTCTTGCTCCATATAGTTTTCATTGATCGCCCTTTCGATCCCCACTTCTTCTTCCAATGGTGAAAAGCGATGAGGTGCATAAGCTTTTGCAACCTTCTCTTCTAGTGTCAAACCTGGTGGAGGGAGGGGTGGAAAATCCTTTTTGCAGCATACGCTTTCAAAATTCTCCATGGCAAACTCCAACTTGGACTTTTTTCTGGGTTGTATAAGATCCAAATTCAAGCACCCTTCGTTGGTACCTCGGGAAAACAGCTCCATCATGAGCTCCAATTCTCTTTTTTTTTCTCCGATTGTGGATTGGCGCATGGTCTTGATGAATGTCCCGTGGAAGGCTTCATGACCAAATCCTACATGGATTTCTCCTCGGTTTGTGGAGGGAAGTTTTCTTAGTATGTGTAGGCGCCCTGATATCCCCATGAGTATGTTTGTTCTTCTTGGAAGTTTTCACCCTCTTGATTGTTCCATGAAGCTTTTGGGGTACCCCTACATGTTGTAGAAGTCATTATGATCCATGATTCAACCTAAAAACACAAAAACACAAAAAGAAAATCAAACAAAAACAAATCACGTCTAAAAATGAAGAGTAGGTCAACTAACACAATACAAAACACAAAACTGATTAACTAACAACCTAAAGCTCTTTTTGATAACCTAGAATGTTCCTCGACAACGCCACCAAAAACTTGGCTCGAATGCAACTACACATCCCAATAGCAGACCAAGTTTAACCAACGACCTGGTGTAGCATAGGGTAAGCAAGTAATTCAATTATCGAACCATGAGTCTCTAAATATACCTTACTTCGGGTTAAGGTTTTGTATCTAGCCAACATAGAATAGTTATTAAGCTAAATAATCTAACTACACTAACCTAACTACTACCCTAGCTAATTACAAGTGTGGAGATCTCTTAGCTTGAATCCCCCTAGTTTCATCATTCAGACTGATTTTGCATACCATTCTAGCTCGATCGACTCAAGTTCTCTACCAATAAGAGATAGACTCCCTTGGGTATTGACCCCGAATGGTATAGTGATAAATTGGTAGTGTTGTAGTAAACCTAGGGAAAACATATGCCATCAAGAGATCAATCTAATTGACTCCATCAGCGATTAGCCCGGAATGACATATGATACGAATGACCCTAATTGCCAAGAATGGGCTAAAATGAGATTTTCTCCCTCCTATTTAAAAAACTCAATTGACATGAAATGAAATCAACACTCATGCAATTCATGATGAAAATCCATGAACTAAATAAAATGAGCTTTCAAACATAGGATTCATCACATACATCAACATCAAACCAAAATCCAAAACTAGGGTTCATCAACCTAAGAGGAGGAAATGTAATTCATAGAGAAGAGGAGAAAGAATACAATATAAGCTTAGGATATTCAATCTTCATTTTCTAGGGGATGTTCTTCAAGCTTCAATGGTGATTTGATCCTCCAAAATATCTCCTAAAACTCTCCTAGGTCACTCTCTCTCTCTAGAATCGCCCCTTGGGTGTTTTGGGGTAAAAAAAAAAACAAACTCTCCTCCTCCCAAACCCGTTGCTATCAATTTATATCCGTAGTAGGGCAAGGATTACAGTTTGGGGGTAATTCCCATGACCGTGAAGTGTGCAAACCGTGATCTTGGTCACCTTCTGGTCATTTTGACCTCCAAATGGCCCGAAAGTCATCCCCGACCTTCCCACGCGTACTAGGACGTGAAATGTGAAAAAATATTAAAATAGGTAGACATACAATGATTACCAAGTCGAACAATCAAGATATGAGGAAGTAAAACATGTGTAATTATGCCCGATTCAAAATGCTCCTGAAGAGTTGGTCTTCATCTATGGACAGTGGGTCTACCATGATAGCTTGTATACACTGAACAATGTCTTGAGGGAAAAGTTCTTCAAATTCAAAAAGTTTCCAACCTTGGTTAGCATCCTATAAACTAGCAACAAAGTTGTTTTTAATCTCGTCCGACACCTCAGCTATGGCTTGAGCTATCAACGACTCCTGCAGAATCCATGGGTCAAGTCAAAACTTAGTTTTTTCCATTCTTTATATTGAAAGCGTAGGATTTTTCATCACATTTGTAAGTTTATAAAAACTATGACAAGCAAAGGAACTTCCTTTAGAGAAGGAGAACACACCAATTCCATCATTCAATCGAGCATACTTGTTCTTCATTACTCTAGTCCAAAGGGTCTGGATGTGATTTCCCCCACAGCACAAAACTTGGCAAGAATTGCAGGATCCCCGATTGGGGGAGGTGAGGGAGTGATCGGGGAATTGGTCTAGAAGGACCCCCGATCGGGGATGGAGACCGAGTATTTAGCCCTGACAAGTTAAACTTCCTTTTTCGTTTATGATTTTTTTTCCTTTTAGGTGTTTTCATTAGTTTTTTTTAACATGCCTAATTAAAGGGTTGTTAGATACGAATTTGAGAAGATTATTGATACTTTGATTAATTGACAAACCCTTTTGTTCATGGAGCGTTTGCTTGTGAATTTTGCTCTCGTTGTTGATGGACTCCAATCGCGTTGAGTGTTATCTCTGTATCAATCAAGTATTCCCCTTGATTGTGGTCGAGCTTCTACCCTTATATTAATAAAGCCTTCTCCCTGGTGTGAGATTTCACTTCAATCCGCCTTATCCTTTACTTTTTCGAGTTGTTGAGAGAAGTATAGTTTATCCTACAATTTATCGAGATTTTACCAAAAATAGCACTGTTTAAAAAAAATTCCAAAAATAGCACCCAACTCCGAAAAATTCCAAAAATAGCACCATTTTTGTAAAACCGCCACCTGGAGGTGCGTTTTTCGATGAAAACGCCACCCGAGGGCGCGGTTTTCAATGAAAACCGCACTGGTAGGGAGCGGTTTTGCAGACCGCACCCCCAGGGTGCGTTCTGCCTCTTTTTTTTTTTTTTTTGAAAAATCCTAACTTAGGTGGAAACTTCAAACGAACGTATCTTTATGTTCGGGTATCCGATCGTCGCGATTTTTTTTTATTCCGCATAACTTTTTGAGATCTTGCAAGCCGAAGACTGCCAAAGGTGGTTTGGTCTCGCCTTCGTACAAAAAAATGTCGTTTGCTACCCCCAAACGACATTTTTTGGGACGAAGGCGAGACCAAACCACCTTTGGCAGTCTTCCGCTTGCAAGATCTCAAAAAGTTATGCGGAATATAAAAAAGATCGCGACGATCGGATACCCGAACATAAAGATACGTTCGTTTGAAGTTTCCACCTAAGTTACGATTTTTCAAAAAAAAAAAAAAAACGCAGAACGCACCCTGGGGGTGCGGTTTGCAACCAAAACGAACCTTGGGGGTGCGGTCTGCAAAACCGCTCCCTACCAGTGCGGTTTTCATCTAAAAACGCGCCCTCGGGTGGCGTTTTCATCGAAAAACGCACCTCCGGGTGGCGTTTTCATCGAAAAACGCACCTCCGGGTGGCGGTTTTACAAAAATGGTGCTATTTTTGGAATGGATTAATATTTTCGTATGGCCTGAACTTCAACCAAAATAAACATTCTAGCCAATCTTTTCGATCTATAACATAATGGCCCCAACTATACACAAAAATAAACAATTTGGCCAAACCCGGTGTTTGACCGTTAACTTGGACGGTCAAACGCGTTGACTAACGGTCAACGCGCCACGTCACTACCAAGTCAGAAGATCTGATAAATATTTAATTTTTTTTGTTTTTTATTTTTTGGTTTAACTAAGGTATTAGATGATTTTTTTAATTTATAATAATTTAAAATTAGGGAATGTGGGAAATTGTGAATTATTTTAAATATTTTATGCTGACTTGGCAGTGACATGGCACGTTGACTAACGGTCAACGCGTTTGACCGTCCAAGTTAACGGTCAAAAGCCGGATCTGGCCAAATTTTTTATTTTGGTGTATAGTTCGGGCCAGGATGTTATAGATCGAAATGATTGGCCAGGATGTTTATTTTGGTCAAAGTTCAAGCCATACGAAAATATTAACCCTTTTGGAATTTTCCGGAATAGGGTGCTATTTTTAGAAATTTTTTTTAAACAGTGCTATTTTTGGAAAAATCTCCAATTTATCTACCACAACAACTGACTCGCTACGGCAAAACACCAAAATGCGATCAAGTGTACTCGTAGAATGGAAATGAAGTATAGTGGAAATGCAGTATGTCAACGCAGGGTCTAGATGTATACAGCCTACTCCGTGATTATCTATTATCTAGCGGGGAAAAGTTGAGTGAAAATGAGTTTAAACTAAAGCAGAAAGAAAACAGTAAATGGTTCGGTTTCTGAAGCAAGAGAAGAGTCACTCGGGAATGATTCGGAAGAATTCCCAGAATACAGTAAAAATTAAACATAATTCCCATAATACAGAACTTTTATAAAATTTTCCCAAAATACCCAATTTTCAAAGGGTTCAAGTCCCATAAACTCGAACAACAACCAAGTTCGACGATGAAGAACTCGAACTAGAATCACATCGAGTTCCTAAAACTCGATCATAAGTAGTTCGATTTTGGAAAAATCGATCAAGGTAGATCGATGACAAAGAACTCGATCATAGTAGTTTGAGTTTGGACCACTCGATCATAGTAGTTCGAGTTTGGACAACTCGATCCACCCCGATCGATGCCAATAAACTTGATCTAGTAAAACGACTTTAGAATCCTCTATCCATATCTGCACAAGATCGATGCCTTAAAACCCGAACCATATAAATCGATTCCTATGGCCTCGAACCACTGGTCAACCGACGTGCTTCAGGATAGGGTTGCAGGGATAAGATTCTTTGTTGTCATAGATCGAGTTCTAGGGACTCGAACTAGTGTAGTTCGATTAGACTAAACTCGAACCACTGCTCAATCATTCTGTCCAGTCGCTTTCGGTCCGCCATGCTCTAGAATAGGGTGCAGGGGTAAAATTATTTGTTGCCCTAGATCGAGTTTAATGGACACGAACTACTGTAGTTCGAGTATTTTGGACTCAAACCATTGCATGAGTTTACGAGGATAAAAAACCATCACTTAGCACATTCTGGCAGCTCTTTTACTTTCTATCTTCTTTCTTCCAAACACAAACTGCAGCAGCTGGAGCACCATAGCTAAGCAAAGGAGAAAATTTTTGGAGGTAAGTTCTGCTTACGTTGTTTGAATGATCATACTAGAATTTTGTATTAATTTAGTATTGTTTGTATTGTATATAAGGAGCTGCTTCTATAAACTGCAGAAATGGGTAGAAAATTTCGAAAATTCGACTTATTGATTCAGTGGAATGGTCGAATTACTCATTTTCATGATAGTATTGACTACGAAGATGGTGAATCAAGTACTGTCCAGATTGAGAGCATATTTACTTGGCAAGAACTCAGCCATATTTGTGCGGAACGATGTTACATAGGAGGGCGAAGAGTATGAAAGATGACTTACCGTATGCCGGTTTACAAGGATTATGCACTTGTATATGAAGGATCAGTTTTGTCTGACGATGATGACATTAATATGATGGTGAGATTTATTGCAGAGAACAGATTTCCAACTGCTGAGGTGTATGTCGAGACAGAAGTTGTTGGCCAATATGGTGGGGGAGGTTATACCAAACAAGGTGAAGGAACGGGAGGGTTTTCCGATTCAAGAGATTTTAGAGTTCTGCATGATGCACCATGGCCAACATACGAGGATCGAACTGCAACTAGTCCATTGGTGGAACATGACGGACAGGAGTGGCCAGTATGGGGTGAAGAATGGGATTACATAAGGGCACCCAGACAAGCATCTACACCAGCATCTGGCATTAACAATTATCCGTATGTGGATAAACCAAGTCCTCCATACACTAGCGAGGCAAGCAACGTGGAAGATGAAGAGTTAGAATCAATGAGTAGTTCAGATGGTGAAGATCTGGAAGTTGATGAGGGAAAATTTGAGCCCCCCACACCTCACTACACGATGGTGCCACAACATCCTATTTATGCTCACAACGACGATCCTGACCTCCCTCCTATACCTATATGGACTCCTGATTCTGGATTCGTGGTTGGCCAAACATTTGGAGGAAAGCCTCAGGTGGTCGATGCATTGAAAGAAACTTCTATGCGAAGAAGCTTTCAATATCGTGTCATCACTTCTGACACTAAACAAATTCATGTTCGTTGGGAGAACCATGGCGACGGATGCATGTGGCATGTTCGGGCGGCATATATTAAAAGAAATGGGGCTTGGCTCATTCGTAAGACAGACAACAACCACACTTGTAGGTCGTCACTGATTTCTCTAGATCACCGACAATTGAGTGCAAGGAAGGTTGCACAAACAATCAAACATCTGATTGAGGCACAACCTGGGATCACCGGGAAGAGTGTCATCACTGAAGTGAAGAATCGATATGGCTATACCATCAGGTACAAGAAAGCATGGCATGGGAAGCAAAAAGCTATGGCAGAGGTGTATGGCGATTGGGAAGAGTCATTTGCTAACATGCCTCGTTTGATTCTTGCAATGGTGGACAAGAATCCTGGGTCTGTTTTTGTGACTAGTTACGAAGATTTCTATGGGGGTGCTAAACGCGTGTTTAAGCGACTATTTTGGGCATTCAAACCATGCATTGATGGTTTCACCCATTGTCTGCCAATAATCCAAGTTGATGGCACCTTTTTGACCGGCAAATACAAGGGCACTCTACTCGTTGCCACTAGTGTTGATGGCAGTATGCAACTTTTCCCGCTTGCTTTTGCTATTGTCGAATCGGAGAACAACTTAATTTGGGCATGGTTTTTTCCCAACTATACACTCGTGTCACTCAACGGAAGGACATTGCCATACTTTCTGATCGACACCATGGAATTGCACATGCTTTCTACGACCTGCCCGAGGAGCTAGGGTGAAAGTGGCGTTGGTGCATACGACATTTCAAAAGCAATTACGGGAAGCACTTTGGTAGAACTTATGGACAACGTGCAGTTTGGCAAGCTGGTAAGAAAATATAAGATGTTGTGATTATATCAATTGGTTGAATGCGTATACTCCTTTACTAACCTTATTTTGCTTTATTGTAGCTATTGCTTTTCAGACTCGAAAGTTTGTAGACAAAATGAAGTGCATAAGGGAGGTCCACTCTGAAGGTGCATATTGGCTAGAAACTCATCCTTTTGAGAGGTGGACGTTACATCAAGACGAAGGGTATAGGTATGGATTAACAACAACGATCATGGGTGAGTGCCTCAATGGTTTGTATGTTGGTCTTCGTGCAATGCCTATCTCATCTATAGTCTTGCATACCTTCTTTCGTACGGTGACATGGTTCGTTGGACGCTACCAAGCAGCATATCAGATGCTGAATGCTGGAATCTACATCCCAAAGAAGATTACGGATGATATGAAACCATGGTCGGAAAGGGCAACTGGCATAAGGTGACTTTATTTAGTAGAAGAGATTCCCGCTTCGCAGTAGTAAAGGGAAGTGGACCAGATAGTGCAAAGGGTGGTAATGCTCAAACAGTCATACTGGATGCAAGGAATGGAATAGGAGAGTGTACTTGTGGGAAGTTTCAAGGGAGACACCTGCCTAGCTCTCATGCATATGCAGCAGCGAGAAGCGTTAATTTGGACCCTTTGATATTTGTTAGTCCATACTACAAGACTCCATACGTGGTCAGAGTTTGGGAAGGGTCGTTCTTTCCCTTAGCTCATGAAGCATATTGGCCCCAGTATGACGGACCTGTAGCGTACCAAAGGTCGACCTAGAGTTAACTGAATTGCAAATGAAATGGATAGATCAAGGCACAGCGACGGCGCCCGAAGAAGTGCTCTGCATGTCGAGTTGAAGGGCATGATAGATAGGCGCCAGTGTCCAGGGCCATCGACTGACAATTGAAAGTTTATGTTGTAATTTGAATTTTAGGTTGTGATTTAAGAACTTTATGTTGTAATTTTAATTTTATGTTGTAATATGAATTTTATGTTGTGATTTAGAACAACTTAACAACCCTAGAGAAATAGAACAACTTAACAACGTCATTAGAAATAGAACAACTTAACAACTCTAAAGAAATAGAACAACTTAACAACGTCATTAGAAAAATAACATGACAAGAACTCTAAAGAAATAGAACAACTTAACAACGTCATTAGAAATAGAACAACTTAACAACTCTAAAGAAAACCTCACTCTTGTGCACCACGTCCGCGTCCCTCTCTTCGACGTCTATTCCTTGAACGAACTCCATATCCAATTCCAGTATTTCGTGGCAATGGAGGGGGGGTTGCAGTGGCTGGAGGACCATAATAAACATTTGTCATCGGAGTCTAGAAGCTTTGCTGCGGGGTTTGGAATTGATGACCATACGATGAAGCATAGTAGGCTCCTCCTCCCCCTCCTTGAGCAGGACCTGATGATCCCTCTCCGAATTCCCTTCGGATTTCCCGCGAGCATGACAAGAGATTCTTGAAGAGCTTCTTCAAGAATGAAATTTTCTCAGCTGTCGCATCTTGTTCTGGTTCATTCTCCAACGTCATTGATGCAAGTTCCAACCCATCAACCTAAATAATAAACATGTTAGTCAAACACTCTTTGTGTAGCTAAAGTGATTATAGTAAATAGATATTGTGCTTACCAACGAACCGATCACGGCGCCACGTTTGGTTACCCATCTTTTTGTGAACTTGCGGTACCAAACCATGTATTCATCTTGGTACCCCATTGTCCTCGTCATTGGGATCCCATCAATTGCATACGTGTGACGAGACTCCCACATTTCAATCCATCTATGGTGCTTGGTTGGCCAATCAGTGATTGTACCCCGCAGATCCTTGCTGTACTTGTGGAGTGACTTATGTACGTCCGGTGGTGGGAGAGGAATCGGTTGCGCCCAATTATATTGTCGGACACATCTATCCGGGAGGTGCCACTCGACCATGTTGTGGCAGATCACAGGCAACTTGCACGACCAGAGTCGACGATCCTCAGGGTATCGCAACTCGTACAAATCCTTTACTCCGTTCGGATACGGATCCCACTCCACCTAAGTTTCAACACAACATATAAATTAAAATCGAAGCAAATAATTTCAACAACTCAAATAGGATTCATAATCATAAAAATAAATAATGGGCTAAGACAAATAATTTCAACAAATAAAATAGAATTCGTAATCATAGAAATAAATCATAGGCTAAGACGAAGACAAATAATTTCAACAAATAAAATAGAATTCGTAATCATAGAAATAAATCATGGGCTAAGACAAATAATTTCAACAAATAAAATAGAATTCGTAATCATAAAAATAAATCATAGGCTAAGTCTAAGAAAAATAATTTCAACAAATAAATTAGCATTCATAATCATAAAAATAAATCATGGGCTAAGACAAATAATTTCAACAAATAAAATAGGATTCATAATCATAAAAATAAATCATGGGCTAAGACAAATAATTTCAAAAAATAAATTAACATTCATAATCATAAGCTAGAATGTTACCTCGTTGAATTCTATACGGTCAAGATGTTGGCGGTACCCGTCTAGAGAGGTGAGTCTCGTGATAGCTCCAATCCATCTAGCACCATAAGCCCATTATTGTAGTGGCTCATCGGGACCCCAACTGTTGGCAGGGCAGATCGGAGCGAAAGTAGGAAGGTGCTCCCAAACCCATAGTTGGAGGATGAACATGGGACCACCCGCTTGCTTTGTTTTTGGATCCGTACACTTTCACAACTCCGAATATATCATCGCCAAACAAGCAGATTCCCAACTTTTTCTCCCAATCTCGTCCCAATCTTCCAAAAGAACTCGAAGCCACATACAATGCATATTTCCACCAAGACTTGTTCGGAAACAAAAATCCTCCAACCAAACAAATCAGGTAGATGCGAGCATACCTCTCTATCTGAGCTTCCGTGGCATCCTCCGGTAATTCCCCAACGGTCCTCACTAGCCAAGGTATCAATAGCATAGACTTGTGTAGAGGTGGTACACGATGACCTTCTTGTGCTTCCTCGGGGATGTTGATACCTAAACTCTCGCTTATAAATTGGCCCCAACCATTCAATGGTTTCTGTGAACTTTCTATTATTGCATCACCATCGATTGGAAGCTCTGTCAGCATGGCTACGTCCTTCAACGTAATCGTCATCTCTCCCTCTAGAAGGTGGAATGTGTGAGTTTCTTTTCTCCATCTTTCCACCATTTCTGTAAGAAGGTTGTTGTCCATCTCCATCCCCAAAAACTTTCGCACCCTCAGCAATCGCGCTCTTTCAATGAAGGGCTCGATACGATCATCCCATTTAGGCAAGCGAGATAGCGACCGATGGGTGATTACGTCAAGTTGTTCCTGTAGAAAAAAAATATTAATTATTAGTGATAGAAGTACCAAACTAAAGAAAAAAAAATCTGATGCGGAAGATCGGGCTTAGCCGCAACCATAAAGCATATTTTTTTTCTTCAAGAGTGGTGGGAGGAAGAGAGGAAGAAGAATGGAGTGGTGTGAGTTTTGGTGGAATGGGAGGGGGTATTTATAGGTTCTGTGGGAGAGTGGATCGAGTTTACAAAACTCGAACCAGTGCATCGATTTCGGGGCACTCGATCCGCGTCAAAAGCAGTTCGTGGTTAGGTGCATCGAACGATCCAGATCGAGTTTAGGGTACTCGATCAACGGTTGTTCGCGCCTGACGTCAACGATACGCGTCAATTAGATCGACTACCACGGACTCGGTCTACTGCATCGAGGTTCACCCACTCGATCCGCGTCATCCCTGTTTCGAGGTTTTGCAATCGAACACCCTAGATCAAGTTTAGAGTACTCGATCGACGGTAGTGCGCGTCAGACTTCATCGATCCGCGTCAATCAGATCGATTACCAGGGACTCGATCTACTGACATCGAGTTTCCCACACTCGATCTGCGTCATCACTGCTTCGCGGGTTGAGCAATCGAACGGCCTAGATCGCTTCCCGGTACATCGATCTAGGGTGGAGCGCTGCCCAGATCATGGATCCAGGTCTTGCTGTTCGTGTCTTCCTTCCTCGATGCACGTGGATCGATTTGTTGGCAGTCGATCCGGTACTAGTTCGAGTTTGTTGAACTCGAACTGTGTCAAACTTTGGTAGTTTGGGAATTTTTTATAAAAGTTATGTATTCTGGGAATTATTTTTAATTATTACTGTATTTAGGGAATTAATCCAAATGATTCCCCCGAGCTTTGTAGTTAGGTTCAAGTTGTAATTCCCCTTTAGTTGATTCACTATTGATTAAACTGCGAAAGATCCGAAAATTGTTTAAAATTTCTTAAGTTGACCAAGCTCTCTTAGACAGATCACCCGACATGTGACTAGCCTTCCCCACAATAGACTATTAAGGCGATTCACAGAGAACTCCACTATACTAGAAGAAGATTCCAGTAGACCAGTACAAAGCAGTGAATTGACTGACTCTCGTACAATTAATTCACTCCTATCGATTGAAGAAGCTCTAATTAACTACCTATTCAGATTCAAGAGAATTTGATCAGGATTCAATTGACTCAATAAACACACTTCAATCGATTAAAATCAATCAGTATATCATCCCAAAAATCATTACAATTAAGATCCCTAACACATGGAACTAGGGTTCTTCATACCCAAGTGAGAGGAAGCTCTACTCCATAGAGAGAGAGAGAGGAAAACAGAAATCAAATCAGTCATACTCATAAAGATGAGAATAATCTGCTCTAGGATGTCAATCTTCACTCCCGGAGACGCAATCTGGGCTTCAATGGTGAGAAATCCTCTCCAAATAACTTCTCAGGTTTTTTCTTCGTCACTTTCTCTCTAGAACTCTGTTTTTGCTCCAAAAAGTCGACCCCTTCAAAATATGAGCTCCTCTCCAATAAACCCCGCACATGTGCAAAAACACGACCTCTGACCATGAAAACCAGGCCGTGTTTTAATCTGAAGAGGCCATGTTTCGAAATGACGATTATGTGAAGTGCAGAGGAAAAACCAAGTCTTTGATACAAGGCTGTGTTTTTCAGCAGCCCTGCTGCCCAGTTTTCGCGATCGACCTTCTTTCACATCCAAATGTCCCGAAACTTGTCCCAAAACATATCAACGTACTAGGACCTGAAATATGACAAAAGAACACAACCTAGCGTTAAATAGGTCAAGGAACAATCAATCGCTAAGCTAAACGATCAAGAAATGAAGGGAAAAACATGTGCAAATATAGTGTTATCAACAACCTGAGATATTGAACCCCTTATCACCAATCATATTCCTTAAATAACGAGATTAAAAGACGGTCACTATTCACTGCTCACCGATCCTAGGCGTATTTTTATTCTCATAGTGAGAAAAAATAAAGAAAGTTTTGGAACCAGAAAACAATAAGAGAAACAAAAATTAATTATGATTAGCTTCAACCGAAGAAACGTCCGGAAAGAGCTAATTCACTGTTACATAGAATTGGTCGTTTCAAAGAGCATAAATGAAGCTATATCCAAGCTTCATCCACTTCAGTGGTAGTCATCAACTGCCCACTAGGCACACCACCAACCTGATATCGCTCGAAAAACACTGATTTCAAATTTGCTCGAGGTGCATAAACTGTTGAAGTGTATCCACCAGGACCTGAACCTACAATTACCAAATTCTTAACGCCGCCTTTGGCTGCAGGAACAAATCACCACAATGCTTCATCAATGGAGGAGAGAAAGAACAGGGAACTTATTGTAAAAACCATCAAATTTCAACATTATCAAAATGATTATACGTGCAAGCTACAGGAGTTGGGTTGCGGCAGGAGGAAGATGTGTCGACTAGACGACTGGAGCTCTTCCTTGCTAAGTGGAGGAGACTGCTACGTTCTCGATCGTCAGATGGAGGAGGTAAAGACAAAGCTCTTTGCTGTACTTAGGAGAGCGGCCTCTTTAGTCGATGGAGGGGATTGATTCTTCTACGGAGGGAGGAGAGAATGGAACGAGGACTCCAAAGTACAAAACGACAACTCTGTCCACGTCAGGATGTTGCAAATTAAAAGAGAAAAAAGATGGGTTTGGCCAGATTCGAACCCAAGGTCTCATTTAACTATAGTTGTGTTCTTCCGCCAAGGTCTCATTTAACTATAGTTGTGTTCTTCCGCCGGGCAACAGGGAGAAGCCCAATCTATTATTTTCAAGAAACTAGTATATATCGTTTCCTCACACCTTTGCCATTTGTGCCATTTCATTTTATTATACAAAAACAAAAAACAAATGAACACATTTATTTGAATCTGTTTCTTAATTCTCATTGCCACAGCAAAAAACAGAAAACAAGATGGAAAATGAACATGGCATAAGCTTTTACGGGCTCATGATTCTTATCAAGTGGTATTAGAGCCTCGTCCAAACTTAGCGGTGATTTGAAGATTTCTGGATCAAACTCAGTGGCATGAAAGAGTGGAGAGAAAGACAAAGAAGAGAAAACTATGGAGCCAAATCTTGAAGACACCATGAAACAGCTTGCAGCACAGATGGTTCAACTAGGGCCTATGCTTCAAACCATGGCTGAACAAGAATCGAGTTCGAGGTCGAGTTCTCCGGTGCAACAGAGTTCGAGTTCTGAGAAGGAGGAGGAGGAGGAAAACCTGGAACAGAGAAACCATCTTCAACTGTCCAGAGCCACATAAAGAAGATGGAGAATTCTACGAGATGGACGTGGTGGAAAAGAAGGTAATGGCTTATCTCGATTCTTTTTACAACTTTTGTGATGACGAATTCTCGTGGAGGAGTCTACAAGTTTTGAGCTTTGATAACTTGCTTTGGAAGAATGATTGCTTTGAATGCAAGAAGGTAGACTGAGGTGGCTTGGGTCTAGTGAAGGATGGAGATTTTGGACGATGATCTTCAAGTTTGAATGCCTCTAGAGCAAGCAACTATGTTTGGAAACCTGGATGGAGGATTCTAGAGAATTTTGTTTGGAAGCCAGGCTGGAAAGCTTTGAGGGCAAAGCTTCTTCAACGGGGAAGGACTTATGTGATTTCCTCCACAACTGAAGACCCAGTCCAGAATTGCAGGATCCCTGATTGGGTGAGGTGAGGGAGTGACCGGGGAATTGGCCCAGAAGGACCCCTAACCGGGGATTGAGATCGGGTTTTTAGCCCTGACGAGTTAAACTTCCTTTTTCGTTTGGGATTCTTCTTCCTTTTTGGTGTTTTCATTAGTTTTATTTTTCAGGCCTATTTAAAGAGTTGTAAGACACAAATTTTTGTACATTATTGAGACTTTGATTAATTGAAAAAACCCTTTTGTTCATGGAGCGTTTGCTTGGGAATTTTGCTCTCACCGTTGGTGTCCAATCGCGTTGAGTATTGTCTCTGTATCAATTGAGTATTCCCCTTGATTGTGGTCGAGCTTCTATACTTACATTAATAGAACCTCCTCCCAAATGTGAGGTGGCACTTCAATCCTCCCTATCCTTTATTTTTCCGAGTTGTTGACAGAAAATTCAGAAAAATTCTAAAAAGATTGGTATTGCGTGACTTTGATAAAAAGAGCCTAACCTTTCACGAGCTCGAGATTCTTATAAGGTCTTGTGGTCATTGATCAGCATCCAACTCCCTTTAGCTAGAATCACTTGATTAGCAGCTCAAGTAAGTCTATTCCAACTCCACCTTGGGCTCGTGGGAGAACCATCTGCTCCCAAGCAATGGGATGGAATTTTGTCTTACCATCTTTTTATCCCCAAATGAAGTACCTGTTGCATTAATCCATCGACTTGCAGACAGTAGTAGGAATCAGCTTTGTAAACATTGGATAGATATAGTCATTCATGACGGAATAGATATCATTAGGGTCATTCGAGATGCAAGAGATAAGTGTCTAGTTTTGAGGACGCGAGTTTTGTTTGGATCTTTAGGGAAAGCTCCTTGTATCTGGACTGCCTGATTAATACTACTGTTGATGACATAATGAGTGCCAAGGTACTTGCTAAGATCAGTCGTTAGAGGGAGATTGGCACACGTACTAAGCACATGGGCTTTGGTCCAGCGATATTGGAACATACTAGCACTGCTGATTTGTTTACATTGACTTTCTAATCTGAACTCCTGCAGAAATCCTCTAAGCAACGACTATGATCTCTATTTGGTTACCATCTTCCTCTACAAACCAAACAAGATCGTCAGCGAAAAACAAATGTGAAAGCTGAGAACGGTGTTAGAGTCTCTTCATACATAGAACGAAGAGATAGGAGTCGGGATGTTCAAATGGTTACCATGGCTATTACCAAACCAAATAAGGCTAAATTTCATTAACCATGGAATACAATATCATAACCAAACCGTCCAAACTAATACAAAAACCAAATTAACCAAACTAAAGTTTAATCGGTTTGGTTAACTGGTTAACCAGATTAACCAATAGAAAATCATATTATCATTAAGTGATAAAAATTTTGGTTAATTTATCAATTCACAATTTATATAATGAATAAAACGTAACAATCAACACTTTGTCATAGTTGACCTTTAACATAAATACATGCAACTAAGACAATTATCCTACGGTTAGTATAGAAGTATTCACCTAGCAAACATTTATCAAAATGGTATGGGTTAATGAATTGTTGTGTTTGTTTGAATTGACTTAGTGTTTTAGCAATTTTCATTGGCATAAAAGGACCTTGCTTTCAAGTTTTCATCCAACATAATGTATGAGATTTATCTAAATTAGGCGTTCATATGTTGTGGTCTACACTCTACATATACAAATACATTATAGGAACAATATCAAACTTTATATTTTATGAGTCTAAAAGGGATGAACGTTTAACTCTTAAGTGATTATTCAAAGTATTAAGTATGTGTATATAATAGATATATGATTAATTATTTATCTGGTTAATTTGGTTTGACTGGTTAAGAGTGTCTGAAACCAAACCAAACCACCTAAACCAAACAAGCTAAAAACTTTAACCAAACCAATTATCCAAATTAACCAAACCAAATTATCCAAATAGTACTGGTTAAAACGGTTACCATGGTAATCACACCGTTTGAACACCCCTAGATAGGAGGATAATGAATCCCCTTGTTAAACTCTTCGGGAAAGGACGATAGGATCAATCAATTGCTCATTCTAGTTTATGCACATATTGTTGTTCTCTTCAGAGAACATGATTATGCTGATCCAAGTGTTCAGAGTGCTCAAATTTGATTATGTAAAATTGCATAACCACCATAACCTAAACAATTAATAACCGTCAGATCCCTGATCAAAGAGCTCTTGTCCGTAATGAGATTTGAGGGTGATCATGGGCGGACCTAGACACACCCTGGCTGGGAAATTTTGTGAATGACCTATATATTTTTTGTACAAATGTTTTTTAATTTGGGACTTGCGGCATACCTCAAATAATTGTGAGCGTGCCTTCATTGTACGAGAATGATTTTCTTGTTATAAATGTTTTTATCTTAATTAGTAATAAAAAATAATAAATATATTTAAATAAATATATTTGTTTTAAAGTAACCCACACCACAACCCAACAATGTATAAAGTATGAATAACCCCATCCTTTGAAACTCACGATTTCCACCCCTTGACCATTCCTTTGTTGAAAATAATAAAAAAACTCATCTTCACCTTTTTTTAGTTTCTAATTACTGAGATCAATTGCCGCATCTCCTTTTCTTTTATCTTTTAGTTGACTTGCTCTTAAAGTTGGTGTTGACTTTACTTGTTGAAAAGTGCGAAAAAACATTTTCAGCTATGAAGAAAATCAAGAATGAACTTCGAAATCGGTTGAGTGACCAATTTATAAATGATTGTTTAGTTGTGTACATTAAAAAGGATTTGCTTCGCAACATAAGCGATGAATGTATTTTACAGACATTTCAGGACATGAAAAGTCGTCGTGGTTCGTTGTAAACATGACATTATGAACTTTATGAATTAATTTCTAGTAATTTCTATTTCATTTTATGAAATTTTTCAATTTAATTAAATTTTTTAATTTTTATTTTATTTTATCGGCGACACAGCTCTCCGACAATTCTGAGTCGGAGACGGAGAGTGACGGATAGAATATGGGTAGTCGGCAAACGAAACGATACATTGGCCGTTTTTTGCACTTTTCAAAGTTTCACGCGAATTGGGTGTTAACTTTTTTTTTGGTAACCGAGTAGTAGTAGGCAGTTACCAAGGATTTTCTTAGGTTTGATTAGATAAATTACATCAGAATTTAACTGTAGCAGTTGAAAAAGCATTTCTCAAAGGCTTTATATATATTTTACGATAGGATAAGAAGATCGAGATCGCAGTACAAACTACAGCCTCCAACACCGGCCACAACTCTCTTCTCTGCAACCAACCAACCAAACCAAACACAATGGAGCGAGACGACTATGGAATCAAAATCTACATGCCATCCGCATCAGCATCCCCGAAATCCGCCCCCGGCCGCTCCAAATCCTCTCCCTCACCATCCTTTCCCCCACCGCCGCCGCCGCCGCCTCCCCCGCCGCCGACATCATGCACCGCGTCGCTGTGCCTAACACAAGCACCGAAGAAGCCAGGGAGCAAGAGAAGAGCCATGGCGAAAGGAGTGCAAGACACGATGTCCAAGACCTCCATGCTGGTCAACTTCCTCCCCACGGGGACCCTCCTGACCTTCGAGATGCTGCTGCCGTCCGTCTCCAAGAACGGGGAGTGCACCCACGTCACCACCCTCATGATCTACTTCCTCCTCGGGCTGTGCTCCCTCTCCTGCTTCTTCTTCCACTTCACCGACAGTTTCAAGGGCCCCGACGGCAAGGTCTACTACGGCTTCGTCACCCCCAAGGGGCTGGCCGTGTTCAAGCCCGGGCTCGGGATCGAGGTGCCCAAGGATGACAAGTACAGGCTAGGGTTCACGGATTTCGTCCACGCCATGATGTCGGTGATGGTGTTCATGGCGATCGCGCTGTCGGATCACAGGGTGACGGATTGCTTGTTCCCTGGGCACGTGAAGGAACTGGATGAGGTGATGGAGAGTTTCCCGCTCATGGTCGGTGTTGTGTGCAGCGGCCTCTTCTTGGTGTTTCCCAACACTAGGTATGGGATTGGTTGCATGGCCACTTAGAAGTACAAGTTATTAGTGGTCAAGAACACTATATTGATGTCAGTTTTGTTTGTTTGTTCTTTACTTGGTGTTGTTGTTACCATAGATTGTTTAAGTTTCGTTGTGATCAGTTGATGAAGGAATGGATCTAGGTCTTCTTGGACCAGTCTCTATTCTTTAATGCTTTTCCTTTTATGTTCTAGTAGTTTTAGACTTTAAATGTAAATAATCCTCCTTATTACTTCCTGAATTCTCGGAGTATTTATATGGGTAGATTGTGTTATTTATTCATGATTCTTAATCAATGGGTTTCATCATGGACCAGTTTGAGATCTCTTTCTTTACTCCGTCTGTATAGGATATCTTTCCGACCCTTTCTTTTAATCCGACGAGCAAAGAATTTGATTGTCAATCTTACTGACTTGAATTTAATAAGAAAATTTTAATTGTGTTTCTCATAGTTTGAATACTTTTGTTAGAAATACGATTTGTGTTTGGATTAGTACTTTAATTATTAGATTTCAGAGGAATGGACGCCGGTTGTGACTTAATAGGGATAGGGTATTTTTAGAGGTCTTGGGTATCTTTTATTTTATATATATACACACTTTAGATCTTACGTGAGATTTCAAACAAAGAAGCTATCAGAAAAGTAGCATTAAAGTATTTCTCTCAAAACGCTGAACGCTAACCCTTTTCTCCCAAATTCTTTCTCTCCCCAATCCGAGCGCCGACCAGTTCTTTCTATTCTTCCCCAAATTCTCCTTCCAATCCTTAATTCTATCCCAGTTCTTCTAAATCCAAATTTATCTACCACTTCCCAATATCACAAACACATATGTTAGGAACCCTACAAAACAAGTTTTTAACATTTGGTATCAGAGCCTGGTTACAAATATGAGTTCATCACAACTCTCAACTTGTGACGAGTTCGTTCGTCTTGTGAAGGTGATAGGACAAAAGCGTAGTGCTTCAATTTCTATCTCGTTAGTAAATCAGAAGTTTGGGTATCGTCTCTCAGGGACTGGTAAAACCTTAATTTCTATCAATTCTATGGAGAAAAATATAAATGCAAATAGTTTAATGAGACTAATTTCTAAAAGCAAACTAAAATAATCAAAATAACCAAATAAAAACTATCGGTAGAAATCAATGGGAAAAAGCTCTGGGAGAAACAGCGGGACTCACTACCTATTATATCCAAATCAATTCATATCTCTACAACTAGAATATCACTACTGTGCTAGCTATCCCTGTCGCGAATTACTACGTACTAAACAATCAATTCAAATCATACTGTCGTAACTCAATGGATTAATTTTTTTTATGAAAAACCCTGTATCTTGTTAATGGGTTAAAGCCTCATGAGCCAACATGTTAAGTAAACAAGTGGGTGGCCTACATGAAATAGGTTCTTATTTAATTCACTGTCACATGAAATAGGTTCAATTATTAGGGTTTTACTGTCGCTAATAACCTAATTAACTACAAATCGTTGTATTGGTGGCCAGTCAACACAAAACATTAATCAATTTCATGCAATAAAGATTGCAAGAAAAGAAATATGAATCAATCTATCAAATCTAGATATAGCTACCTCCTATGATGTTTTCTACAAAAAATTGGGTTTTAGTTCATGATAAAACTAAAATAAATCGGTAAAGTATTAATCATTCTTGAAGCTAATGGAAAGATAAGGAACAAAAGTACTTGGAGGAGGTTCCCAAACGATGTTCGGCGTTTCCTTCTCCCCTGGCAGCTCGAGATGGATGAGATTTTCTCCTCTCCAGCGCTGCTGTTCTTGGTTCGCCCTGAAAAGAATTCTCCATCTCCTTGGAAGTCCGCGTCCCTGACCAATTCCCGCCTATTAATAGGCTCCACTCTCCACGGAATTTCAATCCTCCATCCTGAAAAATAATCTCGACCCAAGTTTCTTTTCTTTACGGTCCAAATAATTCCGGTCCCTGGTCCAAAAGCCTTCTCCCTCAAAGCAATTTCTTTTTTCCGCACTCCTCCACAAAGAGACGAAAGAGTTGGGCCTTTTATTTCCAAGCGTGAACCCCAATCCTTCTATATACCCCTTGTCCAAATCATTCTTTTCTCTGTCCAAGCAGCAAATGCAAAGCTCGGCCTAGTCAATTAACGAATCCGCTCTATTTCCTGGTCCGCTTGGTATCAAGGTGTCTTGAAGGATTTTGTGAATAATAGATATCTGTCTAAAGCAAGCATAGATAAAGGGAAATTTGCTAAGGAATTTCAATCTTTTTTTCTCAAGATATTTGAGTGAAAATGGTGATACGAGATTCACTCAAAGTTCCAGGAACCATAAAGGATTTGTTGTAGGGGCAAACCTGGATATTTATTCCCGATTTTGACAGACCACTTGGAGCAAAAAAGAAGGGGAAGGGTAAACTAATTGAATTGGATGATTAGTAAACAAAGAATCGAAGGGGAAGAAGAAGATATAGACTCTTTTATTAACAACTAATTGAATGCGTGGGGGTGGATAAACGATGCTTTCATTTCTCTTTTGCTTTTAAATAAAATAAAACTAAAAACTTCAATAAAACACTAAAAAAAGTATCATAAATTTTGATGGGGTTCTATTAAACTTTTGAAGTCCTTTCTTTTTTCGGTCCTAATCAGATTATTTAAAGCTATTATCCTACTAAAATGATTTTATTTTATTTTTCCGTTTCATTGTCGTAATATTTTGACCAAAACATTTTAGTAAGTTAAATAATATATTAATTAAAAGAATATAATATTCATGCTCTTTTGGCGCATGACTAGCACGAACTACACCGCGATTTAAATCCCGACTAGAGGCCAAGCATAAACTCTAGCCGGGTGAAGTATAGGGAAAGTATGTTTTAATTGTCAAACCAGGTCGGTCCATGTACCCCTACTTCAATCTCTTAGGTTGTATCTAGCAAACGATTTTGGGTTTACAACTAAGAAAACTACAAAATAACCAAAAATAGAAAGTAAATCGAGGAGAATTCTAGAGGACTTCACTTGGGTATTGCTTCTCCTAGTTTCGTGCTAAGAAACAATCAACGAAAACCTAGTGTGAAGGACGTGTTCATACACCGTGAGACGGGTGCAACTCGCTAGGAACAAGCTCTCCTAGTTGATCGATAAAGGATTTCCACAATAAGCTAGCGAACCTAGCTCTCTTGATCGAACAAACTAAGGAAAACCTAACTCTCTTCGTTGACCACTTAAGCATTGTTGCATAAAGTTAGTAGACTCACTCACTTAACCTTTCGACTAAGGATGACAACTAAGGATTGCAAGACCTAACCCTCGGAAGTTAATCCGTACGGCGGAAAGACCAATCACGTCAAAATCATAATACTACTCTGATACTTGAGGTTTTGACCCTATATCAACCCAAAAGGGGTTACCCAAGTGGCTGGGAGATCAAGCTCCCTATGGGCCAAAGGGGGATTTCCACATTCTAAGTTAATTTGACCCAATAATGAGATAATGCAAAAAACACTCAATCATTCATGATTAATACCTCATATAAAACACACAATTAACACAATAGAATCATGTTCTTACATCCTAACACACATCAAGACTAGGTTTCACAATACCCAAGTGAGTAGGCAGGCTATGTTAGTGCGTGGTATATGATCCACGATTGAATTTCTTCCAACAACTTGGGTATTGGGAGCAGCTGGTTCATGACATGGTATCAGAGCCTTCTGTGATCAAGAGGTCTTGTGTTCAAATCCCGGTGACCCCCATTTGTTAAGCACATGGTATTTGGACCTGTGCAAATTTCAAGCCCTTGTTAGTCACTTTAATTTGAGGGGGTGTGTTAGTGTGTGGTATATGATCCACGATTGAACCTCTTCCAACAACTCGAGTTATTGGGAGCAAGTGGTTCTTGACACGCTATTCCATAGCTAGGCAAAGAAAAACAACAAAAAGGAGAGAAAGAACCATAAAGAGATGACAATCTTCCTTCCTTATTGCTTGAATCTCCCTTGAGAAGAAGAAACCTTCAATCCTATAGTTTAGGGCAAGCCGAAATCTCCTTCTTCCTCCTTTGAATGGCACTTTCTCTCTCTAGAATATGAAGAGAAAACCCTAATCTCTCACTAGAAACCCTCCTTTATTCTGCACACTAAAAACCTACCAAAAGCTCCCCCCCCCCCTTTCTCCAGCAGCTCACTTTCGCTTTTATACCTTGATCGATGCATGTTCACGGTCGTGAACATTCGTCCTGAACCGTGAAGTCAAGCAGATTTGCACCGTTTCACTAAGTCACTTCACGGTCTGGGACTGGAGTTCGCGGTCTTGCAACCGTGAACTGGTTGGGTTGCAGTGAGATGCACAAACTGTTCTGGAACTTCGGCGCTTCACGGTTTAGGTTCTCTTTTCATGATACGTATGACCATCAAAACTCAGCTTCCGCCGTGATCCTCAGTTGCTTCCGCCCTTTGACTCGTTTTTGCTCCTTTTCGTCCCACTTTCGATTCCGGGGTTAGTTTCACTTCCTAGGATATGAAACATACTAAAACAAAGTGCAACCTAGCGTAAAACCTCACCTCACGGAGTACAAATGCATGTGCATCAAATGTCTAAGGAAAATGGGGATAAATGTGTACAACTGGATTCGAATCAGTGTACTGAAATCATAATTCTTGAAGAATATACGCTCTTACGGCACCCTTTTTGGCTCCCACCCCGCGAATTGGTATACTAAATCTGTTGAGTCAATTCTGTAGACAAAAAGACTACTGCCAGAACTCGCGTTCCATTACATATTGCCTTCCCTCGCAAACACCCCACGCTCAATTCCCACTTGGTTGTTCCTCATTAGCTCCACATCTGACACACACAGCCGCCATAGGAGTGCGATCTTCATATCTGACACACACTTGGTTGTTTTTAGGAGCTCGAAGGAGGATAGCAGAACACAGTAGATAGTTCGGAAGAGGAAGAATATTGTCCATATGAAGATAAGATTTTATATAATTTATAAATATATGAACAATATAATGATTTTTTCATATATCCGGGCAAAAGCTGACTAAAATGATTGGACCATTAACCCTTAACCCACTTAATCGACCGGGCCAACGAGCTAAAGCGGGTTGACAACCTTTGCTACTTTGAAATCCAAATATTCTAAAAAATTTGGGTTCCAATTTTGATGATTGAATCAAATCGATCAATAATTTAGGACTTTTAGAGAGTGGTTGAAATTCAAAAGTTAGTCTTTAATGTCCTTTCGTGACAGACAAGTTTTTGCGTTTATTTATTGTTGGGTCGAAGGAAGAGAAAGCAGAACATATGGAGGATGTGATTGTTGCTATTCATTATTGGGAGTTACATACGGAAAAGATAAGCCATAACATGGAGTAAATTTAATTTTTTTTTATACGTATATACTATATAGTAAGAGGACATGTTTGATGTTAAAAATTATATAGGGATAGATTTGAGAAAAATGGATAATAGATTGACAATTTATGCTATTAACTCCCTATGAAAAGTCAAAGATTGTATTGGTATAGTAGAATTTAAGGTTTATAATGTTTGGGTTTTCTTAAATTTTTCATTAGTATCAAACACTTAACAACCCCCGCTTATTATTCAAACGAGCCTATACACTAAATTATAATAATTTATACAATAAGCATTATTTATTCGTGTTCTTCCATATTTGAGATTTCTAGGCATAATTTTTTTGTTATTCTCTGGATTTTTTATATACCTTCAATTCCCACCCATTCTAGATGACATTTATTTCCTACCAACTCCAAATTCATATCCGACAATAAAAAGTTCACAAATTTCTTCTAAGATATGAAAAAAATACACAACAATAAACTAGGACGACTTGATAAAAAAATACATATTAACGAATTATCACTAATGTCATTATCACTAATGTCATAATCAATACCATAAAGATTACTTTGAAATTATGAATTAAATATTTTAGAAAACCTCAAATTATATAAACACATTAAGAAATTGATCAACATAAAATAAAATTCATTCGACCTACGATCGGGTAAAAGCTAGTATCATTAAATGGTTAAATAAAAGTCATTCCGTCACTCTTACCTAGCTAATACATTTAATGCTGACGTGGAGAGTGGGGTTAATAGCATTTTGTGTCCTTCTATTATTTCTAATTAACAAACGTGCCTCTCTACTACATTTTTGCACAAACGTACCCTTCTATTATCACAACGGAACGAAGACACCCTTCCATTAAAAATTCTATGAAGTGGCCGTTAAGTGGTGTGAAAAATGACCCAATTACCCCTGAAACTAAAATTATAATTTAATTATGTTTATATGCCAGTGGGATTAAAAATCCCTAATCTAATTCCGTACGTCTCTTGAGCATCTTCGTCGGTCGAGCTTCCCACCCCGGCGGCCATCTTCACCTCCGCCGTCCACCTTCCCAACCCGACGCCCACCTACGGCGCACTGCAATTCCCTCGACGCCAGCCTACAACCCACAGATTCTCAAGAAGTCGAATTTATTCTGGACATAATAATTGACCATTTCTCACCTCCAATTCTCGGTCATTCACAATTTACAACAGAAAACACAATTTAGCCAAAAATTTACGATACATCATAGCCTGAAATTCTAGTACGTAAGTTCAAAATCCCCAATTCAAATGCTTGGCTAATTCATCCTAGAAAGCGTAGTTTCATTGAATCGGATTTATCATAGCAATCTAGATTTAGGGTTACAGAAAGTTTCACAATAAGCAAAGTGGAGGGGTGGGAATGTGGGACAAGAAATAGCTCTCGGATTTTTCAAGTATTGCAGGTGATGGAATCGGGCACAAATCGAAGGAGGAGCGGTCGGAACGACAGAGGAGGAGGAGCGGTCGGGACTCGGGACGACGGAGGAAAATGAGTGGCTGGGACGACGGACTCCGATCAGAAAGAGGGAGAGTTGGCACATGAGTCTCTTGCCGCCAGCTGGATGTCGGGAGTCTCTCGCTTCGAGGGTCGCTGGCGGCAGTCTCTCGTTGTCTGCTGGATGCGGGGACAAACGCGTTTCTTCCAGTGTTGCGGCTCCAACTTCGTCGACAAAGAAGAAAGAATTAGAAGCGGTAGGGATTTCTCGTTAGGTGAAGGGGGATGGATGGGATCTTGGTATCGAATCACTTAGGGGTAATTGAGTCATTTCTCACTCCATTTAACGGTCACTTCACAGAATTTTTAACGGAAGGGCATCGTCGTTACATTGTGATATTAGAAGAGTACGTTTGTGCAAAAATATAGTATAAGGGCACGTTTGTTAATGAACATAGTAGAGGGGCACAAAATTCTATTAACCCTAGAGAGTGGGATATGCTCATGGATCGTGACTCTTCGTGAGGATTGCAGAGGAACCATCCGCCGCCATCTAGAACAACTCTGTATTATCGCCGTCTTCTCTTTCCACTCTCAGAAGCTCCCGATTTGTTCCGAATTCCGTATTCCCATTATCGTCCATTCCGGCCGCTGCCCCATCTCGTTCGCTTTCGGATCTTGCAAAACTAGGGTTTCTGCCTGGGATATCAGATGAGATCCGAGCTCTATCCTCTATTCCCTCCCCTGCCACTGTTAACATCTCTTCCTTGACATATGCAGAGCATCCGGAATCGACGGTACCCAAAATGACAGGGGAACAAATTTCCAATAAGAGAAACCGAGTAAGACCAAGTCCTTGGCTGAATCAAGGATGGCAAACTTGGATTCGATGTGGCGAGGCAAGGGGAGACAGCTCAAGAACAATTCACGTAAATTCGGGAGTCAGAGGGGTTTTGGTTCGCCGGCGAGGGACATCTGGTGGGGGCAAGGAAACAGTAAGAGAAGTAGGGATTTTTTTTTCCAAGCAAGCCCAGAGGGCATGGGACAAAGACTCGACACGATTACAAAACCGACTCAAATACAGTGTGTTAGTCTGTATGCAACCAGACTACGATGAGAGAGCACGTTAAGCCACTACTTGGACAGCTCCGAGGAGCAAAGACAAGACACTGACGGGAAAAAACAAAAACAAAACCCAACATCTCCAAGATAGTCCCGCCAGAGAGTGTAGTTTCCTTCGACGAAGTATGCCGGTTGACCAGAATCGAGTTGCCACAAAAAGACACAACAAAGAAAAGAAAAAGTTATTAGCAAATCTTCGACATAGCATGCTTAATTATTCTCATAGATTTGTAAAAGCGAATAAAATCGAACTATAACCTAATAGATCGATGAAACTTATTTAACTTCCTTTAACTACGAATAGGTTTTTTATTTGCTAATTGTATGTGTGTAAACTTTTGTAATTAATTATTTTAATTATAAGTTTTTATTATATTTTATGATGATATGACTCATTGCTTGTTAGTCAACACTATTGACCATTTAAATTGACGGTCAAAACAAGCATTCGGCCAAGTTAGTCTATATGGTGTATAGTTGAGGTCGGTATAACAATTTCGAAAACCACGGGCTAAAATTGACTATTTGGGTATAATTCGGGGCAACATAAGTATTAGCCCTTATATTATCTATTGAATAGGTTTGTACTAAAAATAGCTATAATCTGCTTATTGAATTCACTTAACTAATTGACTCATTCGTTAAATTCAAAGCGCGGACCAATTATTATCTAGTAATTGCAATTGGTCAAATTTTGTTGAAGAGGGCACTCAAAAGATAAACTGCTCTAACAATAAGGAAATGTGACAAGTAACTTGATGTTCAGCTATTACAAGAGGGATAAAATGCTGGAAGAAAAAGTCAGCAGAATCTTATTATTATAAGGAGGGGGGAAAAACAGAGAACAATAATGTGATGAAAGAATCCAGAATCTTTTTCCTCCTAAAACTTGGGGAACTGGATGGAGGAAGCACATCTCCCCTTTGGCAGGATGGGGCACTCAATGAAGTCTGATCCAGATGTGTCCACACACATAAAAACCTGGTACAGCTGACTGTTCCTGGAAGAATCCACATTGCACTCTATCCCTGGAGTAAAACCTGTCCTTTCCTTTATGGCTTCCACAATGCTGTCAAGCTCGTAGAGCCCATCGTCCGGCCTAATTCCTGTTTATCGAATTCAACCTCAGCAACTTATTAAAGATAACCCCAAACAAGCCCACTGGTTTCAACCCTCAAGGAATTAGTAGCAATAATTGATGGTAAAAAAGAAAAAGATGAGTGAATGTTACGTTACCGGCAGACTTGAGAATCTGGAGGAGGTTGGCTTTGTCCTTGAGCTTAAGAGCAGCCACAAAGTAATCGTGCTGGTCCATTTCGGACTCAGAGCAGGTTCCATGCTTTTCCCATTCGTGGGTCCAGAACTTCACACCATCGCCACTCGGGCAGGCTAGGGTCGGCCAGAATTTTTGCAGCTGCGGCAGCACATCTTCTATCTGTGAAATTTACGGACAAAGGGAAAAAAAAAACAACGTTATACGATTAAGGCGAATCGTGGTGGAATAACCTGACGGGAAAATCCTGAAACATTCCCCGCAAGGTTTCCCAAATCCTGACACAGTGGTAATTAATCCCAGCCAACCTGTGATTCGTGGAAGACGCTGTCACGGTCGCAGTTGGAAGGGTAGGCGCCGTTCTTGTAGTTAGGCCAGAGACAGTGGCGAACCTAAGAAGGGGCAGGGTGTGTCGTCCGACACACCCTCGCTCGAGAATTTTACGAAGGACCTACATATTTTTGGTACAAATTTTTTTACTTCGGGATAGCCGACACACCTTCAATAATTATAGCCGACACACCTTCACTATACTCGAAGAAATTATTATCCAAATGAATCAATCTTAATCATAATCCTTTTTAATTTTGTTAAAAATAACTCCTAAAACATAATCATATCCTTCATATAAAAAAAAAACACTCTCAACCCATACAATATAGTGTTGGGCTGGCTGGGCTGGGCCTATAATTAAATAGAGGAAAAAAAAATCAAAGGTCAAATGGGCAATAGCCCATTCGGCCACCTCCTCCCATTAGTAGTCCTTCCCTCCCAATCCCCAAATTAATGGCCCAATCCCCAAATTAATGGCCCAATTGCCATTTCCCTGTCCATATCCCAAGCCCCAGCTACCCATCCCATTATTCCCTCTGTTCCCTCTTCTCTCGCACGCAGCTCGCAAAAAATAAAATCCCCAGACCCCAAGCGAACCAAAAACCCAGGCGAAGGCAGTTGCGGCAAGTCGGCACGGCAACACAGGGAGGCCTCGGCGGACATCCATTCACCGGCGGGCAGCGCGGCGGCGGCAACTCCTCGTAGCCGGTGAAGTGGGCACTTCTTGTAGCTGGCCAAATGTAAGTAATTTTACTGTTATGAACCCTAAATTGCAAAGTTTAGGGGTTTTTCTTGTTTTCCCATTTAACCTAAATTTTATTTGTCAATTTGTAATTCATGGATGAATTGAATGAATTTGTTTATAAGCTAATTTATGTTGTACTCTGTATCCAGACATGGAGAGATTTTACCCAAAGGTCCCAAAGAAAGCCAAAACTACTCCACAAATTAACAATTTAGGAGGAGAATCAAGTAAAAGGAAGCATGATGATTCTCAATCTTCCTCGCCATCGATTAATCAAACAAGTGGCATCTCAAGTAAGTTTTCTTCATTTCCTGAAGAACATGAGAATGATGAGGTTGATGTGAACAAATTGGAAGCCGATCCGGGGTTGAGGAGAAAGTTTTCAACTTTCCCTATTAATATGCAAGATGAGATTAGAAGAGCATATCTGATAAAGGGTCCTTGTCAACCAAAAGGTTCTTTCCCATATACCGACTATAGTGGAGAAAAACGAAGATTTAATCCTTCTTGGTATACTGGGCACAAGGGTTGGCTAGAGTATAGTGTTCATGATGATGCAGTATACTGTCTACCTTGCTATTTGTTTGTATCTGAATCTAAAAATGGTAGTGGAGAAGCATTCATATCAAATGGGGTGAGATGTTGGAATAGGAAGACGCGATTAGATGATCATGTTGGTGGCCCTAATAGTTCTCACAATGTGGCTGCTAAGAAAGGTGAAGATTTGTTGAGACAATCACAGAGCATCTCAAGTGCATTGGTGAGACAAACAGATAAACAAAAAAGAGAATATCGTATTCGTTTGCAGGCATCAGTTACTACCACTAAGGCTCTTCTACACCAAGGATTGCCATTTCGAGGGCACGATGAAAGTGAATCTTCAGAAAACAAAGGAAATTTTCGGTACTTTTTGGAGGTTATTGCTAATGAGAATAAGGAAGTGCGAAGTGTTGTGTTGGAGAATGCTCCAAAAAATCTTCAACTGACTTCTCCCAAGATTCAAAAGGATATTGTTCGAGCAATAGCATCTCTAATAAGTCAAGAGATCATCAAAGATCTTGGAGATTCTTTTTTTTGCATATTGGTGGATGAATCTCGTGATGTGTCAATTAAGGAGCAAATGGTTCTGGTTATACGTTATGTTGATAAGAATGGTTGTGTTATTGAGAGATTTCTTGGTATTGCTCATGTCGCTGATACTAGGGCTGCTACACTCAAGAAGGAGATTGAATCAATTCTTGGATTACATGGGCTAAGTTTGGCAAAGGTGAGGGGGCAAGGATATGATGGGGCTAGTAACATGAGAGGTGAAATCAATGGACTGAAATCATTAATCTTGGTTGAGAATCCATCTGCTCATTACATTCATTGCTTTGCTCATCAACTTCAGTTGACACTAGTAGCTGTTGCAAGAGATCATGTGCTCAATAATCGCTTCTTTGAGCATTTTGCTTCATTGCTCAATGTGATTGGTGGATCACCTAAGCGGGTCGATTCTCTTCGAGACAAGCATGCCGCAAGGGTTATTGAGGCTCTATCTATTGGTGATTTGGAGAGTGGACAAGGATTGAATCAACAAATAGGGTTGAAAAGGCCCGGTGATACACGTTGGGGATCCCATCTTGGGGCACTTACAAATCTTATGGATATGTTCAGTTCTGTGGTTGATGTACTGAATGAGATGCAATTTGACACACGTTCAAAGGAGGCACAAGGTAAAGTAGTGAATTCTCTGCTTCAAATGCAAACTTTTGAGTTTGTCTTTCACATGAAGATGATGATTGAAGTGCTTGCAATTACAAATGAGTTGTCTATAGCATTACAAAGGAAAGATCAAGACCTTGTTAATGCTATGGAACTCATTAATTGCTCAAAGAAGAGACTACAAGAGTTGAGAGATGAAGGGTGGGAACCTCTATTTGATGATGTGGTTTCATTCTGCACTAAGGAACAAATTCATGTTCCTAACATGAATGACTTGTTCACTCTTGCTGGAAGAACAAGACGTAGCACCCCTCATCAGCCTACAAACTTGCATTACTATCAAGTCGATTTATTCTATGCAGTTATAGATTTGCAGTTGCAAGAATTGAATACTCGATTTGGTGAGGTGAACACTCGATTGTTGGACTGCATTTCTTGTTTTAGTCCAGCTAACTCTTTTGCTTCTTTTGATAAAGCAAAGTTGATGAGTCTTACTGAGTTTTATCCCGAGGAGTTTCCATCCAATGTGCTCTCACGACTTCATCAACAATTGGGGGGCTACATTTCTCATGTCAAGGAGGATAAGAGCTTTGATGGATTGCGAGGAATCGACGAGCTAGCTAGGAAATTGGTGGAAAGGGGAAAGGACACTCTTTATCCTTTAGTTTACTTGCTGTTAAAGTTGGTGTTGACCTTACCTGTGGCAACTGCAAGCTGCGAAAGAGCATTTTCAGCTATGAAGATAATCAAGAACGATCTTCGAAATCGGTTGAGTGACCAATTTATGAATGATTGTTTAGTTGTGTATATTGAAAAAGATTTACTTTGCAGCATAAGTGATGAATGTATTTTAGAGACATTTCAGCAGATGAAAAGTCGTCGCGGTTCGTTGTAAACATGACATTGTGAACTTTATGAATTAATTTCTTTTAATTTTTACTTAATTTTTAATTTAATTTATTTTAATTATTATTGTATTTTATCGGCGACACACCTCTCCGACAATCCTGGGTCCGCCACTGGCCAGAGACCATGGATCCCGAAATCGGCTGTGGGTTTGCCTGTCTTTGGGTAGCAGCATCTCTGCCTCGAGTCACAATAGGCTCCCGGCCACTGCACACATACACAGAAGAGAAGAGAAGAGACCACGTTATGGATGGAACTAGAAGAAATAGTTCGGCTGGCTATATATGTGTAAACCGCACATACCTGTTGGACAAAGTAGAAGAAATCGAAGTCCTGGGCGACACAGAGAACTGAAAGGCATTGGAACGTCAAAAGCGCAACAGAGGCAGAGAAAAGGGTCGCTGGCTTCCTTATCATTTTGAGTTTTTCGAAAATCAACAAGCTAAGTGACTATTTTTGTTTTGGTGTTGGGGTTGGGCTTCTGGAAATAATGTAAGAATGGTCGCTATAAATAGTCCTGAGGCGAAGAATATGCTTTGTGGCTCGGCAACCTCGTCATAGCTTTGTGTATTACACACTTCAGCTTGCGTGTTCGGCCTCAGTCAGCCATGTTGGTTCTCTTTTTTGACTGGTTTGTTCTGATTCAATCTGTTGACTTAGTGAGCTTCCCATGATCTCTTTCCTTGCTCGATCAGGATTTCATCCATTCAATCTGTATTCTGTATAGTATATTAATATATGAGGTTAAGTTTTTACTTCAATCAGTCATAAGAAAAATATTATAGGGTGGGTGGTTGGTACTTTTGCATCAGAGGATACATGGGAAGCCTTGATATGGGTTTGATTAAAGTTTCGGGAAGGGAAGGATTCTTTTTATTGCGTGCAGTTCAACTCCAAGACACGTTTCAAGCTCCAAACCCCATTATTATTGGATGTAGATTTGGGGGAAAAGACGCTGCCAGCTTTCCACACTAATCAATTTGGAGGGTGGGTGTGAAGAAGAAGAGCAGCTAGCACATTAGTTGTACTCTCGTTTAAATGCATTCCACGATCGGGAAACCTTCCGGCCCGAACAAGTTCACGGCTCTTGTATAGAGATGAAGTTCCAACCTCAGCCATTCATGCCGCGATGCCTTGTTTTTCATGCGCAAAAAGCTATAGCCTAGAAATGTAGCCCTATGTATATAGATATATGTATTTGGACCAAGGTTGTTACTGGTTCAACCTTAGGATCTGGTTTAAAAGCTTGTACTTCTTTGTCTTGGAACATTGTCGGCTATGAGATTATGATACAGTCTTGTTTTATAAATAAAATGTAGTTCGAATTTTTTAACAAAATTCTATGTAAATAAGTCATCAATCAATTAGTAAATAAATTAATAAATAATCAATTAATGTGAATCGGCACGATAGCTTAGGAAAAATTAATAGATTCGGAGAGGAAAATATAGAACAACCCAACAGTAGAAATAAATAACAAAAAAATGAATATTATATAGTAAAAGATGATAAGTTTTTAGTCTGAACTTAAGGATGTAACAAATTATTTATAATTGATTTACTTCTTTTTTTCTTGCCTTTTACCTTATTGTAATTAATATTAATAATAAGAGATAAAAATAATCTCACCTCACTTATTCTCTCTAAAGAAACACAGAATAAAATATGTTTTGTCTTTTATAGTTTGAAAAAAAAATATAGCATGGATACACCAAACATCCATGAATTTAGTAATCGATGAGTTCACCAATCTGGATCAAATTTATGAAAATTTAATGGATTAAATCAGCTGAATTTTTTCTTTGACGGATTGAATTAGTGAATTGGATTCAAATTGCCACATGAATAGTAATGTTCATCAATCTTGTCCTTATAGTTGCCACTTGTCTATCAAAATAGTTGACTATCTAAAGAAGAACCAACTCCATTGCTCAAGGAAACATCTTTCTCAAGCAGAAAATTAACATGGAGAAGGAGCAAACTGAAGACGAGGTCGTGTTGTTTTGGTCATGGACAAGAATCCTTTGCAGCACGGCACACATAGCCCTCAAGCAGAAGGGCATATTTGACAAATCAATCCACAAGAAGGTAAAGCTCCAATACATCAACGACTTTTGGAAAGGTAAAGCTCTCTGATTATTACGTGATAATAATCACAACTAATCACTTCGCTCTGATGCTTATGGATGATCTGACACATCGCGACTGTAGTGTAGAAGCTAAATTGGTTAACATTACACAACGTTATCTACGAGCCGACAGTAGTGACGAAGCTAGTAAAATTGGTATGCGTCAACCAAAGATTAAACGTCAAAGAGGAGTTCACGGGAAGGAATGGTGCAGAAACTGAGCACAAAAATTGTTATCAAGGCCCAAAACGGAGTACTAGGAATTCATAATTCTTTAGAGATTGAAAAGGAAAATAACAAATTGAAACCGAAACACTCTAAAACATATGATCAAACAATTTCCTCCTAATGCTGGCCGTTTTCAACAACTCTTTGCTTCTCCAAGTTACTTAGATGCCTGCTTTTCCTTGGCCTTTTGAATCTTGAGCACCTTTTTAACAATCTTTTGCTCCTCCACAAGGAAAGCACGGATGATCCTTACAAGAATAACGTAGCAAGGTTAGAAACACTACACCACAAAACAGAGCATAATAAGAGAACCTAGTTGTAATCAAACACACCTTTCTCTCACAGCACCACCAGACAGAACACCTCCATAGGCACGGTTCACAGTCCTCCGATTCCTGGGCAATCTTGACCGCTTGTACTCCGCAGGTCTCAAGTGAGGAATCTAAAACACAGTAGCTTTAATAATTCAGATCTAGTATCCACTCACGCCATATATATTCCCAAGAAAAAGAACAGATGAAAGTCTCCGATATGTTCATAAGGAACATCCAACTGATACAAATATTATCAGCCTATACTACTAACCATGGAAAACAAACAATGTTGACAGTTAGACGTACGTCGCTAGTAAACTTAAAATGCTACACAACATGGAAAATATTACATTGGTCTCCACTACATTTGCCTTAACTTGGAAATAGGGTCAAAATTCCACAAGGGTGCGTTTGGATACAATGATTTGGATTTGGTATTTGTGATTTGGATTTCCAAATACCAAATCATGTGTTTGGATATTAATTACATTGGTATTTGGATTTGTGTCAAATTCATGGGGTGATTTCCAAATACAAGTCTAGTGTATTTTTTGTCAACTTCAAATACATTTCAACAACTAGTGATTTGAAATACCTCCTAACAAAAGAATGGACCTATTTGTAAAATATGAAAAGTTTAGGTACTATAGTGTGAGGCAAAACATATAAAGGTACCAAAATGTAATTTTACCATCAAAATTTCAGGACCTTTTTGTAAAATTTTAAAAGTTTAGGTACTAAATTGTAAGAAAAAATAATTTTGGGTACCAAACTGTAATTTACCAAAATTTGTAGTAAGTGACCAGAAAATTAAAAATTGAAATTGAAAATCATAAAATACAAAATACAAACAAATTACAAATGAGTATCCAAACAATGAATTTGAATTACATGTATTTCAAATGCTAATATTTCGAATACATCCATTTCAAATGCTAATATTTCAAATACCTTACATTTAAAATCCACTTATCCAAACGCACCCCAAAACATCTTCTGGCAAATCATCAACAGACAAGAAATCGTACGTGGGGAGGGAGGAACTAAGACTTACAACTCAACATCCCTCCTCTCAGCATCACACAAAAAGACCAAGTCTAGCCAAAGGAGAACATGAATGAAGCATTCACAGAGATAATATAGCCTAACACAACAATGGTGTTTACTCTACTAAAGGAACTCAAATACTCAAACCCACCACTAATATGCAACTGAAGAGAACTCTGAAGGATATAGAAACTACTCAATATCTACGTCAGTAGTATTTAACAGATATTTAATCAGTTTCTGTAGTTCAATCTTTCCCACAATCCAATGCGTGACTAGTAACAACAACCTTCATCAAGATTTATAGATACTACAGCAAATGAATTCTCTCCATCTCAAAAGCATGTTCAATCTAAAGCTAAGTCCACCGCTATCCAAACCAGAAGAGAAAACTTATTATTGAAAGCGAACATACCCCTTGAATCCTCTTGCCGGTGACAGGGCACTTAGGACCACTGGCCCTCTTCTTAGTGGTCTGATACACCAATTTCCCACCTATCGCAAACACAGAACACTCAAACTTCAGCGCGAACACATCACATAGAGTCATAGATAAAGAAAGGTTTCCCATGGCCCAAAAAATGAGCAGCAGATCGCAGCAAAGAATCAAACGAAGATTAGTTCTCCAAAACTAAGAGTTTACCAGGAGTTTTGACAATCCGGTGCTGATTGGACTTGGTGGCATAGCTGTGGCGCTTGCGATAAGTGAGACGCTGAACCATTTTCGCGGTTCTCAAGTTCTCCTAGTTTTATTAGGGTTTATGAGACTGCTCGGCGGAGCTGCTACCAGAGGAGAAGATCTGAGATGGCGGAGAAAGAGAATATAAATGAAGTGCAACCCTAGATCTTACGGCTGATATTCCCAGAAAAAAGACGACTCATATTGATGCCCGGTTCGGATTGGGCCGCATGTCCTCGAAAGCTCTTGACTAGTGCACTTTCAATATCTACAAGGGCCTAGTAACTTGTAAATTTGGCCCGTCCAATTTTTTTTCGTAAGGGCCCAACTCATTGTCCTAATTAAGGCATTTTAAGTTGGAAAAAGAAATTAATGAGTTAACCCTCTGTTACAGGACCGGAAGCTGAACCGGAAAAGTTAGTGGTTTAAGGGTTCACCGGTTAACCGTTGGTGAACCGTTGATAGAACCGTTAATGATATATAACACATAAAACTTGTATATTACACTAATTTAAGAATGAAATTATCATTGACCGGTTAACCGTTACAAAACCGTTGGTGAACCGTTGATAGAACCGTTAATGATATATAACATATAAGACTTGTATATTACACTAATTTAAGAATGAAATTATCATTGACCATAAACAAGTTCAAATTCATATCATCACGAAAATATCTAATAAATCATTCCAACCATCTCACAAAAGAAACCACATTTTTTAATTCAAATTAAACATTACGGTTCTAGTTGGTAGTAGACATGTAAAATCGACAATAAGGTTGAGGAAGCATATATAAAATTAACAAAAGTTGTCATGGAGAACTTCCGTGATAATCAAGATCAGGAATGTCCTTTGGTGGTTGGTCACACCTTTCCCCATTATTGTTCTAACATGCTGGGCCCAAGCGAGGAGATGCAAAATGATCTCAATGAAGAAATTGCTTGGCGACTTGCTCCCCAATTTGTTTGGGAAGAAGAAGAGCGAGAAAGGGTGAGGGAAGAAGTTGTGGAGGATGAAGGAAGTGAAGTAGAAGGAGTTCTAGAACTTTTCTAAGGGGAGATAACACATTTTGAAGTAGGAAGGGGGGTTGAAGAAGAAATTGGCGCTCTGGCTGAGGAGGAAGTTGAGGTGGAAGAGGCTTGCACCGGTTATAAGTTACATGTGATATCTCCCCCAAACTACAATGAGCTTATTGGCAAGGACCCGTTTGCAGTGTCTCTTTACCACACCAAGGCCACATAGGCATCGGTCCCTCTTGGTGGACGCGATGGTGGTCAATCGATGCTGTTATATCTGGTTTGGGGTAATGAGACAAGAGAAGAAGCGAAGGAGAGGTCTCGAGTGTGGAGACGTCATCTTCCCCAAGGGCACGAACCATCTTTATCGCCTATCATACCACCTACTCGTGACTTGAGACTCCGCTTCATCGACGAGAACCTCAACATCAAGTAAGTTTTGGGGTGGACCGATACTTAGGAGCCACCGTCCAGCTAACAACGTGAAATAAGCGCTTGTTGGGAGGCAACCCAACTAGTCGGTTTGCATTTCTTTCCATATTTCTCTTCGGTTGAGTCGGTGTTGTGCTATGATTTTTGAGTCAATAACTCAACCTTTGTGAGCTTTCGTGTGGTGTTTGTGGTTCCATCTACTCTCTCTTCCATGGAAGGCACCTCCTGTTCCATCCACCATCGTTCATCACCAATCTGTAACATCGTTTCCCTTATCCTTCTCTCTGCTCCATTGAGGGCAATATCGAAATTAAATGTGCGTGTGGGGGGGGGGTGCCTTGTACTTATCTGAACCTATGTTTGTGTTCTTGAAGCCTAGTCTACTATCCAAATCTCAAGATTTGAGGACTCCAAGTACTAATGTTTGCATGATCATATTGGCAATGTGGTTTTATGTGGTGAATCTATTGGCTGTTAGCATTTATGTATGATAACTTGTGTGTGACTAAGACAACATATAATGTGACAGAGACGTGTAGTAGAGTAGTGTAAGGGTTTAATTTTTCATATGTTTGCTTACCAACTGGGACTTGGATTGATTACTCATTTTCTACAGTCGTTTATACATCTAGTTCAGGGAATCAGGATGAGAGATAGAGCATACAGGTACCCATGTCAGCTTTGAGTCTGCTTGTTTCTTCCTTGTGCGTTAGATCCCTCTTCCATGATATGTAGTATATTCACGTTGCCACTAATTAGGATGATGGAGGCATAGGATTAACCCACGACCACATTGACTGTCCAGGTGCGTCATACCCCCTAGTTAGTCCCTTTGAACCGTGTAACTTTCTTTAATTGTGTCTATAATGAAAAATCACACTCATGCATCTCTTAGAGGTTCCAAAGAGTGGTTTTTGCGTATTTTCTGCTGGAAATAATGTGAGAGTTGGAGGCAGTTCTTAAAAGTTGGGAATGTGCTTGCAAAGATAAAAAGAATGTAGCAAAAATGGTGGTTCTCTAAAGAGAAAAAAAAACAAATGAAAGCAAAAGACAACCACCACAAACATCTTAATCATGCTCATTAGATAGTGTTTTTGAGCAGACTGGCTTGGAAATACTAACATGTTTTAACCTCTTTCACTCTTGTGCTCTAAAGAACTTGATTAATGCAGAATAGCAGAGTGAAAGTAAATGGTTGGAATGAATGTTGTTGTGTTGTTTTGGAACTGTGATACCTTGTGCAATGAATTCTTCCACCACCTAAAAGGCCTTTTCCCGTGTCCAACACCCTAACCAATTATTTGAACCCGTGGCTAAGACCTCCGGACAAGTTAGTGGTGACAGCCGATATGTGAACTCTAGCATTTAGAGGCTACCGTCATGCTGAATAGATGTTATGAATTGAGAGTATGAGTATGCACACATCTTGCATCCAATTTTTCCTTGACCCCACTAGTCAAGAGTGAGTGATTCAATTTTCATATTATATACCCCGGTGAGGACCTCGATTGCTCGGTCTTGATTCTGATGTCTTGAATTCTATGCATGAGGTGACTATTTTGAACAGAAGGGAGACTCTTCCTCTACCCGATTTTGTTGCACTCGAATGTCATCTGTGATGGTTGTCCAGTTGATGTTGTTGTTGTACATGTGTTGATGTCTAAAAGCCAGTGCGATTCACCTATTTTGTGCCTATATGATATGTCCACAAAGTTTGCATGGCAAAAACGTTTTGAGCTTACCTTGTGTCTGACTTTGGTTGCTTGGGGAGGAAACTGTTAATTGTGGGGGAATTTGATAGCATCATATTTGCACAGGTTTGCACCCTCGTTTCTTGATCTTTTTGGCTTGAGTTTGTGCCTTATCGGCCTATTTTATGCTAGGTTGTGTTCCTTTATCACATTTCAGGTCCTTGCACGTAAAGTGAAGCATAGGTGTAAGTTTCAAGTCAATAAGAGATCAATTGACGATTTAGGGAAAGAAACTCGGACATGACCTACGAAAGAATGGATTTCTATCTCATTTATTGACAAAGAATCATGTAATCTTTTCATTAAAAGAAGTAGGAGGAGACTACGATTCTCAAGGATCAAACGATGACCGATTCAGAGTCCGAACGAAGAAGAAACGAAGCATCAAAGACAGTGGAACAAGAGTGAGGAAGAAACACGGGCCCGAGAAAAGAGAGAAGGGCTGAAACTCGGGAAGGAAAGAAATAAGGGAAGGCCTGAAACACAGCCGTGTGCCCCTACTCGGATATAAGTTTGACTTCTGCAATTTTAGAGAGAGAGAGAGAGAGAGAGTTGGGTTTTGGATCCAAACACCCAAGGGACGAACCCTAGAGAGAGAGCGACTTAGGAGTATTCTTGGAGCTATTTTAGAGGATTTCTTCACCATCCGAGCTCGGGAATCAAGCTTAGAGATGGAAATTAAAGATCTAGATAAGATTTTTGCAGTCTCTTTCTTCTCTATGGAGTAACTTCCCTCACTTAGATTTTGAGGAACCTTAGTTCCATGTGTTAGGATCTTTTTTGTATGAACTTTTGGATGCTATACTTATTGGTTTTAATCGATTGAGGCATGATTTGTTGAGTCATGATCATATTCGTAACCTATGATAGATAAAATCTCATTGCTTTAAGAGAGCTTCCTTGATTGATAGTAGTGAATTGATTGTGCGAGAGTCTGTCAATTTATCGCTTTGTACTCGAATTCATTCCAAATAGTGGAGATTTGCGTGAATCGCCTTAGTATTTTATCCCAGTGAAGGCTAGTCGTCTTCCGGGTATTCAGTCTAAGAGGGCTTGGTCAGTTTAAGAGATTCAACGCTATTTTTTGGAACTTCTGCGGTTTAATCAACAATAAATCAACCAAAGAAAATTAAAACTTTGACCTAATTAAGGAGCTAGGGATAATCATACCTAAGTGAGTTCCCAACCTATAATTAGATTAACTTTAACCGTAGTTTGCTAGAGTAGTTATAGTTCTTCTATCTTAGTTTGGTTTGCTAGAAAATGAACTGAAGCTGAGTAATAGTAACTTTAGAGACTCGTGGATTTGATATTTATTATTTATTCCACTATACTGCAGTTCCTTTCATTGGTTGCACTTGGCCATTGTTAGGAGTTGTGTTTTAGTGAGTCACAATCATGTCTCCTGGAGCATTAAAGAATAGTAAGTAGTGGCACGCTCGTTGGTCGAAGTAGAGTATCGAGCTATGACAAGTATTGTATGTGAACTCCTTTGAATATGATGGTTGTTGAGTGAATTGGGTGTTCCTCAGTCTCGACGAACCCCCTTCACTACGACAATCAAACTTCCCTTCATATAGCTACCAACCCTATCTTCCATGAGCGAACTACACACGTTGAGTTGGATTGTTATTTTATTCGAGATTGCGTTGTCTCTCGTGATATTCTTCATCTCAAGGTTAGTTTGCATCTCCAGCTTCCTGATTTGTTCACCAAAAAGGGCTATGTGCATATCATTTTCATTTTTTCTGTCAAAACTGAACATTCGAGATCTTCAGTTCGGCTTGAGGGGGGGGGGGGTATTGGACCGAGCCGATGCCATAGGCTACGAAGGCTCTAGTCCGCCAGCCCACATGGTCACATATAGAAAGCAACATCAGCACTCTACTTCTCCTTACTATAATAGGAGTCTTGATCATCACGTACTTTTTGTAACCCTACTTAAGAGTTGTAAACGATTATATAATGGTGTACATGTATGGCTGAAAGGCATGTTCTTCATTTGACAATAAGAGTAAAAGCTAGAGAAATGAATTCTTATCTCCTGTGTACTAGTCCCGATTAGTCATTCAGTGATACCACATAAAATCATGTATCTTGTCTACTTTTCACAGTCAATTTACCAGTCCTTACCACAATCAAATCACATTTCATTCATCATCCACTGCTGTTGGATCTTGTCATAGATGCGATTAGCCAAAACTCAGCCTTTCCTTCCCGATTCAAAGGTGCTACTAAAAAAACACCAGGATTAAGAAAAGCTTAGCCCTTTTTCGTATCCATGTAATATGATATCCAACATGTTAGTCCATCCAAGACACCCATAATGATGAAGATGTTGAGGAAAGGAATTAACTATAACCAAAGTATGGCTATAACAAGGGTAATTTAGGTATTTCATAATTAGGAGAAATTGGGGTGTTATAAAATTTCTCCCCAATCATATCATTAAAAAAAACTTGGCCCTTTTGTTTTGTGTAGTTAGTTTTTAAATTTATTCTAATTCCTGTATAAACAAATTAAAAAGACAGGTCAGTTTTGTTTTTTCACAACTTGATCTATTGATCAAGGAAACTTAATGAGAAACAAAAAAAAAAGAACCAAAAAACTAGGCCAACAAAAAAAAGTCGTTTCTCCCGCTCTTCCATTCTTTTCTTTTTTCCCCCACCAAACACAGAAAAACCATTGCTCCAAGCACACCATTCAATATTAATTATCCCCTTCCATCCCCCTTTTCTCTCGCTCTGTGATTGCTTCTATTTTTCTTGATTTCATTTCTCCATATTTTGTTGGGAAAGATTGTTTTTTTCTCACTTCCTTCGAGGAAAACTTTTTCCTCCGATCCCTCTATTTTCATGTCAAAATAGTGGGATCGTGAGATTTTCTTCTTTTTGAGAAGTTTTGAAACTAGTTTCGTAATATTTCTTTAGCCAGAAAATTATATTCATCATCGTGTTTCATACCATATTTGGTTAAGAAGGTATGAGTGATCACATGGCTCTATTTGTGGACCGCCTTGCAATCCACTCGACAACAGGTTCCTTGTCCTCTTTAGAGGAGGGTGCTGAAAAAATCTTGAAAACGGATATCAGTACTGCTTCTACGGGCCCATCATGTTCAAGGTCAAATGAGGTGAGGGATGAGGAAGACGAAGAAGGAGAACAAGAGGATGAACCATTAATTCAAGATGGGGAATGTCGTATTTGCCAGGAAGAGGATTCCATTCACAATTTGGAAGCTCCGTGTGGTTGTAGCGGCAGCCTCAAGGTATATGGAATTTTCTTATTTTTCAACACATTTCTAACGGTTTTAACTCTAATGTCTAGGAACTTTTAGTCTAATGCTCTATAATATATTAAAATATGTTTGTTTAATTGTTCATTAACCTTTGTTAAATTTAGATTACTATCTTACTTTCATTAACAACTTCCATTTTAGAGGGTTATTCTCAATATAATGTGGTATTGATTTTGATTCGCCGTTCATTTGTTTTTTTGTAGTATGCTCATAGAAAATGTATCCAATATTGGTGCAATGAGAAAGGAGACACCACTTGTGAGATATGTCATCAGGTAACTTAAGATTGATTGGTTGGTTGATTGACTGACTAATAAAACTCTTTATCCATTAAGGTTTTCAACGTTCTATTTAATTACATCAGCCAGTGCATACGGTTTTTCCTAGCAATCTAAATAATTTTGATGTTACTCTGACTAGGATTATCAACCGGGTTATACAGTTCCACCTCGCCCTCCTCGCCTTGAAGATACTATCATCGACATTGGGTATATTATTAAACTTATATTCTTTTTATTTAAAAAAACAATAGCAACAAAAAAGCATGTGGATTTGCTTATACAGATTTTGTAATCTTATCTTTTTTATCAGAGGAGGTTGGACAATATCAGGCACGCCTATAGATTTACATGATCCTCGTCTTCTTGCCATTGCGGAAGCAGAACGTCATTTTTTGGAAGCTGAATATGATGAGTATGCTGCTTCCAATGCTAGTGGAGCTGCTTTTTGTCGTTCAGCGGCACTCATCGTAAGACCTATAAATATTTTCATGCAAAGTTCTCATTTCTCAAACGCATCAAGTACCTATTGATTCTTAACTACTCTAAGAACACATAGTTCGTGATAATTCATCACTTTTCTTTGCCTGAATTTGTAGAGAAACCTTGCATTGTAGCTTCGTGTATCAAAAAATACACGATTTTACCCCATAAAATTTAAAAATATACGCACTTATGTTTGATTAATTATTATAACCTTGTGCATACGAAATACTATATTTTAACATTATTTCACATGAATTGACATCATTAAAAAAATGTACAATTCCTTAAACTTTATGTTTGCAGCTTATCTTAACATACGCCTCCTGTTTAATGTTTCAGTTGATGGCCCTTCTACTATTACGACATGCATTGACAGTGACAGAAGCTGATGAAGATGATGATGTTTCCACCTTTTTCTCTGTAAGTAGAATGTTGTAATCGCTAATCATCAACTTCTTTACCATAAAATATTTCCCGTTATAGATTTTAAACCTTAGAAGTCTTGATGACATGTTTTTCTTGTGGCCATGGATTACAGGTTTTCCTACTACGTGCAGCTGGTTTTCTCTTGCCCTGTTACATCATGGCTTGGGCTATCAGCATTTTACAACGAAGAAGGCAAAGACAAGTAATTAAAAATAAAAAAATTTCTCTTCTATCTATTTTTATTTCCTTTTTTATGTGTACTAACTGCTTGCACAATATACAACCTTAAAATAGGAAGCTGCCGCATTAGCAGCAACACAAGTTGCATTTGTGCTACAATCCGGGCAACGTCATGGTTTGCAATTCACTATAGCATCTGGTCCACCTGTAACCACACAACAAGAACCCGTTTAATTTGAACCAAACTAGATGGAATCATCAAAAGAGGACTAGGCAAGCAATCAAGGGAAATGAAGAATTTTAGTGTCTATGAAGCTTTTTATTAAGGGGAGAAAGTGGATGGGATAAATGAAGATGAAATGTTAAATCCCTCGAGTACCTAGTTTTACGTTCTTAAAATTAAGAGAGAGAAAAATATAAAAGAAAGGGAAAAGTGAAATGAAAAATGAGAAGAAGTGTGTTGTGCAATGTGTGAGACTATATGATGTTTTGGATTATCAAACATTGTTATGTGCTTTACATCCTATTGTATGTGTAAATATGATATCACAAGACCGAAGAGCTTCTAAAATGTCAAAAGAGTCATCGATTTTAAATTCATGTATCTCACTTAATTTTGCACCTCTTTTGGAGACACACTGCAGGTTGTTGTATCTCACTTAATTTGGCTGGACTGTCATGGGATGTGCCACTACCATTAGATCAAGACTTGTATGGAACAAAGAGTATTTAATCCAATTAGAGGCCTTGAATATCAATGTCTCAACCATATGGTTTTGGAAGCAATTGAAAAGGGCTCTTGAAATATTTTTAGTTCTTCAACTCAGTCCCTTAGCTCTGAACGTGACAATATTTGCAAAGGATTTAAAGCAACAAACTCACCACACAATGAACGTTTGAGAATTATTTTTTAATCTATGCGCCTTACTAGACTCACAAAACATAAACCATTTTGTTCTTGGGATAGAGAACGTCCCCAGTCACATCGAAACCATAAAAAATCTCATAAATCGACTAGGAAAGGGTCTCCAAAACCTTGTGGGCTAAGTAAAATTCCCGAACAAGGTTAGCGTTTGGTGTGGGTTCTTTATGGGTTGGGCTCTTTCAACCTTGGACGATCTTCCTTTACAGTTTGGGCACTTATTGAACAAGCCTCCTTCAAGGGCGGTTGGACCGCAGGCTGGCACCGCTGGTTTCTTCATCAGTTTGGGCAGAGTCGTCTTCCTATGGGCTTGACTCAGTAAGCTTAATTGACTTCTAGTCGACTTCTCCGTCATTGGACCTCATCTTTCTCATGAAAGCTCCATATTCTTCTCTTTATTTCTCCGTTGGTCCTCCAAAGTTTTCCAACTCTTGATCCAATATTCCTTATGTTGCTTTGTACCTTCAAAATGAACTAAAACATACCCAGAAGGCATCAAAGAGTACAAAAAAATAACCTAGGTCTATTAAAGGCTCGTTGATCAAATAATTGTGATTCAGAAAGGGAATACTATTGAAATGACTAAAGATACCTTGAAAGAATGTGGAAATGTATCAATGGGAGTGACAAACACTATAAATTAAGTGTCATAAGAACTACCCCACAAATATACTTTGCTTGTCGCCAAGCAAACACTACTCATAACCATACAACTCAAGGAATTCTAAACACCGTCACTTAGTGTTGATCTTAGGTAGTGAATCATAAGCAACTTACAAGTTCAACAATAGTACTATAGAATCCTAACCACGTTAATTTGCAAGAACATCATACGACATAATCCAAACATCAACCACTAACCATGCATCTGAGTCTCAAAATGATGGGGTGCAGTTTTTGGTAAATTTTTAAGCTTTGAATGCTTTCTACCATCAACTTGACATTTCTTTAAGCACTTTGCCTTACTCAACTAAAAAATCTTTCTATGAATTTTTGAATTTTTCTTCTATTGCAAATAACTAATTTTTTTCCTTTTCTAATTCTTCTCATGGTGGAAAGCTCTTTTCGAAATTTACCCTTATTGGTCGAGCAAGAGCTAAGCTCATATACCTTTGAAATTTACCCTTACTCTTTTGGAATGAAACAATGTCTTGATTGGTAAATTTTTTTTTTCATTTTTATAAAGATACAGTTCGACCTTTGGAAAAAAATTATAATAGGAGATTATTTGGCCTAATCAGAAATCTTTGAATAGACAAGTAATTTGGCATTCAAACACATCAAAGGGTCATTACATACCATTACCTATCGCATCCTTCATAGTTACTACAGTAGCCTCCCTAAATCAGATTCCTTAACAGTCTTTAACCGGTTTGTATGTGTATATTCTGGTTGAACAAAAACCATATTTTTATTGAACAAAGTACATATTTGTATAGAACAAAACACACATTAGATAACATATTCTGATCCGGGTCTATTTGTAGACTTTTACCCCTTTAATCCTGGGATGTTTGAGGTACTTTTACTCCGTGAGGTTCGGATTTACACTAGCTTGTGGTTGTTTTTAGTGTGTTTTTAGATCCTAGCAGGTGAAATCAACCCATGGAACGAAAGTTGGACGAAAAGGGGTGGAAACCTGTCAAAAGGGAGCAAGATCAACAGATCACGATTGAGGCCAGAGGTTCACGGTCATCCAGACCGTGAAGAGGAGGCATAGACCTTGAAGAGCGAGGAGTCCATAAGAGCTTTGTCCATCTCGCAGCATAAACCAGTTCACGGTCACTCGACCGTGAAGACCAGCTGCAGACTGTGAACTCCCTTAATGAAACGGCGCATTTTTGCTCGACTTCACGGTCTGGGCTAGATATTCACGACCGTGAACTGGACCGTGAAACGCCATCGATCTGGGTATATAAAGGGGGTTGAGCTGAAAGAGATAGAGGTGAACCTAGTGAGATAGACTTTTTTTTATTCTTCAGATTCAAAAAGTGACTAACAAGAGGAGAAGAGAAGTTAGGGTTTCGTCCAAGAGCTAGGTTTTGGGAATTTCTTCCTCCAAGGTTGATCTCCATACCACAAGGAAGAAGGGAAACATCTCCAAGATGGTTTTCTCTCTTCTCCCTTGTGTATTCCCTCTACTTAGCATGGAGTAGACTTTTCTTTTACTTGGGTGTTTGTAAACCCTAACTACAATTATGTGAATGTTTGTATGGATTGAATGACTTGTGTGTGGCTATATTTTAATACAAGTTATGAGGTATTTTCATGAAGATTGTGTGTGTTCTTTCATTTCCAATTCTTATGCCATTTTGACCTAGGTAGAGACAAATCCCCTTCTTGTTAAGAGTCTTGTAAAAGCTGGAATTCCTTGGCCATTTGTGTCACCTACCTAGGTTGAATTTTGGAAAACCTCTTAATATGTATTAGCACCTTTGGTAGATTGTAATTTGGTCGTCCAAACTATAGTTCGAGGGTGAAGTCTAAGCAATCCTTAGTCGATTAGTGTCACATTGGCCGATCGCTCTGTCATTCGTCTTAGAGGTATTGTGGAGGATGAGCTAGTACGAGTGGGAAAATTATGTTATCCGACAGATTTTGTAATCCTGGATATAAGTGAGGATTTTGAGATGCCGCTCATACTAGGACGACCTTTCCTTGCCACCGCCAAAACGTTAATTGATGTAAATGAGGGAACTTTGATTCTGAGGGACGGTGAGGAGAGAATTACTCTTGGAATTGAACCTAAGCCTAGGAGTGAGGATGTAGAGTAAGTGGAACCGGATGATAAGAATGCAAGTGGAGGAGAACCTCTCAAGGTAAACCCCACTATTACTGTTAATCCTTGTGGTGATGTGAAGTAGGAAAGCAAGGAGGGTATCACGCCCAAAGAAAGAAGGAAGAGAGCTTGGAGGGAAAGGATTAATCATGCTAAAGCCCGGAGAAAGGAAAAGGGCAAAGCCAAAGTCATCACCCAAGAAGGCCATCCCATGGAGTTTAAGTTGGGAGGCGACATGCCTCTCCCCGAGATTGTGGCGGATCCACTCTCGGTGGCATCACGTTCAAAGGCGTGATAGATCCACAAACATCAAGCTAATGACGATAACTTAGCGCTTGTTGGGAGGCAACCCAACGTAGGTTTGTTTTCTTTTCCTTATTTTCATTTTTGTGTCGAGTGAAGAGTTTAAGTGGTTGAAGTGGTATCCCCGTGCCAGGTCTTTATGATTGGGTATTTTGCATTGTGTTATGATCGATAGTAGGCACGGTGGAGTAGGTCGAGTTAAAATTTTCCGGAAATGCCTTGTTTTCATTGCAGTTCACGGTTTGCGCTTAGAGTTCACGGTCTTAATCGACCGTGAACTGTCAAACGCGTCTGTAAACTAGGGTGTTCCGCGTGTTGTGAAACCCACCGTTTCACCCCAGTTCGCGGTCCGCGAGCTATGTTCACGGTCTTAGCAACCGTTAACTGGAAAACGCGTACGTGAATCTCGGGGCCTACCTATAAAAGGACCGTGAACGCCTTCTCTTCATTTCACGACCCATTCTCATCGGAATCCTTTCAAATTCTCTAGAAAACCGTGATTTTTCGACGAATTTCACCATTTTCACCGCCCTCCGGCCACCCAAATCAAAAACCAATCACAGACCCATTCTTCCCTCGTCAAGGGTGGCATTCGCTGGAATTTTGGGGAGATTTGGTATCGATTTTTTTTCGGTGAGGTCACTGCACGCCAAAACACAACACCAAACTGCGACCAAGTGTAATCGCAGTCCGGGAATGCAGTAACAGGCAAGTTTAATTATCAACCCGGGGTCTAGATCTACTGCTTACTCCGTGATTCTCTATTATCTAGCAACCTAATTCGAGAGATTGTTGTTTAAAGCAAAAGCAGTAAGAAAGCAGGAAATGGTTCGGTTTTCAAAAGCAGGTAAGAGTCACTCGGGATTGAGTCCCCCTAGCCCCTTGGTTAGGTTCAATTGCAATTCCCCGGGTTGATTTACTGTTGATTAGACTGCGGAAGATCCGACAGTAGCTTGGAATCTCTTAAGCTGACCAAGCCCTCTCAGCCTAACTACCCGGCAGACGACTAGTCTTCACCGGCATAGAAAGCTGAGGCTATGAACACAGAACTCCACTACTGGCGTCAAGAACACCAGTACAAAGCAGTAAACTGGCTAACTCTCGTATAGCCAATCTCCTACTATCGAATGAAGAGGCTCTAACAACCTAATCAGATTCTATCTATCTCAGGTTGAAGCAGAAATTGAGACAAGCTGATCAGACTCAAATCAATTCATGAAACATGCATCATTCGATTAAAATCAAACAATAATATCATCCCAAGTCATTACAATCAAATCCCTAACACAAGGAACTAGGGTTCTTCATACCCAAGTGAGAGAAAGGTTCTACTCCATAGAGAGAGAAAAGAAAACAGAAAACAGAGTAGCCATACTCATAAAGATGAGGAAAATCTGCTCTGGGATGTCAATCTTCACTCCTAGGGACGCAATCTGGGCTTCAATGATGAGAAATCCACTCCAAAATAGCTCATAGGGTTTGTTCTTCGCTCTTTCTCTCTCTAAAACTCTGTTTTTGCCCAGAAAATCGAATTCTCTTTCCTTGGCTCGAATCTGCCTCCAAAAACCCGACTCTGGGAGAATTACGGGCAGGATTACGGCCGTAATCACTTCCTGCCCGTAATTCGCACCAAAACGCACGTTTCACTTAAGCTGCAGGAGGAGGAGATACGCCCGTAATTTCCCAATTACCGCCAGTAATTTGGGAATTACGGCCGTAATTCTTGGGGTCTTGCCCGTAATTTTATCACCGCGAGGGAATTCTGGGTAGAAGGCTCGGCCAATAAATTACGGGCATGCCCTGGCCAATTACGGCCGTAATTTGGCAGGGGCTGCCCGTAATTCTATCTCCGCTCCTGTTCAAAGCTTCGTTTCTCCCTCGTCCGGACTCCAAATCAGTCGCCGTTTGAACCCAGACGCTCGTAGTCTCGTCCTCTTTCTTTTAATGACAAGCTTGCATGATTCTTTGTCCATAAAGTGAGGTAGAAATCCATTCTTCTTCAGGTCATACCCGAGTTTCTTCTCCCGAATCGTCAATTGATCTCTGATTGATTTGAAACTTGCGCCTATGCTTCACTTTATGTGCTAGGACCTGAAATGTGACAAAGGAACACAACCTAGCGTAAAATAGGCCAAGTAACAATCAATTCGAGCCAAAATGGGCAGGAAACCAGAGTGAAAACACGTGCAAATACGATGATATCAAATTCCCCCACACTTAACTGTTTGCTTGTCCCCAAGCAAACCAAGTACTACACAAGGTAAGCTCCCATATTTCAGTCAACCAACATTGGGGACAAGTCATAAAGGCACAGAACACGTGAATCAAACTGGTTTTCAAACATCAACACATGAACAACTTTATTAGCAACCTGGACAACCACCACAAAGGACATTCGAGTGCAGCAAATCGAGTAAAGGAAGAGTCTCCCTTCTGTTCACTGGCCAACCTAGACTTGATTCAACCACTTACTCAAAACAGTCAACTCATGCATCCAACTCAAGACATCAGAATAGAGACCGAGCAATCTAGGTCCTCACCGGGGTACAAGAGCATATAGAAAATGAAAATGAATCACTCACTCTCGACCAGTGGGGTCAGGACAATTTGATGCGAAAGATCCGCATACTATTTCTCTCAATCCCTATCATCTCTTCACCATGATGGCAGCCTCTAAATGCTAGAGTTCACATATGGGATGTCACCACTAACTAATCAGGAGGTCTTAGACACAGGTTCAAATGACTGGCTAGGGTCTTGGACATGGGGAAAAGGCCTTTTAGGTGGTGGAAGTATTCATAGCACAAGGTTCCACATTTTCCAAACACACAATCACAGTCAAACAAACCGGTATTTTCTTTCTGCTATTCTGCATTACTCAATATCTTAAGATCACAAGAGCGAAGGAGGCATAAACATCAGCATTTCCAAGCCAGACTGCTAAGAAACACTGCTTACTGGGCATTATTCAGATTTTTTGTAGTGGCTCTCTTTTGCTTTCAATTTTTTTCTTTGTTTTTCTTTCATTTTTCTTTTCATTTCTTAAGAGAGCCACCATTTCTGCATAAATTTCAAACACCTGCCCAACTTTTGAGCACTACCTCCAACACTCACATAGACTTTAGCAGAAACAGCAGAGAATATGTAAAAACCACTCTGTGGAACCTTCTAAAAGATGCAACAAGGGTGATTTTTCCATTATAGACCAAAAGAAAGGATAACACACGGCTCAAAGGGGCTGACTAGGGGATATGACACGTCAGGACAGTCAGTTTTGGGCGTGGGCTAATCCTATGCCCCCATCATCTTAGCTAGTGACAACGTGAATGCTACACATCATGGAAGAGGGATCTATCGCACAAGAAAGAAACGAGCAGGCTCAAATCTCACATGGCTACCTATATGCTCTATCTCACATTCTGATACCCTGAACTAGATGCATAAACGACTGTCAAGAACAAGTAATCGATCCAAGTCACAGTTGGTAAGCAAACAGTTGAAAAACTGAACCCCTACATCGTTCTACTGCACATCTTAGTCCTCATTATAGGTTGTCCTAGTCGCAAACAAGTTGTCATGCATTAATCCGAAAACCGTTCAATTCATCAATCAAAAACACAGTGCCAGTATGATCAAACAACAGTACTTGGAGCCCTCAAATTGTAAGATTCGGACACCGATACAAAACATCCCCCCACACTTAAGCACGACATTGCCCTCAATGGAGTAGAGGGAAAGATAAGGGGAACGATGTTACCGGGTAAGAACACTGCTGGGGGACTGGAAGTGGACCAGTCAGCGGGCTAGCATCAGCAAAACACACTGGGTGATAGAAACCATAGTTCCAAGTGGACAAACCGACAAAAACAAACGAAAGAAAAACAAACCTTGGTGGGGTTGTCTCCCCACAAGCGCTTCTTTACCGTCTTTTAGCTGGACGCCAGTATGGATGCTCAGGGAAGTGTAGGATCAGGTGCCTTCAAGAGCGGATCCACATCGCTCTTGAGGTACAGCTTCAAATGGTGGCCATGCACGCGACGAATGTGGCCACCAGCATTTGCCAGCTCGACTTGGCCATCCGGTAGGATGCAAGCGAGTGAATACTCGGATGGCCAAGGTGGGGGCGGGACCAGCTCATAGTGGTCTCCGGCTTTCTTTCGAGCTGGCTTAGCTGCCTGCAGTTTCGGCCGCCACTCCTCCTTGATCTGTTCTTTGGATGACGGGGTGGTCCGGAGTGGCGGCGAAGGTGTGGGAGGCGGGTCCTGCAAAATAGGCAGCACAGAAGGATACACGACAGACTCGTGCTCCTGGTGAGATACAACATGCAAAGGTGACGGAGCAGGTATAGTGTTAGCAACTGAAAACTCCTCGCCATCCCTCAAAACTAAGGTCCCATCATGCACATCTATGAGAGCCTTGGCGGTGGCCAGGAAAGGTCTTCCCAGTATAAGAGGCACTTCTGTGTCCTCATTGATGTCCAGGATAACAAAATCCACAGGATATGTGAATTTGCCAACCTTGACCAGAAGGTCTTCCACTATACCCCTAGGATGCACTACCGATCTGTCAGCTAATTGAAGGGTCATCCTAGTAGCACGGGGTTCACCTAGGCCTAGTTTCATGAACAATTTGTATGGAATAACATTGATACTAGCACCTAAATCCGCCAAGGACTTTTCTACATGCAATTTACCAATAGAGCACGGGATAGTGAAACTACCTGGGTCCTTTTTCTTCTGCGGAAGCTTGTTCTGCAGAATAGCCGAGCACTCCTCGCTGAGCTCCACAGTGGCCAGCTCACTCAGCTTCTACTTCTTTGAGAGAAGCTCTTTCAGAAACTTCGCATACTTCGCCATTTGCGATAGTGCCTCCAGGAAGGGCACTTGGACATTCAGCTTCTTGAGCATGGCCATGAAGTTCTCGAACTCTGTCTCCAGCCTGTCTTTGTGCAACCGAGTAGGGAAAGGGAGTTTAGGTACATACTCCTTCACTACTGGTTGCGGTTTAGGTGCAGGCACCTCAACCTCCTTCTCTACTTCCTGTTCAACCGCTGGAGATGCTGCAACAGGGCTTTCTCTCTCCGGTTCCCGAGCAGGGGGATCAACAGTCATCTTGCCACTCCTGGTCATGATGGCATTGCAGCGCTCATTCGGGGTCGGCGGGTGAGGAATGGTCTGCGCTGGCAGAGTACCAGGAGCCCTTTGAGCCACTGCCTGGGCCACGCTCCCCAGCTGGGTCTGGATATCCTGCAAAACAGCCTGTGTATTCCTCTGACCAGCTTCGAGAGCCAGGAGTTGACCCGAGGCCTTCTCCATGAACTGCTCAAAGGTGTTGAATTTCTTAGCACTAACACTGGCGAGAGAACCCACCAAGTCCCGCAGTTCAGCCATCTTATCGTTCTGCGCTGGGGCAGCAGGGGCTGCACCTGGCTGCTGGAAGTGCCCCTGTCTGGGCTGATATGGTGGCCTCTGGAAGCCCGGTGGTCCCTGTGGAGCTGGTGGTCTGGGATTTGGCCCAGCCCAGGAGAAGTTAGGATGCTGGCGCCACCCCTCATTGTACGTGTTGCTGTAGGGGTCATTGCGCCTGACATTGTTGATGAAGTTCACCTGCTCCTGGGGTGTGGTCGATTCCTTCATCGCCTGGCAGTCTTCCACCATATGATGGGTGCTCTCGCACCACTGGCAGAGCATCGCCTGCTGCTGTCCGGTCCCTAGAATCATCCCGGAACGATCGATAGCTGAGACCAGATTCGATACTACGTGCACCAAATCAGATGACTGGGTGCCCACAGCATGCACACCCCGGCCTGGTGCTCTCCTCGATCTCCTGGCAGTGCCCCAATCATAACCATTCTCCGCCATCTCTTCAAAGAGTTGATTCAGCTGTGGCGGGGTTTTGGTCAGCATGTTCCCGCCACAAACCGAATCGATCAGCTGCTTGTCCTCCGGGAAGAGGGCGTGATAGAAGGTGCCCACCTTGAACGCATCGTTGAAACCATGATTGGGACACCTGAGGAAAAGGCTGTTGTACCTCTCCCATGCATCCCTGATGGTCTCATCCTCATCCTGAGCAAAATGTGTAATCTGCTTCTGGAGATCAGCTGTCTTGGATGGAGGATGGTAGCGGGTGAGGAACTTGTCCGCCAGGTTGGCGAACGTGGTGATGGAGCCCGGAGGTCGAGTGTCTAGCCACTCCTTGGCTTGCCCCTCCAGAGTGAATGGGAAGTACCTCAGCTGGATGGCATCTGCTGGTACCCCATTGATCTTGATTCCATCAATGAGCTCGTGGAATCGCCTGAGATGTGATCGAGGGCACTCTCCCTCCTTACCACGGAACACTACTGAACCGCGCAGCATGGTGATCACGGAGGTGCTCACCTCAAAGTTGTTGGCTGGGACATGAGGGTGTTGAATGGGTGACCTCATGTCTGCAGCCCTAGCGGTCCAGTAGGATCCCATGGTCTGCTCCTCTGGGATCATATCACGATTCTCTGGATCAGCCATCTCGCCTTCTTCTTCTTCTAACGGCAGCTGTGGTAGCTCCTCCTCCGCAGCCAGTCGTGCCTTTAGAGCCCGCTTGAAGTTCCTGCAAGTTCGTTCAAGCTCCTGGTCTAACGGTAGTAGATCTCCCGACTGGCTACGGGTCATGCACTACCTGCACACAGTCAGCAGAAACAACCCGTGAAGGCACACAGGTGGAAAAGAAAAATGCAATAAAGAAAAAGCTAGAGTAACAAATTATCACGTTTCCCCAATAACCTAGAGGGGTCCCCGGCAACGGCGCCAAAAACTTGACACGCCAAAACACAACACCAAACTGCGACCAAGTGTAATCGCAGTCCGGGAATGCAGTAACAGGCAAGTTTAATTATCAACCCGGGGTCTAGATCTACTGCTTACTCCGTGATTCTCTATTATCTAGCAACCTAATTCGAGAGATTGTTGTTTAAAGCAAAAGCAGTAAGAAAGCAGGAAATGGTTCGGTTTTCAAAAGCAGGTAAGAGTCACTCGGGATTGAGTCCCCCTAGCCCCTTGGTTAGGTTCAATTGCAATTCCCTGGGTTGATTTACTGTTGATTAGACTGCGGAAGATCCGACAGTAGCTTGGAATCTCTTAAGCTGACCAAGCCCTCTCAGCCTAACTACCCGGCAGACGACTAGTCTTCACCGGGATAGAAAGCTGAGGCTATGAACACAGAACTCCACTACTGGCGTCAAGAACACCAGTACAAAGCAGTAAACTGGCTAACTCTCGTATAGCCAATCTCCTACTATCGAATGAAGAGGCTCTAACAACCTAATCAGATTCTATCTATCTCAGGTTGAAGCAGAAATTGAGACAAGCTGATCAGACTCAAATCAATTCATGAAACATGCATCATTCGATTAAAATCAAACAATAATATCATCCCAAGTCATTACAATCAAATCCCTAACACAAGGAACTAGGGTTCTTCATACCCAAGTGAGAGAAAGGTTCTACTCCATAGAGAGAGAAAAGAAAACAGAAAACAGAGTAGCCATACTCATAAAGATGAGGAAAATCTGCTCTGGGATGTCAATCTTCACTCCTAGGGACGCAATCTGGGCTTCAATGATGAGAAATCCACTCCAAAATAGCTCATAGGGTTTGTTCTTCGCTCTTTCTCTCTCTAAAACTCTGTTTTTGCCCAGAAAATCGAATTCTCTTTCCTTGGCTCGAATCTGCCTCCAAAAACCCGACTCTGGGAGAATTACGGGCAGGATTACAGCCGTAATCACTTCCTGCCCGTAATTCGCACCAAAACGCACGTTTCACTTAAGCTGCAGGAGGAGGAGATACGCCCGTAATTTCCCAATTACCGCCAGTAATTTGGGAATTACGGCCGTAATTCTTGGGGTCTTGCCCGTAATTTTATCACCGCGAGGGAATTCTGGGTAGAAGGCTCGGCCAATAAATTACGGGCATGCCCTGGCCAATTACGGCCGTAATTTGGCAGGGGCTGCCCGTAATTCTGTCTCCGCTCCTGTTCAAAGCTTCGTTTCTCCCTCGTCCGGACTCCAAATCAGTCGCCGTTTGAACCCAGACGCTCGTAGTCTCGTCCTCTTTCTTTTAATGACACGCTTGCATGATTCTTTGTCCATAAAGTGAGGTAGAAATCCATTCTTCTTCAGGTCATACCCGAGTTTCTTCTCCCGAATCGTCAATTGATCTCTGATTGACTTGAAACTTGCGCCTATGCTTCACTTTATGTGCTAGGACCTGAAATGTGACAAAGGAACACAACCTAGCGTAAAATAGGCCAAGTAACAATCAATTCGAGCCAAAATGGGCAGGAAACCAGAGTGAAAACACGTGCAAATACGATGCTATCAGTCACCGCCGGCGAGCCTCTGATGAGCTTTCGCGGAAGCTCCAGTGACACTCCTCCTGCCTGTTTTCGACCAATTTTTCGAATCCCTTGCCCTATCCTCACTTCCCCTACGATCCTACTTGAGTCTCGAGGTTGGTTTTCGACTTACCTTTGTTAATTGTGGAGAATCAGATTAGAGAGCGAAGTGAGGTGAATTTAGTGAATTTATTGTTGAACATAGAAATAAGACAAGAGATTAGTTGATTAGGGGTGCGTGAATGTTGAATGTGTTTGAATGAGCTTACTTGCGCCTTGGTGGGCATAATTTAGGACAAATTGTTTTTAAATGCGAAATTTGCCCACCAAGTGCAAAAATATGAATGAATGTGGAATTTTTATGCTTGAATGGTGGATGGTAGCTACCGTTGCATGGTTCGGGTTTGAATTTTGTGTGGTTAATCCGTGAAACACCTAGGACCATGCCTCGATGTGCTTGAGTGTAATTTTTCTAAATGGCATGGACTCGTAGTGGAAATATAAGTGTGAGGGGAATTCCGAAAATTTTATGCAAACTGTGATTTCAATGAAGCAAGGTGAGCAGTTCTTCTTCACAGTGGTGTATGGCTCAAATGAGGAAAATGACCAATTGATTACTTATAAGCAGATGAGTCATTGCAGGGTTCAGGGGGATCCTTGGGTTGTTTGGGGCGATTTTAATGCTATTCTGGACCCAACAGAGGCCTCAAATGGTGTCTCCATCTTAAGCAATATGATTTCCTTTAGAGAGTGGGTTGAGCAGATGGAGTTAGTTGATCATAAAGCCTCAGGGCCTCTCTTTACTTGGTCCAATCAGCATCAAGGTAATCCCATTGCTTGCAAGCTTGATAGATTTATGGTTAATGTGGATTGGTTGGAGGAATTTTCTGAGTGTGTAGTTGAATATCTTGCACCTGATTTTTCTGATCATTGTGGGATTCTGGTTATTCCATGTGTTCTTGAAAAAACTTTTCCAAAGCCTTTCCGCTTTTTTATATGGTATGCGCATGAATCCTTCCCTTCATTACTGGAAGCGAGTTGGAGTGAGGAGGTGCAGGGGGTGGGTCTGTTTGGAGTCAAGCAGAAGTTGTATCTTCTAAAGTCGGAGCTTAGGAAGCTGAATAGCTCAAAGTTATCAGATATTTCTGCAAGAGTTAAGGATAAAAGAAATGATCTTACAACTAAGCAGGTTCAAGCTCTTCATCAAGACCCCTCTAAAGGGGTTTTTGAGGAAGTTAGAATTCTCTCTGGAGTTTATTTACAGCTGAAAAAAGCTGAAGAGGCATTTTTTTGTCAGAAGTCTTGTATTACATGGCTTGCTCTTGGAGATTCAAACTCAGGCTTCTTCAATAAGTCTGCTTGTGTGCGCAATGCTAGAAAGAAAATAAGGAAAATAATGACATAATGAGGAAGATTTGACAGATATTCAGGACATTGTTGATGAAGCGATCTATTTCTACAAGGAACTGTTTGGAACTATCAATCAAGATGTAGTTGTGGAGCGTGATCTCATTGATAATTGCTTGAGTGAGAAGCTAACAGACTCTGATAGGCTTATGCTTAGTGAGATGGTTTCTGGGGAAGAGATTAGAAAGGCATTATTTGACATGAATCCAGCAAAATCTCCTGGCCCAGACGGTTGGACAGCGGGTTTCTTTAAGAAATATTGGGGAGTGGTTTGCCATGATATAATTAGGCGTATCCAGATTTTCTTTCAAGAAGGTCGTCTGCCAAGTTGTATGAATTCTGCTTCATTGACCCTAGTACCAAAAATACCAAATGCAGATAGGCTTAATGCCTTTAGAACTATTTCTTGCATAAACGTTATATACAAGATAATATCCAAAGTGTTAGCAAATAGACTGAAGAAATTTCTTCCTTCTATCATTATCCGAAACCAATAAGCTTTTATTCAGGGTCGCAGTATCTTAGAGAATGTCCTAATGGCCCAGGAAACTATTCAGAATTATAACAGGAGACACTTATCTTCTAGGGTTGCCATCAAGGTGGATCTAAAGAAAGCCTTTGATTCTATTCGCTGGGGATATATGATTTGTGTAATGCAGTTGATGGGATTCCCAGAACCTTTTATCAAGTGGATTTCCCTCTGTCTTAGCTCTGCTTGCTTTAGTATCATTGTCAATGAAAGTTTGTTTGGATTCTTTGGAGTTGTTAAAGGGGTAAGGCAAGGAGATCCTCTCTCCCCCTACCTCTTTGCGATTGCAATGGAGCCTTTGACTGGCTTATTAAACAGAGCAGCTGCTAATAGAGACATGCCTTATCACCCTCAGTGTAGGCATCTTGGTCTCACTCATCTCAGCTTTGCTGATGACCTTTTGATTTTCTCAGAGGGTTCATGTTTGGCTTTGAGTGGGATCAGGAAAGTATTGGACATATTCTATAAAAACTAACTCTGGCTTGTAGTGCAATCCTGATAAGTGTGAGGTATTCTTTGGGGGGTTTGCTCTTTAATTTAAGTCTACACTTTTGCAAGTGTCAGGATTTAAGGTGGGACAGCTTCCAGTTCGATATTTGGGGTTGCCATTGATCTCTGGTAAGTTGTCTAGTGCTGAATGTGTTGTATTGGTAGACAAACTAACAAGTCGAATTAGGGGATGGAGAGCTCAAAAGCTTTCTTATGCTGGCAAGTTACAGTTGGTAGAGTCTGTTCTTTATGCACTGATTCATTATTGGATGGCGATTTTTATCCTTCCTAGAAAAGTCCTTAAATCCATTCAAAGAATCTGTTCCAATTTTCTTTGGCATGGGGATGAGGTTGGCAAGACATAAGTCTCATGGGATTCTATTGCTTTACCAAAAAGGGAATGGGGGATTGGTTTAAAAGATTTGAGTTCATGGACTGTAGCATGCCTTGCTAGACTAATCTGGCTTCTTTTAGTCCAGGGAGGAAGTTTTTGGGTTGCCTGGTGTACTCGATATAGGCTACGAGGAATCTGTATTTGGGATGTCAGACTCACATCTTTTGGATCATGGATTTGGAAGCATCTCCTTAAGGTCCGTCCTTGGATTCAGTTCAAATGAATCTTGATGTGGATGGTTGTGTGACTTGGCTGGGAAAGAGGATGATAAGGTTTTCTGTCTCATTAGTTTGGGATGCCATTCGACTAAAAAACCTGAGAAGTCTTGGTGGAGAGTTATATGGGGAGAGTTTGTTCTGCCACGCAATCGTTTCATCACATGGTTAATCATCCTTGATAGGATTTTCACTCGTGATAAACTTAAGAGTTGGGGGTGATAAATGATGATATTTGTCCTTTGTGTGATGTTGTTGTTGAATTCAAGACAACGCTTGTTCTGTGAATTTTCTTATACATATGATTTTATTGCTGCTTTTCTAAAGTCTGCATTTTCCCTTCCTTTGGATTGGAGTGATATGCTGAGAATTGTTACTGCGAAAGCCCTACAGGGAGGTGGTTCTGACCTGATTGAGTGCTCTCTTTGTGGTGGAGTCTTTGCTTCATATTGAAGGCGCGATGTCGCCGATGTTTTGGAGAAAGTCCTCGTTCCCTAGTTGTTCTAGCTTATGCACTTCGACAGGACATCCGCTTGTATGGTTGTGGGAATTCTACATTCCACGAAGAGTTTACGAAGATCCCTAGTTATAGTCATATACTCTAGGCATCTGTCTTGTTTCTCTTCTGTTTTGTCATTCTGAGTTCTCTGTAAGAAGGTTTTGGGCGTTTATGCCTTTGTATTTTTCGAGACTCTTTTCTATTGGCAAAGGGCGTGCTTAATGGTAACTTCTAATTACCAAAAAAAAATACCACTACGAAACTCAAACTATCCAAAAAATGTCATTGTGTCCTGACGTATTCAATACTCCATTTTTGTCTTGAACTATTGTTTCGCTAGTATTGACCGACATTAACCATTAATATTTAATAGAAAATCTAATTAGCATTGAAGTGGCCTATGACATGGAATTTTAATCTTAATTTTTACTTTTTTATAAAAAGTAAATAAAAGAAAAGAAAAGGAAAGTAATCCCATCTCCGCGTTGTGACCTGTGATCCCCTCCCCCAAATGAATCTCCGGTCACAATCTCCCCTCCTCCTCACTCCCGCAGACAGGTCCAAAGCTTCCACCTTTGTCGAGTTATCGTTGCCTTTCACTCCTTTCCACAACACGAGCTGATGTTGAGGCCTTCTCTGGTGTCCTCGCTGGTCAGAGGAACTCCATCGTCCTAATGGCAAAAATTTTGCTGTCGTCGATGAAAGAATCGATCATTGGGAATTAATGAATCCCTAGCCGGCAACGACGTCAGTTGCAACATCCACGATTTTCCCCCAAATTCAATCCATAGTATGTCAGTCATAGTGGTGGTGATGGGGAGGAGGGTTACAGATTTGCCGGTGATTTGCCACCATAAAACTTCCCTCTCCCCCTCCTCCACCGTACCCTCCCACACCGCTCGGCCTCTCCCCCTCTCTCTCAGATTCAATGCCTCTGTTTCAATCGCAACACCTACAACCTACAATACCAAAAACGCTCGGCTTCAATAAAAAAATTTCAAATTTCTCCCTGCTTCAATTGTCGCCACTTCAACCGCCACCGCTACCAAATCGCATGTCCGGATCTCTGTCAAGATTGAGCACTGGAGACAGAGAGCCAGAGAAATAGGGTGTAGTGGGCTTCACCAAAAACCCAGAACTCAAATCCCAAACCCATAACCCAGAGAGCAATCATCGACATTGGGGAAGGGATGAGGCAGGCGCCGAACTAAAGGAAGGGAGTGGCATGGCGGCTTATTGGATAGGGCATGGATAAGGTGAGACAACCAATGGAATCAACTTCTAGAAGATGAGGAAAGAGTATAATCTGCCCTCGTCGAGCAGCAGGGAGAGCAATCGACGGCGGCGTTTAGTAAGATGTGCGTTGCTCATGGCTTCGAACCCAAACTGAAAATGCAACCCCAGCTACAACTTTGTTAAACAAGTCATAGAGTGAATTTAGGGATTTTGACTATAATCGAAAAACCAGAATAGCAAAGGGGAAAGAAAACAAAACGAAAGAGAAGTAGGGGAACAAAGGTTCAGAGAAATGATTCGATCTCCCAAGTTCCACCGGCTTAGTCATGGGAACAGAATTAATTAAAAACATAAATGGGCTTCAGTTCCCAAAACCCAAGCATCTACGAACAAATAAACTAGCCTAGCTTAGGGATGGCAATGGGTCGGGTTGGGTCGGGTTTTGCCAAACCCAAACCCAAATCCATGGGTTTATCTTTGAAAAAAACCCGGGGTAAAACCCACTGGGTTTGAAAAACTCAAACCCAACCCAACTCGTTGGGTATCCGCGGGTTCATGGGTACCCACGGGTTTTGTCGTAAAAAATTTACAATTACAAATTCTTATCAAAATTAAAGTCAAATATCAATCTCTCAATACAAATTATCCATATATAAACACCATTCTAGAAAATTCAAGCAAATTACAAATTAACTATACAAATTGTTCAACCCCAATCTAGAAAACTCAAGAAAATTGAAGCAAATCACAAATTATCCATATTTAACATGTTTAATTGAAAGCTTCTTCCTTTCAATTAAGTTTCTTTACTCTCCACTCCATAACATCAACTTCATTCTACACAATTAAAAAGAAAAAATTAGACATGTCTCCACAAACATAAATAATATTAGTTGTTTAGAATATTAAATATACCAAAAAAAATTAATTATATGGGTGGGCGGGTACCCACGGGCCGGATTTACCTAAACCCAAACCCAACCCAACCCGTTGAATAGTGAACGGGTTTAAACCCAAACCCGGCCCAAAACCCGTCAACACGGATTTTACCCGCGTTGACCGGGTTGGGTCGGGTGGGTACCCGTGGGTTCGGGTTTTGTTGCCATCCCTAGCCTAGCTGCTTGTCTTCTTCCTTCTATGGGATTTGGGAGTACAGAAGCAGAGCTGAAACCCAGTAACTGAGTAAGGCAAGCAAGCTGACTGAGAAGAAAATAACCGAGAAGAAAATAACCAACACAAAAAGAGAATGAACCACACAAATTTAACGAGTTTCCCAAACTACTGGTCAATTCTCGTCCTAGACTCTGTACTCGCTGTAGCCTAAGAGACTCTATTTTTATTGATTTTCCTATCAAGCAAAGGTGAAAGAAAGATGCAGACTCAATGAACAACAAAAGAATTTGAAAGAGAAATAACCTGGATCTCTATTCCAAACCCGTTACACCGCCAATCAAACAAAACCTCTTCCTCCGTCTTGATTAACCCCTTTTTTATACTAGCCTTGTACCGCCTTTACAAAAGTTTCCAAAGAACACGAAGTTGGAAATAATATATAGGACTTGCAGCAGTAGTCGTTGTCACTTGGTAAGGAAGATTCACCCTTGATTGTTGGGACTTCCTTTTCTGCTCAGGGAAATTAGCAACGGTCTCCTTTGTCCTTGAAATGGCAATTCTGACTTTCCTTTTCTTCCAACAAACTTCATTGCCACCGCCTTCACCCCAGTTACTCTGCTCCCAGCTGCCATAAGTTTTGTCAAAAGGTGGAGGGTAGGAGGGTTTGTCGCACAACATTGTCCGACCTGGGAAATTGTTTGAGAGATGAAATTTTTAGTTTGATTTTTTTAGTTTTAATTTAATTTTAAATTAGTATGAGGTGTTAAATACGTGGCATTTACGTGACTGCCACATTTTTGCCACGTCGTCAAAAGTCAATGTTAAGTTGACCACCGTTTGGTCAACCGTTAACTATAACGGTCAACGAAATTGTGAGGACATAAATGACACAAAACTATCTAACGTTGGAATATTTTTGGAAGATTTAATAGGTTGGGACACAAGTGACATTTTTTCGGTAGTTCGGGTTCCCTAGTGGTATTAGCCCTTTAAGTTTTGGGCTAGGAGTTGGCAATGAAAATCGGCAGATCGTATACACTCGAACCCGAAAAGGTCAATGAGGGCGAAACCCGCTTTCACTAGGCTCGGGTCGGGCTCGGGCGAAACCCAAAATGTAGATTGTTAGGCACGAGCTCGGTGTGGATATTATGATATCTGATGCAAACCTGCCCGAAATACAAATAATCCCTAACCCCTGTCCCCGAACAGCAAACACTATTCCCTGCGAAATGCGAAACCATGACAGCTCACATCCTTCTCTCAATCTCTCATGAATAATCAGCGAGGGACTCAAGCTTTCCCCAAGATTTTTTCCATAAATACCACCCATTTATGAAAAATTGCAAAAAAAAAAAACCACTATTTCCCATAAAGACACCCCATCCCGCAGTTTAAATGAAAACCGTTGGGGCAGGGCGCAGTTTTTGGGAATGTCGGCTCAAAACCGCATTGGTATAGGGCGGCGGTTAACATTCAGAACGCATGCACCCCTTCGGTTTACATATTTTTTTTTTTTTGGATTAATGCTAACCTAGAGTCCTAGACCGAAATTTCAAACAAACGTAACTTTGTGTTCAGGTATCTGATCCCGGAGAATTTTTTTATTTCGCATAATTTTTAGATATTTTTCAAGTCTGAAAATGTCGTATTCGTCCCCCAAGTTTCGGAAATGGGTGGTATTTTTGGAATTTTTTTTGTGGTATAGTTACAAATTTTCCCTTTCCCCAAGTCTGCGTTTAGTGATTCCGAATTCTCTTCCATTCTCAATCCTCTCGAGAGCCAAGACTTGAATCCTCGTCTTCTATCTTCTTAGAGCCAATCAACCAAGCCATACATTCAATGCAGCCCAATCCTCCTCGTCCCTCGACTCTTTCTCCTTCGTTAAATGATTTCTTCACAAGACGCTCGTCTATCTCATCACTTTGGCAACTAGCGACAGCCAACCACTTATAGAGGTTAGATTATTAATTTCTTCTTCCTCTTCCTACTACCTCCATAATAGTCAATTTCTTTCTTGGTTCAATTGTAATCTCTGGGTTCAATTTCGATTTCTTGAAAAAGGATTTATGGGTTCATTGACGAGGCCATGATCCTCTGTTGAAATCCTAAAAACGATTTTGGTGTGGCCATTTCAAGTTCAATTTCGATTTATTAAAAATGTCAAGTTCAATCTTCTTCTTCTGACTGTGTTTTCTGGATTCTTCTTACAAGTTGGAGCAGTGTTGCATACTGCAACAGTTCATCTCGACATCAATTAGGATCGAACACTTTCTGATTCTTCAGGAGGTAATTTTATTTTTTCAACTAAAAATGATTTTGTTGCAAACGGTTGTTGATTCTGTATACCATCTTTGTCTAATATGGGAAGAATAGCTGAAGAGGTTGTGTTTGAGGTTGTGTTTGATATTGGTTTAGTTGCATACTGTTGATGTTGATATGGGTTAGTTGATGCGGCTGCTATGTAATTAGTTGATCTGGGTTAGTTGTATACTAGTTCTGTTGATAATCCAAGACTATTGTTGTTGCTGATTCATTGTTGCTATGTTTAATATTTACACTTTGATGCTCACTTGCAGGCGAAAATGGCTGAAGAGGCTGTTGATGTTGCTAATTCACAACCACAAAATCAAGAGGCTGTTGTAACTAATCCAGAAGCACAAAATCCAGAACCCACACTTGCTGGTGATGATGAAGAGGTTCTTGATTTGTGACATTTTTAATATGTGTGAGAGTGAGAAGAGTAGGATCATGAAATTGGTTGGTGGTAACAAAGGGAGGGTTGTATTACAACTAATATGTGGACAGCGAGCAACCAGAAAAGGGTTAAATGGCTATTACGGCTCATTATGTGGATAATTCTTGGATTCTTTGAAGTCACTCACTTAGGTATGATATGTAATACATAATTTCAATGCTTTCTTGTTTATTTTGTGAGAAGTAGTCACTAACTTACCATTTTCCTTGTCTTTTCTTTTTTGTAGGTTCGCTTATGTTCCAACTCCGCATACAAGTAATAGGATGGCTATTGTTTTGTCTGATAGTATGATGGACTGGAATGTCGATTCTAAGATATCAACTATAACCTTGGATAACTGTAGCACCAATCATTCTATGATTGAGAAGGTTAAGAATAAATTGGTGATGTCTTGTTTGCCTAAGGGGCGTGCTTTACTACATATGAGATGTTCTGCACATATTTTATGATACGATCCTGAATGGATCATTCCACAATTCAGAATTGCTTGGTCAAGAAGCAATCTCACCCACTAACAAGAACCCTCAAATTTGACTAAGTATTTATTATGTTTCAGGGTACCTACTTAGCAAGCCTATTTCTCACAATTGGCTCGATGGAAATTCAAGTGGAAGGATTGGAATTGAAGTCCATATGTTTGTTTATATGTTGGAAGGATTGAAGGATAAAAAATCAAGTCTTAAAGGACATTTCCCAAAGCCCCTCAAGTTGCTACCTCAAAACCGAGAAACTGCCAGAATATGGCTAACTATGGATATGTGTTCATGATGCCTACTTTGGAGCCTTATTCGAGAAGAATGGTTTGGATTCGATCCAGAAGCTTTGTGCCACATGAAAGTATGCATGTCCTTCTACAAAGACAATGGATTGTTTGATTGAATGCTTACCTTGAAGGCTTCGAACGAACCCTTGAAAGATCGTATGAAGGCCTATAGTCTGTCTTGCAAATCCGAATCCTTCTCGTATTAGGATTACTTACCTTTTTCTGTTTTGAGCTTTGATTTCGAGTTACATTGTGTTTAGACTAATTTCATTGTTTGATGACCTAGCCTAGCTCTATTTAAACCTTTCAATTGCATTGTAACACTTAGATTTCATTGAATTGAATACAAACCCGAGTTTGATTCATCTAGCTTTTACTACGTCAGTTTGAGAGAACAACTTAGAGATTTCTAGGTTGTTTTTAAATTTTTATCGATTAGTTATACACCCTGATTGTGGCCAAGCATCGACCTATAACCTTCGAGCCTCTTTCCCTTTGTGAAAGTTGCACGAAAGGCTGCTTACACTGATCAAAAGAGACCCATCTAGGGCTCATCATTAAAGATGGGTTGGATGTGCTTCGAGATGGCATTGAAACAATCCGTGAAAGTGTAGCTTATTGGACTGCTACTCCTGGGAGGTTGGAGTTATTTGAGGGAGCAGCAAAGCAGTTGGAATTTTCTGGTGATAAAAAGTTGATTTGGGATTGCTCGACTCACTGGAGTTCAACATATGAAATGCTTGTTGTTGCAATATCGTATAAAAACTTGTTTATTAGGCTAAAATAACTTAACTCTCGCTATACTTGTTTGTATACAAGTGATCTTGGGCATTTGCATCGATTGTTTGTGACAAGTTGCAAATATTCGGTGAGATATTTAATTTGTTCTTTGGTACCAAGTATCCCACTTCCAATCTGTTCTTTCCAAAGATATGTGATTTGAAGTTAAAACTTTGTGAGTGGCTTGTTGATGATAATGCTATGATTTCTAAAATGGTGGAATTGATGTGGGATATGATCTAGAAATACTAGGATGCTATTCATGAAATGCTAGTTGTGGCTATTGTGTTGGACCCAAAATATAAGCTTCATATTGTGGAATATTATGATCGGAAGTTTGAAATGGGTCTGTCTTTCTTGAATGTGCTCAAGATCCGTGCTGCTTTGTGTGATTTAATCATAGAATATCAGTCTAAATTGCATAAGAATATCAGGGTTGCTTCTGGTGGTTCGAGTTCTCAATCACTTGGTGGTTCTTCTTCTGTGGATCTCGAATTTCAGCTATTTGTACAACAAAGGAAAAAGTCGAGAGAACACCTACTCAAACTAATTTGGACAATTATTTTAGTGAGAAAGTGTTACCTTGAACTGCCAATTTCGACATCTTGTTGTGGTGGAAGTTGAATGGGGCTAAGTATCCTATTTTGCAAAATATTGCAAGGGATATGCTTGTTGTCCCTGTTACATCTGTTGCATCTGAATCGGCTTTTAGCACCGGTGGTCTATTGTTGGATCCTACTCGTTGCAAACTTCATTACACAACCATGGAGATTTTGATGTGTACTAAAAATTGGCTTCAAATTTTAATTTCAATAGGTATATATATCTTATTCAATAAATTTTACTTATTTGTAAGTGATTACTTGAATCCATGCATGTTATTGTCAGTGGTTTGCACATATCAACAACTATCCCATCCTAAACCAAGTTTAACCTAGGACGACATTGTCTTGTAGTGGTAATAAAGGTCGTATTCTACTCGGTTCCAGGTACCCTCGCCTACTTCCCACCTTGTTGTTAATTAGGAAATCGGTTTTTGAGGTTTGAGTGGAGGATATGAGGAAATACTAGTATAGAGGTTTATCAAAGTTAAAAGCAAGCACTTCGGGGAACTAATCTTCCCCCCAGCTTAGGGATACTATGCATGTATAGATACTTAGGGTTATCGAATGTGGTGAGTGAGCTCTTTTTTTTTGGGCCGTCGTTGTTATCCACACGCCTCCGAGTACGCCTCCCCAAAAACCATGTTTCAGTCACCTCGATCTAGGCTATCGTATCTGGGGCTTTAAGCTTATGGCTCATTTCAATGGACACTATCCCCTTTTCAACAATTGTGACCTTGTTTTGTACCTAATTTGCACATTTTGACTAATACACCCTATAATCACATCAAAATCAAATAGGAACAAAATAGGGATGTATTTGACTATGTTTAAATGCTTAAGCACATGAATTGTCACAAAACATACCCTAAGATGGAGGGTAAATAACACCAAATTTGTTGTTATCAATAAGTTATCTTTATATAACTTCTATTTGTTCATTTGTATGAATTAGCAGCTGATCCTGGAACTTTGGAGGAGATTTATGAACTGCTCAATAATGAAGAGAATGAAGATGGCATAGAAGATAAGTAATATGCTTGTTTTAATATTATAATATATATTTTAATTGAAAATGCTCATGTATCTTCTTTCTTGTTTATCTATGAGGATCAATCTTTGACGAATCTTAATTCGACCTATCAATTAATATAAGACTAATGAATGATGATTTCAAGAGTTGGAGTATGCTGGAATTTTACTGCTCGAATTTTGATACTAAAGTTTTTTGCTTGAAATCTGCTTGTTTGCTGGGAATATGGTTGCTTGAATTTTCTGGAATATGTTGGAATTTGTCTGGAGTTTGCTAGAATGTTTCTAGAATTTTGTTGTTGAAGTTTTTTTTGCTGGAAATCTTGTTTTATGGGAATATTGTTGCTATAATTTTCTGGAATCTGTCTGGAATTTCGGTGGGATTTATTAGAGGATTGTTGTTGGACTTTTGCTGCTATAAATCTTCTTTCCTGCAGGAATTTTGCTGCTGGATTTTGCTGTAATTTGGCTTTTAAAGTATTTTTTTGCTGGAAATCTAGTTGTATGCAGTGATTTTCAAATTGTACAGTTTGAACTTGGTTTAGATGTAGCTTTTAGATTTGGGAAACCTCTAGAGATGCTGGGATTTCCAAATGTTGTTATATTATTTTATTTGTGTGAGAGACTTATTGTTATGTTAGTTCACATTTAGTATTTCATATTTGGTTTTATCTTGTTATAATTTGCTTATGGTTTTATGAACAAAGAACGGAAGAAGAAGAGTTGGGATCTCGGCGGGTATCCGTGGGCCGTTTGGGTATACCTGATATCTGCTCGAGTACATACATGGTATAGGATTTAGTATCCATGCTCCTACATCGGGCGGGATCCGGTGAAACATTTCACTACTTTGAAACTTGGAAAGAACATTTCTACACCGGGGTATATTTAAAAAAATTCAAATAACATAACCTTGATTAAAATTACCAAACTTAAATAACTTAATAATTCAAGATAAAGCCTTAAACACGTGGGCAAAACTTAAATCATAATCCAGTCTTAAACTCATAACCACAAAGTATCAATAACTTAAAGAGTTATCCAAAGCTTACGCTGATCCTTCACCCGTCATCCTTGAGCGACGATGGTGTGGAGCTCCTCAAACTTACTGATCACGAACTGTCTCGTTACGATCTCCGCCTCTATGATCTGGTGAGTGAGTTGGGGTCAGTCTACGCCTTCACGTTTAAAACTCTCTAGTATATTACTTAAAACTGTATGGGAGTTAATGTTACTCTACATTCTTAAAACTCAAATCTCGACTTAAATACTTGACTGACATGTGGATCCCTCACTAGCTAGTCCGGTTGACCAACTCATACGTATGAGAGCCATCCAGGCTTCCTTAAACTTAAACTTAGTTGGGGGAGTCGTAACGATCATCCCCCCTAACATCTTAAACTTATCGTGGTGACTCTTCACCACGATTCTCAAGAGCATAACTGCTGCTCATCTTAAAAGTCTCAAGAGCATAACTGCTACTCATCTCAAAATCTCATATGGTCAACGGAGTGGCGCTAGTGACTAAAAAATCTTAAACCTTTTCACCTTCCTTAAAGGTGAAATTACTATATTAAAAGGACAAGCAAATTTTTTTATATTTGACTCGCACGAAACTACACCACAATCAAATCCCGACTAGAGTCCAAGTTTTTAAACTCTAGCCGGGTGTAGAATAGAGCAAGTATTTAGATATCAACCCGGGCCGGTCCGTCTACCCCTATTTTAATTGTTTAAATCATTATCTAGCAACAAAGTTTTGGTTTGAAAGTTTGCTAATTATAATAAAATAAAGCAAAGGTAAATGGGTTCGTAAACTCTTTTTTGGAAGGATCAGTCGGGTGTCGCTTCCCCCTAACTACTACCATGATATGTGAATTGGAACGGTCATTTTGGGCAAGGTAATTGCGAACCGCAGAGGGATGCATATATGGTCGGGGACCACAATCTCAATTGCTAGTAGTTAGGGGGAATCGGTAATTAAAGGTCGTGTCACTCGACCCTCTCGGTTTAGGCAATCGGTAATTGACTTACTCCCTCACTCAGCTCAAAGGTCGGACGGCTTAATCACGATTAACCTATTTGCTTAATTCAACACTGAGGGTTGCCCTAAATTAACCTAGTTAGGTGGCTTAAAAGCTGAAGGAAAACCAACTCAATTGAGTTTCCCTTGGGAGGGGGATTTTCCTCTCTAATTTAGGTTAAGGTGGCTAATTAGATTGCTAGCACCAACATGCACAAACCTAAGGATGCTAAGCATAATTATGCACAATCCTTGGGTTGCTAAGCACCAAAATGCACAAACCTAAGGATGCTAAGCACAAAACATGCACAACCTTAGGTTGCTAACCACAAGCATGCACAATCAATCATGAAAATACCTCAATCATTGAATTGAAAAAAACCCGATGACAATCATTCAATTCACATAAAAGAAACTTCATGGTAAAGTTAGGGTTTCACAACACTCAAGTGAAAGGAGATCTACTCCATGCCAGAAATGGGAAAAACACAAAGGGAAGAAGAGGAAACCATCTTGGAGGATGCTCCCAGACTCCTTGGCCCTTGTGTTGGGCTTTCCTTGGAGGAAATCTTCCCCAAATCCACCTTGAAGAAAAAACCCTAGGCTTCTTCTTCCTTGGTTCATGTTTCTCTCTCTAGAAATCCGAAGAAGGCTTTTCACACAAAGTGGGCTCTCCCTTCTCTCCTCCTTCCAGCTCATCATTTAAACCAGAGAGGAGCTCAGTTCATGGCCTGAGTTCACGGCCGTGAACCACGAAACACGTCTTTGAACTGCAGGCGTGCGCCAAAACGCATCGCTTCGATCTCTTCTGTTCACGGTCAACAACCTTCGTTCACGGTCTTAGTGATCGTGAACTCACCTTACATCAGTAACCTTCGTTTTGGCTCTGGACGCCTCGCGATTCATGGTCAAGGGCTCTTCTTCACGGTCGTGGAAGACCGTGAACTTCTTCGGATAGCCGTGAACTGGCCCTCTTTCACCTCTTCTCCTGGTTTTCGATCCTGTTCGTCCAACTTTTGACTCTGAGGCTGGTTTCACCTGATAAACCCTTAAACACACTAAGACACGAGGAACCTAGCATAAAACCAACCTTTTAGGAGTGAAATTGGGACAAACACCTAAGTGAAACGGGGGCAAAACATGTACAATTTGGCCCGAATCACCCCCCACGCTTAGACGTTTGCTTGTCCCCAAGCAAACCATTTCACACAAGGTATTATTTCAACCTACACAAATACTAGTGCTGGCAGAACAGTTTTCTGTTAGCAGTTAACCAGTTGGTTTTGACCAAACCGACCGGTTTTCGGCTAACCGAAAACCATCCTCAAGTGTCAGCAATCGATTGTCGGAATAGAGGGGAAGATGCTCGGCTAGCCGATTAACCGTGGTCGGAAACCGGTGGATAACCGGCTAACCGAACTCCTCCCCTTTAGTACAAAACAGCCCTGCATCCCCGCATAAACCGACCCCTCCCAAACCGACCCCACCCAAAACGACCCCGCTCCAACCTCACCCAAAAGCCAAAACGACCCCCCTGCCTATGAGATGGAAACCCTAATCCCAATCCCCACTCCCCCCGTCACCCCCAACCCTTTCTCGCGCAGCCACGGCGAACACCTGATGGACATCTCCACGGCCCTGCTCCTCCTCTCCTTAGTCACCACCTACCTCCTCTGGTTCACCTTCATCTCCCGCTCCCTCCGTGGCCCCCCTGTCTGGCCACTCCTCGGCAGCCTCCCGGGCCTCATCGAGAACTGCGAGCGCCTCCACAACTGGATCTCCGACAACCTCCGCGCCTGCGGTGGCACATACCAGACCTGCATCTGCGCGGTTTCGTTCCTCGCCAAGAAGTAGGGGCTCGTGACCCCATCGCCAATCCCCTTACCCAGTTCCGCCGCCGTTCCCCTCCTCCACCCAGCCACTCCCTTACTCCGGCGGCGATTGTTGGAGGGAAGAAGCCAGATCTCTTCGATTTGGTCTGGAGATGCAGCCATGCAGCCAGATCTCTAGATCGATTCTGAATCTAGGGATTAGTGGGTGCAATGGGAGGATTGTAGCGAGTTGAGGGATAATAGATCGGAGGAGATAAGAGCTGCCGCCGTCGTCCTTCCTCCTTCTCCTCCTTCTTGGTAGCGGTGGCCGGATTGGTGGGTGCGGTGGGAGGGATGAGGAGATGAGATGAGAAGAGATGTGCACTCGGTTTTGAGTTTTTCCCCTTTTATTTAGGCAGTAGGTTAACCGAGGGTTAACCGAAAACCGGTCAATCGTCTGCGGCTAACCGTGGCATGACGGGCGGTCGGTGGTTGGTAGTTGTCAGCGTCGTCTCGGTTTAACGGATAACCGAGAAATCGGTTTTCGGTTAAACCGAAACCGACCGACTGACAGCCCTAACAAATACTTTGGGAACAACTCAAAGGGCACAAATTGGGAATTCTCAATGGCTATTGGCAATCAATACATGGACTGTTGCAAGCAATACCGACATCCACCACAAACGACATTCGAAGCCACCAAAAAGGGAAAACTCAAATTCTCACCTTGTTCATGGATCAATGCAAGTCGCAACAAGACCACTTATCAACCACAACCGGCCATGCATGGAATTCAAGTTAGAGGAACAAATGGAAAGGCAACAAAGGTCCTCAGCGGGGTATGATATGACATGCAAAGTAAGAATGAATCACTCACTCTCAAGACCAATGTTGTCAGGACCTTTTTGGTGCAAAAGATGTGCACAATCATAAACTCTCGGCCCTATCGTCTCAATACCACGGCGGTAACCTCTAGATGCTAGATTTCACGGGATGGTTGCCACCATTAGATCGTCCGGAGGTCTTCGACACAGGTTCAGATGACCGGCAATTGTCTTGGACATGGGAGAAAATCTTTTTGGGTGGTGGAAATCATGACGTGAGGTTCTACATCTTCAACTTAAACCCGAAGGTTCTATGTTTTCGACTAAAACCCCTCTTTTCAATCCAAGGCCACTAGCATCGGCCAAAACCCTTATCTCTCCTTTCCTCACCCATCGTGAACTACATGCATCAGTACCCAGTTCACGGACGTGTCTGTATGTTCATGGTATTAGAAGACCGTGAACTCAGCAATCCGTCTGTGAACAACAGTGAAAACATGGCACTTCAGCTAAAATTTTGACTCAACCTATTCCTCCGTGTCTCCTTAGCGATACCAACACAACCATAAACCGCAAAACCACAATACTCGGCACGGGTATACCACTTCACAACTCGAACTCTTCACAAGACACTAAAACAAAAATTAAGGAAAAGAAAACAAACCTCCGTTGGTTGCCTCCCAACAAGCTCTAATTTATCGTCATTAGCTTGATGGTTGGGGATCGATCACGACTTCAAACGTGATGCCACCGAGAGCGGATCCACCACACTCTCTGGGCGAGGCTTGTAGCATCCCATCTTGGGTTCCTTGAGTTGGCCCTCTTGGTTGGCCAACATTGCTTCGGCCTCCCCAATCTTTCGGGTCAAATTAAGCTCCCTTCATCCTTCTCCTCAAAGCAATCATCCTCGATCTTTTGGGTTTAGGATCCTTCTTAACTTCCTGCTCAACATCACCAAAGCGTACACAAGTGATGGTGGGGTTTGCCTGGAGAGGCTCTCCTCCATTATCATTCACATCATTTGAAACTACTCCCTTCACTTCATCACTCCTAATCCTAGGATCAATTTCAAGCTTGATTCTCTCTTTACCCTCCCTCAAAATTAAGATCCCCTCATTAACGTCTATCAATGCCTTGGCTGTTGCAAGAAAGGGACGACTGAGGATGAGGGGCATATGCGAGTCCTCACTTATGTCAAGAATCACGAAATCGGTCGGATAGCAAAACTTGCCCACTCTCACCATCATGTCCTCCACTATACCTCTCAAGCTAATGACCAAACGGTCGGCTAGGTGATGCTAAGCTTAGAGGTATTGAGTTCACCTACTTCTAACTTTTTGAAAAGCTTGTAGGGCATCACATTAACTGTAACACTCCTACCTTTGGGTTTAGATTCGACCTTAATACGTGAACGGTTGGATTAACGAATACGTACTAAGATTTGATACCGCGGATTAGGAATAATAATAATAATAATAATAATGGATTGGGGACAAATAAAAGGGATGTGGGGTTTTGGGTGGATGCAGGCCGCTCGACCCTCTTGGCCGAGTAGGTTTAGTTGATTTTTTTTATTTGATAACTATAACATATATATTATTTGCCGAGCAGCCTGCATCCACCCAAAACCCAACATCCCTTATATTTGTCCCCACTCCATCCAAGACTCCCCAACAAACCCCCTCCTTTTATTTCTTTCCCCAGCCGCCGCCTTTGCCTTGTCCCCAGCACGAGGAAGAAGAAGAAGTTCGCCACCGCCACTCCCTGTTCCCGACCCCGATCCCACCCCTTTCATTTTTTAGGTAAGGATCACGAACCCCTTCGCGATTTCTAAACTCGATTCATCAATAGTCTAATCTGAGACTCGTATTTTATTGGCAGTGACGTTTAAGGGTTCGATCATCGATCAACGAGGAGATCAACGTCTCTGGCCATCCAATCTAGTCCTAGGCACGTTCTAGAGGTAAGGGAACTCGATCTCTTTGAGTTAGATCGATCGATTTGGTGATTTTTCGTGAGGGTGCAATTTTGGATTTTTAGCAACAGACTTTACAGGCTTTTAGTGACAGATTTTTGGTGGTCACTAAAGCTTTTGGGAATTTCCATAAACGCATTTTAAATGTTTTAAATTTTTCGAGCCTCTGTCGGTGCGGGTTTCTGGATTTAGCAATTTTATAAATTGAGGGAGGTCTAGGAGATTTATGTCAGAGCGATCGCCCAATGTGACACTATGCCTAATAGTCTTTAGTTCTCCTAGATTGAACTTCCTAAAAAGCTTGTAAGGCATCACATTTATGCTTGCTCCTAAGTCTTCCAAGGAGATTTCTATATGATGAGTTTCAATGCAAAGAGGGATAGAAAAACTAACTGGGTCTGGTTGCTTCAAACTTGTGCCTCTTTGTGAGGAGCACTTTGAGGTACTTTTCATACCTCGGCATATATGACATTGCCTCCAAGAAGGGCATGGTAAGGTTGAGTTTCTTCAGAGTATCCATGAACTTCCCACACTCCGCAACCAATCGGTCTTTATGAATCCTCGTCTCGAAAGGAAGATTCGGCTCATACTCAGCCACCTTTTGTGTCGTTGGCAGTGCCATCCTAGTTTATCCTACCTCCCCTTCCGAGCTTTCCTGATCATTGGACGTCGGAGGCGTCTTCTCTTCTTGGGTTACTTCCTTAGCAACAACCTATGGGGTCACCTTCCCACTCCCCAAAAGAATAACGTTGCAACCAGGATTTGATCCTTAGGGTTAGCAATCGTTTGAGAGGGTAGGGATTCCCTTAGTCTTTCTATAAGGATCCAAACAGGTGAAACCAGCCCCTGAGTCGAAAGTTGGACGAAAAGGAGCAAAAACCGGGAGAAGAGGTGAAAAACCGGCAATTCACGGTTTCCCTTGGGAGTTCACGGTCTGATAAGAACGCGAAGAGAAGGCATGGGCCGTGAACATAAAGGCGTCCAGGGCACTTCATGAAGTTACTGATGCCAGGCGAGTTCACGGTCACTAAGACCGTGAACTGGAGCTGATGCCCTTGAACCTAAGCAAGCGAGGCGGTTCGTTTCGACGCCAACCTTGAGTTCACGGACGCGTTCAAGAGTTCACGACCATTAACTAAGCCCGATCCCTGTTTAAAAGGAGAGCTAAAAGGAAGAGAGAGGGGAGAGCCCAAGAGTGAGAAAGTGTCTTCTTCAGATTTTAGAGAGAGAAAGAACAAACCAAGGAAGAAAGAAGGCTAGGGTTTGCTCCAAGTGCTGAATTGGGATGATTCTCCCCGAGAGAAGATCAACACAAGCTCAAATGAGATTAGAGGCATCACCATGATGGTTTCTACCTATTCCTCTTGTGTTCTTCCCCTTTCTAGCATGGAGTAGTTTCCTTTTTCACTTGGGTGTTGTGAAACCCTAACTATTTACCATGTAGTTGTTGTGTGGATTGAATGATTGTTTATGGGTGTTGTTTAATTCAGTGATTGAGGTATTTTTCATGTTGATTGTGCATGTTTGTGCTTAGCAATCCAATTGGCCATTCTAACCTAGATTAGAGGGAAAACCCCCCTTTCAAGGGAGGCTCAATTGAGTTGGGATTCCTTGGGCTTTTTAAGTCACCAATCTAGGTTAATGTAGGGCAAACCTCTATGTTGAATTAAGCAATTTGGTTAAGCGCGATTAAGTCGACCAACCATTGGGTTGAGTGAGAGAGTAAGTCAACCATCGATTGCCTTACCCAAGAGGGCTACTTGAGTAGCCTATATTGTATACCTTGGTTTGGCGATCGAGAGTGTGGTCTACGACGATAGTTGCGTTTCCTAGCAGTTCGCGGTCATCTTGCCCATAGCAATCACTTCGATTCACATGCCATGGTAGTAGTTAGGGGGCAGCAACACCTGAGTGATCCTTCTCACAAAGAGCTTTGAAAACTATTTACCTTTGTCTGGTTCTACTTTAATTAGCAAACTTTTCAACCAAAACCGACTTGCTTGATAATGTTTCAAACAATTGAAGTAGGGGTACACAAACCGGCCCGAGTCGATATTTAAACATACTTGCCCTGTATTGAACCCTACTACGGTTTATACTTGGACCGTTGGCGGGAATTAATTGTGATATTCGGGATGAGTCAAGTTTTTGGCGCCGTTGTCGGGACAACGGTCTGTTATCTTGAAAAGGTTGTTTGGTGTTAATCTAACTTTTAATTTCCTGTTTTGAAAGTGTGTGTTCTTTGCTTGTGCTAGACTTGGTGTTGTTTTCTGATTGTGTGTAGGGAGGTGCATGACCCGGAGCAATCCAGCACCTTTGATACCACGTAACGAGGACATAAACCGAACTCTCCGACTCCTAGAACGGGAGAGGGAGCTAGCGGAAGAAAGAAGGAGAAGTGAAAAAAGGGTACAACAATTTGGTCCCGGTGTTAGTGGAGTAGAAGTTGAAGAAGTGGAAGGTGAACCCGACATTGGAGTAGAAATGGCCGGAACCAAAGAGAAGCAGGAGTCGCCCAAGCTTGTAACCTAAACGATGCGGCAACGAAAGAGGAAGCCCCGAGGACAATGGGATACTATATGGCCCCACAGCCGGCGGACTATCAATCGCCAATCATACACCCTCCCTTGGCGGCCAACAAGTTCGTGATCAAGCCGGCTCTAGTGACCATGATACAGAACAATGCTCTGTTCCACGGTCATTTGACCGAGTCACCAAGAGAGCATGTGCAAAGATTCCTAGAGCTCGTGGGGAGCTTGAAAATCAATGGCATGTCGGCTGAAGCGTTGCAACTGAGGCTTTTCCCCTCTTCACTTGTGGGGAAAGCACTCCGGTGGCTAAAGAACTGCTCACCTCGTTCAATCACCTCATGGGACGATCTTCTCAACAAATTTATGTCCCGTTACTGCCCGCCTTTGAAGACGGCCGAGTGGAGAAAGAAGATTACCCATTTCGAGAAAGAAGAAGACGAGACCTTGACAGATGCTTGGGAGCGATACTCCGATTATTTTCTTCAATGCCCTCACCATGGGTTCGAAGAACAGTTTCGGATTGAAACTTTCTACGGTGATCTAATCCTAGAAGACAAGATTCTCATTGACTCGCTGTGTCAAGGGAAATTGATGAACATGACTCCACCCGAAGTGACCGAGCTACTTGAAGACATGGCCCTCAAGGGATACGATTGGGGATTGACGAGAAGTGGGAAGAGAAGCAATGATAGGGGAGTGAGAAGTGTGGGAGCGAGTGCTCCACTTGAGGCGAAGTTGGACAAGTTGATAGAGGTGATTCTTGAAGATAAGAAGAAAGGAAAGAGGCCGATGATGTCTTGTGATTGGTATTTGAGCACTAGCCATGAGATGCCGGAGTGCCAAGCAATGAAGGAGGCAACCACTCCGGAGGAGCAAGTCAATTTCGTGGCAAATGCTAGGGCTAATAACCCGTATAACAACACTTATAATCCCGGATGGAGGAACCACCCCAATTTTGCTTGGTCATCACCGACTAATATGAGGCCCCCAGTTTTTCAAGGTCCCACGGGCAATTATCAACCTTGGACAACATTCATCCAACAAAGGCCTCAAGTCCAAAGCTCGAACTTCCAACAACCATATCTCGCACAAAGTGTTCAAGGGTTTCAACAACAACAACAGCCAGACAAGCTATCCAAGCATAAAGACCTAGTGAACACTTTTGTGAGCACGAGTGCTCAAAAGTTCGAGAATATTGAGCAATTTATGGATGTGGAGACTACCAAGTTTACGTCGGTTGAGGCGGGACTCCGAAGCCATCAAGCGAGCCTCCAAATCTTGGAAGTGAAAATCGGCAATCTTGCCGGGATTCTCACCGAGAGACCAAAGGGAGCTCTGCCTTCCCAAACCGTGGCGAACCCCAAGGGTCATGCCGGGGTGAATGCAATTCAAGTGGGAAGTGGAAAGGTGACTCCAGGAGTTTCCGCTAAAGAAGTGATTGAAAAGGAAGATCCCAACACGAAGGCTGGAGAGAAAGAGCTCTCGAGGAGAGAGAGGAAAGAGGCAAGGAAGGCATCGCCGACACCACCTTCAGTGGTTGAATACAAGCAACCTCTTGCTTTCCTCACGAGGAGAGGTTAGAGAACGAGTGTGGAGGTTTTATGGAAATGCTCCACAACCTCCACCTCAATATCCATTTCCTTGAAGCCATGGCTCAAATGCCAAGATATGCAAAGTACCTCAAAGGATTCCTCACCAAGAAACCAACGCTTGAAGGCCTCGCAAACGTGACTCTCGGCGAGGAGTGATTGGCTTTCCTCCTCAACCGCTTGCCCAAAAAGCGGTCCGACCCAGGTAGCTTTACTATCCCTCTTGGTATTGGTAACCATCATATAGATAATGCCTTGGCAGACCTATGAGCTAGTGTTAATGTGATGCCCTACAAGATTTTCAAAAAGTTATAAGTAGGTGAAGTTAAGACCACTAAGCTTAGCATCACTTTAGTCGACCGTTCGGTCATTAGCCCGAAAGGCATTGTTGAGGACATGTTGGTGCAAGTAGGCAAGTTTTACTATCCGACCGATTTCGTGATTCTGGACATAAGAAAGGACTCAGATATGTCGCTCATACTCAGTCGTCTATTCCTCGCCACCGCCAAGGCATTGATAGACGTTAATGAGGGAACCTTAATTCTGAAGGATGGTGAGGAGAGAATCAAGCTTGAAATTGACCCTAAGGCTAGAAGTGAGGAAGTGAAGGAATTGGTTTCGAATAATGTGAATGCGAGTGGAGGAGAGCCTCTCAAGGCAAACCCCACTATTACTTGTGTTACTTGTGGTGATGTTGAGGAGGAAGTCAAGGAGGGTACTATGCCCAAGGAAAAGAGGAAGAATGCTTGGAGGCAAAAGATGAAGCAAGCTTTGGCCCGAATGAAGGAGAAGGTCAAAATGAAGTTGGCCAACCAAGAGGGCTAACTCATGGAGCTTAAGATGGGAGGCTACAAGCCTCGCCCCGAGAGTGTGGTGGATCCACTCTCGGTGCCATCACATTCCATGACGTGATTGATCCCCAACCGTCAAGCTAATGAAGATAAGTTAGCGCTTGTTGGGAGGCAACCAAACGGAGGTTTGTTTTCTTTTCCTTATTTTCGTTTTTGTGTCAAGTGAAGTGTTCAAGTGGTCGAGTGGTATCCCCGTGCCAGTTTGTGTGGTTTTGGTTTTAAGCTTGTGTTGTGATTGATTAGGAGTCACGGTGGATTAGGTTGAGTCAATTTTCTCAGTAGTGCCCTGTTTTCACTGCAGTTCACAGACGGATTTCTGAGTTCAAGGTCTTACAAAACCGTGAATAGGCAAACGCGTCCGTGAACTGGGCGCTTCTCCATGTTCACCACCTTTCGACGAACCTCAGTTCACACACGGATTTGAGTGTTCACGGTAAGGCCAACGCGTCTGTGAACTCCGTGCTTCGCCTATAAAAGGGGCGTGAACGGCGACTCTTCACTTCACGACCAAAAACTCGCAAGAAAATTTGAATTCTCGCCAGAAAACCGCGAAATTTCGACATTTTTTCATTTCTTCACCCATTTCCTGCAAGCAAAACCCAAAACCAACTTCATACCCATTCTCCCCTCATCAAAACCGGCATGCACTGCGATTTTTGGGAGATTTGGGCCAAGTTTTTTCCGGTCAAGTCGCCGGCAGCGAGTCTCCGACGAGCTTCCGACGACCCCTCTCCGGCCTGTTTTTCGGCCATTTTTCACCTTCCCCGCTTGCACCTCGCTTCCTCCTACGTCCTACTTGCGTCTCCATGTTGGTTTTTCAGCTCTACCTTGTTCATTTTGGGGGAATCGGATTAGGTAGGGAAGTGAGGATGATTTTGATGCCTTGAATGTTGAACCTATAATTAGGGCGAGGAATTAGGTGAATAAGTTTGATTGAATGGTGGGATGTTGTTGCATGAGCCTAGTAGAGCCTTGGTGGGCGTGTTTGAACTGAATTGCCTTCATTTTTATAATTTGCCCACAAAGTGCTATTTTGTGAATGCGTGTGGCGATTTATGCTTGATTGGTGGATGGTAGCCACCGTGGTCAGGGTTGTGGTTCAAATTTTTGTATGAATGAACTGTGAAGTACCCACAACCATGCCACAGTGTGCTTGAGCTTATATGTTTGCAATCCATAGTGGAAACATAAGTATGCGGGGGAATCTCTTTTCCTCCCAATGAGCAATATTTGATGATTGTTTCCACGTATGGTGTATGTTTGCCAATTTGTGTAGGATGTTTAACTTGGAGCAAGAGTACATCAGCTACTTGGTGCATCACCCGGAGTTCGGCGACAAGTTCGCCTACCAAAGTGACAGCCCGATTGGGCCCCATTGGTGGCTGGACCTTGACATGTTCAACCTGTTCAAGTGCCGAGTAGCAATGTTTGGGGTACTTTGTCACCCCCAGTGGTGCCAGCTCCTGACAGTGGATCAGCAGATCTACCATGAGATCTGCGTAGAGTTCTACTCCACCTTCTCCCACGTCATCCTGACCAGTAAGAAGAGTCGCCCGCACGTGCAGTTCATGCTGAGAGGTCAGCCACGAGTGTTGACCTACGACGCCTTTGCTCAGGCCATGGGGCTTGACACCACCCACATGGCGACGATGGAGCGGCAGTACATAGTCGATTTCCATTATCAGGCAGCATTCTGGGCCCTCTGCCGTCCCGAGCATGAGCAAGACGAGTTTGAGGGGATCCGCACCAACACGGTGAAGCTGAGGACCCCTTGGAGGATCCTCCACACTTTGCTTACCCGCTCAGTCGTCCTCAGCCTCCAGTCAGGCCATCTGATAACGAACAAAGGGCTACTTGCCCTCTATTCCATGACAAGTCCAACGGAGTCGATCCATATGGGATCGCTGATCGCCACTTCTTTCGCCCGGTATCTGGGGCGGAACAGAGTGGATAACATGCACATGGGGGCCTCATTACGAGGATTGCACGACACTTGAACGTGGATCTGGCTCAGTGCTCCATCATCGGGAACACGGAGCCCTTCCCAGTGGCGACCCTTTACAACCAGAAGCTGGTACTCCAGGGAGAGAGAGGAGTGGAGTACCTCGAGGGACTCCAACCATCAGGATTACTCAGAGCAGCAGTAGACCCGACTAGAGTGGAGCTTAACCCCGAGGTCCCACCAGCATAGCAGCCACCTGCTCGAGCACCCGGCCGCGGTCGGTGTCCCGCGCTCCAGCGCACAACCCAGCCACCACCAGCAGCAGAAGGTGATCCCCTCGTCCAGAGGTTTGATCGCTTGGAGACGAGCTTCATGGGAGTGACTACCCGCCTTGACCGACCTCCTCGAGCTGATGGCTCGACGCCAGGTCCTCCTTCTAGATTAGAGGGAGGGTTCATCCACCCGCAAGAGGTATCCGACGAGTGAGAAATGTGGCAGAGCCAATTTCTTTTGCCCCACTTATCCACTTGTAACTCTGAACTCGTTTTTGTTATTTTTCTTTCTTTTTTGTGTGTGTGACTATAAACTACTACTATCGTGTTGTGTTAGTAATAACATCGCCTCGAGCGAGTCGTATTGTGTTTGTGTGTTTGTTTTTGTCTCTCCTTGAAGCTCCAAATCTCCTACCCCGGAAACAATTCCAACTTTCGCTCACCAAGCCCAAGCGATAACATCATTCTACCCCTATCTTACGCCATTGAGGGCAATGTCGAGCTTAAGTGTGTGAGGGATAGTTTACTATTATGCTTGTGTGAGTGTGATTGATAACATCGGATTTGCACATGTTTGCACCCTCGTTTCTTGATCATTTTGGCTTGAGTTTCTGCTTTCTTGGACTATTTTATGCTAGGTTGTGTTACTTTGTCACATTTCAGGTCCTAGCATGTAAATTGAAGCATGGGCGCAAGTTTCAAGTCAATCAGAGATCATTTGGCAATTCGGGAGTAGAAACACGAGCATGACCTGAGGAATAATGGACTTCTACCTCATATTATGGACAAATAATCATGTAATTTTGTCATGAAAATAAAGATGATGAGACTACGAGCGTCTGGGATCAAACGGCGACTGATTCGGAGTCCGGACCAGGGAGAAACGAAGCATTAAACAGAGGCTGAGCAAGCCACATGGGCATCCTGGAACACCACACGGCCGTGTGGGTCGTGGCCGTGTGAAAATCACCGAGCCTTCACATGGGCAGCTGGGAAAGCCAAACGGCCGTGTGGCCTGGCCGCGTGATCGGGAAATTATGTTTAAAACCTGATTTTCAGCAAAAGGAAAGGGGAGAGCTGGGTTTTTGGTTCCCAAACACCCAAGGGACAACCCTAGAGAGAGAGAGTGACTTGGGAACATTCTTGGAGCTATTTTGGAGGATTTCTTCGCCATTGGAGCTCGGGAATCAAGCTTGGAGATGGAGATTGAAGATCTAGATCAGATTTCTGCAGTCTCTCACCTCACTATGGAGTAACTTCCCTTCACTTAGGTTTTGAGGAACCCTAGTTCCATGTATTAGGATCTTTCTTGTATGAAGTTTGGATGCTATATTGTGTGATTATAATCGATTGAGGCATGATTTGTTGAGTCAATTGAATTTTGATCAAATTCTCTTGATTTCTGCTTTAACCTATGATAGATAGAATCTGATTAGGTTAAGAGAGCTTCCTTGATTGATAGTAGTGAATTGGTTGTGCGAGAGTCAATCAATTCACTGCTTTGTACTGGAATTCATTCCAGTAGTGGAGATCTGTGTGAATCGCCTTAGCAGTCTATCCCGGTGAAGGCTAGTCGCCTGCCGGGTATTCTGTCTAAGAGAGCTTGGTCAGCTTAAGAGATTCCAAGCTAATTTAGGATCTTCCGCAGTTTAATCATCACTAGATCAACCAAAGGTAATTGCAACTTGGACCTAATTGAGGAGCTAGGGGGAATCATACCTAAGTGAGTTCCCAACTTGTAATTAGTAGAGTAGTCAGTAGAGTAGTTTATAAATCAATCCTTAATCTAGTTTGCTAGATAATGAACTGAAGTTGTGTAATAGTAACTCTAGAGACCCGTGGATTCGATATTTATTACTTGTGCCACTATACTGCAGTCCCTTTCATTGGTTACACTTGGCCATTGTTTGGTGTTGTTTTTTAGCGTGTCAAGTTTTTGGCGCCGTTGTCGGGGACTTTCTAGATTATTAGGAAAGGCAGAAGCTTGTTACTTTAGCATTTTTCTTTTGTTTTCCGCCCTTGCTTTTCACTTGGGTGTTTTTTGTTTTTGTTGGTGCAGATCTGAATCATGGACCCTCATGGCTTCTCCAATCATTGGGGGTATCCACCACCATCCGAGTGGTATTACCCCGAGACTCCCTGGAGTAACCAAGGAGGAGAAGACTATGGAGTCGGGTTTCAGTACCAACCCCCCTACTACGAAGAACAATCAGACCCCTGGGTATTTCAAGAACAATCTCTTTATCAAGAAGAATTCCTCCCACAACAAGAAGGGCCATTTGTGTGGCTGTTTGTGTGCTTGGAGCCTAGTTCACTGTCCAAGTACGTGTTTCCTTGCAAATTGCCTGCTCAGTATGCTTTGAATCGACAGTCTCTATAGTAATGTGCAACCTAGGGAGGTAGTGTAGCACTATGGAGGATGTTGAAGTATAAGATTTTTCCTATCTAGCTCTCTGTTGTGCCAGTTGATTTTGTGAATTAGTGGAGCTAAGACCGTTGAATTCATGTGGTAATGGTGACTCTGTTTGGATTGTGTTATGGACTCGTGTATCGAACAGGGTGCTCATATGGAAAATGGGAAGCATTTGGTCCTCCATGTCGAAATCATTGAAATCTTAAACATGGGGTAAGCCCAACGTGTGTGGCACCGTTCATTGCACAAAATCGGGTTTTGGAAGAGATTTTAGTGATCCTTAGTGGGGTAATCCTACAAGGTGAAGTTAAGTTGTCTATAGTACAAGTAAAACTTCTACCTGTTGAACGGTTTGCCTACTTGAGGATGTGTTTTTAAGGGCACGTATAGAGCTTCCGACCCCCCTTAATTTCATTGACCCTCCACACGAGTTGAGGAAAAGGAGTTAAAAGAAGTACTCTGGCGAGCGCCAGGTGTACAGAAATTGCTCTTGCTCGACTGATAAGGGTTGACCGTGAAAAAGACTGCAGTTGGAACCCCACCAAATGAAAGAAAAAAAGAAAAATGTAAATGAAAGTGAGAAAAAGGGGTTCCAACGGTGAAATGAAGTGAAAGAGCACCCCAGTACAACGAGTCCTTAGTTGTGAATGGTGTGAGTCCCTTTATCCATGAACTAGCTGTCTTACTTCCACTTCTTCTCATGATCCTGGCTTGAGTCTAGTACTCGCATTGAGAGAGATAGGGGACGTCTTAGAAGACCAGTTGACCTCGTAAGCTGCTATATGATCTAGGAAATCCTCTACCGACGATCGGGGTTGTTTGTTGCTATAGAGGTCTGAAGAGCTGCATTGGTTTGAGTTCGGTTTGCTTGGGGAAAAGCAAACGGTTAAGTGTGGGGGAATTTGATAACATCGGATTTGCACATGTTTGCACCCTCGTTTCTTGATCATTTTGGCTTGAGTTTATGCTTTCTTGGACTATTTTATGCTAGGTTGTGTTACTTTGTCACATTTCAGGTCCTAGCATGTAAATTGAAGCATAGGCGCAAGTTTCAAGTCAATCAGAGATCATTTGTCATGAAAAGAAAGAAGACGAGACTACGAGCGTCTGGGATCAAACGGCGACTGATTCACAGTCCGGACGAGGGAGAAACGAAGCATTAAACAGAGGCTGAGCAAGCCACACGGGCATCCTGGAACACCACACGGCCGTGTGGGTCGTGGCTGTGTGGAAATCACCGAGCCTTCACACGGGCAGCTGGGAAAGCCACACGGCCGTGTGGCCTGGCCGCGTGATCGGGAATTTCTGTTTAAAACCCGATTTTCAGCAAAAGGAAAGGGGAGAGCTGGGTTTTTGGTTCCCAAACACCTAAGGGACGAACCCTAGAGAGAGAGCGACTTGGGAACATTCTTGGAGCTATTTTGGAGGATTTCTTCGCCATTGGATCTCGGGAATCAAGGTTGGAGATGGAGATTGAAGATCTAGATCAGATTTCTGCAGTCTCTCTCTTCTCTATGGAGTAACTTCCCTTCACTTAGGTTTTGAGGAACCCTAGTTCCATGTGTTAGGATCTTTCTTGTATGAAGTTTTGGATGCTATATTGTGTGATTATAATCGATTGAGGCATGATTTGTTGAGTCAATTGAATTCTAATCAAATTCTCTTGATTTATGCTTTAACCTATGATAGATAGAATCTGATTAGGTTAAGAGAGCTTCCTTGATTGATAGTAGTGAATTGGTTGTGCGAGAGTCAATAAATACACTGCTTTGTACTGGAATTCATTCCAGTAGTGGAGATCTGTGTGAATCGCCTTAGCAGTCTATCCCGGTGAAGGATAGTCGCCTGCCGGGTATTCTGTCTAAGAGGGCTTGGTCAGCTTAAGAGATTCCAAGCTAATTTAGGATCTTCCGCAGTTTAGTCATCAGTAGATCAACCAAAGGTAATTGCAACTTGGACCTAATTGACGAGCTAGGGGGAATCATACCTAAGTTAGTTCCCAACTTGTAATTAGTAGAGTAGTCAGTAGAGTAGTTTATAAATCAATCCTTAATCTAGTTTGCTAGATAATGAACTGAAGCTGAGTAATAGTAACTCTAGAGACCCGTGGATTCGATATTTATTACTTGTGCCACTATAATGCAGTCCCTTTCATTGGTTACACTTGGCCATTGTTTGGTGTTGTGTTTTAGCGTGTCAAGTTTTTGGCGCCGTTGCCGGGGACTTTCTAGATTATTAGGAAAGGCAGAAGCTTGTTACTTTAGCATTTTTCTTTTGTTTTCCGCCCTTGCTTTTCACTTGGGTGTTTTTTGTTTTTGTTGGTGCAGATCTGAATCATGGACCCTCATGTCTTCTTCAATCATTGGGGGTATCCACCACCATCCGAGTGGTATTACCCCGAGACTCCCTAGAGTAACCATGGAGGAGAAGACTATGGAGTCGGGTTTCAGTACCAACCCCCCTACTACGAAGAACAATCAGACCCCTGGGTATTTCAAGAACAATCTCTTGACTCGATTACTTGTTGACTACAATTTGCCATGCATTGTGTTTTGTGAATTGGAATTGATGGTTGGGTGACTAGGTAGCCATGTGAGCTTTGAGCCGATCATTTTCTTCTTGTGTGCTTAAATCCCTCTTACCATGGCAAGTATCATCATAGTTGAAACTAGTGACTATGATGGAGGCATAGGATTAGTCCACGCCCAAATGTTGATTGTCCCGAAATGTGTTATCCCTTAGTCAACCCCTTTGAGCCTTGTGACTTCGAGGGTCATTCTTAAATTAGGAGCTTCGTGTTTGTGAGCTTAATGGTGTTGATAGAACGACCCCCAATCCTTTCTTCGTGTCTAAACATGAGTCGTTCTTGTGTCCCGGAGCTCTCACTTTTGAGTTTCTACAGAGGTTCTACATAGGAGGTTTGTGTGCGGTTCTTGCTAGGAATGGAAAAGGAAGTGTAGTGTTGGAGTGATTTCTTGAAAAGAGAACATTGTTCGTTAAATGTATAGGTGGCAAGTGTTTTTACTCTCTAGTAACCCCCTCAAAAAAGGAAAAAGAAAAAAAAGTGAAAAAGAAAAAGAAACAAAAAAAAGAATAAAAAAAAGAGGTAATAAAACGGGGTAAATAAAGTAGAGAGTGCCACGAAATACCAAAGTGTATGTTGTAGGAGGGGTTTCTTGGCACTCAAGCCATTGAAACTCCCCCATATTGTTTTAGAACTCCTTCACTACCAAACCATAATGTGATAGCAAGAGTAGACCGAGGAAGAGTGCTTAAATGTAGTTCACGATGGGTGATAGTTTGGAAGGGAGAGATAAGCTTTTTGGCCGATGATAGTGGCCTTTGGTTGAAGAGAAGGTTTTTAGTCGAAACCATAGAACCTTTGGGTTTAGGTTAAAGATGTAGAACCTCATGTCGTGTTTGCCACCACCCAAAAAGCCTTTTCCCATGTCCAAGACAATTGCTAGTCATTTGAACTCGTGTCTAAGACCTCCGGACAACCTAGTAGTGACAACCATCCCGTGAGCTCTAGCATTTTGAGGTTACCGCCGTGGTATTGAGACAATAGGGTCGAGTGTTGATGATTGTGCACATCTTTTGCACCAAAAAAGGTCCCGACCCCACTAGTCTTGAGAGTGAGTGATTCATTCTTGTTTTGAATGCCATATCATACCCCGGTGAGGACCTTTGTTGCCTATCCATTTGTTTCTCTAACTTGAATTATATGCATGGTTAGTTGTGGTTGATAAGTGGTCTTGTTGAGACTGGCATTGATCCATGAACAAGTTGAGAACTTTACGTTTGCCCACTTTTGGTGGCCTCAAATATCATTTGTGATGGATGTCGGTATTGCTTGCAACGGTCCATGTATTAATTGCCAATAGCCATTGAGAATTTCCACTTTGTGCCCTTTGAGTTTGTAACACCCTAGCCTATACGTATTACCTAATCATATTGTTCATACAACTGCAGCGGAAATAATCTCGGGTGTTACATTAATTATCAAAATTTACCCAAATAAAATTTTGACATGAATTACTCGCGTAATGGGCTAACAGTTCTTGCAACTTATCCTGCAAAATACTTCATCACAAACATATATACTCACAACCATATGCATTGGCTTTTCTTAGCCATAGCCACACTTTCATGTTACACAACTGCATACTATACTGATACATGCCATAATCGTAACAACTTACATAATTACACAAATATACACATATCATCAACTTTCCACACCTGTGGATATCTCACACTACATCAGAAGCTAGTATGCACATGAAAAATGTTCTCAAAACATTTTACAAAAAGGTGTGGATCACTGGCCAAAATCTCGAGTAGTAGTCCAAGCACAGAATAGTTGAAGACCATACCTCATCTTGCCTTCAACTCTTGCTCAGCTCCCACCTATACACCTATCTACTGCTGCTGCTGATGATGATCTGCTTACACATAGCATAAGCAGAGGAAAAGAATAAAAGAGGGTAAGCTCATAGCTGAGTGAGATAATCATAGCATCGTGAGTTCATAACAGAGCATACCCCTACCATACATCTAGCAAACAAGCCAAAGCACTAGGATCAGACCTCGACCATCCGACATCCCAATAGGCAAAAGACTCAACCACCTTGACTTATGCATATGCGTCTTATCATGTTTTACTTATAGGTGCCTGGCTACTCCCATGCTAATTACTCTCCCAGGAATACGGACCAAACATCTCGTGGATGTGGTCATATCGGACCCACCACTGCCGGTGTAGTCATATCGGACCTGACACCACTCTGGGTGTGGTCATATCGGACTCAACACCACTCTGGGTGTGGTCATATCTCATGATGAATCAACGGTCAACACCACATCAGGGGTATGACATAACATATCATAACGGAGTAATAGCATGGGGAGCCCTAATTACTATGTAATTGACCATGAGACCAAAACACTCTCATTTGGTAATCTTATACATGATCCATATCTCATCTTGCTTAATCATAATTCGTTACTTGCACATGAACTTGACCTAGCCATAATTGGCTCAACTAGGTAAATCAGGAGTCGTATAATTGCACTTCCTCGGGATAAACCCTCGTGCAAGTCATCCTCCTTAAACATCATAATATCACCCTGGGAAGTTTATTTCCCCCACTTGTGACTCCAAATACAACCACAATATCACATCATATCAAAACACCTGATCGAACAACCATGAAGTCATATCAACGGTTAAGCCACCAATGGCAACATGTATGCAATCATCAACATAAACAAGGTCCATATCGGATAGGGCAAGTCAATAATAGCATACAGTAGTCCATGATTCATCATATAGCACAAAAGTTCATACACCCCTAATCATGCCATTCTAGTTCACCTAGGTCAATTCCAAGCATCAATATACTTATCGTGGTACGACAAACCCGGTATGCCGTGCTAATCCCTCACCAGTTATGGTCGTTCAAACACCGATTTTAGCCTCCCGTACCACAACTTCACTTTTCTCAAACAAACCCGGAATCAAAATCCAAGATTGTCCTCATATCCCCTGCAGTATCCCCGTCAATATTAGTTCTAGGCTCCGGGTCAAATTCTTGATAAAAACACATCAAACCCTGGCCGGAGCTAAATTCATCGATTTGGAACCTGACCTAAATAATTGCCAAAATTCAGGGATTAGAACCCGAGGATTGATTACCTCGCTGCAGGAAGCTCGTATATGAAATTTGGGCTCAATCCGGCTTCCGAATACTTCGAAACCCTAATTTGGCTTATCGGGAATTCGAGAAATTCCTGAACCAAACACTCGTTTTAAAGCTCTAAATCGATAAATCACGATATATGAATGAATTAGGCATTACTTACGGGATTTTTGGATCACTAGGGCTCAAGAATTTGAGCTTTGGAATTTTTCCCCGGCGCTTCCCTGTGCGCGCTCTGCTTCTTTGTTGCTCTCGGTCCGAAAATGGGAGAAGGAATGAAATGGGACGGAGAGATTGCGACCAAATATATATGGCCCCTGACCGCCTGTACTTTCCGTCCTTTTTTCAATTTTTCTTTTATTTATTATATAATATATATATATAATTAATACGTATACTTACCCGATCGATCGATAATCCGATTTTTTCCGAAATACTGCCAAAATGTTCGATTTTAAATCGTGAAATTTTCTAGCGACAGTAATACGATTTTAGCCAAAACGGGATGTTACAGAGTTGTCCCCAGATTATTTTTGTAGGTTGAAATATTACCTTGTTTGAAATGGCTTGCTTGGGGACAAGCAAACGTCTTAGTGTGGAGGAGTGATTCGGGCCTAATTGTATGCATTTTACCCCATTTTCCTTAGGCGTTTGTGGTAATTGTGCTCCTAAAAGGGTGGTTTTACGCTAGGTTTCTTGTGTTTTAGGATGTTTCAGGATCTAACAGGTGAAACCAGCCCCGGAGTCAAAAGTTGGATGATAAGGAGCGAAAACTGAGAGATGAGGTGAAAAATCGGCAGTTCACGGTTTCCCTTGGGAGTTCACAGTCTGCAAAGACCGTGAGGAGGAGGCATGGGCCATGAACATCAAGGCGTCCAGGGCATTTCCTGAATTTACTGACGCTTGGCGAGTTCATGGTCACTAAGACCGTGAACTGGAGTTGATGCCCATGAACTGAGGTCGTGAACTAAGCCCAATCCCTGTTTAAAAGGAGATCTGAAAGGAAGAGAGAGGGGAGAGCCCAAGAGTGAGAAAGTGTCTTATTCATATTTTAGAGAGAGAAAGAACAAACCAAGAAAGAAAGAAGGCTAGGGATTGCTCCAAGTGGTGAATTGGGAAGATTCTCCCCAAAGAAGATCAACACAAGCTCAAATGAGATTGGAGGCATCACAATGATGGTTTCTACCTCTTCCTCTTGTGTTCTTCCCCTTTCTAGCATTGAGTAGTTTCCTTTTTCACTTGGGTGCTGTGAAACCCTAACTATTTACCATGTCGTTGTTGTGTGGATTGAATGATTGTTTATGGGTGTTGTTTAATTCAATGATCGAGGTATTTTTCATGTTGATTATGCATGTTTGTGCTTAGCAATCCAATTGGCCATTCTAATCTAGATTAGTGTGAAAATCCCCCTTTCAAGGGAGGCTCAATTGAGTTGGGATTCCTTGGGCTTTTTAAGTCGCCAATCTAGTTTAATGTAGGGCAAACCTCTATTTTGAATTAACCAATTTGGTTAAGCGCGATTAAGCCGACCAACCGAGTGAGAGAGTAAGTCAAACATTGATTGGCTTAACCAAGAGGGCTACTTGAGTAGCCTATAATGTATCCCTTGGTTTGGCAATCGACAGTGTGGTCTACGACCATAGTTGCGTTTCCTAGCGGTTCGCGGTCATCTTGCCCATAGCAATCACTTCGATTCACATGCCATGGTAGTAGTTAGGGGGAAGCGACACCCGAGTGATCCTTCTCTCAAAGAGCTTTCAAAACCATTTACTTTTGTCTTGTTTTACTTTAATTAGCAAACTTTTCAACCAAATCCGACTTGCTAGATAATGTTTCAAACAATTGAAGTAGGGTACACGGACCGGCCCGAGTCGATATTTAAAACATTATCTAGCAAATTGATTCGGGTCGGTCCGTGTACCCTACTAAGGTTTATACATGGACCTTAGGCGAAAATTAATTGTGATATTCGGGATGAGTCAGAGACTCGCTTGGTGACTTCATAATCCCGCCTCACCCGAAGAAAACCTGGTAGTTTCTACATCCATGAATTGCTAAATATTTTCTAACTTTTGAGAGCTTGTACTCACAAAGGTGGTCACTAGGCCTTCAAGTTTTGTAAACTTGTCGGGTTGTTGATGTTGTTGGAACCCTTGTCCACCTTGCACTTGGAATGGTTGTTGGAAGTTCGAGCCTTGAAATTGTGGCCTTTGTTGAATGAAAGGAGGCCTTGGTTGCTAATTCCCTGCCACTCCTTGGAAATCGGGGGGTCTCGGATTGCTTGGGGAAGACAAAGAGAAGTTCGGATGGTTTTGCCACCCCAGGTTGTAAGTGTTGCTATATGAGTTGCTGTTCCCCCTAGAATTAGTGATGAAGCTCACTTGTTCCTCGGGGGTGCTTGCTTCCTTCGTCAATTGGCACTCCAAAATCTCATGGTTGGTACTTGAACACCAATTACATGCCATCAATGGCTACTTCCCTTGCTTCTTATCTTCAAGAGGAGCATCAATCAACCGATCAAACTTGGCGGAAAGTGGAGGACTCACTTCCGTGGAGTGTACTTCTCTCTTGGAATCCCTCACACCACTTCTCGTCAAACCCCAATCATACCCTTGTGTCACCATCTCTTCAAACAATTGGGTTAGCTTGGATGGAGTCTTGTTCATCAACTTCCCTTTACATAGAGAGTCAATGAGAATCTTGTCTTCTTCGTGGAGACTTGTGGTTATCCCCTGTCTTCAATCCTTCTCCTTGCATCGCCAGCTCCCTCTCACGAGCCAAAAGTCGGAGAGTGCAGTTGAGATTCTCTTCTAGTGGCGCCAAAGGTGTCGGATTAATCCGCGTTATACACCCTCCTGCACACACTTCAACGGGACACAATTCGTCTAACGCAAGCAAGATTCACACACAAAACAAAAGGTAAAAGTTAGATTAACACCAAACAATCTTTTCAAAATAACGGACCGAAACGTCCCCGGCAACGGCGCTAAAAAATTGACTCGTCTCAAATATTACAATAAAAATCCCAATCAAGGCCTATGTATAAACCTTAACCGGGTGCAATATAGGGCAAGTATGTTTTAAAAGTCAAACCCGGGCTGGTTTTTGGTTAAAACTACGATTTAAAACTAAAGCGATTGAAATAAAGGACTACTCCATGCTAGGTAGAAGGAATAAACAAAGGAAAGAAGACAAAACAATCTCGGAGATGAATGCTTTCTTCCTTTTGTGTGGAGATCAACCTTGAAGGTGAAAATTACCAAAACCTTGAGTTTGGACAAAACCCTGGCCTCCTTCGTCTTCCTTGCTCGTCACTTTCTCTCTCTAGAAGTCTTGAAGAAGAATAAGTTCTCTCACTAGGCTCTCCCTTTCTTCCTTCAGCTCAACTCTCTTTAAATACCCAGATCGCAAACTTTTCACGATCCTAGTTCACGGCCGTGAACATTAGCTCGTGACCGTGAACTAGTCGAGGTCCAATGAGGTGCGCAAAAATCTCTGGAACCATGGCACTTCACGGTCTGGGAGACCTCTTCATGGTCCAGACGGCCGTGAGCTCCTGGCTTCCATCATGAAAAGCGGTTGTCCTCCCCGTTTGGCCCGTTTTCGCTCCTTTTTGTCCAAATTTCATTCTCGGGGTTGATTTTACCTGCTAGGATCTGAAACATAACAAAACAAAGCCCAACCTAGCATAAAACCAAACCCCGTTGGGCGAATCACTCCCCCACACTTAGAGGTTTGCTTGTCCCAAGAAAACCAATTCCATACAAGGTAATATCTCAACCTCACACGATAACTTGGGGACATAACAAAAGGCTCAAAGTGGGTGAATCTCAATGGCTATCGAACCTCAACACATGAACCAACGCGAGAAATACCGAAATCCACCACAAATGACATTCGAATGCATTAAGAATATGAAAATGAAAAGTTCTCACCCTGTGCACAAATCAATACAAGTCTCCCCTGGACTACTCACCAACCACAATGTGAATGAATCACTCACTCTCAACCAGTGGGGCCAGGACCTTTTGGTATAAAATATGTGAAAAATCAACAACACTCAGCCCTATCGTCTCTCCACCATTGTGGCAACCTCTAAATGCTAGAGTTTACGAGATGATTTTCGTCACTTGCTTGTCTTGAGGTCTTAAACACGTGTTCAAATGACAGGCAAGGGTCTTGGACATTGGGAAAAGGCCTTTTTGGTGGTGGCAAGCAAAGCATGAGGTTCTACATCTCCAACCTGAACCAAAGGTTCAAAGGTTTCGACTATAGTTATTCCTACAAACAAAGGCCACTAGCATCGGCCAAAAAACACACTTCCCTTCTTCCATACCACTACAAATCACGAACTACATTCAAGCACACTTTTTTGGCCTATCTTGCTATCCACAATTCAATCATAGTAGGGAAGGAGGAAAAATAACAATTGGGTGTTTCAATGGCTTGAGTGCCAAGAAACCCTTTCTAGAGCATACACACATTTCCTCATGGCAACTCTCCATCTTTTATTTCCCCCGTTTATTACCTCTTTTGCAATTCCTTTTTTCTACTTTCCTTTTCCTTCTTTTCTCTTTTTTTCGAGGGGGAGGGGGTATTAGAGAGCTAAACACATGTCATTTTTACACTTAACTTTCCTCCAACTCTAACTTTTCATTCCTAGCAAGAACAATGCAAAATCCACCTATGCAGAACATCAACGGAGCTAAAAATGAGAGCTCCGAGACACAAGTATGACTCACAACGGTTTAGACACGAAAAAAGGAAAATGGTCTTTCTATCAATCACCATTAAGCTCAAAAAGAAACAAGCTCCTAATCATGAGAACGACCCAAGGTCACTAGGCTCAAAGGGATTGACTAGGGGATAAAATGTTTCGCGACAATCAACTTTTTTTAGCGTGGACGATTGCCTCCATTATACTCACTAGTAACAACGGTGAATCTTACACACCATGGCAAAGGGATCTATCACACATGAAAAAGACGATCGACACAAAACTCACATGGCTACCTAGCCACCCAATCATCTATTCCAATTTCATAAATTTTGATGCATGGCAATTGTAATCAACGAGTAATCAAGTCAAGACATCTATTCATTTGCACACACATGAGAAATAAACACTTGCACCATCCTAATGAAATTCTCAATCATCATAATAGGATGCACTCGATCACAAGCAAACAGTCTAAGGTCAAGGCCAATAAACACGAGATGCTCCCACACACCGGCCACTTTGATCATGCAACGCTTGGTGTCCTCAATTTTTTCAAATTTGGGCACACATCTAAGCTCCAAGCATACCAACTTTACACACAATCACATGCCAATCACAAATGATACACCCCCACACTTAAGCATGACATTGTCCTCAATGGAGAAAAAGAGTAGGGTGAAGAAGTTATCGACTAATGGCAAGCAAAAGTTGGACAAACACCGGGGTAGGAGAATTGAGCTTAAAAAAGAAGACGTAAACGAAAATACACACACATTCTCGCTCGAGGCAAGATTATTACACAAAACAATATTCAACATCGTAATATAAAAGGAAAGAATAGCTAACGATAGTACATGTTCACACAAAAACTACATAAAAGAAAAGAAAAATAACAAAGTTCGGAGTTTCAAGTGGAAAAGAGGGGCGAAAGGAATCGGCTCTTCCACATGTCTCACTCGGTCAACTACCTCACTTCTCCTCATCTGACAAGACACCCTGGTTGCAAGCTATTCGCTCCAACAAGTCGGTGGATCGATCCAACTGGGTGTTGAATCCTACGAACTACTCCTCGAGGTGAGTAACTCAATCCTCGAGGTGGACTGTGAAAGATGAAGGTCCGGCTCCCGCCAAGGATGATGCTACTAATGGTGGTGGTGCAATACGGCGACGACGGTTGCGGGCCTGGGCTCTAGGCTGCTGGGGAGGAGGACCCCCAGTGGGGTAAAATGACCCTCAATATATTGATATGGCCCAAATACTCGAAGTAAGCTCATGGAGTCCAAGGTGTCCTCCCTGAACCACGACGAGAAACCTTCTTTTGATCATAACTCGAGGTTAACATTCAAATGTCGAGCAATCCAGGTGATGTAGGGCCCCAATGACATGATCTTGTTTCGACGGTTGCTTCAGACTTTGTTGAAGGATGTTGCCAAGACTTAGCCGAGGTGGAGGAAATGATTTGGGTCCTCCATGGAAGTAAAGGCAAGGTAACTCGAGAAGATGGAATAGGCAGGAAGTGTGTTGATGACATGCTATTAGGGCATGAGTGTGGTCGCTGCGATGCACGTAGGTTCAAACCGAGTTCGTCTGTTCTTTGGAAGGCAAAACATCTTGAAAGCTGCTCGAAAGTCGAAACTTTGTATGGCATCCACCTCACACTCTGCCCCTGGCCCCTCATCAATTCCCATGTCTTGGGCAAGCTCATCAAAACTCATTTTACGCTTCAACCAGGCCAGGCAGAACTAAATTAAAGGCTCCCAGTGTCCTGAGGCATCATTGTCTTGATGGATGAATAAAGTGGTGAAAAAATCGACACAAAGCTCTGCATAAGTGTCATCTTCAAACTCAAGGAGCCGGCGCGAGTGAGGGTTTACCACAGCTTTGCTCATGACATCCCCACAGTTTAGCTCATCAAATTGGCCAAAATTGAGCCGCCAATGGGGCCCCGTTGGAGCCTTTCTCCAGAATCTCAAATCTCCTACAAAGTATGGTATCCTTTTTAACATTTCAAGGTAAGGGGGGTTCACATCAACCATCCTGCAAATCATCAAAGGCATGCACCATACGTGGAAGAGTTCATCAAAAACCAATCATTTGGCAGAAAAAGCATCTCGCGCACACTTAGGATTCCACTAAGATCATATGCCTTCAAAGGCTTTTCACAAGATCGGTTTCCAAACATTTAAGCTCATTCATGCACAAAGCACATTGATACATGGTTCTAGGTGATTCACGGCTCTACAAATTAACAAAATCAAACCCAAACCACGCCTCGATGACCACCAACCATCATTCATCAAAAGGTTCAATCATTCATTCAAAAAGTTGCACTAAGCGGGCATCTTTCACGATTGTACACAATTCATACCCAATTTGTGCACACCAAGGCTCAACTAAGCTCAAGTTCACATCATGAATCATTCAAGCAACATTAATCGACTAACCCCTCACCCAATTTCAACATTCATGCAACAAATCACAAATTCCCCTCTCCTAATACCCTAATCTGATTCTCTAAAATTAACAATGTGAAAGTCAAAAACACACCTGGAGACCCAAGCAGGACTGAAGGGGAAAGTGATGAGAAGGCGAGGGAGTTCAGAAATGCTCGAAAAACTAGCCGGAGAGGCTCGTTGGAACTTCATCGGAAGCCCATTAGAAGCTCACCAAAAATTGCCTCGCCGGATAATTCGAGCGAAAATGCTCTAGAACTTTGGCGAAGTTAGTCCCAGACTTGGGGATAGTGGGTCTAGTCTTGGATTAGGATTTGGGTGGCCGAAGTCGTGGAAATCGACAAAAAATAGCAGGAGTCGCCATTTTCCGGCAAGGTTTCAGAGGATTCTGGCGGTGTGTGGTTGTGAAGTGAAGAAGAAGGGTTCGCAACCCTTATATAGCACGTGCCAGCAGTTCACGGACAAAGGTCCATTTTCACGGTCGAGTCTACCGTGAACATAACACCCAGACCATGAACTCGGCTAAAACTTAAGCTAAAATCGTGAATTAAGAGAAAAACAAGGCATTTCCAAAATTTTCGACTTGATCTAATCAATCCTGCCCCTAACTCGATCACAACACATCCGAGACAAGCAGACACGCAATTTGGAACGATGATCTCCACTCAACCACTTAAACTCAGAACTCAATCAAAAAAAGAGGAAAATAAGGAAAAGAAAAAAAACTAACGTTGGGTTGCCTTCCAACAAGCGCTAGTTTATCGTCGCTAGCTCGACGGTGCAAATTTATCACACTTGACAGCATGAAGCCCCCAAGAGTGGATCTGCCACGATCTTGAGATGAGGCTTGTCGCTTCCAATGTTGAGCTCCATAGGATGGCCTTCTTGGCCTGACACTTTCGCCTTACCCTTATCCCTTCTCGAGGTAAAGGCGTGGCTCATTTCTGCACGCCACGCTTTCTTCTTCCTTCCTTAGGGCTTAGTTCCCACATTAGATTCCTGCATCACATCATTAAACATATTAAAAACACTAGTGGGTTTTGCCTTAACTGGCACATCACCACTTGCAACCACACTATTCGAGTCCACTTCATAACATCATCCATCTTACTTTTAGTGCCAACTGGAAAGGTAATTCTCTCCTCTCCATCACTCAATATCAAAGTACCCTCGTTCACATCAATCAACACCTTGGCGGTAGCAAGGAAAGGGTGTCCAAGTATGAGTGGCATATCCGACCTCGCTAAACTTGTCGGGTTGTTGTTGTTGGAACCCTTGTCCACTTTGCACTTTGAATGGTTCTTGGAAGTTCGAGCCTTGAAATTGTGGTGTTTGTTGAATGAAAGAAGGCCTTGGTTGATAATTCACTGTTGGTCCTTGGAAACTGGGGGTCTTGGATTGCTTGGGAAAGACCAAGAGAAGTTCGGATGGTTTCACCACCCCGGGTTGTAAGTGTTGCTAAAGGGGTTGTTGTTCCCCCTAGCATTAGTGATGCAGCTCACTTGTTCCTCGGGGGTGCTTGCTTTCTTCATCAACTGGCACCATGATATCTGATGGTTGGTACTTGAACACCAATCACATGCCATCAATGGCTTCTTCCCTGCTTCTTATCTTCAAGAAGAGCATCAATCAACCAATCAATCTTGGCAGCAAGTGGAGGACTCAAAATTTTAGCCTTACAAATATTAATCTTTAATTTTTATATGAAGGTCATGACTGATTATCTACATTATAGTCTTATATGGAATGACTATTTGGCGTCCATGAAGCAGCCGCAATTCACGGCCTCTAAGGATGTGAACTGGAAACACAACCCGTGAACTGTAAGGCGTCCGGGGAAAAATCTGTCGTTACTGGCGCAAGGAGAGTTCATGGTCAACAAGACCGTGAACATTGAGTGCAAATTGTGAACCTAGGAGAGTGAAGCGGTGCGTTTTGGAGACCAAAAAAATCAATAAAAGGGCAGAGAAGAAAGGAGAGTGGCCTCCAAAAATATAATAAATGTTGCACGTGCTCTTAGAAGTGTTGCTTATCATGCAAGCTATAGGAACACTTACATGTTGTTTTACCTCTACACTCTTGTACTTAAAAGTAAATAGCAAATGTAGCAAGAAAGTATGTGTGACAGGGTTTGGTGATTGGTTGTGGTTTGGAATAGTGGGAAGTGCGATTTTTGGCCGATGCTAGTGGCCGTTTTTTGTAGGGAAGGTTCAAGTCGAAACCATAGAACCTTGTGTGTTAGTTTGAAGATGTGTAACCTCATGTTTTGTTTGCCACCACCGAAAAAGCCTTTTCTCCATGTCCTAGACCCTAGACAATCATTTGAACCTTTGTCTAAGACCTCTGGACAAGCTAGCAATGACACCCATCTTGTCAGGTCTAGCATTTAGAGGCTACCATCATGGTAAAGGGATGCTAGGATTGAGCTTGAATGTGCACATCTTTTGCATCAAATGGTCCTGACCCCACCAATCGAGAGTGAGTGATTCATTCATCATGTTTTGTTCATTTCTTATACCTCGGAGAGGACCTAGGTTGTTCGATCATTCGTTCCTATGATGTGATCTTCATGCATGAGTAACTGTGATTGGTGAGTCGTCAAGGCATGTTGTGTGTTGGTTGATGAATAATATGAGAACTCTTCTTTTGCGCAATCTTAACACAGTTGAATGTCATTTGTGGTGGTTGCCAAAATTACTTTGTTTTTGTCCATAGGTCGGTGTCAAATAATCATTGTGATTCATTCGTTTTGTTCCCTATGATATACCTCAAAAATCTTGTTGAAAAAGATAAGTTACAAGCTTACCTTGTTTTGTACTTGGTTTGCTTAGGTGTTCACGGTCGTGAACTGGTCATTTTCTGGCAAATATGAAGACATCATCGGCAGAGAGAAAGGGGAGCTGGTTTTTGGAGAAGGAACACTTTCTTTCTCTAGGGTTTCAACCCAAAACACCAAAGGGGAGATCTAGTGAGAGAGGGAGTGATCTTGAGGCTTAATTGAAAGCATTGATCAAGCCTGGAAGCTAGGAACAAAGCCTAGAAGAAGAAGATGAAGATCTAGAGGTTTATTTGTAATCTCTCCTCTCTCTCTCTCTCTCTCTCTCTAGAAACTCACCCTCTTTCTTGGGATTAAGAACCCAAGGTCTAGATTTTGGTTTGTTGTTGATGTATGTGACAACTTACTAGTTTGATTGATGATTTTATCTAATTGATGGATGTTTTAATGGATGACATGAGTTTTGATTTCATTTTCATGTCTTGAGCTTTTTACCTAGGAGGGAGATAATCCCCTTAGAGCCCATTATTGGCGTCTTCGGGTCACTCCTATCGTATATTCCCCGGGTAATCCCGAGGGAGTTGATTCCATTGGTCTCCTTGCAATATATGAAGCCCTAGGTTGAATAGAGCACCTACCCATCCGTCGATTCACCGTTTCGGGTCATTCCCGAGGGATTCCATCTCCAAACGGTAGTGTATTTGACTCGATCAAGCTAGGAGGATACTCAACATCGATCCAAAGGTAGGAAATAGGGGGATTTAACCTAAGAGAGATCCCAAACTTGTAAATAGCTAGGTTAGTGGTTAGTCTAGGTTACTTAGCTTAGTTTTTCTAATCACTATCCTAGGTTGGCTAGATAACGAACCCTAAACGTGAAGTAGGGTAAGCCTAGATCCCTGTGGTACGATAAATTTTTATTGCTTGCTTGCCTTATGCTACACCCGGTCACCGGTTATACTTGGTCCTCAATCGGGATGTTGCAGTTAGAACGAGTCAAGTTTTTTGCGTCGTTGCCGGGGAACCATTCTAGGTTATTTGAAAAAGGGTTAGGTAGTTAATTTAGCCATTTTGTGCTTCGTGTTGTGTTTTGTTTACCCACTCTTCTCTTAGAAGGGTGGTTTTGTGTTTGTTTGATTATGTTTTTGTGTTCTTATCTGTGTCGCTTATGAATCATGGATCCCAATGGCTTCTACAATATGTGGGGGTGTAACCACCCAAATAGGGGTACCTCGGAGCTTCATGGAGTGAACTAGAAGGGGAAAGCCAAGGATTCGGGTTCTATTACCAACCCCCCTTCCAAGAAGAACAACCATACCATTGGGGATATGAAGAGGCTTCAAGAAAATTTTCCTCCACAACCCGAGGAGAAATCCAAGTTGGAGTTTGTCATGGAAGCCTTCATGGGACAATGATCAAGACCATGTTCCACTCCACAACTGGAGCCAAAGATAAACTTGGAGCTCATGGTGGAGAAATTTTCCCGGGGTACCGACGAGGGGTGCTCCAATTCGGACCTTCCCATCACCGGCCCTATCGACTCAACCTTTCTTCGGGAATCGGAGGAGCTCATTCGATGCACAAAGAGGCTAGGAGGGCTTGTAGAGTAAGGATGTGCACAACTTGCTCACAATCGCCTCCTACCATTGGAAGAAAGAGAGGAAGCCAAAGAGGCGAGCCATGAGAATTTTGGAAGAACAAGCTCGGGCATGGCATGTATTTCCAACCCCTCCCTCCTCCCAGCTTGACACTAGAAGAGAAGGTGGAACCGGCTTGTGCAAGCTATCGCCTCTAATCATTGGAGAAGAAGGTGGAACGGAATTGTGCAAGCTATCGCCTCTCATTATTGGAGGAGAACGAGGAGGTTGAAAGGGCGATCAATGACAACCATATGGAGCAAGAGGAACTCACTCCGGAGAGCTATCTTGGTGAGAACGAGCAAGAAGGTTGCATTGACGACTCCCATCATCTTCCCCTTCCCGAAAACCACTTTAAAGACCAAGACAATCCAAACCGTGCTTGGGGACACGAATGGGAAGGAGAAGGAAGAGGTTGAAGAGGAGGAAGAAAGCAATGAAGAGGGGGAAGATCTCGAGTGTTCCCAAGGGGGCGGAACAAAGGAAGGGATGTTGAAGATGAAGTTGAAGGAGCAAGTGGTGTCCAAGATGAGGACGAGGTCGGGGTGGATGAAGCATCCACAAGTTACAAGTGCTATGAAAGCTTTCCACCCGACCTCGATGCACTTTTGGAGAAGGACCAATTTGCGGCTCTTTGCCAATCCAAGGCCAAATCATCGGCGATCCCTCTTGGTGGATGCGATGGTGGTAAATCGATGATGCACTACATGGTATGGAGCAAGGAGAAGAAGGAAGAAGGAAAGAAGGAGAGGTCTCGTGGGTGGAGCCTCAAAGCCACTCAAGTTCACGAGCCCTCAATCATGGACTCGTCCAATGCTCGTGGCTTGCGACATTACCTCACTGCAAGAACCTCACCTTCAAGGAGGTTCTAGGGTGGACCGAAACTTGAGGAGAAACCGTCCGGCTCACGATGTTAAAGAAGCGCTTGGTAGGAGGCAACCCATCTACCATCGGTTTGTTTGCTTTCCGCTCCAATAAGAAGACCATTTGAGAGATTTTGGTGGTGTTTTGCCGTCTCCTTGATCTTCCGGATCTCACCCGGCCTCCGATCCCTACCACCAACATTCACATCGTATCCAGTAACATCGTTCTACTTCCTTACTTTATGACATTGATGGAAATATCAAGCTTAAGTGTGTTGGGGGGGGGGGGGGTAGTCTATTATGCATGTATGTGAATGATGGAGCCTCGTTGAATGCCCAAATTTGAAAAAGTTTGAGTCTCCAAGCATAACAACTTCTACATTGCCATGATCATAGTGGCATCTTGTGGTGTTTTGTTTTGAATCTCGTGAGTATTAGCATGATCTATGGATGGTTTGCTTGTGATTATGTGCAACCTATGATGACGATTGAGACTTGTATTAAGGTTGTGCATAGGTTCATTTCTCATATGTTTGAGAACCGATAGATATTCGAATCGATTACTTGCTTTTCACAGTTGCCTATGCATCGAGTTTAGGGAGTGAGAATGAATGATTGAGCACCTAGGTAGACATGTGAGACTTGTGTCGTTCGTTTCGTTCTTGTGAGATAGATCCCCCTTTACATGATGTATAGCATTCACGTTGTTGCTAGCGAGGAAGATGGAGGCAAATGATTAACCCACGACCCAAAAGTTGACCGAACCGATCATATTATCCCTTAGTCAACCCTTTTGAGTCGTGTGTCTAAGGGTCGTTCTCGTGTTAGGTATCTCACGCTACTTGAGCTTGATTGATTTAGATAGAACAACCCTACTTTCTTCGTGTCTACACTGTTATCGAGTCACCCTTGTGTTTGGAAGCTCCATTCACACCGTTTGAGCTTAAATGACGTTCCCCATGAATGATTTGTGTATGGTTTTGCTAAGAATGAAAAAATTGAGTGCTGAAGGTAGTTTTTCAAAGCGAGCATTGTTCGTTAAGTTCAAAATTGTGGCATGTGTATATAGATCTCTATAGCCCTCAATGAAAAAATAAGAAAAAAATCAATAAAAGGGCAGAGAAGATAAGAGAGTGGCCACCAAAAATATAATAAATGTTGAACGAGCTCTTAGAAGTGTTGCTTAGCATGCAAGCTATAGGAGCACTTACATTTTGTTTACCTCTACACTCTTGTGCTTAAAATTAAATAGCAAATGTAGCAAGAAAGTATGTGTGACATGGTTTGGTGATTGGTTGTGGTTTGGAATAGTAGGAAGTGCGGTTTTTGGCCGATGCTAGTGGCCGTTGTTTGTAGAGAAGGTTCTATTCGAAACCATAGAACCATGTGTCTTAGGTTGAAGATGTGGAACCTCATGTTTTGTTTTCCACCACCCAAAAAGCCTTTTCCCCATATCCTAGACCCTAGCTAGTCATTTGAACCTGTGTCTAAGACCTCTGGACAAGCTAGCAACAACACCCATCTTGTGAGCTCTAGCATTTAGAGGCTACCATCATGGTAAAGGGATGTTAGGATTGAGCTTGAATGTGCACATATTTTGCATCAAATGGTCCTGACCCCACTGGTCGAGAGTGAGTGATTCATTCATCATGTTTTGTTCATTTCTTATACCCCGGTGAGGACCTAGGTTGCTCGATCGTTCGTTCCTATGATGTGATCTCCATGCATGAGTAACTGTGATTGGTGAGTCGTCGAGGCATGCTGTGTGTTGGTTGATGAATAATGTGAGAACGCTTCTTTTGCACAATCTTAATACAGTTGAATGTCATTTGTGGTGGTTGCCAAGATTACTTTGTTTTTGTCCATAGGTCGGTGTCAAATAACCATTGTGATTCATTCCTTTTGTTCCCTATAATATGCCTCAAAATTTTTGTTGAAAAAGAGAAGTTACAAGCTTACCTTGTTTTGACCATGGTTTGCTTGGGGACAAGCAAACGTTCTAGTGTGGGGGAGTGATTCGGGTCCAATTGAACACAATTTTCCCCTCATATATTCATCGTTTGGCTTTGCATTTCATCGTACCTTGACATATTTCATGCTAGGTTGTGCTTGTTTTGGTACATTTCAGGTCCTAGCATGCGTGGAAGGGTCGAGGACGAGTTTTGGGACGGTTGGAGGTCGAAAAGCGCAATTTCCCCGTAATAGTGAAGCGTAAGCGTCCATCAAGCAGCCGGAGTTCAAGGCTTGGCATTGGAGTTCACGGCCTCTAAGGCCGTGAACTGGAACCACAACCCATGAACCGCGATGCGTCCGGGGATAAATCTGTCGTTACTGGCGCAAGGCGAGTTCACGATCAACAAGACCATGAACATTGAGTGCAAACCGTGAACCCAGGAGAGTGAAGCGGTGCGTTTTTTAGACGACACTGAGTTCACGGACGTGTTTAGGTGTTCACGGCCGTGAACTGATCACTTTCGGGCAAATATGTAGACAGCAGCGGGGAGAGAGAAACGGGAGCTGGTTTTTGGAGAAGGAACACTTTCTTTCTCTAGGGTTTCAACCCAAAACACCAAAGGGGAGTTCTAGTGAGAGAGGGAGTGATCTGTGGGATTAATTGAAGACATTGATCAAGCTTGGTTTGTTGTTGGTGTATCTGACAACTTACTAGTTTGATTGATGATTTTATCTAATTGATGGATGTTTTAATGGATGGTATGAGTTTTAATTTCATTTTCATGTCTTGAGCTTTTGATAAGTTAATAAATACCTGCAATTCATGCCTAAAGTAGATCAACTTATAGCCTCTTAATAATAAATTTATAAACATAAATCTTAACAATAAGCCACCTTTCCCTCTATGCTAATGAATTGGGGAAGAGCTTAGTCGGTGAATTAGATTACTCGATTGAAACTGAGAATGCATCCAAGTACCTGGTATGTATATTTTAATCTCAAATGTATCATACTATTGGTGATTTACCTTTAAAATATACTTTTATAATTAATTTCAAGAAAAGAATACGCATTTAGTGAACTAAAAGCGTAAAACATTTTGGCGAACTAAAGTATAAAAGTGGAAGCTTTTAAGTTTTAAAGCGCACTTCAGTTCAATTTTATACACTAAAGTTTTTATATGGAAACAAAAGCGTTTTGGTAATCTAAAAGCGTAAAATTGTAAGCTTTTAAATTTATCTATCTATCTATCTATCTATCTATCTATATCTGTACTATATATTATGGCAATTCAAAAGCAATCTATTGCCACATAAGCACTTGGAGGATCCACAATTTGCCAAGCTGGACAACTTTTTTACAAACAAAAAAAATTAGTTATTAATGTATTTATGGAGCTACCTCTCTCTTCTTTAATATCTCCGTTTCTTTTATCCAATTATTCTTTTTCATTCATCCTTTTTTTTATTTTAATAATAAGTTACATGTTGATAAACTTAACCAAACACACATAAATAATAATTTTTTTGTCAAGTATACAAAATATAAATAAGAAAACAGAGAGTGACATATATCACATTTGTTCAAACAAAATCTAATTAAACCTTATGAAGGAAATTTTCTACTCATTTTTACTAAAATTGAATGATAAATTACATTTTGATGAGAAGATTAAACAAGCATACACATAAACAATGATGATTTTATCGATTAAACAAAATATATATGAAAGAGAGAAAATAAACATTTGACATTCAATTACCTTTGGAAAATAAACTATATTACTTTATATTTTGTTGCAATGAATATGTCTATAAAATCAAAAAAAATTATTATTTAGCAAAAGGTTAGAATATAATCTTCATCGAAAAGTTACAGTTATTTATCGAAAAAGACTTCTTATTCATTCAGATCATGTTCTACCTTAAGCTCCTCAAATGAAGAGGAATTGCATGCAGGGGCGGAGGCAGCAGAGTAGAACTACCTGGGTCCCGGGAACCACCCTGCATATTGTCCAAAAGGCCAAAAATAAGAAACGTTTGAGGGCAGCCAATCAGAATAGAAATCAACATCACTTCCCTCCCAAGATAGCATAAAGGATTTGCCAGTAGGTAACCAGATATTTTGTGATAAATTGAAATTAGTTAGTATATATACACAGAGAAATTTTATAATGCTATAAAGCATTTATATTTTAGTTTTTGTTTTTATGGTAAAATTTGAAGTTGTACATTTAACATTATGGTATAATTTGAGATTTTACCTTTAATTTATACTTTTAACGTTATGTTAAAACTTCAAATTGTACTTTAAAGTATAGTAGAAGTACTCATATAAACAAAACTAAATTTTACATAAACAAACAAGTCAAACATATATCTAATTGTATATTTCAAAATTCCCCTTAATTTGTTATTCTACAACTCCTTCCCAAACCAAGCTCAACTACCCCCAAACTCTCGCCTAATCTGCCCACCTCTCGTCCTGTTGTAGACGACCATCTCCTGATCTCCGTTGGTCTTCTGTTGTTGTATAGTAGCTATTAGCTAAGTTGGATGATGAACGTATTTTTGAAACTTTTGAAAATACGTTATGAATATTGTAAGTATTAATAAATTTATTTTGTATTAAAAAATATTTTATAGTTCTTCATTTTGGACCCACCCTAAGTCAAATCCCGGCTACGCCCCTGATTGCATGTGCAATAATTTTATAATATGTCCCAAGTTCACATTAATAATATTTGCTCTATATCATGTTTGATTGAGCAAGCTCTATTGAGGTCCTAAGTCGTATGCTAAGAAATTTTCTTTCAGACTTGGAGTTATAGTCGACGATTATAAATCAAAATTTTCAAAATGGCTTAAGTATGATTGTTGACGAACTTTGACTTCATACCCTAGGATGAGACACAAGATTCCTTGAAAAATAACATATGAGAAGGTTAGAGAAGTCTTTGTTGAGAATCTATGATAAACATTACGTTTTATCAACTAATAACCTAGGCACTTACCAAATAAAGGTTGACAACTTTTAGTAAGATAGTCAATTGGGATAAACATATTTATCCAGCAATCAAGTATCTTTATCCAATCATTTCAACTCTCAAAATTGGTTGCCAGTTCGCCAAACTCGAGAAACACAAATTGATTTATGTTGTATAAGATAATAAGTTAATGCAAATAATCAAATGATAAGACATTTTAAATGCACTTGAAATATGTGTGTATTGTAGACACTCTTTATCAATTATTAATATATAAGTGATAAAATCTTTGAAAATTACACATTCAACGATCATGTTAAGCCAATATATAAACAATGACCACGGGTTGAGGCTTAGTCTAAACTTCAAAAATTAACAATTGATACATATTATATAATATACTAAATTTCAGTGTCTTGATAAAAAAAACTAACATCCAATATGAAAATGAGTCGAGATTGGAGAATCTAATCATCATGAGGGCTACAGTGTGTGTCAAGTTTCAATATGGATGAATAAATTGATCCAATAATGAAGTATCTTTACAACATTGGTCGAGAATGAATTTGTATTGGATTTTCAAATGACCTAAAATCTCAATCCCTTTCGGGGGCTAAATACTTCTGATCACAACCATAGGTTACAAAGAAGAATGAAAAGAAGCCCAAAAAAGCATAAAAGAAAATAACCTCCAATACGATGAGCAAAATAAAAGCATATCAAGCTATCATCCTGTCATCCCTACTCTTTTATTCTTTATAAAGGGGGCTGCGAGAGAGGATAAGAAATAAATAGCAGGATCTTAGAATTTGCCTCTTTATATATTACATATCAAACGATAGACAACCCCAATGTTTTTCTGACGTCATGGGGGTAATACCCGATCTCTATCCTGGGGTGGGGGATAGGCAAGTAGCACTTTTAATATGAGTATTAAGCGAGATAGGATAGGTCTGACGAAGTATCTGGATAATTTTGAGTCTATATATATATATATAATATCAAGGGGTGATTTCTACAATACCTAGGGTGAAATTCAGGGTACCACATACCTTGAGTATGAAAACGTTATCCAGGCCTTGAATTGACTGATCTTTCGGACATGATACTATACTCCAACCCTTAGAGATCAAAATCTAGGTTTTAATTCTCTAAATCTTATACCCCAAGATCAATTTAATTAGAAAAAAATTATCAACGGTTATAATTCGTACAAATATAAGCAAATAATGAATGCACCATCTTAGAGTTTATAGTTTATGATTTAGATAATTAGGACCTAGGATTCACTCATTAAGGGTTAGGGTATATTATCCAGCCCAAAAATCCTGTTAATTCAATGTCTAGATAGAGTTTTCATATTCAAGGTATGTGGTACCCAAGATCTCACCCGGGGTACCGTAGAAGCCCCCCAATATCAAGGTATACTATACTTTTGATTTTACTCAATATACGATAGAAGATAGGTATGACGAAGTATGTGCATAAATTAGAGGTTAGAGAATTAGGGACTTGAGTTCACCTATTAGAGGTTAGGGTATAGTATCACGCAGCAAAACACTCCGATTAATTCGGGGACAAAATAGTAAAACTCAATGGTGGTATAGTAGCATACTCCTGGCGCACGCTAGTTTGAACTATATCTGTGTGTGTGGTTCAGGTTGGCATACGCTAAATATTAGTATTTTGGTTGACAAATTTTGACATAAGTTATAAATGGTACGAGACAGCGACAACATTTATGATTAGAAAACCGGAGCATCACAAGTGAGTGTGCTAAATATTGAAAATTTTCGATATAGACATACTACAAACTCTGTTATAGATCAAGAACACAAAATATTTAGAAAATCCAAATTTATTTAAACATATAAAAAAGTTAATTAATATAAATTATAAAATAAATATATCCGGCCAACGGGCCGGGTAAAAAGCTAGTACAAAATTGGAGGTTTGCCCTGCATTAACCAAACTAGGAGACAATGAATTGCCCAAGAAAACCTAGCATTCAAACCTTTTTCAAAGAAAGGAAAGGGGGTTTTCTCTCTACCTATGTTAGAATGGCAATTAGATTATAGGCTTTCACACAACACAATCATTCATGAATAATACATCAACATTCACATTAAACACAACCATACAAAAATCATTCAACACATACAAGCATTCACATATTTTAAGCTAGGGTTCACTACACCCAAGTGAATAGGTAGGCTATTCCATAGCTAGGCAAAAGAAAACAAGAAAGAGGAGAGAAAGAACCATGAACAAATGACAATTTTGAATTTTCCTTCCTCCTTGCTTGAATCTCCCTTGAGAGGTAAGAATCTTCACTCCTCTAGCTTAGGGCAAGCCCAATCTCCTTCTTCCTTCTGTGAATTGCTCTCTCTCTCTCCCTATAATAATAAGAGGAAACCCTAATCTCTAACTAGAAACCCTCCTTTATTCTACACACTAAAAACCTACCAAAAGCCCCCCTTCTTCCTCCTTTCAGCTCTCTATTTATACCCAATCGTGCTCAGTTCACGGTCCCGATTCACGGCCGTGAACATCAGAACGCGTCCGTGAACTCAGTGAGATGGGTCAAAACGCACTACTTCACTTCTGGGGTTCACGTTTTGTTGTTCCATTTCACGGTCTTAGCGACCTGAACTGCCTTGGCGTTAGTAACCTCAAAAACCCCTCTAGACGCTTTGTTGTTCACGGTTTGTGGTTCCAGTTCACAGTCCCATGGACCGTGAACTCGCAGCTGTGACCGTGAACTGCGGCTGGTTCCTGGTTCCTGGACTTTGGACTTTTCTTCGGTTTTTTGCGCTTTTTGACTTCAATCGTCCCGAAACCCGTTCTCGACCCTTCCACACGTGCTACGACCTGAAATGTATCAAAACAAGCACAACCTAGCGTGAAATACGTCGAGTGATGATGAAATGCAAAGCCAAACTATCAAGAAATGAGAGGTAAAATGTGTACAATTTGACCTGAATCAAACCTTCAACCTGATTGAATCCTGACCGATGAACCCAAAACCCAATTGAACCCAACCCGAACCCGCATGATTGACACCTATAGTTAAAATCGACTTAAAACTCCTTTTGATTTTAGATTTATTGATTTGATTGTTGAAAGTACCCAGAAGAATGGACAAAACTAGGCGGGAGCCCGGCCAAATGTAAAGCGCTCCAACTCGAAATAACAAAACTATGGGCATGTTTGGCAGTTAGGATTCTATAAATTAATGCATTTAATCAATGTATTGTTATAATTAGATATATTGTTTCAATGCATGAATTTACAAAATTCATTATTTAGAGATTGAATGATTTTGGTGGTCCCTCTAAATATAAGGATGAAAAAGTGAGTTAAGAATACCTCAACAATCTCTGCTAAAAGCTGAGATTAACAATATTTCATAACAAATGATTCTTGTTGTCTCATCTATAGTTTAAATACAAGTATTCTGATTTTGTTTAAGACCAAAAAAAAATATGAAGTATTCTTCTGTAAATATATTGGTTAAATACATCATATGAAATTCCAACTTCCAAACGACCCCTACGGTTCTTTCTCTACCTTGAGCCCAGATTGAGTCCAAAACTCATTTACAAGAAGCAATAACATCTATGCAGGCACTGTATCACATTTTTACTTCAAATCATATTTCACAAACAATCAAGTGTACAAGACAACTGCCATACCTCTTCTCTCATTCTAAATCTGCGTATTTCTACCATTGCTCTTTGCACACTGAGCAATTTGCAGTCACAGGGGAGAGAAAGGAAGAAACTCTTTAGTGTTCTCCGCCCTTCCGTATTCAGAGTTAGCACATGCTTCTCATCTTTTCCAGAATACAAAATGGGAAGGCCACTATTCCTCCTATCACAGTTTCACTAGTTACACTATCTTCTTCACCTAGCACTCTCCGAATGGAAGAATCATATGAATGCTTTGTCTATCTGACCTTCTCACCTAACTCAAGGGAAGCAATGGATCTCCAAAACAGCTATATGATAGACACCTCCCCCTTTGATCTGTGTAGGTTTAAGAATAATACTGCAGGTATCACATCTGAAAAATGCTATCAACTTCTTCGCACACGTGTAACTATATATCGTCCTTTCTCTAGATCATAAATCGTCTTTAATTGAGGCTTCCTCCATTTCGACACTGACCACACTGCAAACATGAACAATGCGGCAATGGCAACTAACCATAATAATGTGGGTGAATCATCACCGATAACAGTGGAGATCCAGCTAGGGTGTTGCATATCCTGTGAAGAACTGGTCAGCAAGATGACAGCTCCGAGTGCCCAATCAAGAGGGATATTCCCAACATGATTGCCGTACCCAATCCTGATACAAGCCCATTTAGACATTTATGAATTAAGGCCATTCAAAGGAAGAGAACCTGCATAATTGTATCCGACAAAGAACTAGAATGGCTAGATGGTAAACTTTACCGTTCATCATCCAAAGATATGCCAAGGCTGTCGTGAAGTAGGGCAACAATATACGCAGAAGAGAAGCAATAGCGCATAAGATCATCATCTTTGAGAGATAATGATCTATGCTTCCTTCTCAAACTTGACCAATCCTCCCCACAAAATTGTTTTCCAGCTCCCATAAGATCAGAGAGAAAAGCTTTTGGACTCAACCCAAAGAACTGAAGAGCCAAAACAGTTACCAACAATCAACACATAGATTTGTCATGAAGGTGATTATAACCTGAAGTCAGAGAATGCTCAACCGTCTATTAGAGGGAGCTAAGGGAGTATCAAATAGGTACTTTTTATAAAAAAGAGAGGAACAACCAACCTTAGATGTATAGAAGAAATTCTCCGTTGCCAAAAACTTCCCCTGAAGCTTCGGTATGAATGTTGGTCCTATAGAGCAGTGTTGGTAGGCACATTTATCTATGTCCAAAATAATAATGAGTTGATCAGACAAAACAAGTTACGCATAAATGCAATATCACAAAGATGTAAGAGAAACTGTTATAGGAAAGTCTGTGAGATAGCGCAATTACCTTTTCCTTTCTGTAAAAGTGTTAATGCAGCAGATCTGCACTCAGAAAAGTTACCCCCAGGCTGAAGGTTTGACAGAAGACTATCCTTCTCTTCAATGAAAGAACCTGATGAGGAACTTTCCGCAGCCATAGCATGTGAATACCCCATGGGAGTACAAGGATCCAATTTTACTCCTCCCTTTTCAACCAACTCAGCAGCTGTATTTGTTAGGATGGGTATCAGATTTCTATAAACTTACAAGTGTTTAATCATAAATAGCATAAAAGGAGAGAATGATTCATATGTAGCAGTCCAAAACAGAAGAACCACCATTCGAACATGCTGCAGCTTTGGCTCTCTGGTAGACAACTTATACTGTGAACGAAAGAATGATTCCCTGGCATCACTAATACCGTAATACCAACACAAATTTCAACATGCTTTAGCCATGCACAGCACGGGAAAAAGAAAGCTTCATCCTTACATGATTGATGGTCTGGTGACACTAGCAATTCCCTCAATGCATCAAATGCAGCATTCTGGTAGATGGAAATTTATAAGCTTTAAGCCACATGTGAATGCTCAAGAAAACAATTGATGATGATAGTTCAAAGAAAGGGAATTGCACTTTCTTTTTTAATCAAAAGCACCATTTTGGGACACGGAAGAAAAAAGAAAAATGGAGGAATAAATAAAATATGACAAATTACCTGACCAAACTGAAGAAAGCTGTGGCTGTAGATGTTATATATTACATTCCCAAACTTGACAGTCCGGGAGAACTCAGGAGGCAACGGCTCATTTGAAACAAAAGTTATCTGTACCACCAAAATATCCACCAATTCCACACATCACTTCATATTTCCTCTCCAAAGCATTAGAATTGCAAAGCATACTGTCAACTCTATACCTACCACTACAACAAATTAATGCAGTTAAAATTCGCTATGATATTTTTCACCAAATTTCTCTCTTACAAGTCACCATTAGTACATCTATTTATAAGACAGTCTGATTTAGCAACAAAACTGCCACCCTAGAAGTGTTAATAACTGTTTACATTTTTCGTTAATACCACGTCGAAGCTAGTACCAAACCATTGACACAATTCAGTTCGGCAAAATCTGTACTGTGAAGTCTCTCACCAAACCAGATTTAAAAAAATGATCCAGGGTACAAAGCGAGCAAAACTGTAAAGTGAAAAAATTAAGAATAGGAACCATGCCTGAGCAGAAGCTCCACCAAGCTCAATTATACCAGTTGTCTTGAGAGGGTCGGCTCCAAGAGTACCGGAAGCGTAGTTGGCAACAATCCAAGCATAAACACCCTCATCAGAACCTTGCCAAGAAAAAGAAAAACCAAGGCACCCACCATTAAATCTCAAACCTTTAGGCACAAAGTTGAGACTCCGAAGACAAAGCCATCACCACCAGGCAACTTACCATTAATAACAGAAGCCCATTCATCCTTAAACACGAACCTAGATTGCCTCAGAACCCTTCTACACGATTCTAGAATCCTGTGTTGCACATCAAAGTCCAGCAACCTCATCCCAGCAGTAGCCATCAACCGAATTTTTGTATCACCCCATAGCCCCCTCGGCACTCTCTCCTTCCCAAACTCAAGCAGCTCATTAAGAGATGAACCAGCGGATTCCGGATCCTCGGCATACGCCGACAATCCGGGGCTAACCCTCATCGCCGCCTCCTCCCCAAAATCGAACACCGTCTTCCCGCCCTGAACCCTGTAAGCGAACACGTGGAGCCGCGTCCCGGTGCTGCCGCCGTCGATAACAATCCCGTACTTCTTATTCCAATCCACAACTTTACCGGTGCGGAACAGGTAATAACACGAGATTAAAGCGATCAGGGTGAGGACAAACCCGAAAACGATGAGATTGGACTTGGATCGCTTGGAGGGTCGCGAAATCGGGTAATAGGCGAAGTTGGGGGCGGATCGAGACGTAGCTGGTCCCACTCGCTGTTGGAACTTGACGGGATCCATTCCGTTGTGGGTAGTATCGCTGTCAACAGACTTAGAAGCGACCCGATTGCGTAGCCGCAATGATCGCATCAGAGGGGAACGGCGACAGGGAAATGGAGAATCGGGTAAACATACGACAATGCGGAGGCGTTGAAGAATTGGAAGAGAAGATTGCAACACGAGCGATGGGGGAGGTAGACGTGGCGGCGGAGGAAGAGGAGAGGGAGAGGGCAATCATGGAATGGACCGGGTAGGAATCGGAAGAGGCGCCCTCTCTCTCCCTGCCGGAGGCGGACTTCCGGCAGAAGGGTCTCTGGACGCGTAGGAGATTCGAAATTCGAATGTCAGCCCTTTCCTTGGAGGTGACGAGAACGAGACTAGACGATGGTGAGACGAAGGTAAAGGCCCAAAGGGGGAAAAGGGATAAAAGAAAAAATGACGGAGGACACGGAATTCGGTGAATTTCCGTTTACGAGAGTTTTACGTCCACTGGATTACACCATCCGTATAACCCGATTCAACCCGTGTTCCAACTATTTCTATGAGTTCGGTTTAAATTACACGTTTGATCACTCGAATTATATAAATCTTTCACGTTTGTCACTCGAATAACTTTTCTTTCTTGTTCGCCACTAGCTTTACGAATCATTTTACCGTTAGTCACCGATCGTTACACTCCATTAAATTTATCTTATGTGGTAGTCAACTATAAAGTTTGACCGTTAACTTGATAACGTGGAAATTAAAAAATTAAAAACAAAATTTGCACCTCATCATTCCACATCATCATTCGTCCTAAACCCTACTAAAAAGACATTGTTAACCCATTGCCCCTAGCAATGAAAACCCACCCATCCCCATCGTACTACCCCTCCCCTTCCCCCAATTTCAGAGCCGCCGCAAATCATCGTCCTAAATCACCCACCGCCGACCAATCCATCATGCACCAACGCCCAGCCTTAGGAAGCAGAAGGAATTGAGTCGCCCACCTCAACACGTCCTCCGCCGCACGCAAACACTTTCTGCTTCTGCCGGGTTCTGATCCGTCCATTGCCGCAATCTCTGCTGCGATCGACCTTGAGGAGGAATATGAAGGATGTTCGTCGCCGCCGAGGAGGGGAAGGAGGAAGAAGGCCGGAATCCTCCGGAACTAAAATTTTCTATTTGTTCTGGGTTCTGCTTGTTGGGAGGATTGAAATCCCGTCTCCGACAGTGTTTGAACAGGTTCAAAATCCCTCCCCGCCTCAAGCTCTCAATCTCCTCGACCGGCTACTATAACAAATCCGCTCCCGTTCTGCTCCAGGAAATCGCCACTAAATTAATATTTGTAATTTATTATTTTTATTAAATAATTGATATGATAATATAGACAAAGTAAGGGATGATGGAAAAAATTCAAAAGTACCACTGTTTAAAAAAAGATTTACAAAAATACCACCCTTTTTCAAAAACCGCCACCCCACTCTGCGGTTTCACGAAAACCACTTGTCGGGGCGCGGTTTTCTATGCAAACCGCGGGCATAGGGGGCGGTTATAAAAAAAAAAATTTGGACCAAACCGCTTGGTGGGGTGGCGGTTTGGCCCAAAACCGCCACCAACCCAGCGGTTTGGTCCAAAAATGTTTTTTTTTCCGATCAACTTCTAACTTCGGCCGAAACTTCAAACGAACGTAACTTTGCACTCGGGTATCCGATCGTAGCGATTTTTTTTTTCATTTCGCATAAATTTTCAAGATCTACAACTTTCACTAGGATGAAATTTTCAAAACAGGAATTATTTGTGATATACGCTACCTTGGGAATAACTTTACCTTTACTTTTCACAAATCCATGTACATTTTGAAATTATGATTATGTTAACAGTTGTAGATCTTGAAAAGTTATGCGGAATTAAAAAAGTAAATATAAAATCAACATAATGTCAATATTAATAATGAAGAATTAATAATTGAGATCATGGACAATATTAATATAATATATAAATTAAACTATAAATAAAGTAAAGTAATGTATTTGATAATTTGATGTTTTTAAAAGAAGAGAGAAATTTTGGTGTATTCAACTTTTTGGGAAGAGAAAGAAGAGGGAAATTTGGTTCTTTGAATTTTTTAGAAAAGAAACAAGTGGGAATTTTAGTGGTTTTGATTTGTGGGAAGAGAAAGAAGTGGGAAAGTTTGGTTCTTTTGATTATGAAAGAGAAATAAGGAGGGAAATTTTGAGTTTTCAACTTTTTGCAGAAGGAATGAAGGAAGAGGGAAATTTGGTTCTTTCAATTTTATGGAAGAGAAAAAGGAGGGAAAGTTGAGTGTTTCTAATTTATTGAAGGAGAAAGAAGGAGGGAAATTTTAGTATTTTTTATTGTGAAAAGAAAGAAGGAAACAAATTTGGTGTTTTCAATTTTTGATTTTTCAAAATTTTAGCCTTTGAAATATGAATCTTTAACTTTTATATGGAGGGCATGACTAGTTAAATTTATTCTTATATGTTTTGAAGGCTAATATGTATATGTATGTAATTGTTTATGGCTAATAATTAAATTAACCATTAGTTACAACAATTATACTAAACTTGATAAGTAATCTTTGACGGTTCGTTATTTAGGGTATAAAGTATATGGTTAGGGTAGGGTGTATATGGTTAGTGTATAAGAATTGATGGTTTTGACGGTTCTAAGTTTTTTATTAACATATGTTCACTTGAAGTCATTTGAAGTCTTTAACGGCAGGAGATCCCTTATCCATTTATGTTTATGGTACGTGGCTAGGGTACAAGGTATGTGGTGTAAAGTATATGATATATGGTTAGGGTATAACAATTAGCAAATATCACTTTTTATCTATGTTTTGAAAATCAAAGTATGAATTTCACTTTTAAATTAACTATACTAGCAAAATCACAACTCAAGGACATATGGTTAGAGTATAGGGTATAGGGTATGTGGTTAGTGTATAATGTATTGATGATTTAGGGTATACAATCAACAACATATACTAACTTAATATTGTTGATTGAGGGTAAGGCTAAGTGTATAGGATATAGGATATATGTTATTGAGTAAGTTATGATTGAAGTCGCAATAATTTTACTAAGTTTGATAGTTAATCTTTAATGGTTCAATTTTAAGGATAATTCGAACAATTTTACACATAATTCGTTTGGCAACACTTTACCGAAGTTATTTGGGCAATGAGTTATTTCTAAATAACTCCTTTTATCACTCTGCTTTTGCCAAATACCACACGCCAAATACCAGATTTGCATGGTTATACTAAACGAGACACTTTAATCCAATTAGTACTGAATTAATACTAAAATATAAAATAAACAATTAATGGTGTCTTTTGGTTGCAAATATTGATATCACCATTACTATTAGCTAGTGTACTTTATCAATTATGATTAATTGCATAATAAGTTTGCAAGTCATACAAATTGATTTAACATTTTGACTAGTTTTTTTCTAAAAAAAATTAAGTATATATATATATGAGGTAGAAATAAATTGGTTAAAAAGTTGAGAAAATATTTTAAATTAGTGTAATAAAATGTGTAAGTTGGTAACGAGTAATGAGTAAGTTACTCGATGCGCTGGCCCGAACAACCCGAGACCCGATCCGCCCGCAACTCGCCCTACCCAAAACCCGATGAACCCGCAACCCGATTTGCCCGCAACCCGATTGAACCCGAACCCGATAAACCCGCAACCCGACTAACCCGCAACCCGTTTGAACCCGAACCCGATGAACCCGCAACCCTTTTATACCCAAACCCGATTGAACCCAGCCCGAACCCGCCCGATTGACACTTATAATGGTTACCAATACCAAGAGGGATAGTAAAGCTACATGGGTCGGACCGCTTTTTGGGCAAGCGATCGAGGAGGATAACCGAACACTCATCACCAAGGCTTGTAGGGCATCACATTTGAGCCATGGCTTCAAGGAAAGGGATATTGAGGTGGAGGTTGTGGAGCATTTCCATAAAACCTCCGCACTCGTGTTCCAGCCTCTCCTTGTACATCCTCGTGGGGAAAGGAAGGGGTGGCTTGTACTCAACCACCGGAGGTGGTGTCTGCGATGCCTTCCTTGCCACTTTCTTCTCTCCCCTCGAGGGATCTTCCTCTCCAACCTTCGGGTTGGAACCTTCCTTCTCCCTCACTTCTTGAGCGGCAACTCCCGGAGTCACCTTTCCACTTCCCACTTGAATTGCATTCACCACGGCACGATCCTTGTGGTTCGCAACGGTTTGGGAAGGTAGGGCTCCCTTGGGTCTCTCAGTGAGGATCCCGACAAGATTGCCGATTTGCACCTCCAAACTTGGAGGCTCGCTTGATGGCTTCGGAGTCCCACCACAACCGAGGTAAACTTGGTAGTCACCACATCCATAAATTGCTCAATCTTCTCGAACTTTTGAGCACTCGTGCTCACAAAGGTGTTCACTAGGTCTTCAAGCTTGGATAGCTTGTCGGGTTGTTATTTTTGTTGAAACCCTTGGCCACCATGTGCTTGGTATGGTTGTTGGATGCTTGAGCTTTGGATTTGAGGCCTTTGTTGGATGAAGGTTGACCGAGGTTGGTAATTGCCCGTGGGGCCTTGAAAACCCCGGTTTCTAGGATTAGTCGGTGATGACCAAGCAAAATAGGGGTGGTTCCAACACTCGGGATTATAAGTATTGTTGTACGGGTTATTAGCCCTAGCATTTGTTACGAAGTGGACTTGTTCCTCTGAAGTGGTTGCCTCCTTCATTGCTTGGTATTCCACCATCTCATGGCTAGTGCTTAAACACCAGTCACAAGACATTACCGACCTCTTTCCTTGCTTCTTATCTTCAAGAATTACCTCGATCAACTTGTCAAGCTTCGCTTCAAGTGGAGCGCTGGCTCCCACACTTCTCACTCCTCTATCATTACTTCTTTTCCCGCTCCTCGTCAAACCCCAATCGTACCCCTTGAGGGCCATGTCTATGAGCAATTCAGTTACTTACGGTGGAGCCATATTCATCAATTTCCCTTGACACAGAGAGTCAATGAGCATTTTGTCTTCTTGGATTAGTCCACCGTAGAAAGTTTCAATATGAAACTGCTCCTTGAACCCATGGTGTGGGCATTGAAGAAAGTAATCGGAGAATCTCTCCCAAGCATCCCTCAAGGTCACGCCTTCTTCTTGCTCGAAATGGGTGATCTTCTTCCTCGACTCGGCCATCTTCAAAGGCGGGCAGTAGCGGGTCATGAATTTGTTGAGAAGATCATCCCATGAGGTGATTGAACGTGGCAGGCGGTTGTTTAGCAACCGGATTGCTTTCCCCGCTAGTGAGTAGGGGGAAAGCCTCAATTGCAAAGCTTCAGCCGGAATGCCATTGATTTTCAAGCTTCCCGCGAGCTCCAGAAATCTCCCCACATGCTCTCTTGGTGACTCGCTCGGAAGACCGTGGAACAAAGCATTGTTCTGTATCATGGTCACTAAAGCCGGCTTGATCTCAAAATTGTTGGCCGCCATGGGAGTGATGACTTGATATATACACATATTTTTATCCACCATTCTTATGTCGTTTGGGCCTCATTTCTCATATCTTAGGCCGATTTCACGCTAGGTTGTTCTCGTTTGTGTTATTTCAGGTCCTAGTACGTGATTGGAGGTTTGGGAGCAAGTTTCGGGTCGATTGGACAAAAGTTGGACGTCTAGCGAGAAGCAGAGGAATCCACACGGCCAGACCTAGCAGCCACACGGCCGTGTGGAATCCCATTAGGCTGCCAAGCCACTATGGCCGTGTATTGGACCCCTTGTGGCCGTGTGGAATTTCCAGGGAGCTCGCACGGTCAGGCTGGAAATCCACACGGCCGTGCAGCTTTGGCCGTGCAGCATGCCTGAAGACCACTTAATTGAACCCGACGTTTCCACTCTCACACGGGCAAACTGGGAATCCACACGGCCGTGTGGTCGGGAAATTCTAGATTTTAACCCAATTTCGAGCCAAAGGAGAGGGAATCGATTTTCTGGAGCAAAAACAGAGCCCTAGAGAGAGAAAGTGCGAATAACACCTCCTAAGAGTGGTTTTGGAGCTGGGTTTCATCAATCAACCTTGGAAATCATCCTTGGAGTGAAGATCATCATCCCAGAGCAGATTCTTCCCATCTTGATGAGTATGACTGCTTTGTTTGCTGTTTTCCTCTCTCTCTCTCTCTCTCTCTCTCTATGGAGTAGAACCCTCTCTCACTTGGGTATGAAGAACCCTAGTTCTATGTGTTAGGGATCATTGTTGTAACGACGTTTGGATTCTGATATTGTTGGATTATAATCGATTGAAGTGTTTTGATTGAGTCAATTGAAGCCTGATCATCTTTTATTGATTTCTGCTGCAACCTGAGATAGATAGAATCTGATTAGGTTGTTAGAGCTTCTTCAATCGGTAGTAGTGAATCGATTATACGAGAGTTATTCGATTTACTGCTTTGTACTGGAATTCAGTTCCAGTAGTGGAGTTCTGTGTTCATAGCCTCAGCTTTCTATCACGGTGAAGACTAGCCGTCTGCCGGGTAGTTTGACTGAGAGGGCTTGGTCAGCTTAAGAGATTCCAAACTACTGTTGGATCTTCCGTAGTATAATCAACAGTAAAGCAACCAAAAGTAATTACAACTGTGACCTAACTAAGGAGCTAGGGGACTCATTCCCGAGTGACTCTTCCCTTGCTTTAGAAAACCAAACAATTTTCTGCTTTCTTACTGCTTTTAGCTAAAACCACAATCACTCGACTTAGTTTTCTAGATAATAGATAATCACGGAGTAGGCAGTAGATCTAGACCTCGTGTTGACAAATAGAGCTTGCCACTTACTGCATTTCTAGACTGCGATTACGCTTGGTCGCAGTTTGGTGTTGTGTTTTAGCGTGTCAGGGAGGGTGCAAGATTGGTGATTGAATGTCCGCCGTCCGTGGGGCCATATAATATCCCATTGTCCTCGGGATTTCCTCTTCACCCGCCGCATCGTTCAGGTTACGAGCTTGGGCGACTCCTGCTTCTCTTTGGTTCCCCGTCATTTCTACTCCAATGTCGGGTTCACCTTCCACTTCTTCAACTTCTACTCCACTAACACCGGGACCAAATTGATCTCCCCTTTCTTCACTTCTCCTCCTTGCCTCTGTTAGCTCCCTCTCCCGTGCTAGGAGTCTGAGAGTTTGGTTTATATCCTCGTCACGTGGTAGCAAAGGTGTCGGGTTGCTCCGGGTCATGCACCTCCCTACACACACTTAGAAAACAATACCAAGTCTAGCACAAGCAAAGCACACACACACTTTTAAAACTGGAAATTAAAGGCTAGATTAACACCAAACAACTTTTTCACGATAACAGACCGTTGTTCCTCGACAACGGCGCCAAAAACTTGACGCGTCCCGAATATCACAATTAATTCTCGCCTAAGGTCCAAGTATAAAGCTTAGTAGGGTGCAATACTGGGCAAGTATGTTTAAATATTGACTCGGGCCGGTCCGTGTACCCCTACTTCAATTGTTTGAAACATTTTCTAGCAAAACGGTTTTGGTTGAAAAGATTGTCAATTTAAGTAAAGCAAGGCAAAAATAAACGGTTTCGAAAGCTCTTTGTGAGAAGGATCACTCGGGTGTCGCTTCCCCCTAACTACTACCATGACACGAGGAATTGAATTAATTGTTACGGGCAAGGTGACCTCAAACCGCTAGGAAACGCAACTATGGTCGTAGACCACACTCTCGTTTGCCTAACCAAGGGATACATTATAGGCCACTCAAGTAGCCCTCTTGGTTAAGACAATCGATGTTGACTTACTCTCTCACTCAACCCAATGGTTGGTCGGCTTAATTGCGCTTAACCAAATTGCTTAGTTCAACATAGAGGTTTGCCCTACATTAACCTAGATAGGTGGCTTAAAAAGCCCAGGGAATCCCAACTCAATTGAGCCTCCCTTGAAAGGGGGTTTCCCCTCTCATCTAGGTTAGAATGCCCAATTGGATTGCTAAGCACAAACATGCACTATCAACATGAAAAATAACTCAATCATTGAATTAAACAGCACCCATAAACAATCATTCAATTCACACAACAACTACATGACAAATAGTTAGGGTTTCACAACACCCAAGTGAAAAAGAGTACTACTCCATGCTAGGAAGGGGAAGAACACAGGTGGAAGAGGTAGAAACCATCATGGTGATGCCTCCAATCTCCTTTGAGCTTGTGTTGATCTTCTCTTGGGGAGAATCTTCCCAATCCACCACTTAGAGAACACTAGCCTTCTTTCTTCCTTGGTTCGTCCTTTCTCTCTCTAAAATCTAAAGAAGAAGACACTTTCTCACACTTTCGGATGTCCTCTATCTTCCTTTCAGCTCACATTATATACCAGGCTCGGGCTCAATTCACGGCCCTAAACTCTTCAACGCGTACGTGAACATAGAGCGTGATGTCGAAACGCACAGCTTCACCATCAGGAGTTCACGGTTTGGCCTCAAACTTCACGGTCTTGTTGACCGTGAACTCGTCCCACGGTATTAACTGCAGAATTCTCCCTAGACGCATCGCGGTCACGGCTTTGGGCTTTAGTTCACGACAATAGTGGACCGTGAACTCCCATGCAAAACCGTGAACTGCGCCTGGATCACCCTCTTTGCCCGGTCTTCGCCTCTTTTCGTCCAACTTCCGACTCCAGGGCTGGTTTCACCTGTTGGATCCTAAAACAAACTAAAATGCATTAAACCTAGCATAAAACCACCCTTTTAGCAGTCCAAATGCTACAAACGTCCAAGGGAAATGGGGATAAAATGTGTGCAATTAGGCCCGAATCAGACCACTATAGGCCCTCATTCACACATCTAACCTGAACGTGCTAGATGGCACATACCCGTCTAACCCTAGAACTCCGTACCCAACGCGGTAGCACAAAGTAGGCTAAGAAGCAAGATTAGGGCAAATTACCCAAACGTCATCATTTAGGAGAAAGTGCTATTAAAATCAACTAGACAAACACATTTATGCATTCAAACCCTAAAATATCCATATATACATAGTAAACCCTAAAACTAGGGTTTGGGGCTTAGAAACCCTAGTACCTTAGAGGACTACTCGATAAATGAGGGAAGAAGATACATGGTAGAAATAGAAGAAGACTTGGGGTTGATGAAGATGCCTTCTTGCTCCTAGCTCCTCCTTCTTCTCCTTTTCTTCTCCTTCCTTCAACTTCTCTCTCTTCTCTCTCTCGAGAACTAGAAAGTTTCTCTCAAAATCAGCTCAACTCAAAAGAGGGAAAGGGGTCATCTATTTATAGGTAATCTGCAGACACAGACAAGTTCGCGGCCTGAGGAAAGGAGATCGAGGGCGAGATCTTTGGTCGCAGTCATTGGGGCCTTCGGGAAGGGGAAGATCGCAGGTTGACTTCGCGGTCGCGATCCTGGAGTCGCGATCTTCAGCTGGACTTTGCGGCTTGTGACCCTGGCCATGATCGTCTGTTTCTAGGCCACGATCCTCAATTCCTACTCCTTTTCTACACCTGTGACCTTATTTTGTACGTAATTCACACATATCGACTAATACACCCTAAAATCACATTGAAATCAAATAGGAACGCTATATGGATGTATGTGATGATGTTTAAGCATTTAAGCACATGAATTGGAATAAATCATGCCTCGATATGTAGGGTAAATAACACTAATATTGGTGTTATCAAAATCCTCCACACTTAGCGTTTGCTTGTCCCCAATCAAACCTACTCAAACCTAATGCAAAATGATAGACAAATCAATGAGGTATGCATGCTAGTTCTTCATTGCATAGATAAGAAAATACGAGGATGAATAAACGCTACTACCTTCCTACTGTGCAAGCACAAACTCTCGTGTGAGGACCATATCTACTACCTTAGGCCGATCATAAAAATGTGCTCCAGGGGATTCTCAGACAACAACAATTACTAGAACTATTGGAGGAGCTTTTATTCTTTTCTTTTGATGTAGGAGTTGTCATTTTTCGTCTCCTTTTTCTTCGTTCATGCACATTGCACTGAACTTTTGCAATTTTCTTTCATTGCATAATAACATTTCTCCCTCATGACCAAAAGCGGATGAATCATACCGTTCCCTTTCAAGGTCACATGGGGGAATTTGATGGTCGGATTTGTCTTTGTCTTTTCCCGAGCACCATGCCCCAGCCTGCACTCCACATTGGGTTGCCACACATGTCGGGTACAAATGAGAGCTATGAAGCTTGTGAATAGCTAAAAGTTACCTTCGGTCCTTAGCATACGATTCCGTGAGGAGGAGAGGTGTTTGGGGGGGGGGGGTGGTAAGTAGTAAGAGATGATCGGGACGCAATAAAGTTATCTGAACCCCAAACACATCCTCGAAGGGCACTCCGAGCCAAGAGAACAAATCTTTAACGGTTAATCTCAATTCTTTGCCCGGTTGCCACTCACGTGAGAACCTCTTTTCTATTTCTTAAGCACAAATTGTAAAAGTTTATAGTTCACACAAAGGAGAGAATCCCGCACACAATGCCTTCCGAAGGTAGCAAACATTATCAACTCACAAAAGAGGAAGAAAGTAGTAGAATCCCTCATGTACCAATACTCAAACTATGCAACTATCACCTAAGATGCATCACACATCAATCAATCTAATCAAGTCAAAGTACATCGAGTAGTTAATTGTAAGGACAAGGTGTTTCGGAACCCTCAAATTTGAAAAAAATTGGTTGTAGCATTCAAGGTTTCAAAAACACTAAAATTTCACCATTCATCGCCACAACATAAAAACGATTACTAGCACACACTCCCACAAATGTTTATCAACGTCATACATTCACAAACGAGGGAAGATACTAGCAATCAACTTAACCAATCATGATAGATATTCAAACAAACACAAACATCTCCCCCACACTTGAGCAACACATTGTCCTCAGTGTGGGAGTTTCCAAAGAGAAGATCATGAATGTACCATAAATCAGGTTGTGGGTTGGTGAAGGTTCACAAGTGTAGTCTTTAGTCTCCTGGTGGTTTTGCACAACGATGAAGCATGTAAGATAGAGAGGAAGACGAATAGGAGTTATAGGTACGATATATATATATATATATATATATATATGGTGGCTACTTCGGTGCACTCAATTTTTTGGGTGCACAACTCTAAAAGTGACCATAATACATCAAATTTTTAAATTTAATTGGTATTACTAGCCTAATATGATGGTATTACATAGAATCACAACTAATCAGTCCATTACCCTAACCCCTGAACATTCAATTTTGAATCACAACCCAAACCACAAAATTGTAATCCTAAACCCCAACCCTAAATCCATAAAACCTAAATCATTCAAATTAAATTGGGTAAATGACACATTTGGTCACCGAGATTACTAAATCGTGTCATATTTAGTCACTAGAAAAATTTAATATCAATTTTGGTCACTCGAATTACTGACACAGGTCACATTTGGTCACTCTTCTGTAGCCTCTGTCCAACTCCGGCCACTCGAATTATTGAAAAATGTCACATTTAGTCACTCGTATTACTGAAACATGTCACATTTAGTCACTCTCCCAAAAGTTTCCGTCCAACTACATTAATGGAGTTGGACGGAAACTGACGGGAGAGTGACTAAATTTGACCAGTTTCGATAATTCGAGTGACTAAATCTTCAATGCTTCTTGTTCATCATACCACAAGTGATGATTGACATAATTTCACATTAATTGCATGCTCGGAATAACGGATATGAGTTGAGTGCATTGAATGCACCCAAAATACTTACGCCCGTTTGAGTTTTTTGTTCAAATTAAATTAAATTAAATCTTTAATGCTTCTTGTTCATCATACCACAAGTGATGATTGGCATAATTTCACATGAATTGCATGCTCGGAATAACGAATATGAGTTGAGTGCATTGAATGCACCCAAAATACTTACGCCCGTTTGAGTTTTGCTATTTAGATCATGAATTAACCGGAGTTTTGTGCATGATACTATATCCTAACTACTAATGGATAAACCCCAGTCCTTAGTTTTCTAACCCAAATCATGAGATACGTTTAATCTTGAAATGAAAATCAACAATAATTTCAACGAATCAAAACCGTTGATTTTCATTTCAAGATTAAATGAATATTATGCTTTGGGTTAGTGAATTGCGGACTGGGGTTCACCCATTAGGGATTAGGGTATAATATCATGCCCCAAACTCCGGTTAATTCATTGTCTAAATAACAAAACTCAACGGGCGTACGATAGGCTAGGGTACGTCCGGGCGTACGCTAGCCTTTATATATATATATATATATATATATATATGGATACGACTCGTATGCTCCTGACGCATAGCATGCGACAGGTTCTATACACCGTTGATCTAATCTGACGATTACTATTAATTATAATTAATTGATTTATTATTAGTAATTATAATTACGTATCATACCTCTTAATTAATTATACGTCCCCTGTAATCCCCCAACAATTTTTACCATTATGTATTGTATTATAATACCTTATATCTTTTACTCATTTACTTAAGACCCTAACTTTATACTTTGGGTGAAATTGAACACATACTATTTAATAGACCATCATCATCAAATCCGATTAGTAACCCCCAACACCTTCATCATCAACCCTGAAAATACCCAGCGGCCAGGGAACAAAAATGCTTCAATACAGTTATATGTGAGATTTATTAGATAGTATAGTATGTGCTTCTCTCTTTCTCTCCTCGTCCACCATTTTCGAAATTGAAGATCACAAATTTACATTGTAGTCGTCAAGTCCTTTGCAGAATTAGACGAAGACTTCCCGACGACAGAGGATCGACGGCGGTGCATTGATGGAGCACACCTGGAACTGATTTTCTCCTTGTTCTGAAGCCTGTGTGTCTTCTCTCACCCTCGATCTCCCCTCCCCTCCCTTTACCCTTAACCCTTTGAGAATTATATGAAAAGAGCCGGACGCCAAGGGATCGACGGCGGCGCATTGACGGGACGCTCAAAGATTCTGATGAACCTGCACTGTTTGAATGCTCCGACTTGGAGCTTGGAATTCGGAGTGTTGTATCACGAGCCTATGGAATTCTATCGGGGTCGGGGCGGCTTTGGGGTTAATGTGTTTGGCTGGTGGCGGAAGAGGGATTATTCCAACGATTGGTCAGAACTCAGAAGATAGCTAGGAGGAAGGGGATTTCGCTAGGATTTCGGAGTTGATCGGCACACAATCAGAAAAATTGGGCGTTCAAGTGCTCGGCGATAGAAGGTGAGAGGAAAATTGATGCTACAGTGAAGATGAGAGGAGAGGGTTTCTCAGTAACGAACTAACGATAAAGGACACACGGGAAAGGGGATTTGGAGATGATGGGAACACAATCAGAGAGATTGGGTGTACAAGGTGTGATTTGAACAAGATTAGGTACTGTAATATAGTAATATATGAAAATATTTGTATTGGGACTAAAGAGCAAATATACAAATATAATGGGATCAACTAATTATTTTAAATTTCTAAATAATAAATAATTTAATTGGAATTAATAAACACCGTTAGATTACATCAACAGTGCTGATAACCTGTCACATGCTATGCGTCAGGAGCATACGAGTCTGACCCATATATATATATATATATATATATATATATATATTATATATATATAATAAGTACAACTACTAGAGCTACAATAATTAGAGTACAAAAAGTAAAAAGAAAATAAAGAGATAATTAAATATTATTTTAATTAAAATAAAAATAGCAAAGAAAAAGAAAAGATAGAAATCGCCCCCTAGATGCCAAGTTGTCTTTGATGCATGGTTGGAGCATATGGTAGTTGCACATCGGAGGTTTTTTTCTTGCGGAGATGGTCCATCATAGCTCGTAGTTGCCTCCATTAGTTGATTTGTTGTGATTGTTGTGGTTTCTCTTCGATTTGAGGTTATGGTTCTTCTCTTGAAATTTGTGGTCCTTCTCATCATCGGCGCTTTCGGTTCCTTCGCTGTTGAGAGCTAAGAGAACTCGCACACCCACTCTCGGTTGGATCTCCATTAGAGGTGAAAAATCACAAAACATGTTCAAACAAACCATTAGGCAACTCACTTGATCAATTAAACAACAAAATACATCCTTAGGTTCACTCTATACACCCCCACACTTAAGTGTTACTCATGCATCAAAGATTAAATCTCAAGTCATAACCACACTCCTAGGGGTCTATCTTAATCGAAGAAGTTCAATTGAAAAGCAACGGATCAAAAAAGAAAAAGTTCTATGTGGTTTAGGCATTTCATCGAACACTTGGTTGGCGACATTCCAAATCCACAAGTTCATAATAATAAAGCTCACCAAGGCCTCCAAACACACATACACAATCATAAGCATACATTCTATGATCCTATTGTGCTAGCCATGCCATACCCTAGCCATAAGTACTTAATTGGTAGGCTAAGCTAGCACACATGCTCAACACAACAACAATTGCAACCATTCCTTAAGCAACTACTTAGTCTCTACCAATCATTCGTATAATACTTGACATAGAAGGGATTCATTCACTAGTTAAAACTATAAAAACTACTTAAAGCAAAATCAAATATGCAAGTTTATTTTCAAAAATGCAAGTCAGTCGTTGGGGTACCTCCCAACTAGTGCGTCTTTTAAGTCTTATCGCCGGAAATTTATCTTTAAATATTGGCAAAATACACTTGTATAACCAATACTTTGACGGTTTGGCCAAATATAGTCGTTTTTGGTGAAATACCAAAAATAGCCACTTCCGTCCAATTATTTGACGGTGTCAAGTAAAGTGCTGAGCTGGACACTCTCCATTTGATAACAAATCCACGTGGATGAATTAAAAAAAATTAAAAATTTAAATTTTGAAAAGGGCCTTTTGACTCTAGATTATCATTTTAAAATTTATTTAATTTAAACCTTTTTTCAATTCTCGTTTCCCCTTCCCACGAGATCTAAAACTCGCATTCGTCCATCAATCTCCGACCTCCGGTCGTCGATACCAGTTCCGGTGATGAACGACCACAGTCGTCGATTGCCTCCTCCGAGATTGCAGAAAGCTAGGCCGTGGCTGCGGTAGCCGGAGTTCAAAGAGCACAATACGATCACGACGTATCCCTCTGCTGCTACCTCATCCGACATTGCAAACCCTTTTACGGTTGATGTGATCATAGTAATTTTGCAATCGACATCGAGGAGGTACTCACCCTGCCCTGTTTTCTCCGGGAGGTAGATCTTGTTTCTTGTCAAAGGGTTCTTCAAGCACAGAACGCGCGATCTTTCTGGCTGCCGCCCTGTTTTCTCCGCAAGCTACATCTGGATTCTCGTGAAAGGGTTCATCCAGCGTAGGACGGGCGATCTTTCCAGTTGCCGCAGCCGTCGTTCCTCGAAGAGCTTCCATCCAAGCGTCGAGCAGTGAAATTGAACCTCTGCGCCGTCTCCGGCGGCTAGATTGATTAGCCGTACCTTGTAGTTTCTCATCGTCACGTCGGTGAAGTGGTGGCGCGCAGTAAAGTCCGACGAGACAAGCCACGTTCATTGATACAAGTTCCGGTGCTGAATTCCCTCTTCTCGTCATCAGTCTATGTTCTCTCTTTCTTCTCTCCCAATTAGTCAAACCCAGAAAGATGGAGAAGAGGAAATGAATGGGTGAGTAGGGAAAATACAAATATTTTTATTATTTATTATTTCAAAATTAATTATTTTTGTAATTCAAAATGAAGATAAATAACTTAATCAGGCTAGAAGAATAAAATTAATTATTTCATTTTTTTAATTATTTTATTCCATTAATTTTAAATGGAATAATACGTGGCATCTACGTGTCACCAACAACTAAGTTGTCGCTGATCTGTGCGATGATTTGGCATCCTAGGAAGCCTAACGTTAACCTATCTGATGAAGTTTCTAACACCGTTAAAGTTTGTAACGAAAATGGCTATATTTGTCATCAAACTTTCAACATTCTAGCTATTTTTGGTATTTCGTCAAAAGTGGCTATTATTGTCACAAACATCAAAGTTTTGGCTATATAGATGAATTTTGCCTTAAATATTCGGTCCAACTTAGAACCTTCTTGAAATTGAGTCTCGTCGGTGAGGTGGTGTCTCAAGTCATGAGCATTGGAGGAGTCCTTGATTGAGGGTTTGTGAACTTGAATTGTCACGAGGCTCCACCCATGAGACCTCCTCTTCTTTCCTTCATCCTTTTTCTCTTTGCCCCATGCCATGTAGTGCACACTCAATTGACTTTCATCACATCCACCACGAGGGATCGTCCAGGGGCGGAGCTAGGATCCAGTGGTCGGGGAGGCCGGACTTTATTGTATAATATCCGTAAAAAAAAATTAAGAAAATATTTACATTGTGAGTCATAAGCTTCAAAATTTAATTATCTAGACTCCAAAATTTAATTATCTAAATTAGAAAAATATTATAAGCTCCAAAATTTCATTATCTAGTTTGAACTCTGAAATTAAAAAGTATTTGAATAAGTACAAAAGTTAAGTAATCAATCTAAATTTTAAACAAAAATTCAACCAAAGTAGGAAAACTTAAAAAACAATGTTGCTGCCAGGAATTGAACCATGGTACTGGGTATTCACAAAATACCAAGCAGCTGCATTCCGTTAGACTAGACCCAAACATTGTTGTTCATTATTGCACGTTATTGTTATTCTACAATAGTTAACTTCTTCAGAATTTTCAAAATTTCCGATATTTTTACACGCGATCTCCAAAATTCTCGGGGGGGCCCGGCCCCCCCCCGAGGCACAAGGTAGCTCCGCCCCTGGGATCGTCGATGGGTTGGCAAAGAGCTGCAAATGGGTCCTTCTCCAAAAGTGCATCGAGGTCGGGTGGGTAGCTTTCATAGCACTTTTAACTTGTTGAAGCTCCATCCACCACGATCTCGTCCTCATCATGGACACCATTTTCTTCTTCAACCTCCTTTCTCTTTTCTTCAAGTTGTTCCACCACTTGAGAAAGTTCAAGATCTTCCTTTTCATTGATGCTCACTTCCTCTTCCACAACCTCCCTTCTCGCCTCCTCGACATCCTTTCCCTTTTCTTCAAATGGTAGGAGATGATTGTGAACAAGTCGTGCACATGCTTGCTCAACAATCTCTCCTAGTCTCTTCGTTTTTCAGAGAAACTCCTTCGTTGACAGTAGGAAAGATGAGTCGCTAGGAGTGGTGATTGAGGATTCCACATCGGAGCATGCTTGGTATACCGGGTGAACTACTCCACCAAAAGCTCCAAATGGCTCTTTGGTTCTTGTGGAGTGTAGCAAGGTTGTTCTACACTAGAGGATGCTCTCTCAGAACCCCGAGCAAACCAATCCACCAAGAATTCCAATTCGCTTCTTGGCTTCGGCTGTGGGAAGAAGTCTTCTTGGAATGGGAAAGCATCTTCATATCCCCATTGGTACGGTTCTCCTTCTTTGGAATGGGGGTTGGTAGTAGAACCCGAACCTTTGACTTCCACCATCTAGGTTGTTCCGTGAAGCTTCGGGGTTACCATCTTCGGGTATTGATGAATACCCAAACACTTTGGTGGAGTCATAAGGATCCATGATTCAAAAGCCACTACACAAACAAAAACACTAAAAGGAGGATCAGACACACACAAACCACCCTTCGGGGAGAAGAGTGGGTGAGAAAAAAGCACAAAAACACACAAAAACACAAACAAGAACACAAAATAAAACAAACACACAAAAACAAGATAAAGACTAACTAACAATTTAATGGTTTTCTACTGGTTACCAAGGTTCCCCAACAATGGCGCCAAAAAGCTTGATCACTTGAATCCGTACAGTTTATTGTTAGAAGTTAGCACGTATCAACAATTATCCCATCCTAGGCCAAGTTCAATCTAGAACGGCATTGTTGTAGTGGTAATCAAGATCGTATGCTACTCGGGTCCTAGTACCCTAGCCTACTTCCCACCTAGTTGCTAATTAGTTAATCAGTTTTTGAGGTTTTGAGTGGAGGATATGTGGAAACACTAGTCTAAAGATTGATCAAAGCTAAAAGCAGGTACTTGGGGGAACTATCCGTCCCCCTAGTTTAGGGTCACTATGCATATCTAGATACTTAGGGTAATCGAATGTGGTGAGTGAGCTCTCTTCCATGGGCTTTCGTGGTTATCCGCACGCCTCCCCTAAACCCATGTTCTAGTCACCTCGATCTAGGCTATCGTACCTGGGACATTAAGCTTATGGCTCATTTCAATGGACACTATCCACTGTCCACACCGATGTTTCATCCCAGGTTTCATCTAGGAAGGCTACCTATAGTAGGGGTTCGGTCACCTCGACCACTATAGGCCCCCATTCACACATCTAACCTAAAGTCACCAGATGGTGTATATCCGTCTAACCCTATAACTCCTTACCCAACGTCGTAGCAAAAAGTAAGCTAAGAGGGAAGATTAGGGAAAATTACCCAAGCATCATCATTTAGAAGAGAGTGGCATTAAAATCAACTAGAAAAACACATTCATTCATTCAAGCCCTAAAATATCCGTATATACATAGTAAACCCTAAAACTAGGGCTTAGGGTTTAGAACCCCTAGTACCTTAGAGTACTACTCCATAAAGGAGGGAAGAAGATAGATGGTAGAAATAGAAGAAGACTTGGGGTTGAAAAAGATGCCTTCTTGCTCCTAGCTCCTCCTTATTCTCCTTCTTTCAGCTTCTCTCTCTTCTCTCTCGCTCGAGTACCACAAAGTTTCTCTCAAAATCAGCTCCACTCAAAAGGGGGAACGGTGTCTTCTATTTATAGGCAATCTACAGACACAGACAAGTTTGTGGCCTGAGGTAAGGAGATCGTGAGCGGAATCTTTGGTCTCGAGGCCTTCGGGAAGGGGGAGACCGCGAGCTGACTTTGCGGTCGGGATCCTCGAGTCACGGCTACGATCTTTCTCGTGGGCAATGTGGACGTTGGCCGTTACTTGTCTGAGGAGACTCTTTGCTTCTCGAAGGCTCCTTCCTCGCGAAGTTCACGCCCTGAGACTCCAAGATCGCGGTCGCGATCTATGGCTTCTGGGCCACGATCTTCAGATGGACGTCACGGCTTGTGACATCGGTCGTGGTCTTTGGTTTCTAGGTCACGATTTTTAATTCCCGCACCTTTTCTGCACTTGTGACCTTGTTTTGTACCTAATTCGCACATATCGGCTAATAGACCCGAAAATCACATCGAAATCAAATAGGAACGCAATAGGAATGTATTTGACGATGTTTAAGCATTTAAGCACATGAATTGGCACAAATCATGTCTCGATATGTAGGGTGAATAACACCAATTTTGGTGTTATCAGCTTACCTATTTGTATCACACATATCTCGCTCCAAATCCAATAGTTATTTCGTCCCCTTCTCTCATACTCTTATTTCTCAAATCTTCCGGCTACTTCTCATTTAGCCAGAGATATATTATTTCTAATAAATAATAATCTTTGTATTTTATTAACATTTAAAAAAATCATCTTTAGTTTATAGCACATCACATGTTGTGTAGCATATCAAAATAGAAAAAGAATGATGTAAAAGTGTTAAAACAACTACGTCAAATTAAGTCTTGAATCTATAAAAAAACTTGATAGTAATGATGGCAATTGGAACCCGTCTAGTTGGATATTGCCCGATCTGATCTGTGTTGGGTCACCCAGTATTGTGGGGTGGGGCATGATTACTACCTTCGTCCTCGTTGCCCTATCCTGCCCATTCCTCACCCGTTTTACCTTGACTTGTCTCAATAATTAATTATTTTTCTTTCATTTTTAATCATTATAAATCATATTTTCACAAAATGATAGTTTAGATCAAGGTTGTCAACCTGCTTTAACCTGTTGGTCTAGTCGAGTTAGTGGGTCAAGAGTTAATTGGTCAATCGACGTATAGCCTAGTTTAGCCCGCTTTAACCCTGATATATGAAAAAATCATTATACTGTATATACATACATAAATTATTTCAAATCGCATATAACATATAAATAAAAACATATAACTTACATAACTCAAATTTTGTTGTACATATCCGACATTAGTGCCGACAGTTTCTTAAGTGTTGGATTTGTGATATTTAATAAAGACCGTTGATAAATAAGTAATAGCAATCCCTTAACCAAAACCAGTTGAACCTATTATATTCGGTTGAACCTATTATTTAAATTGTTTCCCCATGATTTCCCCCAATTTTACCGAGAGCGAATTCTGAAAGAGATCCCGCCTCCCTAATCCATAGTTATATAGGGAATATCAAATCCATCTTCTTCACCTCAGCCTGATCATTATTTCTATAGTCTGCATCATCATATAGTGTTTTCTAAGTGGGATATTTGTATTTTATGACTAATTTTTTGTAGCAACATCATCATGCAAGCGGTGGAGATTATTGATTCCCTTTTAACTATGTTCTTTGAAGCTACAACACTTGCCTTCTTTGTCTTTTTTTACCACAGTAGGCAAAATCTCTTAGATCTCATATCATCATAATACCACCCCTAATCACAGTGGCGATGTCAACTAATTGGGAGTTGGTGATTGCTGACCAGCAGCATGGTGACGATGGTGGTGGATTACCTCTGCAGAGATGACGTTGGCGATGGCTGGGTGGCAACAGGGCTGATGATGGTGGTGATTTCCACGAATTAGGGTTTTGGGCGATGATGGCCGATTAGCAGCAACTTCGATGTTGATGGTGGATTGTCGCGGCAGAGATGATGCGATCGATGACTAGTTGGTTTGGTAATCGGTTGGTTACCGATTGCCGGTTACCGATATACCGATTCATGGTAAGTAACGCCCGACTACCGGTAATGGGTGATTGTCATTTTACCGGGTTACTGATTCAATGATTACCGGTTAAGAAGTCGGTATATCGTTTTGTTGTTGCCGCATGGAGGTCGGCGAGAGGTTTGTCGTCACCGACTGCTCTCCTTCGGGGATCTCCGACATCTAACTATCTCAGTCACCACCGCTCGATGTAAGCTGGTTGACTCGCTTCTAATATCACACTTAAATCCCACCTAAGGCCCAAGTATAAACTTTAAATGGGTGCAATACAGGGCAAGTATGTTTAAATATCAACCCGGGCCGGTCCATGTACCCCTACTTCAATTGTTTGAAACATTATCTAGCAGAATGAAATTTGTAAGAATCTCTACAATCTACGATTGAAAGTGCAAGGCTTGAAAAGTAAAAAGGGTTGAAACTCTTGGTGAGAAGCTTCACTCGGGAGTTGTTTCCACCTAACTAACTACCATGAACTATGGGATCAAATGAATTGGTGTGAGACAAGGCGATTGCGAACCATAGAGGAGCAACAGTGGTTGGAAACCATACTCTCGATCGCTAGGCCAAGGAATGATAGGCTACAAAAGTAGCCCTCTTGGCCCAAGCAAAAGAGGGTTGACTTACCTTCTCCCTCAAACCGGGGTTTGGACGACATAATCAAAATTAACCTAGGTGTCTAATTTGAGCTTGGAGGTTTGTCTTACATTAGTTAGGAGGCATGGAATGCCTAATGACTCGCTGTTACTGTCACTCTAGAAAATGGCCAAGTGTAACCACTTCCCAAAGCGTAGTATAGCGGGTTTGGGTTTCAATGTCAACCCGGGTCCTAGATGTGATGACTACTCAGTGAATTCGTATTATCTAGCGAGGAAACTTTAGTGAAGTTCTAAACTAACAAGCAAGCAAAGTAACTCAAACGGTTGTTTTCAGGTTAAGAGAGGTCACCCGGATATGGTTCCCCCTAGTCTGCAGTTAAGCCGGATTGTAATTACCAAGTTCAATTTCTATGATAGTTATACTGCGGAAGGTTCTTAAAAGTCTGAAGTCTCGACTAAAGGTCTCCAGACCCTCTCAATCTGAGTCTCTAGTTGGCGACTAACCTACACCGGAGTAAACAGATTGAGGCCCTAAGAACAAAACCTCCACTACCGGAGTAAAACCGGTACAGAATAGTGAGTTGGTTCCTCGACTAAAGTCACCAACTCCCTACCTTCAATCAAGGATGCTCTATCAACCTAGTCAGATATTCTCATTCTAGGTTAAAGCAGAAACAATAGGAATTTGATCAGGATTCAAGTCATTCAATCATTCAAACCTCAATCGAATATAATCAATTCATAGAAACAGTACTTGGGTTCATACAATCAATCTCAACATACAGAACTAGGGTTTCCCACACCCAGATGAATGGGAGAACTACTCCATGGAGAGAGAAACAAAAGCAGAATCAGATGCGGAAATCATACTGTGAAGATGGATTTCTGCTCCTGGACGTTGAATCGGCACTTCTCCAAGCTCAAACCAAGCTCCAATGGTGTTGAAGATCGATCTAAGGCGCTTGGAGACTCTTGTTAGTCGCTTTCTCTCTCTAGGAATCGCTCTGTCTCTCTAAAACTCGAATCCCCTCTCAATTTGGCTGAAATCTGCCTAAAAGGGCACCATTGGCCAAAGCACGGTCGAGGGCACGGCCGTGCTTTGCCTCAGCCCGCCCGTGTTTTGCATCAGGCTTAAAAGCACGGCCACGGTCAGCTTGAAAACACGGTCGTGCTCAGCCTAAAACACGGCCGTGTTTTCCTCAGGCCTGCCCGTGTTTTTTAGGTGGTACAAACCACCCTTGGGGAAGTCTCGGCCATAAAAGCACGGTCAGGAACACGGCCGTGTTCTGAGGCCTCCTGCCCGTGTTTTGGCCCTGGCTCGTCCAAACGACTTCCAAACGATCCGAAACTCGTGCTTGGCCTTCCCTTTGACGTCTGGGACCTGAAATAGGACAAAGTAGCACAACCCGGCGTAAAATAGGCCAAAACACACAACCATGCTCCGCAAATGGATAAGAAATAGGGGTATAAAATCATGTAATTACATCGTTATCAAACTCCCCCACACTTAACCGTTTGCTTGTCCCTAAGCAAACCAAGTCAGACACCAGGTAAGCTTGAGACATTTCAATCAAGCAGGCTTAAGGGCAAATCATATTGGCATTAAACACGTGGATCATACTGGCTTTCAATCATCAACACATGGCAACTCGAACGACAACCTAGACAACCACCACAGATGACATTCGAATGCAATAAAGTTGAGCAAAGGAAGAGTTCTTTCATGTTCACCAACCAACATAGACTTGACTCAATCACTTGTTCAAAACAGTCACTTCATGCACAAAACTCAAGATATCAGAATTAAGACCGAGCAATCTAGGTCCTCACCGGGGTAAAGAGTATAGAGAAAATGAGAAAATGAATCGCTCACTCTCGACCAGTGGGGTCAGGACAATATGATGCGAAAAATGCGCATGCTTCTTCTCTCAATTCCTAACGTCTCTTCACCATGAATGCAGCCTCTAAATGCTAGAGTTCACATAAGGGGGTGTCACCACTAACTAATCCGGAGGTCTTAGACACAGGTTCAAATGACTGGCTAGGGTCTTGGACATGGGGAAAAGGCCTTTTAGGTGGTGGCAGTTATAGCACAAGATTCCACAATTCCAAACCCAACAAAACCACAATCAAGCAAACCAGTAACTTTCGTTCTGCTATTCTGCATCAATCAAACTCTTCAGGGCACAGGAGCGAAGGAGGTTATAAGAATGTTAGCATTTCCAAGCCAGACTGCTAGGGAACACTACTTAATGGGCACTATTCAGAACTTTGGTGGTGGCTCTCTCTTGCTTTCATTTTTTTTCTTTGTTTTACTTTATTTTCTTCTTTATTCATTCCTTAAGAGAACCACCACCTCTGCACATTTTTCAAACACACGCCCAACTTTTAAGCACTACCTCCAACCCTCACATTACATTTAGCAGAACAGCAGACAACATGCAAAAACCACTCTGTGGAACCTTCTAAAAGATGCAAAGGGTGATTTTTCATTTCAAACCGAAAGAAAGGATAACAGACGGCTCAAAGGGACTGACTAGGGGATATGACAAATCAGGACAGTCAGTTTGGTCGTGGGCTAATCCTATGCCTCCATCATCTTAGCTAGTGACAACGTGAATGCTACATTTCATGGAAGAGGGATCTATCGCACAAGAAAGAAACGAGCAGGCTCAAATCTCACATGGCTACCTATATGCTCTATCTCACATTCTGATTCCCTGAACTAGATGCATAAATGACTGTCAAAAGCAAGTGATCAAATACAAGTCGCAGTTGGTAAGCAAACAGTCGAAAACTGAACCCCTACACAACTCTACTACGCATCTCAGTCATCGTAATAGGCTATCTTAGTCACACTCAAGTTGTCATGCATCGAGTCAAAAGCCATTCAATTCTCTAATCACATCCACAATGCCAATACGATCAAATATCAAGCAAACAGCCGTGCTTGGAGCCCTCAAATCTCAAGATTTGGACAGTGGACTAGGCTCCAAGCACCCATACACCCGTTCCAAATAATACAAAGAACCCCCCCACACTTAAATGCGACAATGTCCTTAATGGAGCAGAGGGAAGGGGAACGATGTTACCGTGAAATCAGGAACGGAGATCGAGAGGCAGATCAGACAATAGCAGAGGACGGGAAGTGGACCCAGTCCGAGGCACAAAGCTAAAGTCACAAAAGAGACACAATGGGTGATAGAACCGAAGTTCCGAGTCTACAATCCAAAATAAAAGAAAACAAATCCAAAAGAAACAACATAACATGGAGTCTCAGTCTGGAAATGGAATCAGGGCAGAACCAGGTGCTCTCGCCACTAGAAGTCATCGCCACCATCGCCGGCAGGTGGTGGGTACTGGTCCTCATACCCCGGGGACTGAACGAAAGGATAGTGAACTGCGCCCGGGTCCATGCCCAGATAGGACATGATGTAGTGTTGGCCGGACATCAGACGACGGCTGCGGTCCCGCTCGCGATCCAGGCGTGTGTGAATGAGTTCCTGGCCGGCCAGGATGCGCTCGTTCTGCTGAGCGATAGCCGCCAACTGATCGGAGATGGGCACCACCACGGGTGGAGGAGACCTGGGGGCAGGAGAGCGGGGGGCAGCAGCGGGGCTCGTGGGAGCCTGAGCATGAGGAGTAGTGCGGCGAGGAACCCGGCGGGATCCAGCAGCGCTGGACTCTGGCTGGTCGCCCGCGGCGGGCGCAGGTGGCTGGGGAAACCCCGCAATCCAGCGAACACGCCCCTGGCGGGCCACCTGGTGCTGAGCACGGAGGGTGGCCTCGCTGAGTGCAGTGCGGCCGTGGACCAGGGTCATCCCAGTGATGTCGACCCCGTAGTAGCGGGCGAGGGCCGTGATGACTGGGCCACAGACAAGGGTGCGACTTTGGCTGGCAGCAGCTTTCGCGAACGTCCGGGCGACCACCGAGCCTAGCTGGATGGTGTCCTCAGAGCGACCCATCGCCTCCATGAACCAGAGGGTCCGGAGGGTGACCCGGTTGGCCGAGCCCTTGCTGGGGGTGTAGGAGGTGCACAACAAGTGGTTGAGGATGCGCCACTCAGGCCGGAGGAGAGCGCCTCTCGTCTGGCTGGCGACGTACTCCACATCCACGTAGTCGGGATGACAGATCCGCCGGAGGTATGCCTGGCAAGGAAAATCGGTGGGATCGGTGATGTCCAAGCGCAGGTCCCCGTCGCTGGCGTGGGGGGAATTCACCTGGAGTGCATTGGCGAACTCCCAGTAGCTGATGGAGTGCTCGACCCCGCCAAGTGTGAATTGAACGGCGTTACTGTGGTCGGCATTCCCCCTCTGGTTGTGGCGGAAGGAGGCATAGAACTCCAAGACGAGCTCTTGATAAGTGGACTCAGCAAGACAGAGCAGGCGCCGCCAACCATACGCCCGCACAGCGGCCTCCATTTGCGCCCTGGCGTGAAGGCCATCGAACACCGCAAAATCGAGGTGCAGGTGCTCGGGAATGGTGCGGGTGCGGATAGTCCGCAGTGCATGGCGCTGGGTGATGCTCAACTGCTCTAGGTAGTGTTCCATGATCCTGCAGAGCACAAGAACGGACAAAATGGAACATGACAAACGGGGTCAATGTTAGTCAAGATCACACCGGGAGCCCTCATATCGGAAGATATGGACAGTGGACTAGACTCCCGGAGAAAAGCAAACATCCCCATCACACAAAAAAGACACAGTCAAATTCACCGGGGGCCCTCAAATCAAGCGATTCGGACAGTGGACTAGGCCCCAGGGAAATAACCAACAAAGCCAATCCACATAATCACCAAGCAACCAACCACATCCAAAATCACCACAACCCAGAAATAATCCCACATGCAAATGGTAGGCCGAGGGACTTAAATCCCAAGATAGAACAGAGCATGCAAAGAAAACCCATCGGCCTACCAAATCAATCGCACATTCAAGCTCAATCCAAGTTCTTCACCTAACTCTAGGTATCGATTCTCCAAAAATACGAGAAAAGGAAGGATGAACACACCTGGAGACGCAAGAAGATACCCGGAGAAAGGTGAAGAAAATAGCAAGAAGCCCCCAAAGTCGCCGGAAAACTCACCGGAGGCTCGCCGGAGAACTCACCGCCGGCGACCCAACCTCGGCCAAACTCACCCAAACCTCTGGGGAATGTGCTCCTCGACGCCAGAAGCGTGGGGGAGGTCGCGGTTTTTGATTTGGAGGTCGGGGGAGCAAGAAATGGCCGAAAAACCAAAGAGGAGAAGGGAGGGGGCGATTTCCGGCGAGGGGAGGGAGGGGAGGCGGCTAGGGTTTCTGGAAAAAATGGGGGAAATGAGGGGGGAAGGGGAAAATTTCGATTTTATAGGGGGGGGTTTAAAACACGGGCGGCCAAAACACGGCCGTGTTTTGGCCTTGGCCCGCCCGTGTTTTTATGGCCGAGGCCGGGCTCCCCCTCCTTAAAAACACGGGCGGGCTGGGGACAGAACACGACCGTGTTCTGAACCCCCTGCTGCCCGTGCTTATTAGGCCGCGAGCACTCTGGGTGAAAGGATAAAACACGGGCGGGCAGGGGCAAAACACGGCCGTGTTTTGACCCCCCTGCTGCCCGTGTTTTTTATGCCGAGCCCAGAATGGTGATTTTCCAACTTCCAAATTCAAACCACCCAGACTCATTCGTGCCCCGGCTAGAAAATTTACTCATTGGCACATTAAAAAACACCGCCAGAGGCACGAAATACACTCCAGACAGACTCCAGACAGACTCTATGACGCAAAAACCGACAAAAAGAAAAGAAAAGAAAATAAAATAAAACAAAGGGTAGAAATGCAAACCGTGGTGGGGTTGCCTCCCCACAAGCGCTTCTTTACCGTCTTTTAGCTGGACGCCCATGGCGGAACTAAGGGTCCGCGAGTTCCACTACCAACTCCGCACGTTCGACCTCGTCTCCCAGGTAGAGCTTGAGACGATGGCCATTCACTTTAAACGGCTCAGCTTGCGGGTTGGCAATTTCGATTGTGCCATACGGGAACACCTGTGTGACCGTGAACGGTCCAGACCACCGGGAGCGGAGTTTTCCGGGAAAGAGCTTCAGGCGAGAGTTTTAAAGGAGAACTCGATCACCAACCTGAAACTCTTTCGGACCCCGCAACCGTGCATCATGCAGGCGCTTAGTGCGCTCCTTGTACAGCTTGGTGTTCTCGTAGGCGTGGTAACGCCACTCTTCCAGCTCCAACATCTGCATTTTTCGCTCAGTACCTGCAACACGAACATCCAAGTTGAGCAGCTTAAGGGCCCAGAAGGCCTTGTGCTCTAGCTCCACGGGCAGATGGCAAGCTTTTCCATAGACAAGCCGGTACGGTGAAGTACCAATGGGCGTCTTGTAGGCAGTACGATACGCCCATAGAGCATCATCGAGCTTGGTGGACCAATCTTTGCGGGACTGATCCACCGTCTTCTCCAGGATCCGCTTGAGCTCCCGGTTCGTCAGCTCGGCCTGGCCACTGGTCTGGGGATGATAGGCCACGGACACCTTGTGAGTCACACCATAGCGAGACAGTAGTTTATCAAATTGGCCCTGGAAATGGGTGCCTCTATCGCTTATGATGGCCCTAGGTGTCCCGAACCGGGAGAAGAGCTGTTTCAAAAAACCACAAACACGTCTAGCATCATTGGTGGGCAAAGCTTGCGCCTCAGCCCACCTAGAGACGTAGTCAACAGTAACCAGAATATAGGTGTTACCAAAAGATGGAGGGAAGGGGCCCATGAAGTCGATACCCCAGACATAAAAAATCTCACAAGTTACAAACACATTCTGGGGCATCTCATCACGGGCAGAGATGTTACCTGACCTCTGGCATCGGTCGCACCTGCGTGCGAAGGCGTCTGCATCCTTGAAGAGCGTGGGCCAGTAAAAGCCCGACTGGAGCACCTTCCTCGCCGTGCGGTTTCCTCCGTGATGACCGCCAGTAGGTCCCTCATGACAGTGAGATAGAATGCCCTCCATCTCACTCTCCATAACACAATGACGGATGATCCCGTCGGCTCCGATCCGAAAAAGATGCGGGTCATCCCAGAAGTAGTACTTCAGATCGGAGAAAAATTTCCTCTTGGCGTGAGTTGCCATCCCCTTGGGCAGCTGCTGGCCCACCAAATAGTTCGCAAAATCGGAGTACCAAGGGGTGACACTCTCCACCAAGCACATCATCATCAACCTCTCGTCTGGGAAGGAGTCATCAATCTCCTCCACGAGGTTGTCCGCAGGGGGTGTGTCCAACCGGGAGAGGTGATCAGCTGCAACATTTTCGGCTCCCTTCTTGTCCCGGATCTCAATATCGAACTCCTGCAGGAGTAAGATCCATCGTATGAGCCGAGGCTTGGCATCGGCCTTGCTCATCAGGTATCTAATCGCGGAGTGATCTGTGTACACGGTCACACGAGACAAGACCAGATAGGGGCGAAACTTATCAAAGGCAAACACCACCGCAAGCAGCTCCTTCTCTGTGGTGGTGTAGTTCTCCTGGGCATCATTCAGAGTCTTCGAGGCGTAGTAGATAGGTCGGAAGTGTTGATCACGCCTCTGCCCCAAAACAGCTCCAACAGCAAAGTCACTGGCGTCGCACATCAGCTCAAATGGTAAGGACCAGTCAGGAACAACAATGATAGGAGCCTGGGTGAGCTTCTCCTTCAAGGTGGTGAACACCGCTGTGCAAGCATCAGTGAACTGGAAGGGGGCATCCTTCTCCAGAAGCTTAGTTAGGGGCAGGGCGATCTTCGAGAAGTCCTTGATGAACCGCCTATAGAAACCTGCATGGCCAAGAAAACTCCGGATCCCCTTTACAGATGTGGGAGGAGGCAGCTTGCTGATAGTCTCGATCTTTGCTCTGTCCACCTCAATCCCCATCTTGGAGATCTTATGCCCAAGAACTATGCCTTCCCGAACCATGAAGTGACACTTCTCCCAACTCAGTGCCAGGTTCGTTTCTTCACACCGTTTAAGAACGAGTTCTAGGTTGTGGAGACAGTGAGAGAAGGAGTCTCCATAAACCGAGAAATCGTCCATAAACACCTCCATGATCTCCCCGACCAGACGGTCAAAGATGGCGAGCATGCATCGCTGAAAAGTGGCTGGGGCATTGCATAGCCCGAATGGAATCCTCCGGTAAGCAAATGTGCCGAAAGGGCAGGTGAAAGTGGTCTTCGCCTGGTCCTCCGGTGCAATAGGGATCTGAAAGTACCCGGACATCCCATCCAGGAAGAAATAGAACTCGTGCCCCGCCAATCTCTCCAGCATCTGATCAATGAACGGCAGTGGGAAATGGTCCTTCCGAGTAGCGTCGTTGAGACGCCGATAGTCGATGCAGACACGGTACCCAGTCACTGTGCGCATCGGGATGAGCTCGTTCTTCTCGTTAGGCACCACGGTCATCCCACCCTTTTTGGGCACCACCTGGGTGGGACTGACACACTCGCTGTCAGAAATGGCGAAGATTATCCCCGCGTCCATCAGCTTTACGATCTCTGCCCGAACCAGAGCCTCCAGGTTCGGCGTCAATCGCCTCTGCGGCTGTCTCACTGGCCGCATCTCATCCTCCAGCAGTATCCGGTGCGAGCAAAAAGAGGGGCTGATTCCCCGGATATCTGTGATCTTCCATGCTAAAGCTCGCTCGTACTGCGTCAGCAAGGCCACCAGTCTGGTCTTCTGCTCGGGTGTGAGGGTCGAGCTGATGATAACTGGCAGCTTATTCCCCTCTCGGAGAAATGCATACTCCAAATGAGGAGGGAGGGGCTTAAGCTCCAGCTCTGGTGGTTCCTCCAGAGAAGTGGTTATGCGGGTGGAGGATGAGATCGGTTTAAACAGCCTGTCGCCCTCCAAGAAGGGGCCACTCTCCAATGCGGCCAACTGCTCCGCCAGCTGCGGCTCCTGCAATGCCTGCTCACCTAGCAAAATACAACGCTCAAGAGCATCATCAGTACCCGCACTCGTGATGGCGAGTGCGGTCTCAAAATCGGCAAGCACATCACAGTAGTCTATGTCATCATGCAAATGAGAATGTTTCCCATTGTCAGACACAGAAAAAGTAGCATGTTCATCACCAGCACGCAGAATCAATTTACCACTATGCACATCAATAAGCGCCTTGGCGGTGGCGAGAAACGGTCTACCCAAAATCAAAGGCACATCCACATCCTCATTTATATCCAAAATAACAAAATCAACAGGATATGTGAATGCACCAACATTAACAAGCAAGTCCTCAATGATACCCCTAGGATGCACGATAGAACGATCAGCTAACTGAATGCTCATCCTAGTAGCTCTAGGTTCACCTAGGTCTAGCTTCTTAAACAATTTATAGGGCATGACGTTAATGCTAGCGCCTAGGTCCGCCAAGGACTTGCCTACATGCATGCTGCCAATAACAAGAGGGATAGTGAAACTCCCTGGGTCTTTGCGCTTCTCTGGCAGCTTGTTCTGCAGGATGGCAGAACACTCCTCGCTGAGCATCACTGTCGAAAGATCCCCAAGTTTCTTCTTGTTGGTGAGGAGGTCTTTCATAAACTTGGCATACTTGGGCATCTTTGACAGTGCCTCCACGAACGGCATGCTGATGTTCACCTGCTTCAACATTGCCATGAACTTGGCGAAATCTGTCTCCAGCCTGTCTTTATGAAGTCTAGTGGGGAAAGGCAGCTGGGGTGTATGCTCCTTAACCACAGGTTGTGGCTTGGGAGCAGGTGGTGCGCTGCCTTCCTCCACTTCTGCAGTATCAGCTGGAGGTGTTGAAGCCGGTAGTGGTTCGTCTCGCCTGGGCTGAGCAGGAGCAGCAGATGTAGTCTTGCCACTCCTGGTGGTGATGGCGTGCGCAGTCTCATGCGGGTCCCGAGGATTTGGGACAGTGGTGGCAGGCAGAGTCCCCGGTGCCCTGGTAGTGTTCTGGCGAGCTAAGCTCCCTATCTGGTGCTGGAGATCCTGCAGAATGGCACCTTGGTTCCTCTGGCCTGCCTCCAGGGTCCTCTGGCCTGCTTCCAGTGAGGCTATGGACTGATCCATCCTCGTGATACTTGCCTGGCTGGTGGTCATGAATGCTGCCAAAATGTTCTTCAGCTCGGTTATCTGAGTATCGGGAGCTGGCGCTGCTGCGGGCTCGGCATACTGACGCTGAGGCTGCTGGAATGGCTGCCCTTGCCTAGGCTGGTAAGGCTGCTGCTGTGGTGGTGGCCCTTGCCTAGCCTGGAAGGGCTGCCTCTGCTGGAAACCACCTGCTGGTGCTGGGAAACCAGGTGGCTTGGCGGTGTTACTGCTCCAGGCAAAGTTGGGATGCTGGCGCCATCCCTCATTGTAGGTGCTGCTGTATGGGTCCAGGCGCCGAGCATTTGCTATGAAGTCCACCTGCTCTTGGGGAGTAGAAGACTCCCTCATAGACTGACAGTCCTCCACCAGGTGATTCGGGCTCTCACACCACTGACACTGAGCGACTGGAGGCGTAGCTACACCTCGGCCCGGAAGGAGACTGTTGGGCTGCTTCAATGTCTGCACCAACTCAGCCACCTGCTGCTCTAACCCAGACCTGGCCTCCATAGAATGCACACCCCGGTCCCGGGAGTTCCTGGCTCTGTGGTTCTGCCCCCAGGAATGGTCTCGGGCAGCCAAGGTACTGATCATCTGGTTCAGCTCGGGTGGAGTCTTAGTAAGGATATCCCCTCCTGGGCATAGAGACTCGATCACCCTCTGGCTGTCTGGAGTGAGGGCGCTGTAGAAGTTCCCTACTGTGAAGGCATCGCTGAAACCATGATGGGGACACTGCCAGAAGTATCCCATGTACCGCTCCCATGCATCACGAAGGGACTCATCTGGCTCCTGGCGGAAGTGAGTGATCTCCCGCTGTATCTCCGTGGTCTTCGATGCCGGATAATACCGGTGCACGAACTTGTCAGCCAGATCGTCCCAAGAGGTGATGGACAATGGGGGCTGGGTCTCCAACCACCTCTTAGCATTCCCCGCCAGAGAATGGGGGAAGAGGTGAAGGCGGATTGCATCATCCGGAACACCATTCAGCTTGAACCCGTTCGTCAGCTGCAGAAAACGGGAAAGGTGTACCCGGGCTTCCTCATCCTTCAATCCATGGAACTGGATAGATGTCGTGATGAGTTGAATCCAGCATGGCTTGATCTCGAAGTTGTTTGCAGGAATGGGTGGATAGAGGATGACCGGGCGGATGTCAGCAATCCGTGGAGTATAGTAGTACTCCATGGTGGGACCCGGTGGTGGCGGATGATGATGGTGCCCAGCTCCCGGGGGGTTTTGGTTGTTCCCCAGGATCTGGTTCTGAGGAGGTGGATTCTGATCGCCTTCCATCTCGTGCTCGTCCTCGGAGTCGCTGGTCAATTGGCCGTCTCGGCGCTCCACCGTAGCCAGTCTAGCTTGCTGTTGTCTCCGAAGCTGTTTGCAAGTGCGCTCAATCTCAGGATTCAACGGCAGTAAACCTCCCGACTGGCTACGGGTCATGCACTATCTGCACACAATCAAGCAATGCAAACCCCGTGAAGGCACAAGTGGGAAAAACAAAAACTCAATGCAACAAATGAAAATGCTAAAGTAACAGAAATCACTTTTCTTCAACAACCTAGCCGTCACCGGCAACGGCGCCAAAAACTTGACTCGCTGTTACTGTCACTCTAGAAAATGGCCAAGTGTAACCACTTCCCAAAGCGTAGTATAGCGGGTTTGGGTTTCAATGTCAACCCGGGTCCTAGATGTGATGACTACTCAGTGAATTCGTATTATCTAGCGAGGAAACTTTAGTGAAGTTCTAAACTAACAAGCAAGCAAAGTAACTCAAACGGTTGTTTTCAGGTTAAGAGAGGTCACCCGGATATGGTTCCCCCTAGTCTGCAGTTAAGCCGGATTGTAATTACCAAGTTCAATTTCTATGATAGTTATACTGCGGAAGGTTCTTAAACAGTCTGAAGTCTCGACTAAAGGTCTCCAGACCCTCTCAATCTGAGTCTCTAGCTGGCGACTAACCTACACCGGAGTAAACAGATTGAGGCCCTAAGAACAAAACCTCCACTACCGGAGTAAAACCGGTACAGAACAGTGAGTTGGTTCCTCGACTAAAGTCACCAACTCCCTACCTTCAATCAAGGATGCTCTATCAACCTAGTCAGATATTCTCATTCTAGGTTAAAGCAGAAACAACAGGAATTTGATCAGGATTCAAGTCATTCAATCATTCAAACCTCAATCGAATATAATCAATTCATAGAAACAGTACTTGGGTTCATACAATCAATCTCAACATACAGAACTAGGGTTTCCCACACCCAGATGAATGGGAGAACTACTCCATGGAGAGAGAAGCAAAAGCAGAATCAAATGCGGAAATCATACTGTGAAGATGGATTTCTGCTCCTGGACGTTGAATCGGCACTTCTCCAAGCTCAAACCAAGCTCCAATGGTGTTGAAGATCGATCTAAGGCGCTTGGAGACTCTTGTTCGTCGCTTTCTTTCTCTAGGAATCGCTCTGTCTCTCTAAAACTCGAATCCCCTCTCAATTTGGCTGAAATCTGCCTAAAAGGGCACCATTGGCCAAAGCACGGTCGAGGGCACGGCCGTGCTTTGCCTCAGCCCGCCCGTGTTTTGCATCAGGCTTAAAAGCACGGCCACGGTCAGCTTGAAAACACGGTCGTGCTCAGCCTAAAACACGGCCGTGTTTTCCTCAGGCCTGCCCGTGTTTTTTAGGTGGTACAAACCACCCTTGGGGAAGTCTCGGCCATAAAAGCACGGTCAGGAACACGGCCGTGTTCTGAGGCCTCCTGCCCGTGTTTTGGCCCTGGCTCCTCCAAACGACTTCCAAAAGATCCGAAACTCGTGCTTGGCCTTCCCTTTGACGCCTGGGACCTGAAATAGGACAAAGTAGCACAACCCGGCGTAAAATAGGCCAAAACACACAACCATGCTCCGCAAATGGATAAGAAATAGGGGTATAAAATCATGTAATTACATCGTTATCACCTAAGAAAACCCAACTCGATTTGCGCCTCTTAAGGAAAGGAGGCTTCTCTCTAAGCTAGGTTAGGGTAGCACAATAGATTTCCAAGCACACAGTGCACAATCATCATGAACAATACCTCAAACCTTAAATTAAACATCACCCACCCACAATCAATTACATGGTAGAAGTTAGGGTTCTACAATACCCAAGTGAATATGAGACTATTCCATGATAGAAGAAGGACGAACACAAAGGATAAAGACAAAAGCCATCATTATGATGCCTCAATACTCCCTTGTGTTTGTAGAGATCCTCCCTTGAAGAGGAACTTCCCAATTCTTGACTTGGATCAAACCCTAGCCTCTTCTCCCTCTTGGTTCGTGACTTTCTCTCTAGGGTTTCAAGAAAAAGAAGGTTTCTCTCACTTTGTGCTCCCCTCTTCTTCTTCCTTTAAGCTATTCTTTTATACACTGATCGAGCCCAGTTCGTGGTCCCAGTTCACGGCCGTGAACACAGCCAAAACGCACCGCTTTCATTTATTGAGTTCGCACGAAACTACACCACAAAAAATCCCAACTAGAGTCCAAGTTTTTAACCTGTAGCCGGGAGCAGTATAGAGCAAGTATTTAGATATCAACCCGGTCCAGTCTGTCTACCCCTACTTCAATTGTTGAAATCATTATCTAGACACAAAGTTTTGGTTTGAAAGTTTGCTAATTATAACAAAATAAAGCAAAGGTAAATGGGTTCGAAAAACCTTTTGTGGAGGGATCACTCGGGTGTCGTGACTCGCTCCTACCGTCACTCTAGAAAATGGCCAAGTGTAACCACCTCCTTAAGCGTAGTATAGCGGGTTTGGGTTTTAATGTCAACCCGGGTCCTAAGTGTGATGACTACTCCGTGAGTTCTTATTATTTAGCAGTGAAACTTTAGTGAAGGTCCAAACAATCAAACAAGCAAAGCAGTTAAAAATTTGTTTTCTAGTTGAGAGAGGTCACCCGGATATGGTTCCCCCTAGACTGCAGTCAAGCCAGATTGTAATTTACCAAGTTCAAGTTCAATGATAGTTATACTGCGGGAGGTTCTTAAACAGTCTGCAGTATCGACTAAAGGTCTCCAGACCCTCTCAATCTAAATCCCCAGCGGGCAACTAACCTCCACCGGAGTGTACAGATTGAGGCCCTAACGAACCAATCTTCCACTACCGAAGTAAATTCGGTACAAAATAGTGAATTGACTCCTCGACTAAAGTCACCAATTCACTACCTTCAATCAAGGGTGCTCTATCAACCTAGGCAGATATTCTCTTTCTAGGTTAAAGCAGAAACAACATGAATTTGATCAGGATTCATGCCATTCAACAAATCAAACCTCAATTGAACATAATCATACCACTGAATCTGTACTTGGGTTCATACAATCAGACTGAACATACAAATCTAGGGTTCTTCATACCCAGGTGAATAAGAAAGCTACTCCATAGAGAGAGATGAGAAATCTAGCTCAGATGCGGAAACCATACTGTGAAGGATGAGAATCTGCTTCTGGCACTCAATCAGCTCTTCTCCAAGCTCAAGCCGGGCTCCAATGGTGATGGAGATCGATCAAGGACACTTGCAGAATCAGGTTTGTCACTTTCTCTCTCTAGGTATCGCTTTTTCTCTCTAAAACTCGGCCCCCTTCACTTTTTCCCTTCTTTTCCCTTAAGAAGCTGTCTGCCGCGATCCCCGGTCTGAATACCCTATCGGGTATTTTGGGTGGAGACCGGGTATCTTCAAAACGCACCGTCGGGGAACAAGGGTTATTCCCCGGTCAAGTCCAAGAATACCCGACCGGGGATTTCTAATTACTGCCCGGGCCCCCTTATGCTTCTCAAACGACCAAAACCTGTTTTCCCCGGTCTGCTCCAAATAATACCCAGCCGGGTATTTCTGCTCATGGCTAGTGGTCATGAATGCCTACAAAATATTTTTCAGCTCCGTCATCTGATTATCTAGAGCTGCAGCTGCTGGATGCTGGGCATATTGACGCTGGGGCTGCTGGAATGGTTGCCCCTGCCTAGACTAGTAAGGCTGCTACTGTGGAACTGGCCCCCTGTCGAGCCTGGAAAGGCTGCCTCTGCTGAAAACCACCTGTTGGTGCTGGGAAACCAGGTGGTTTAGTGGTGTTGCTATTCCAAGCGAAGTTGGGATGCTGGCGCTACCCCTCATTGTATGTATGACTGTATGGGTCAAGGCGCCGATCATTGGCGATGAAGTCCAACTGCTCTTGGGGTGTAGAAGACTCCCGCATAGCCTGGCAGTCTTCCACCAGATGGCTCGAGCTCTCACACCACTTACATTGAGCTACTGGAGGTACGGCCTAACCTCTGCCCGGAATAAGACTGTTGGGCTACTTCAATGTCTGCACCAACTCGGCCACCTCCCGCTCTAGCCCGGACCTGGGCTCCATGGCGTGCACACCACGATCCCGGGAATTCTTGCCTCTAGTGCTCTGCCCCCAGGAATGATCTCTGGCAGCCAAGGTACTGATCATCTGGTTCAGTTCGGGTGGAGTCTTAGTGAGAATATCCCCTCCTGGGCATAGAGACTCAATCACCCTCTGGCTTTCCAGAGAGAGAGCACTGTAGAAGTTCCCCACGGTGAATGCATCGCTGAACCCATGATGGGGGCACTGCCAGAAAAACCCCGAGTACCGCTCCCATGCATCACGAAGTGACTCATTTGGCTCTTGGCGGAAGTGAGTGATCTCCTGCTGGATTTCTGTGATCTGCGATACTGGATAGTACCTGTGCACGAACTTGTCGGCCAGATCGTCCCAAGAAGTGATGGACAATGGGGGCTGGGTCTCTAGCCACCTCTTCGCATGCCCCGCCAGAGAATGGGGGGAAGAGATGAAGGCGGATCGCATCATCAGGGACACCGTTCATCTTGAACCCGTTCGTCAGCTGCAGAAAACGGGAAAGATGCACCCTTGCCTCCTCATCGTTCAAGCCATGAAACTGGATAGAGGATGTAATGAGTTGAATCCAGCATGGCTTGATCTCGAAGTTGTTCGCTGGGATGGGTGGATAGAGGATGACAGGGCGGATATCAGCGACCCGTGGAGTGTAGTAATACTCCAGAGTGGAACCCGGCGGTGGTGGTGGTTGATACTGACCCCATCTATCTAGGGTATGGGGTTGTTCCCCAAGATCTGATTCACCGGGGGAACCTGGAGAAGTATCCCCTGGTGCGGGTTATGTTCGCCTTCCATCTCGTAATCGTCCTCGGAATCGCTGCTCAAATGGTCGTCCATGCGCTCCTCCGTAGCCAGTCTAGCTCGCTGTTGTCTCCTAAGTTGGCGACAGGTGCGTTCAAGCTCCGGATCCAACGACAGTAAACCTCCTGACTGTCTACGAGTCATGCACTACCTGCACACAGTCAAGCAGCAAACCCGTGAAGGCACAAGTGTGACAAAGCAACCAATGCTAAAAATAAAAGCTAAATTAACAGAAACCACGTTTCTTCAACAACCTAGCCTTCCCCGGAAACGGCTCCAAAAACTTGACTCGCTCCTACCGTCACTCTAGAAAATGGTCAAGTGTAACCACCTCCTAAAGCGTAGTATAGCGGGTTTGGGTTTTAATGTCAACCCGGGTCCTAAGTGTGATGACTACTCCGTGAGTTCTTATTATTTAGCAGTGAAACTTTAGTGAAGGTCCAAACAATCAAACAAGCAAAGCAGTTAAATTTTTTTTTTCAAGTCGAGAGAGGTCACCCGGATATGGTTCCCCCTAGACTGCAGTCAAGCCAGATTGTAATTTACCAAGTTCAAGTTCAATGATAGTTATACTGCGGGAGGTTCTTAAACAGTCTGCAGTCTCGACTAAAGGTTTTCAGACCCTCTCAATCTAAATCCCCAGCGGGCGACTAACCTCCACCGGAGTGTACATATTGAGGCCCCAACGAACCAAACTTCCACTACCGAAGTAAATTCGGTACAGAATAGTGAATTGACTCCTCGACTAAAGTCGCCAATTCACTACTTTCAATCAAGGGTGCTCTATCAACCTAGGCAGATATTCTCTTTCTAGGTTAAAGCAGAAACAACGCGAATTTGATCAGGATTCATGCCATTCAACAAATCAAACCTCAATTGAACATAATCATACCACTGAATCTGTACTTGGGTTCATACAATCAGACCTAACATACAAATCTAGGGTTCTTCATACCCAGGTGAATAAGAAAGCTACTCCATAGAGAGAGATGAGAAATCTAGCTCAGATGCGGAAACCATAGTGTGAAGGATGAGAATCTGCTTCTGGCACTCAATCAGCTCTTCTCCAAGCTCAAGCCGGGCTCCAATGGTGATGGAGATCGATCAAGGACACTTACAGAATGAGGTTTCTCACTTTCTCTCTCTAGGTATCGCTTTTTCTCTCTAAAACTCGGCCCCCTTCACTTTTGCCCTTCTTTTCCCTTAAGAAGCTTTCAGCCGCGATCCCCGGTCTGAATACCCTGTCGGGTATTTTGGGTGGAGACCGGGTATCTTCAAAACGCACCATCGGGGAACAAGGGTTAATCCTCGGTCAATTCCAAGAATACCCGACCGGGGATTTCTGATTACTGCCCGGGCCCCCTTATGCTTCTCAAACGCCCAAAACCTGTTTTCCCCGGTCTGCTCCAAATAATAACCAGCCGGGTATTTCTGCTCATGGCTAGTGGTCATGAATGCCTGCAAAATATTCTTCAGCTCCGTCATCTGATTATCTGCAGCTGCAGCTGCTGGAGGCTGGGCATACTGACGCTGGGGCTGCTGGAATGGTTGCCCTAACGAACCAAACTTCCACTACCGAAGTAAATTCGGTACAAAATAGTGAATTGACTCCTCGACTAAAGTCGCCAATTCACTACCTTCAATCAAGGGTGCTCTATCAACCTAGGCAGATATTCTCTTTCTAGGTTAAAGCAGAAACAACGCGAATTTGATCAGGATTCATGCCATTCAACAAATCAAACCTCAATTGAACATAATCATACCACTGAATCTGTACTTGGGTTCATACAATTAGACCTAACATACGAATCTAGGGTTCTTCATACCCAGGTGAATAAGAAAGCTACTCCATAGAGAGAGATGAGAAATCTAGCTCAGATGCGGAAACCATACTGTGAAGGATGAGAATCTGCTTCTGGCACTCAATCAGCTCTTCTCCAAGCTCAAGTCGGGCTTCTCAAACGCCCAAAACCTGTTTTTCCCGGTCTGCTCCAAATAATACCCAGCCGGGTATTTCTGCCATGGCCGGGTATTTTGCTCCTCCGGCACCCTTCAACTTAAACGTGCTCCTTTCGACCCGAAACTCGTTTCTTCACCTCGATGCCAATGCTAAGTCCTGAAATATGACATAAACGCACAACCTAGCGTGAAATCGGTTTACAACACGAGGATCAACATCTCAAACGACTCAAGAATAGGGGTAAAAACATGTGCAATCAATAGTCTATCAAATTCCCCCACACTTAACCGTTTGCTTGTCCCCAAGCAAACCTAACTCAAACCAATGCAACTCTCCAGACCTCTACAGCAACAAACAACCCCGACCTGGTATCGCGACAGGCAGCAGTTTTAAAGGAAAAGAGGGCTAAAAATCAGAAGTTCCGAGTTTTAGAGAGACAGAGCGATTCCTAGAGAGAGAAAGCGACGAACCAGAGTTCCCAAGTGCCATAGCTTGATCTTCATCACCATTGGAGCCCGACTTGAGCTTGGAGAAGTGCCTATTGACAACCAGGAGCAGAAACTCATCCTTCACAGTATGATTTCCGTGTCTGAATCTGCTTTTGCTTCTCTATCCATGGAGTAGTTTCCCCATTCATCTGGGTATGGGGAACCCTAGATTTGTATGTTAGGTCTGATTGTATGAACCCAAGTACAGAGTTTATGAGTTGATTATATTCGATTGAGGCTTGAATGATTGAATGACTTGAATCCTGATCAAATTCCTGTTGTTTCTACTTTAACCTAGAATGAGAATAACTGCCTATGTTGATAGAGCATCCTTAATTGAAGATAGTGAATTGGCGACTTTAGTCGAGGAGCCAATTCGATATTCTGTACCGAATTCAATTCGGTAGTGGAGGTTTGGTTCATTAGGGCCTCAATCTGTTTACTCCGGTGGAGGTTAGTCGCCTGCTGGAGACTCAGATTGAGAGGGTCTGGGGACCTTTAGTCGAGACTTCAGACTGTTTAAGAACCTTCCGCAGTATAACTTTCATGAAAACTGAACTTGTAAATTGCAATCCGGCTTAACTGCAGTCTAGGGGGAACCATATCCGGGTGACCTCTCTCGACTTGAAAACAACCGTTTAACTTGCTTTGTTTGTTTGTTAATTTGGACTTGCACTAAAGTTTCACTGCTAGATAACAAGAATTCATCGAGTAGTCATCAAATCTAGGACCCGGGTTGACATTAAAACCCAAACCCGCTATACTACGCTTTAGGAAGTGGTTACATGATGACTCGATATTTGCACATGTTTTTCCCATTTTTTTCTTGATCGTTTAAGCTTGCATTATCGCTTCTTTGGCCTATTTTACGCTAGGTTGTGTTCCTTTGTTACATTTCAGGTCCTAGCACATAAAGTGAAGCATAGGCGCAAGTTTCAAGTCAATCAGAGATCAATTGGCGATTCGGGAGAAGAAACTCTGGCATGAACTGAAGAAGAATGGATTTTTACCTCACTTTGTGGACAAAGAATCGTGCAAGTCTGTCATGAAAAGAAAGAGGACGAGACTACGAGCGTCTGGGATCAAACGGCGACTGATTCGGAGTCCGGACGAGGGAGAAACGAAGCATTGAATATAGGGGAACAGGTTCGGCAGTGAAAACACGGGCAGGAGGCCTTCAGAACACGGCCGTGTTCTGTGGCCGTGCTTTTACTGCCGAGAGCTGATTTGAGTTTGGCCAACTCGAGCTGAAAACACGGGCTGAAAGCACGGTCGTGTTCCACTAAAGCACGGCCGTGTTTTCCCCAACTGCTGGCAGTGTAATTAACCCTAGCCAAAGCACGGGCGGGCTGAGGCAAAGCACGGCCGTGCCCTCGACCGTGCTTTGGCCAATGATGCCCTTTTAAGCAGATTTTCAGCCAAAGAGAAGGGGATTCGAGTTTTAGAGAGACAGAGCGATTCCTAGAGAGAGAAAGCGACGAACAAGAGTCTCCAAGTGCCCTAGCTTGATCTTCAACACCATTGGAGCTTGGCTTGAGCTTGGAGAAGTGTCGATTCAACGTCCAGGAGAAGAAATCCATCTTCACAGTATGATTTCCGCGTCTGATTCTGCTTTTGCTTCTTTCTCCATGGAGTAGTTCTCCCATTCATCTGGGTATGGGAAACCCTAGATCTGTATGTTAGGTTTGATTGTATGAACCCGAGTATTGATTCTATGATTTTGATTATATTCGATTGAGGTTTTGAATGATTGAATGGCATGAATCCTGATCAAATTCCTGTTGTTTCTGCTTTAACCTAGAATGATAATATCTGCCTAGGTTGATAGAGTATCCTTAATCGAAGGTAGTGAATTGGTGACTTTAGTCGAGGAGCCAATTCACTATTCTGTACCGGATTCAATTCGGTAGTGGAGGTTTTGTTCATAGGGCCTCAATCTGTTTACTCCGGTGGAGGTTAGTCGCCCGCTAGAGACTCAGATTGAGAGGGTCTGAAGACCTTTAGTCGAGACTTCAGACTGTTTGAGAACCTTCCGCAGTATAACTATCATAGAAATTGAACTTGGTAATTACAATCCGGCTTAACTGCAGACTAGGGGGAACCATATCCGGGTGACCTCTCTTAACCTGAAAACAACCGTTTAGTTGCTTTGCTTGCTTGTTAGTTTAGACCTTCACTAAAGTTTCATTGCTAGATAATACGAATTCACTGAGTAGTTATCACATCTAGGACCCGGGTTGACATTAAAACCCAAACCCGCTATACTACGCTTTAGGAAGTGGTTACACTTGGCCAATTTCTAGAGTGACAGTAGGAGTGAGTCATTACACTTGGCCATTTTCTAGAGTGACAGTAGGAGTGAGTCAAGTTTTTGGCGCCGTTGCCGGGGACGGCTAGGTTGTTGAAGAAAAGTGATTTCTGTTACTTTAGCATTTTCATTTTCGCATTGATTGTTTGTTCTTTCCCACTTGTCCCTTCACAGGTTTGCATTGCTTGATTGTGTGCAGATAGTGCATGACCCGTAGCCAGTCGGGAGGTTTACTGCCGTTGGATCCAGAGATTAAACGCACGTGCCGCCAACTTAGGAGACAACAGCGAGTTAGACTGGCTACGGAAGAGCGCATAGACGGCCATTTGAGCAGCGAGTCCGAGGACGAGTACGAGATGGAAGGCAAACACAACACACCCCCGGTGAATCAGCTCTTGGGGAACGACCCCAGGCAGATGGGGTTCATCATCATCCACCGCCGCCGGGTCCCACCTTGGAGTACTACTACACTCCACGGATTGCTGACATCCGCCCGGTCATCCTCTATCTGCCCATTCCAGCGAAGAACTTCGAGATCAAGCCATGCTGGATCCAACTCATTACATCCTTTATCCAGTTCCATGGCTTGAAGGATGAGGAGGCAAGGGTGCATCTTTCCCGTTTTCTGCAGCTGACGAACGGGTTCAAGCTAAACGGTGTCCCGGATGACGTAATCCGCCTTCACCTCTTCCCCCATTCTCTGGCGGGGAATTCTAAGAGGTGGTTGGAGACCCAGCCCCCATTGTCCATCACTTCTTGGGACGATCTGGCAGACAAGTTCGTGCACAGGTACTATCCAGCATCGAAGACCACAGAGATTCAGCGGGAGATCACTCACTTCCGCCAAGAGCCAGACGAGTCACTTCGTGATGCATGGGAGCGGTACATGGGATATTTCTGGCAGTGTCCCCATCATGGCTTCAGTGATGCATTCACTGTGGGGAACTTCTACAGTGCTCTTTCCCCGGACAGCCAGAGGGTGATTGAGTCTCTATGCCCAGGAGGGAATATTCTCACTAAGACTCCACCCGAGCTGAACCAGATGATCAGTACCTTGGCTGCCCGAGATCATTCCTGGGGGCAGAGCAGCAGAGGCCGAAATTCCCGGGACCGTGGTGTGCACGCTATGGAGGCCAGGTCCGGGTTAGAGCAGCAGGTGGCTGAGTTGGTGCAGACATTGAAGCATCCCAACAATCTTATTCCGGGCCGAGGTACAGCTATGCCTCCAGTAGCCCAGTGTCAGTGGTGTGAGAGCCCGAATCATCTGGTGGAGGACTCTCAGGCTATGAGGGAGTCCTCTACTCCCCAAGAGCAGGTTGACTTCATCGCCAATGCTCAGCGCCTTGACCCATACAGTAATAAATACAATGAGGGGTGGCGCCAGCATCCCAACTTTGCCTGGAGCAGCAACGCCACCAAACCACCTGGTTTCCCAGCACCAGCGGGTGATTTTCAGCAGAGACAGCCCTTCCAGGCTAGGCAGGGGCCACCACCACAGCAGCACCCCTACCAGCCTAGGCAGGGGAAACCATTCCAGCAGCCCCAGCGTCAGTATGCCCAGCCCCAGCAGCTGCAACTCCAGATAATCAGATGACGGATCTGAAGAATATTTTGCAGGCATTCATGACCACCAGCCAGGTGAATTTCACGAGGATGGATCAGAACATAGCCTCATTGGAGGCAGGCCAGAGAAACCAAGGTGCCATTCTGCAAGTTCTACAAAATCAGATTGGGAGCTTATCTCGCCAAAACACTACCAGGGCACCCGGGACTCTGCCTGCCACCACTATTCTGAACCCTCGTGAACCTCACCAGCAGCTGGATGCCATCACCACCAGGAGTGGCAAGACCATATCTGCTGCTCCTGCCCAGCCCGGGCGAGACGAGCCACTACCTGCTTCAACACCTCCAGCTGATAATGCAGAAGTGGGGGAAGGCAGAGAAGCACCTGCTCCCAAGCCGCAGCATGTGGTTAAGGAGCATACACCCCAGCTGCCCTTCCCCACTCGCCTTCATAAAGACAAGCTGGAGACAGAGTTTGCCAAGTTCATGGCAATGTTGAAGCAGGTCAACATCAGCATGCCGTTCGTGGAGGCACTGTCAAAGATGCCCAAGTATGCCAAGTTCATGAAAGACCTCCTCACAAACAAGAAGAAACTTGGGGATCTTTCGACAGTGATGCTAAGCGAGGATTGTTCTGCTATCCTGCAGAACAAGCTGCCTGGGAAGCGCAAAGACCCAGGGAGTTTCACTATCCCTCTTGTTATTGGCAGCATGCATGTAGGAAATTCCTTGGCGGACCTAGGCGCTAGCATAAATGTCAAGCCTTACAAATTGTTTAAGAAGCTAGACCTAGGTGAACCTAGAGCTACTAGGATGAGCATTCAGTTAGCCGATCGTTCCATCGTGCATCCTAGGGGTATCATTGAAGATCTGCTTGTTAATGTTGGTGCATTCACATATCCTGTTGACTTTGTTATTTTGGATATAAATGAGGATGTGGATGTGCCTTTGATTTTGGGTAGACCGTTTCTCGCCACCGCCAAGGCGCTTATTGATGTGCATAGTGGTAAATTGATCATGCGTGCTGGTGATGAACAGGCTACTTTTTCTGTGTCTGAGAATGGGAAACACTCTCATTTGCATGATGACATAGATTACTGTGATGTGCTTACTGATTTTGAGACCGCACTCGCTATCACGAGTGCGAGTGCTGACGATGCTCTTGAGCGTTGTATTTTGCTAGGTGAGCAGGCATCGTAGGAGCCGCAGCTGGCAGAGCAGTTGGCCGCGCTGGAGAGGGGCCCATTCTTGGAGGGCGACAGGCTGTTCAAACCGATCTCATCCTCTGCCCGCATCCTCACTTCCTTGGAGGAACCACCAGAGCTGGAGCTTAAGCCCCTCCCTCCTCATTTGGAGTATGCATTTCTCCGGGAGGGGAATAAGCTTCCAGTGATCATCAGCTCGACCCTCACACCCAAACAGAAGGCCAGGCTGGTGACCTTGCTGAAGCAGTACGAGCGAGCCCTGGCGTGGAAGATCACAGACATCCGGGGGATCAACCCCTCCTTTTGCTCCCACCGGATACTGCTAGAGGATGAGATGCGGCCAGTGAGACAGCCGCAGGGAAGATTGACACCGAACCTGAAGGCGATGGTTCGGGCAGAGATCGTGAAGCTGATGGACGCGGGGATCATCTTCGCCATTTCCGACAGCGAGTGGGTCAGTCCCACCCAGGAGGTACCCAAAAAGGGTGGGATGACCGTGGTGCCTAACGAGAAGAATGAGCTCATCCCGATGCGCATGGTGACTGGGTACCGGGTTTGCATTGATTATCGGCGTCTCAACGACGCCACTCGAAAGGACCACTTCCCGCTGCCGTTCATTGACCATATGCTGGAGAGATTGGCGGGGCACGAGTTCTACTGTTTCTTGGATGGGATGTCTGGGTACTTCCAGATCCCTATTGCACCGGAGGACCAGGCGAAGACCACTTTCACCTGCCCCTTCGGCACATTTGCCTACCGGAGGATTCCATTCAGGCTATGCAATGCCCCGGCCACTTTTCAGCGATGCATGCTCGCCATCTTTGACCGTCTGGTCGGCGAGATTATGGAGGTGTTTATGGACGATTTCTCGGTTTATGGATACTCATTCTCTCACTGTCTCCATAACCTGGAACTTTTCCTTAAACGGTGTGAAGAAATGAACCTGGCACTGAGTTGGGAGAAGTATCACTTCATGGTTCGAGAAGGCATAGTTCTTGGGCATAAGATCTCCAAGATGGGGATTGAGGTGGACAGAGCAAAGATCGAAACTATCAGCAAGCTGCCTCCCCCTACATCTGTTAAGGGGATCCGGAGTTTTATAGGCCATGCTGGGTTCTACAGGCGGTTCATCAAGGATTTCTCGAAGATCGCCCTACCCCTGACTAAGCTTCTAGAGAAGGATGCCCCTTCTAGTTCACTGATCCATGCACAGCGGCGTTCACAACCTTGAAGGAGAAGCTCACCCAAGCTCCTATCATGGTTGTTCCTGACTGGTCCCTACCATTTGAGCTGATGTGCGAAGCCAGTGACTTTGATGTTGGAGCTGTCTTGGGGCAGAGGCGAGATCAACACTTCCGACCTATTTACTACGCCTCGAAGACCCTCAATGATGCCCAGGAGAACTACACCACCACGGAGAAGGAGCTGCTCGCAGTGGTGTTTGCCTTCGATAAATTTCGTCCTTATCTGGTCTTGTCCCATGTGATCGTGTACACAGATCACTCCGTGATTCGATACCTGATGAGCAAGGCGGATTCCAACCCTAGGCTCATACGATGGATCTTATTAATGCAGGAGTTTGATATTGATATTCGGGACAAGAAGGGAGCGGAAAATGTTGCAGCTGATCACCTCTCCCGGTTGGACGCACCTCCTGCGGACAACCTCGTGGAGGAGATCAACGACTCCTTCCCAGATGAGATACTGATGATGATGTGCCTAGTGGAGAGTGTCACCCCCTGGTACTCGGATTTTGCGAACTATTTGGTGGGCCAGCAGCTGCCCAAGGGGATGACAACTCACACCAAGTGGAAGTTTTTCTCCGATCTGAAGCATTACTTCTAGGATGACCCTCATCTCTTCAGGATCGGAGCCGACGGGATCATCCGTCGCTGTGTTATGGAGAGTGAGATGGAGGGAATTCTATCTCACTATCATGAGGGACCTACTGGCGGTCACCACGGAGGAAACCGCACGGCAAGGAAGGTGCTCCAATCGGGCTTCTACTGGCCCACGCTCTTCAAGGACGCAGACGCCTTCGCACGCCGATGCGACCGATGCCAGAGGTCAGGTAACATCTCTGCCGGTGATGAGATACCCCAGAATGTGTTCATAACCTGTGAAATCTTTGATGTCTGGGGTATCGACTTCATGGGCCCCTTCCCTCCATCTTTTGGCAATACCTATATTCTGGTTGTTGTTGACTACGTCTCTAGGTGGGCCGAGGCGCAAGCTTTGCCCAATAATGATGCTAGACGTGTTTGTGGTTTTCTGAAACAGCTATTCTCCCGGTTCGGGACACCTAGAGCCATCATAAGAGATCGCGGCACCCATTTTCAGGGCCAGTTTTATAAGTTACTGTCGTGCTATGGTGTAACTCACAAGGTGTCTGTGGCCTACCACCCTCAGACCAATGGCCAGGCCGAGCTGACGAACCGGGAGCTCAAGCGGATCCTGGAGAAGACGGTGGATCAGACCCGCAAGGATTGGTCCAACAAGCTCGATGATGCTCTCTAGGCGTATCGCACTGCCAACAAGACACCCATTGGTACTTCACCATACCGGCTTGTCTATGGAAAGGCATGCCATCTGCCCGTGGAGCTAGAGCACAAGGCTTTCTGGGCTCTTAAGCTGCTAAACCTGGATGTTAGTGTTGCAGGTGTTGAGCGCAAAATGCAGATGTTGGAGCTGGAAGAGTGGCGCTACCACGCATATGAGAACACCAAGCTGTACAAGGAGCGCACTAAGCGCTTGCACGATGCACGGTTGCGGGGTCCGAAAGAGTTCCAGGTTGGTGATCGAGTTCTCCTTTATAACTCTCGCCTGAAACTCTTTCCCGGAAAACTCCGTTCCCGGTGGTCTGGACCGTTCACGGTCACCCAGGTGTTCCCGTATGGCACAATTGAAATTTTCAACCCGCAAACTGAACCGTTTAAAGTGAATGGCCATCGTCTCAAGCTCTACCTGGGAGACGAGGTCGAACGTGCGGAGTTGGTAGTGGAGCTCGTGGACGCTTGGTTCCGCAATTGGCGTCGAGCTAAAAGACGGTAAAGAAGCGCTTGTGGGGAGGCAACCCCACCACGGTTTGCATTTCTTTTTCCCCTTTTTTTCCTGAGTTTTTATGTCGTATTGAGTCAGTTGCATGTCTGTGGTGAAGTTCGGTCATCTGTTGTGCCTCGATTTGGTGTTGTCGTGCAGGAGAGGTTGAAAATTTTGGAGAATGAGCATTTTGGGCGGAAGGGTAAAATACCCGGTCGTGAGCCAAAATACCCGACCGGGTATTTTTGGCTCGTGACCCGGCCCCCTTCTGCCTTCCGGGGCGCCCGAAGGTCAAATCCCCGACCTCGAGCCAAAATTACTGCCCGTGGACTCAAAATACCCGACCGGGTATTTTTGCTATTTATAGCAAACCCTCGGTCATTTTCTCTCTCTACCCTCATTTTTCAAAATTTTCTCCCCTCTCTTCCTCTCAAATCCTCTCCCCTCTCTCTTCTTGAGCGCCGGTCGCCGCCGGCCACTTTCTAGCCAGTTTCCGGCGAGCCTCCCCGGGCCATTTTGGCCTCCTTCTCGCGTCCCTCACCCATTTCTAGAGATCTAGCTACAGTTCTACTTGCGTTTCCAGGTATGTTTCTTGTTAATTACTCTTTTCCTGGAAAATCGAACTGTAGATTGTAGGACCGAGAACTGTGTTAATTACTCTTGTTATTTATATGGTGTGTGTGCTGTTCGTGTGCTTGCTGTGGTTGGTTTTGTGGTTCTTGCCCTGATTCCGGTTGAGTTGCTTGTGATTCAACCGACTGTGCTTTAAACGATTAGCCTAGGTGGTCCTTAAGTGTGGGGGAAGTGATGAACCCATGTTGTTGGTCCTGACAAGTTTTTCTTGGCTCCACCGTTGGTTTGTTGATTTTGCAGGAGAATGTTCCTCGACCATCCGTTTGTGCAGGGTCTGCGCCTGCACCCAGATTACGCGGACCAGTTCCGCGCAGTGACTCGGGGGAAATTGGAGCGCCACCACAATCTGGAGTGGGCAATGATTGGCGGACGCTGCTGGCTATCGATGAGCCCACCTACACTGAGCTGGTGTGGGAGTTCTACACCACGTTCAAGTACGACAGCAAAGCGGCCCGAGACTCCTATGCAGTGACATTCAGGCTGGGTGGCTACCCCCGGGAGCTGACCATTGACGGGTTGGCCTACGCCATGGGGATCGAGTACCACCCTTTCGATCGCCATGAGGTCGAGATCCCCAACCCGACCGACTGGAACCAGGATGGGTTCTACCGCCGGATAGCCAGGCGCGAGTATGGGTATGACTACTTCGATGCTGGCCAGACATACGTCCGCACCCTCAAGCCGCAGTGGCACATTCTGAACCTGCTCATCACCCGCTCCATCGTCCCCAACGTCACCGGCTCGCACAAGATTCCGAAGCGGGTTCTCTATGCCATGTACTCGATGGGGTACCCGAGCACATGCTCCACTTGGGTTTTTTCGTGGCCACCACCTTCTTCTGGTGCCACGGGAAGCCCAACCACCTCTACTGTGGTCCCCTGATCACCCTTTTGGCGCGCCATTTCGACATTAGCTTCCAGGGACTCCAGGATTCTTCTGCACGGGGCGGCTCCACCCCCCTCAGCCGGGAAGTGCTCCACAACGCAATCCTCCTGGCCTCTGATGGCACCCGCACCTGGGTAGACGGGCTTTCCATGCCTCCTGAGGAAGATGTGGATCTCGATGAAGATGAGGAGGACGCTGACTACTCCGGACAGGAAGAGGATGATGATGATGATGATGATGATGATGATGATGATGATGGCGGGGCCATGGATGCCGATGAGCCGGAGCCCCCGTTATCTCCACCAGGGGACCTTCGGCCACGACGGAGATCAGAGAGAGGCGCGTCTTCCTCTGGTCCTTCTGGTCCGTCGATGGATTCTGGCCCGTCGATGGACTTCTTCACGGAGAAGTTCCACTAGATGGGGCTCCAGTTCCAGCAGCTCGGTCTTCAGAACCAGCAGCTCATTGACCATCAGGTCCAGTTCTATCAGCAGTATTCGGCCCACCAGGCCGAGTACCAGTCCAGGCCGGCGGTTGTTGACGAGCGCCTTGGCCGCTTAGAGATCCATATGGGAGTCACTAGTGCTCTCATCGGGCGGGAGAGAGATTGGGGCCGCCGATTGATGGAGTACTCGGAGCACCTGCTCCAGGCTTGTCACCCCCCAGAGGAGCACCACTGGACCACCCGGTGGGATCATTCGCCGCCACCACCACCGGAGGATGGAGACGACGACCTTATGAACTAGATCGACTTTACCGGTCTCGGAGGGCCCTAGTGGCATGTTTTGAGTGTTTTTGTCAGCATGCAAACTGTCTTGTGTCGGTTTCGTTTCTTTCTTTTTATTTTGGATGCTGTACTATTGGGCTGACCATTGGACCTAACGTATTGTGTTTGAGCTCTTTGGTTTCCTTTAGCTGTGCTTATGCCTGACTGATCCTCTCTCCAGTCCGCTTCATGCCGACTGGTCCATTTCCAGTCTCCTGCAGTCCGTGCACACCGGTAACATCGTTCCCCTTTCCTTCCCTCTTCTCCATTGAGGGCAATGTCGATCTTAAGTGTGGGGGGATGTTTATCTTTTGACTGCATTAGATCTGTTTGTGTGCTTGGAGCCTAGTTCACTGTCCAAAATTTTAAATTTGAGGGCTCCAAGTACGTGTTCCTTTCAATTGCCTGCTCAGTATGCTTTGAATTGACAGTCTCTTTAGTAATGTGCAACCTAGGGAGGTAGTGTAGCACTATGGAGGATGTTGATGCATTTAAGAAGTCTCATTTCTTCTTCATATTGTGTTGGTTGATTGAGTGAATTAGTGATCCTAGGACCCTTGAATGGTGTGGTGTTGTGGACTCTCTACCTGTCATGGACTCTTGTATCATGTTTTGGAAATAACAGGTGCTCGAAAATGTGCTTTAAAATAACGTCTCCCGTGCGAATAGGGCGAAAGTGTGTAAGGTGAGACGGGAATCCGTTCCCAATTTCCACCTACTACCTCCAGCCCCCTTACATGTCTTTCCCCCGCACGAGGCTCGAGACATCCGCTCCTGGCATGGCCGATATGAGCCGGGCTCCCGCAAAACCTCTGTTAGGTGGGAGCCCCAATTTTCTGAAAAACACGTTGGAACCTTTGAAAAAAAAAACAGAAAAACAAGCAAAAGAAAGAAAGAAAAGGTGTTCCAACCATCTTCAAGAGGAAAATAGAGCACCTTGAAAAATGTGAGTCCATGATCTTTTGTTTTTGAGAGTGTTTTCATCCACGATTCATTTGTCCTCTGTTCACTATTTGCCATGATGCCGACTCGAGACTAGCGTTCTCGCTGAAGAAGCTATGAGATGACTTGTGCGTCGATTGACCTCGTAAGCTGCTAAATGATCTAGAAAATCCTCTACCTATGATCGGGGTTGTTGGTTGCTAGAGAGGCCTGGAGAGTTGCATTGGTTTGAGTTAGGTTTGCTTGGGGACAAGCAAACGGTTAAGTGTGGGGGAGTTTGATAGACCGATAATTGCACATGTTTTTACCCCTATTCTTGAGCCGTTTGAGATGTTGATTCTCGTGTTTTAAGCCGATTTCACGCGAGGTTGTACGTTTATGTCATATTTCAGGACATGGCGTTGGAATCGAGGCATAGGAACGAGATTCGGGTCGAAAGGAGCAAGTGAGGCTTGAAGTGTGCTGGAGAGCAAAAATACCCAGCCATGAGCAGAAATACCCGACCGGGTATTATCTGGCCATGGTCGGGGATTTTTGGCTTTGGGCGTCCGTGAGAAACAGAAGGGGGCCCAGGCAGGAGGCAAAAATCCCCGGTCGGGGATTATTGGAAGAGACCGGGGATTTCCCCTGAGGCAAAAACGGTGCGTTTCATTATACCTGGTCGCTACCCAAAATACCTGACCGGGTATTTCGACAGGTTATCGCGACAGGCAGCAGTTTTAAAGGAAAAAGAGGGCTAAAAATCAGAAGTTCCGAGTTTTAGAGAGACAGAGCGATTCCTAGAGAGAGAAAGCGACGAACAAGAGTTCCCAAGTGCCATAGCTTGATCTTCATCACCATTGGAGCCCGGCTTGAGCTTGGAGAAGTTCCTATTGACAACCAGGAGCAGAAAATCATCCTTCACAGTATGATTTCCGCGTCTGAATCTGCTTTTGCTTCTCTCTCCGTGGAGTAGTTTCCCCATTCATCTGGGTATGTTAGGTCTGATTGTATGAACCCAAGTACAGAGTTTATGAGTTGATTATATTCGATTGAGGCTTGAATGATTGAATGACTTGAATCTTGATCAAATTCCTGTTGTTTCTGCTTTAACCTAGAATGAGAATATCTGTCTAGGTTGATAGAGCATCCTTAATTGAAGATAGTGAATTGGCGACTTTAGTCGAGGAGCCAATTCGCTATTCTGTACCGAATTCAATTCGGTAGTGGAGGTTTGGTTCGTTAGGGCCTCAATCTGTTTACTCCGGTGGAGGTTAGTCGCCCGCTAGAGACTCAGATTGAGAGGGTCTGGGGACCTTTAGTCGAGAATTCAGACTGCTTAAGAACCTACCGCAGTATAACTTTCATGAAAACTGAACTTGGTAAATTGCAATCCGGCTTAACTGCAGTCTAGGGGGAACCATATTCGGGTGACCTCTCTCGACTTGAAAACAACCGTTTAACTTGCTTTTTTTGTTTGTTAATTTGGACTTGCACTAAAGTTTCACTGCTAGATAACAAGAATTCACCGAGTAGTCATCAAATCTAGGACCCGGGTTGACATTAAAACCCAAACCCGCTATACTACGCTTTAGGAAGTGGTTACACTTGGCCATTTTCTAGAGTGACAGTAGGAGTGAGTCAACATGGAGGACCAACTGCTTTTCATTTCCCACATGAGCACCCTGTTCGATACACGAGTCCATAACACAATCCAAACAGAGTCACCATTACCACATGAATTCAACGGTCTTAGCTCCACTAATTTACAAAATCAACTGACACAGCAGAGAGCTAGATAGGAAAAATCTTATACTTCAACATCCTCCATAGTGCTACACTACCTCCCTAGGTTGCATATTACTATAGAGACTGTCAAGTCAAAGCATACTGAGCAGGCAATTTTCAAGGAAACACGTAGTTGGAGCCCTCAAATTTAAAAATTTGGACAGTGGACTAGGCTCCAAGCACACAAACAGATCTAATGCAGTCAAAAGAGAAACATCCCCCCCCCCACACACTTAAGATCGACATTGCCCTCAATGGAGAAGAGGGAAGGATAAGGGGAACGATGTTACCGGTGTGCACGGACTGCATGAGACTGGAAGGGGACCAGTCTGAGTGAAGCGGACTAGAGAGGTGACCAGTCAAGACAAAACACAGCTAAAGGAAACATAAGAACTCAAACACAATACGTTTGGTCCAATGGTCAGCCCAATAGTACATCATCCAAAATAAAAAGAAAGAAAATAAACCAACACACAAGACAGTTTGCACTATGACAGAAAACAACACAAGATGGGCCACTAGGACAGCCTCATAGAGCCCGGTGAAGTCGATCTGATCCGTGAGGTCGTCGACCCCCTCTGGCGGTGGTGGTGGGGGTGGTGAGTGGTCCTACCGGGTGGTCTAGTGGTGCTCCTCTGGCGGATGACAAGACTGGAGTAGGTGCTCCTGGTACTCCATCAACCGGCGGCCACGATCCCGCTCCCGCTTGATGAGAGCACCCGTGACTCCCATCTGGGCCTCCATTCGGTCAAGGCCCTCGTCTACAACCGTCAGCCTGGACTGATACTCGGCCTGGTGGGCCGAATACTGCTGGTAGAACTGGACCTGATGGTCCATGAGCTGCTGATTCTGAAGTCCGAGCTGCTGGAACTGGAGCCCCATCTGCTGGAACTGCTCTGTGAAGAAGTCCATCGACAGGCCAAAAGCCATCGACGGACTAGAAGGACCGGAGGAGAACTCGCCTCTCTCGAATCTCCATCGTGGCTGAAGGTCCCCTGGCGGGGAGAGTGGGGGCTCCGGCTCATCGGCATCCATGGCCCCGCCATCATCATCATCATCATCCTCTTCTCCTCCGGAATAGTCATTGTCCTCCTCGTCCTCATCGAGATCCGCATCCGCCTCAGGGGGCAAGGAGAGCCCATCCACCCAGGAGAGGGTGCCATCAATGGCCAGGAGGAGTGCATTGTGAAGCACGTCCCGGCTGAGGGTGGTGGAGCCGCCCCGTGCAGAAGAATCTGTGAGTCCCTCGAAGTCGATGTCGAAATGGCGCGCTAGCCGGGTGATCAGGGGACCACAAAAGAGATGGTTGGGTTTCCCGTGGCACCGAGAGAAAGTGGTAGCCACGAAAGAACCCAATTGCAGCATATGCTCAAGGTACCCCATCGAGTACATGGCGTACAGCACCCGCTTCCGGATCTTGTGAGAACCGGTGGCATAGGGAATGATGGAGCGGGTGATCAGCAGATTAAGGATGTGCAACTGCGGCTTGAGGGTGTTGACGGATGTCTGGCCGGCGTCGAAGTAGTTGTACCCATAGGCGCGTCTGGCTATCCGGCGGTAGAACCCATCCTGGTTCCAGTCTGTCGGGTTTGGGACCTCGACCTCGTGACGCGAGACGGGGTGGTACTGGATCCCCATGGCATAGGCCAACCCGTCAATGGTCAGCTCCCGTGGGTGGCCACCCAGCCTGAAAGTGACTGCGTGGGAGTCCCGTGCCGCTTTGGGGCGGTAGTGGTAGGTGGTGTAGAACTCCCACACCAGCTTTGTGTAAGTGGGCTCCTCGATGGTCAGCAGTGTCCGCCAATCCCGGTGGCTGATGGCGGTGGAGAGATCCTTTATGCAATGAAGCTGCTCGAATACTCCCCACTCCAGATGCTGGTTGCGCTCCAGTCTTCCGCGGGTGACCTTGCGGAACTGGTCTGCGTAATCCGGTTGCAGGCACAGGTCCTGCACGAACGGATGGTCGAGTGACATGATCCTGCAAAATCAGCAAAACAAAGGTGGAACCAAGAAAATACTCGTCAGGACGAACAGTATGGGTTCATCACTTCCCCCACACTTAAGGACCACCTAAGCTAACAGTTTAAACATAAACGGTTGAATCACAAGCAACTCAACCGTAATCAAGGCAAGAATCAAACACAACCGACCAATTCAATCACACGGGCAACACACACACAATAGCCATAGTCATTCATACTCAAGGCATCCCTCACCCTATCCTAATTCAAGCATGCCAGGCAAACACAGTTCTCGGTCCTACAATCTACAGTTCGATTTTCCAGAAGAAGAACAGTTAACAAGAAACACACCTGGAAACTCAAGTAGAACTATAGACGCGACGCAAAGAAATGGGTGAGGGACGCGAAAATGAGCCAAAAATGACCCAGGAGGCTCGCCAGAAAGTAGTTGGAAACCGCCGTAAGTGGCCGGAAAATCGGCCGGCGGCGGCGGAGTGTGGCGGCCGGCGGTCGCCAAAGAGGAGAGAGGGGAGAGGATTTTGAGAGGAAGAGAGGGAAATTTGGAAAAAATGAGAGGAGAGAGAGAAAAACGAGCTGGAGTTTGCTTATATAGCAAAAATCCCAGGTCGGGCCTCAAAAATACCCGATCGGGTATTTTGAGGCCACGACCGAGGTTTTTGGAAACGGCGCGTTTCAAGTGCAAGGAAATCCCCGGCCTTGAGCCAAAAATACCCAGTCGGGTATTTTTGGGTCAAGGCTGGGGATTTCCCAGCCTTGGAACACGGCGTTTCCGAAACCCCCGACCTTGACCCAAAAATACCCGGTCGGGTATTTTTGGGTCAAGGTCGGGGATTTTCCCTTTGGGCACCCCGGAAGGCAGAAGGGGTCCCGATCATGGGCCAAAAATACCCGGTCGGGTATTTCTGATCACGACCGGGTATTTTCCCCTTCCGGCCAAAAAACTCATTCTCCCAATTTTTCGACTTCCCCTGTACGAAAACACCAAATCGAGGCATAACAGACGACCAAACTTCAACACAGTCATGCAACTGACTCAACACGACACAAAAACACGGAAAAAGGGAAAAAGAAATGCAAACCGTGGTGGGGTTGCCTCCCCACAAGCGCTTCTTTACCTTCTTTTAGCTGGACTCCCATGGCGGAACTAAGGGTCCGCGAGTTCCACTACCAACTCCGCACGTTCGACCTCGTCCCCCTAGTAGAGGTTGAGACGATGGACGTTTACTTTAAACGGTTCAGTATGCGGGTTGGCAATTTCAATCGTGCCATACGGGAACACCTGTGTGACCGTGAACGGTCCAGACCACCGGGAACGAAGTTTTCCGGGAAAGAGCTTCAGGCGAGAGTTATAAAGGAGAACTCGATCACCAACCTGGAAATCTTTCGGACCCCGCAACCGTGCATCATGTAGGCGCTTAGTGCATTCCTTGTACAGCTTGGTGTTCTCATAGGTGTGGTAACACTATTCCTCCAGCTCCAGCATCTGCATTTTGTGCTCAACACCTGCAACACTAACATCCAAGTTGAGCAGCTTAAGGGCCCAAAAGGCCTTGTGCTCTAGCTCCACGGGCAAATGACATGCCTTTCCATAGACAAGCCGGTACGGTGAAGTACCAATGGGTGTCTTGTAGGCAGTGCGGTATGCCGAGAGAGCATCATCGAGCTTGGTGGACCAATCCTTGAGGGACTGATCTACCGTCTTTTCCAGGATACGCTTGAGCTCCCAGTTCGTCAGCTTGGCTTGGCCACTTGTTTGAGGGTGATATGCCACGGACACCTTATGAGTCACACCATAGCCAGACAGTAACTTATCAAACTGGCCTTGGAAATGGGTGCCTCGATCGCTTATGATGGCTGTAGGTGTCCCGAACCGGGAGAATAGCTGCTTCAGAAAACCACAAACACGTCTAGCATCATTAGTGGGCAAAGCTTGCGCCTCACCCCACCTAGAGACGTAGTCAACAGCAACCAAAATATAGGTATTGCCAAAGGATGGATGGAAGGGGCCCATGAAGTCGATACCCCAGACATCAAAATCTCACAAGTTATAAACACATTCTGGGGCATCTCATCACGGGCAGAGATGTTACCTGACCTCTAGCATCGGTCGCACCTGCGTGCGAAGGCGTCTGCGTCCTTGAAGAGCGTGGGCCAGTAAAAGCCCGATTGTAGCACCTTCCTCGCTGTGCGGTTTCCCCCATGGTGACCGCTAGTAGGTTCGTCATGACAGTGAGATAGAATAACCTCCATCTCACTCTCCATAACACAGCGACGGATGATCCCGTCGGCTCCGATCCTGAAGAGATGAGGGTCATCCGAGAAGTAGTGCTTCAGGTCGGAGAAGAATTTCCTCTTGGTGTGAGTTGTCATCCCCTTGGGCAGCTGCTGGCCCACCAGATAGTTCGCAAAATCGGAGTACCAAGGGGTGACACTCTCCACCAGGCACATCATAATCAGTCTCTCATCTGGGAAGGAGTCGTTGATCTCCTCCTCGAGGTTGTCGGCAGGAGGTGCGTCCAACCGGGAGAGGTGATCGGCTGCAACATTCTCCGCTCCCTTCTTGTCCCGAATCTTGATGTCGAACTCATGCAATAGTAAGATCCATCGTATGAGCCTAGGCTCGGCATCGGCCTTGCTCATCAGGTATTGAATCGCGGAGTGATCTGTATACACGGTCACATGGGACAAGACCAGATAAGGAAAAAATTTGTCGAAGGCAAACACCACCGCGAGCAGCTCCTTCTCCGTGGTGGTATAGTTTTCCTAGGCATCATTTAGGGTCTTTGAGGCGTAGTAGATAGGCCGGAAGTGTTGATCTCGCCTCTGCCCCAAGACAGCTCCAACATCAGCTCAAATGGTAGGGACCAGTCAGGAACAACCATAATAGGAGCTTGGGTGAGCTTCTCCTTCAAGGTCGTGAATGCCGCTGTGCAAGCATCAGTGAACTGGAAGGGGTCATCCTTCTCAAGGAGCTTATTCAGGGGCAGGGCGATCTTCGAAAAATCCATGATGAAACGCCTGTAGAACCTTGCATGGCCTAAAAAACTCCGGATCCCCTTAACAGATGTAGGAGGAGGTAGCTTGCTGATAGTCTCAATCTTTGCTCTGTCCACCTCAATCCCCATCTTGGAGATCTTATGCCCAAGAACTATGCCTTCACGAACCATGAAGTGACACTTCTCCCAACTCAGTGTTAGGTTCGTTTCTTCACACCGTTTAAGGACAAGTTCCAGGTTATGGAGACAGTGAGAGAATGAGTCTCCATAAACCGAGAAATCATCCATAAACACCTCCATAATCTCGCCGACCAGGCGGTCAAAGATGGCGAGCATGCATCACTGAAAAGTGGCAGGGGCGTTGCATAGCCCGAATGGAATCCTCCGGTAGGCAATGGGGATCTAGAAGTACTCGGACATCCCATCCAGGAAACAGAGGAACTCGTGCCCCGCCAGCATCTGATCAATGAACGGCAGCGGAAAGTGGTCCTTCCGAGTGGGCTCGTTGAGACTCCTATAATCAATGTAGACATGGTACGCAGTCACCGTGCGCATTGGGATGAGCTCATTCTTCTCGTTAGGCACCACGGTCATCCCACCCTTTTTGGGTACCACTTGGGTGGGACTGACCCACTCGCCGTCGGAAATGGCGAAGATGATCCCCGCGTCCATCAGCTTCACGATCTCCGCCCGTCTTTACGCTTCTCGGGCAGCTTATTCTGCAGGATAGCAGAACACTCCTCGCTCAGCATCACTGTCAAAAGATCCCCAAGTTTCTTCTTGTTGGTGAGGAGGTCTTTCATGAACTTGGCGTACTTGGGCATCTTCGACAGTGCCTCTGCGAACGGCATGCTGATGTTGACCTGCTTCAACATTGCCATGAACTTGGCAAACTCAGTCTCTTGCTTGTCTTTACGTAGGCGAGTGGGGAAAGGAAGCTGGGGTACATGCTCCTTAACCACCGGTTGTGGCTTGGGAGCAGTTTCTTCTTTGTCCATCCCCACTTCTGCATTGTCAGTTGGAAGTGTTGAAGCAGGTAGTGGCTGGTCCTGCCTGGGCTGGGCAAGAGCAGCAGATGTGGTCTTGCCACTCCTGGTAGTGGTGGCATCGAACAGTTGGTGCTGGCTAGGCTCATGAGGGTTCGGAATGGTGGTGGCTGGCAGAGTCCCCGATGCCCTGGTAGTATTTTGGCGAGCTATGCCACCAATATGATTCTGTAGATCTTGCAAAATGGCACCTTGGTTCCTCTGGCCTGCCTCTAGTGAGCTATGTTCTGGTCCATCCTCGTGAAATTCACCTGGATGGTGGTCATGAATGCCTGCAAAATATTTTTCAGCTCCGTCATCTGATTATCTGGAGCTGCAGCTGCTGGAGACTAGGCATACTGACGCTAGGGCTGCTGGAATGGTTGCCCCTGCCTAGACTGGTAAGGCTGCTACTGTGGAACTGGCCCCCTGTCGAGCCTGGAAAGGCTGCCTCTGCTGAAAACCACCTGCTGGTGCTGGGAAACCAGGTGGTTTAGTGGTGTTGCTATTCCAAGCGAAGTTGCATGCTGGCGCCACCCCTCATTGTATGTATGACTGTATGGGTCAAGGCGCCGAGCATTGGCGATGAAGTCCAACTGCTCTTGGGGTGTAGAAGACTCCCGCATAGCTTGGCGGTCTTCCACCAGATGGTTCGAGCTCTCACACCACTGACATTGAGCTACTGGAGGTACGGCCTAACCTCTGCCCGGAATAAGACTGTTGGGCTACTTTAATGTCTGCACCAACTGGGCCACCTCCCGCTCTAGCCCGGACCTGGTCTTCATGGCGTGCACACCACGATCCCGGGAATTCCTGCCTCTAGTGCTCTGCCCCCAGGAATGATCTCTGGCAGCCAAGGTACTGATCATCTGGTTCAGTTCGGGTGGAGTCTTAGTGAGAATATCCCCTCCTGTGCATAGAGACTCAATCACCCTCTGGCTTTCTAGAGAGAGAGAGCACTGTAGAAGTTCCCCACAGTGAATGCATCGCTGAACCCATGATGGGGGCACTGCCAGAAAAACCCCGAGTACCGCTCCCATGCATCACGAAGTGACTCATTTGGCTCTTGGCGGAAGTGAGTGATCTCCTGCTGGATTTCTGTGGTCTGCGATACTGGATAGTACCTGTGCACGAACTTGTCGGCCAGATCGTCCCAAGAAGTGATGGACAATGGGGGTTGGGTCTCTTGCCACCTCTTCGCATGCCCCGCCAGAGAATGGGGGGAAGAGATGAAGGCGGATCGCATCATCAGGGACACCGTTCATCTTGAACCCGTTCGTCAGCTGCAGAAAACGGGAAAGATGCACCCTTGCCTCCTCATCCTTCAAGCCATGAAACTGGATAGAGGATGTAATGAGTTGAATCCAGCATGGCTTGATCTCGAAGTTGTTCGCTGGGATGGGTGGATAGAGGATGACAGGGCGGATATCAGCGACCCGTGGAGTGTAGTAATACTCCAGAGTGGAACCCGGCGGTGGTGGTGGTTGATACTGACCCCATCTACCTAGGGTATGGGGTTGTTCCCCAAGATCTGATTCACCGGGGGAACCTGGAGAAGTATCCCCTGGTGCGGGTTATGTTCGCCTTCCATCTCGTACTCGTCCTCAGAATCGCTGCTCAAATGGCCGTCTATGCGCTCCTCCGTAGCCAGTCTAGCTCGTTGTTGTCTCCTAAGTTGGCGACAGGTGTGTTCAAGCTCCGGATCCAACGACAGTAAACCTCCTGACTGTCTACGGGTCATACACTACCTGCACACTGTCAAGCAGCAAACCCGTGAAGGCACAAGTGTGACAAAGCAACCAATGCTAAAAAGAAAAGCTAAATTAACAGAAACCACATTTCTTCAACAACCTAGCCGTCCCCGGAAACGGCGCCAAAAACTTGACTCGCTCCTGCCGTCACTCTAGAAAATGGCCAAGTGTAACCACCTCTTAAAGCGTAGTATAGAGGGTTTGGGTTTTAATGTCAACCCGGGTCCTAAGTGTGATGACTACTCCGTGAGTTCTTATTATTTATCAGTGAAACTTTAGTGAAGGTCCAAACAATCAAACAAGCAAAGCAGTTAAAAAGTTGTTTTCAAGTCGAGAGAGGTCACCCGGATATGGCTCCCCCTAGACTGCAGTCAAGCCAGATTGTAATTTACCAAGTTCAAGTTCAGTGATAGTTATACTGCGGGAGGTTCTTAAACAGTCTGCAGTCTCGAGTAAAGGTCTCCAGACCCTCTCAATCTGAGTCCCCAGCGGGCGACTAACCTCCACTGGAGTAAACAGATTGAGGCCCTAACGAACCAAACCTCCACTACCGAAGTAAATTCGGTACAGAATAGTGAATTGACTCCTCGACTAAAATCGCCAATTCACTACCTTCAATCAAGGGTGCTCTATCAACCTAGGCAGATATTCTCTTTATAGGTTAAAGCAAAAACAACAGGAATTTGATCAGGATTCATGCCATTCAACAAATCAAACCTCAATTGAACATAATCATACCACTGAATCTGTACTTGGGTTCATACAATCAGACCTAACATACAAATCTAGGGTTCTTCATACCCAGGTGAATAAGAAAGTTACTCCATAGAGAGAGATGGGAAATCTAGCTCAGATGAGGAGAATCTGCTTCTGGCACTCAATCAGCTCTTCTCCAAGCTCAAGCCGGGCTCCAATGGTGATGGAGATCGATCAAGGACACTTGCAGAATCAGGTTCGTCACTTTCTCTCTCTAGGTATCGCTTTTTCTCTCTAAAACCCGGCCCCATTCACTTTTGCCCTTCTTTTCCCTTAAGAAGCTGTCTACCGCGATCCCCCGGTCTGAATGCCCGGTCGGGTATTTTGGGTGGAGACCGGGTATTTTCAAAACGCACCGTCGGGGAACAGGGGTTAATCCCCGGTCAAGTCTAAGAATACCCGACCGGGGATTTCTGAATACTGCCCGAGCCCCCTTCTGCTTCTTAAACGCCCAAAACCTGTTTTCCCCGGTCTGCTCCAAATAATACCCGGCCGGGTATTTCTGCTCATGGTCGGGTATTTTACTCCTCCAGCACACTTCAACTCAAACGTGCTCCTTTCTACCTGAAACTCGTTTCTTAGCCTCGATGCCAATGCTAAGTCCTGAAATATGACATAAACGCACAACCTAGCGTGAAATTGGCTTAAAATACGAGGATCAACATCTCAAACGGCTCAATAATAGGGGTAAAAACATGTGCAATCAATGGTCTATCATGTCGCTTCCCCCTAACTACTACCATGATATGTGAATTGGAACGATTATTTTGGGCAAGGTAATCGCGAACCATAGAGGGATGCATACATGGTCGGGGACCACAATCTCAATTGCTAAACCGAGGTGAACACTAAAGGCCGTGTCACTCGACCCTCTCGGTTTAGGAAATTGGTAATTGACTTACTCCCTCATTAAACTCAAAGGTCGAACGGCTTAATCGCGATTAACCTATTTACTTAATTCAACGCTGAGGGTTGCCCTAAATTAACCTAGTTAGGTGGCTTAAAAGCTTAAGGAAAACCAACTCGATTGAGTCTCCCTTGGAAGGGGGATTTTCCTCTCTAAGCTAGGTTAAGGTGGCTAATTAGATTGCTAGCACCAACATGCACAAACCTAAGGGTGCAAAGCACAATTATGCACAATCCTTAGGTTGCTAAGCACCAAACTGCACAAACCTAAGGATGCTAAGCACAAAACATGCACAACCCTTAGGTTGCTAAGCACAAGCATTCACAATCAATCATGAAAAATACCTCAATCATTGAATTAAACAATACCCAATGACAATCATTCAATTCACATAAAAGAAACTACATGGTAGAGTTAGGGTTTCACAACACCCAAGTGAAAGGAGATCTACTCCATGCTAGAAATGGGGAAAACACAAAGAAAAGAAGAGGAAACCATCTTTTAGGATGCTCCCAATCTCCTTGGCCCTTGTGTTGAGCTTTCCTTTGAGGAAATCTTCCCAAAATCCACCTTGTTAAGCAAAACCCTAGCCTTCTTTTTCCTTGGTTCGTGTTTCTCTCTCTAGAAATCTGAAGAAGGCTTTTCACACCAAATGGGCTCTCTCCTCTCTCCTCCATTTGGTTCATCATTTAAACCAAAGACGAGCTCAGTTCACGGCCTGTGTTCACGACCGTGAACCACGAAACACGGTCGTGAACTGCAGCGTGCGCCAAAACGCACCGCTTCGATCTCTTCTTATCACGGTCAACAGGCTTCGTTCACGATCTTAGCGACCGTGAACTCACCTTGCGTCAGTAATCTCTGTTTTGGCTCTGGACGCCTGGCGATTCACGGGCAAGGGCTCTTCATTACGGTCATGCAAGGCCGTGAACTTCCTTGGATAGCCGTGAACTGGCCCTTTTTCACCTCTTCTCCCGGTTTTCGATCCTTTTCGCCCAACTTTCGACTCCGCGGCTGGTTTCACCTGTTAAATCCTGAAACACACTAAGAACGAGGAACCTAGCATAAAACCAACCTTTTAGGAGTGAATTTGGCACAAACACCTATGTAAAACGGGGGCAAAACATGTACAATTAGGCCCGAATCAATCCCCCACACTTAGACGTTTGCTTGTCCCCAAGCAAACCATTTCACACAAGGTAATATTTCACAGAGATGACAATTGTGCGGGTTGGGTCGGGTTTGGATTGGGTCTAACCGGATTGGGTTCAATCGGGTTGAGAGTTCAATCGGGTCGGTTTCAATTTCGATCGGGTTTAATTGGATTGCAGGTCAATTGGGTTACGAGTCAATCAGGTCACTGGTCAGTTGGATAACGGATCGGGTCTGCTTACGGGTGCATCAAATTACGTGTTTATTGGACTGCATGTTAATTCGGGTTCGGTCAGGTCGGATTATGAGTTATTCGGGTCAACCCATGGGATCATTTACTTCTTGGCAGAAAATAATGTTTTACAAACTATCAATTTATGAATATAAATTGTGGGTAATGATACAAAATTTAAAAATATGATAATATTATACACATACAAATTAAATATCCATTATGTTAGTATAAAAACTAAATATAAATAAAATAGTGTATATAAAAGCTTTGTTGTTAGTTATAATTTTTTTTTTGTTTATGGTGAGAGATTGTAACTTCGCTTATTTTATTAATTTATAAAAAAATTGAATCAATAAAAATTTGAGAATGAAGTAAAAAAAGGTAGACTATATGCTTATACATCTCAAAATGAATCGTCTTAATTAAATATAGTATGAACTAGATGTGTGTATCTTCATTTCCACGAAGACTTATGAACATCATTCCGAATCACCCACTTATATATCTTCACAATTTTTTTATATATTCACGGTAACATCTCATCCTAAAACTTAGGGGTCGAACAATGGTTCGCTCAAATATGATATTATCAAGTTCGAATCGTCGATTAATTAATTTATAATAAATAAATAAAATCAGTAAAAGTTGAGAATGAAATAAAAAGGGTAAACTATCCACTTATATATCTTGATAGGGATCATTGATTTTGGGGATTTCATTGACTTTCAAGGGTTGATTTTTTTAATATAGTTATGAGTGGTGGAGATACGAATTTGTGTCTAACTCTTCCTATTATCTTAAAAATTTATCCTTTGAATTTCATAAAATAAAAAATGAATGAAAAGATATTTCACATATTATTATTTTAAAAAATAAATATTTAAGAAAAAACCTAAATTTATACCATCAATTCTACAAATAATTTTCAATTATTATGAGAACAAAAATTCTTCCTTGTTAAATTTAAAAATATAATAATGTATACATTGAATTTGTACAAGCATTCGGGTCAAATTGGTTATTCGGGTTATTCGAGTTGGGTTCGGTTCGGTTACGGGTTATTTGGGTTATGAATCATTCAGGTTATAGATGGGTCGGGTTATGGGTTGGAACGAATAATGAGTTCATCGAGTTATGGGTTGATCGGATTACAGGTCAATTGGTTTCGGGTTACGGGCGGGTTTCAGGTGGTTGAGTTTCTGTCAAATAGGGTTACGGACAGGTTGTGGGTCGGGTGGATTGGGCGGGTTAGTCGGGTCGGGTTCAATTTTGACAGCTCTAATATTTCAACCTACACAAATACTTTGGGGACAACTCAAAGGGCACAAAGTGGGAATTCTCAATTGCTATTGGCAATCAATACATGGACCATTGCAAGCAATACCAACATCCACCACAAACGACATTCGAAGCCACCAAAAATGGGCAAACAGAAAGTTTTCGACTTGTTCATGGATCAGTGCAAGTCGCAAAAAGACCACTTATCAACCACAATCGACCATGCATGGAATTCAAGTCCGAGGAACAAATGGAAAGGCAACAAAGGTCCTCACCGAGGTATGATATGACATGCAAAGCAAGAATGAATCACTCACTCTCAAGACCAGTGAGGTCGAGACCTTTTTGGTGCAAAATATGTGCACAATCTTAAACTCTCGGCCCTATGGTCTCAATAACTCGGCGGTAACCTCTAGATGCTAGAGTTCACGGGATGGTTGTCACCACTAGCTCGTCCGGAGGTCTTAGACACTGGTACAGATGACTTGCAATTGCCTTGGACATGGGGGAAAAGGCTTTTTGGGTGGTGGCAATCATGACGGGAGGTACTACATCTTCAACCTAAACCCGAAGGTTCTATGGTTTCGACTAAAACCCCTCTTTTCAACCCAAGGCCACTAGCACCGGCCAAAATCCTTATCTCTCCTTTCCAAACTATCACCCATCGTGAACTACATTTAAGCGCTCTTCCTTGGTCTACCCTTGCTAGAACATTAAGGTTTTGTAGTGAAGGAGTTCTAAAACCCCTCATGCAAATGTTGGTAGTAAACTACCCCCCCCCCCCCCCCTCCACACTTAAACTCGACATTGCCCTCAATGGCGTAAGAAAGGGGTAGAATGATGTTACCGCTTGGGCTTGGTGAGTGAAAGTTGGAATCGAACCAGGGTAGGGTAATTGGGCTTCAAGGAAAGACAGAAAAATACACACACAAACACAATATGGCTCGCTCGAGGCGAAGTTATTACAAGCACAATACATAGTAGTAGTTTATGTCACACACACAAAATGAAGAACAATAAAAAAACAAAAAGAAAACAAGTTCAGGGTTACAAGTAGAGAAGTGGGGCGAAAGGACTCCGCTCTGCCACATGTCGCACTCGTCAGCTACCTCTCTTCGGTGGAAGGACCCTCTCCAGCATCGGGTAGGATACCCTGGCGTCGAGCCATAAGCTCGAGGATGTCGGTCTGCCAGTCGAGGCGAGATGAGAATCCCATGAATGAAGTTAGTCTCTAAGCAATCCACCCTCTGGACAAGGGGATCGCCTGCGGCTGGTGGTGGCTGCTGTGATGGATCGGCTCTGCTGGACTCCTCATCGAGTAGAGGGCAATGAGCCCTCTGTTCGTCATCAAGTGGCCTGACTGGAGGCTAGGGACGACGGATCTGGTGAGCAGAGTGTGGAGGATCCTCCACTGGGTCTTCAGCTTCACCGCATTGGTGCGACTCCCCTCGAACTCGTCCTGCTCGTGCTATGGGCGGTAGAGAGCTCGGAATGCGACCTGATAGTTGAAGTCGACGGTGTACTGCCGCTCCGTCATCGTCATGTGGGCGGTGTCAAGCTCCATGGCCTGTGCAAAGGCATTGTAGGTCAGCACTCGTGGCTGACCTCCCAGCATAAACTCCACCCGTGGTTGGCTCTTCTTGCTGGCCGGGACGATGTGGGATCTCCTTGTCCATGGTCAAGAGCTGGCGCTACTGGGGGTGGTTGGGCACTCCAGTCATCGTAGCTCGGCACCTGAACAAGTTAAACATGTCCAGGTCCAGCTGCCAGTGAGGCCCAATGGGGCTGCCACTCTGGTAGGCGAACTTGTCGCCAAAGTTCGGGTGGTTCATCAGATAACTAATGAACTCATGCTCCAAGTTACCCATCCAGCACAAACACAAACACACACCATACGTGGAAACATTTGTCAAATAATGCTCATTGGGAGGAAAAGAAATCCCCCCCCCCTCCCCACTTGTTTTTCCACCATGGTTATCAAACATTTAAGCCCAAACCACCGTGGCATGGTTGTGGGTAATTCACGGTTCAAGCACACAAAAAGTTGGACCACAACCCTTACCACGGTTGCTACCATCCACCAAACAAGAGTAAACTCCACTTGCATTCATAACATAGAACTTCGTGGGCAAATTCTAAAAATAAACATAATTCGATCAAACACGCCCACCAAGGCTCACTAAGCTCATGAAAAAATCAATCCATCATTCAATCGAACTAATTCACCTAATTCCTCGCCCTAAATCTAGATTCAATTATGCAAAGCACAAAAATTCAACCTCACTTCTCTACCTAATCCGATTCTCCACAATTCACAAAGCTAAAGTCGAAAAACAAACCTGGAGACTCAAGTGGGATGTAGGAGGAAGTGAGGTGCGGGCAAGGACGGTACAAAACGGTCAGGAATGACGTTGGTTTTGAGGAGAGGAGACTGGATATGACGTTAGTTTTGGGTTTTGATCGCCGGAAATGGGGAAAAATCGAAAGATCGACGGAATTTCGCGTTTTGCGACGAAGATTTGAACTTTTTCGGCGAGATTTTGGTCGTGAAGTGAAGAGTCGCCATTCACGCCCCTTTTATAGGCACGTCTCGGAGTTCACGGACGCGTTGCCTAGTACACGGTCTTAGCGACCGTGAACTCTCAAACGCGTCCGTGAACACGGAGTGGTTGATAGGTGGTGAACATGCATCAGTACCTAGTTGATAGGCATTGTATATATGATGGTTGCAAATATCAAGATGGATAGTAAAGCTACCTGGGTAGGACTGCTTTTTGGGTAAGCAGTCGAGGAGGTAAGCCAAACACTCCTCGCCAAGAGTCACGTTGGCGAGGCCTTAAAGCCTTGGCTTCTTGATGAGAAATCCTTTGAGGTACTTGGCATATCTTGTTATTTGAGCCATGGCTTCAAGGAAAGGGATGTTCAGGTGGAGGTTGTTGAGCATTTCCATGAAACCTCCACACTCGTTGTCCAACCTCTCCTGGTACATCCTTGTGGGATAAGGAAGAGGTGGTGCGTATCCATCCACCGGCAAAGCCTTCCTTGCCGCCTTCCTCTCATTTCTCGAGGGTTTCCCTTCTCCCTTCTTTGGATTGGTCACTTCCTTGTTGATATATTCCTTCTCCATCACTTCATTAGTGGCGACTTCCGGAACCACCTTCACACTCCTCACTTGAAGCACATTTACCCCGACATGGTCCTTGGGGTTCACCACGGTTTGGGAAGGTAAAGCTCCCTTGGGTCTCTCGGTGAGGATGCTGACAAGGTTGCCGATTTGCACCTCCAAGCTTTGGAGGCTCGCTTGATGGCTTCGGAGACCCGCCTCGACCGAGGTAAACTTGGTAGTCGCCATATCCATAAATTGCTCTACCTTTTCGAACTTTGGATACTCGTACTCACAAAGGTGTTCACTAGATCTTCAAGCTTAGATAACTTGTCAGGTTGTTGTTGCTGAAAACCTAGGGCACCTTGTGATTGGTATGGTTGTTGGAAGCTTGAACCTTGGAGTTGGGGCCTTTGTTGAATGAAGATGGCCGAGGTTGGAATTTCCCGTGGGGCCTTGAAAACCCGGGGGCTTTGGATTTGTCGGCGATGCCCAATCAAAGTTGGGGTGTTTCCTCCATCCGGGGTTATAAGTATAGCTATACGGGTTGTTGACCCTAGCATTTGCCACGAAGTTGACTTGCTCCTCCGGAGTGATTGCCTCCTTCATTGCTTGACGCTCCGCCATCTCATGACTGGTGCTCGACACCAGTCACACGACAACACTGGCCTTTTTCCTTGCCTCTTATCTTCAAGCATAACCTCAAGCAACTTATCCAACTTTTCCTCAAACGGAGCACTCGCTCCCACGCTTCTCACTTCCCTATCATTGCTTCTTCTTCCACTTCTAGTCAACTTCCAATCATATCCCCTAAGGGCCATGTCTTTAAGTATCTCGGTTATTTTGGGTGGATCCATATTCATCAATTTCCCTAGACACAAGAAGATAATGAGAATTATATCTTCTTGCATTAGGCCTACATAGAAGGTTTCGATCCGAAAGTGTTCTTCAAACCCGTGGTGAGGGCACTGAAGAATGTAATCTGAGTACCTCTCCAAAGCATCCAAGCACACATATATATATTCCAACCGATACAAAGCACCCCCACACTTAAGCACGACATTGCCCTCAATGGAGTAGAGGGAGAGATAAGGGGAACGATGTTACCGGATTGACATACTGCCGGGGGACTGGAAGTGGACCAGTCAGCGAGAAACAAACGGGAAGATGGACAGTTCTGTACGAATCGAACATCAAGAACACACTAGCACACTGTGCGTTACGGATCAGTGGCCCAGACGGCCACAAAATAAACAATCCACAAAAGAAAAAGAAAAAGAAAAACAGACGACAAACTAAGTTCAAGCTCCGCACACATGGAGCAAACACACAAAAGTCTGAAATGAAAACACACTCAGAGGGGCAACGAGTACAGACTACTCGTCGCCAAGGTTATCCAGGTCGATGTCGTTCATGAAAGCGTCATCGTCATCCGCTGGTGGAGTTGGAAGTGGAGAGTCCTCCTAGGGAGTCCTCCAGACTAGCTGCTCGCCCGGCAGCAACTGGAGCAGGTGCTGCTGAACCTCTTGCATGCACCTAGATCAAGCCTTCTCTCGCTCGATATGAGCCAGTGTCACCCCCTGCTGGGTCGCCATCATGTCCAGACGCTCATCATAGGCAGCCATCCGAGTCTGATACTTGGCCTGATGAGCCGCATACTGCTGCTGGAACTGGAGCTGCTGGTCAAGGATCTGCTGGTTCTGGATACGCAGCTGCTCGAACTGGTGGGTGAAGTAGTCTTGCCCGGGGAAAGCGGAGCTGCCACCCCCATACTCGAAGGTGGTGGGGCGGGGGACAGCAGCATCATCCACCTCCTCGGGCTCCACATGATCAGCAGCCTCATCCTCCTGGTCCTCTGGCTGATCCTATGGCTAGTCCTCCTCTGGGATCTTAGGTTCCGGAAACCCCTCGATCCACATGATGCCCCGATTCTCTCGCAGCAGGTGCATGCGATGAATTGTATCTCTGCCAAAGATACTGGTGCTCCCCTGCTCTGTGCACCCCTGCAGTGAAAGCCCGAAGTAGGTGGCCAGGCGGGTGATGAGGGGGGTGCAGTGGAGGCTCTTCAATTCCGAAGCACTCTTCTCGAAGGTTCTGGCCACCACAGAACCCAAGTGGAGAGGATGGTCGTGCTGGCGGATGGACTGGATGAAGTACATGGCCCTCTTAGTGATGGCGCTGGCACTGTCTGAAGCTGGGGTGTAAGACTTTGCCATCAGGTGGTGGAGAATGCGGTTGTCGAGGTGCAGGGTGCTGGCCTTGGTCTTCCCGGCCGCGAAGTGACGTTGGCCTGGCCGACCAAGGTGGGTGTACATCGTCTTGAAGTTCACGCCCACCGGATCGCTGACCTCGGTGACGTAGTCCTCACCATCGGCCAGGCCAAGGTCAAGAGCAGTGGCCAGCTCGTGGTAGCTCATGGACCGGGGCACACCACCGAGCCTGAATTTGACGACTTCACCGTTTGTCCAACTCTCTGTGGATGCGTGCTTGAAGGTCGTGTAGAACTCCAGCACGGGCTCGTGGTAGACCTTCTCGCGGATGGAGAGCAGACGGCGCCACGGGCGGTTGGTGACGATGGCGGAGAAGTGTTTGTAGCAGTGCAACTTCTCAAACTCCCGCCTGGACCACGAGTGGTGCTGCCCAAACGAGCAGGCCATGACTTGCTTGAAACGATCTTGGTGCGGGCCCCTTTTCAAATCTCGGATGAACGGGTGCTTGAGGTTGGGTTTCATTATTGTCCTGCAAAAGAACAACCCAAAGTGGAACCAAAAGAGCCAAAGAAAAGGTTAATCACACCCCCACACTTAAGAACAGAAAATAGCCCAACCATGGTTTCATCCATAGTTAGGGGGTCAAAAACTCGATCAATCAAGGATAATCTGAGTGGGGGTGCACATTCATGATAAATTAGGCAACTTAAGGTTCACATCCATAGCAAATACACCCTCAAAGCACATCATTAAGGGCCCCAACCGGTGCTCACAACATGGCATGAAAAACAGGCATTTCATCGAACACCTTGTGTGCACTATTAAGGTAAGCATGAAATTGACAAAATTCTTGCACACAGGGGCTCAAACTAGCAAGGGGGACATTGCCCACCACAATTCAAACATAATCCAAGCATTCCCCTCAATCAATTGCACAAAATTCACAAGATTCAAAGAGGTTCTCTAAACATGCACCCTAACACCCAATTCTCCATAAATAACATAGTTAAGGGAAAAATCAAACCTGGAGACTCAAGTAGAGGTGTAGGGGATGATGAGGGGAAGGTGGTGGAAGCGACGAAAAGCCGAAAAAGTGCCTGGAAGTGCTCGTCGGAGCCTCGCCAGAGTCTTGCAGGAAATCGCCTCCGGCGACTCAAAATCGATCCAAATCACCTCAAAATCGAGGGATAGGCCGATAATGGGGAGGGAAGGGTGGGTGTTAGGGATGGCAATGGGTCGGGTTGGGTCGGGTTTTGCCAAACCCAAACCCAAACCCATGGGTTTATCTTTGAAAAAAACCCGGGGTAAAACCCACTGGGTTTAAAAAACTCAAACCCAACCCAACCCGTTGGGTATCCGCGGGTTCATGGGTACCCACGGGTTTTGTCATAAAAAATTTACAATTACAAGTTCTTATCAAAATTAAAGTCAAATATCAATCTCTCAATATAAACTATCCGTATATAAAACCCCAATTTAGAAAATTCAAGCAAATCACAAATTAACTATACAAATTGTTCAACACCAATCTAGAAAACTTAAGAAAATTGAAGCAAATCACAAATTATCCATAAATAACATGTTTAATTGAAAACTTCTTCCTATCAATTAAGTTTCTTTACTCTCCACTCCATAACATCAACTTAATTCTACACAATTAAAAAGAAAAAATTAGACATGTCTCTACAAATATAAATAAGATTAGTTGTTTAGAATATTAAATATACCGAAAAAATTAATTATATGAGTGGGCGGGTACCCACGGGCCGTGTTTACCTAAACCCAAACCCAACCCGGTGAATAGTGAACGGGTTTAAACCCAAACCCGGCCCAAAACCCGTCAACACGGATTTTACCCGCGTTGACTGGGTTGGGTCGGGTGGGTACCCATAGGTTCGGGTTTTGTTGCCATCCGACCAAAAACCGATTTGTGAAAAACCGACCAAAAATCGCCGAAAATCGCCAAGGAGGGTGAAAAGTCGCGGTTTTCCGGCGAGGGGGAGAGGATTCCGGCGAGTAAAATTGGGTTTTCTGACCACTCGGCCGTGTTGGCCGAATTTATATCCTGTGGCTCGGCCACACGGGCAGGCTCACACGGTCGTGTGAGGTACAGGCTGTGCCCGTGTTGGCCGACGCGGCCAGGCCGAGGCAAGCCACACGGCCGTATGACATGCACAACTGGCCGTGTGGAAAATGCCGAGAGCTCACACGGCCAAGGGGTCAAATCCACATGGCCGTGTGAGCATCAGAGTTGCCCGTGTCGGCCACACGGCCTGGCCGAGGTAATCCACACGGCCGTGTGAGTTGCACATTTGGCCGTGTGGATTATGCCGAGAGCTCACACGGCCAGGGGCTCAAAACCACACGGCCGTGTGAGTTTCAGGCATGGCCGTGTGGATTGCTGGAGCCCCGATTTCAACCTGTTTTCACTCAAAAACAACATTCGACTCTGGAACAACACCTCAAGACTCAAAAAACACAAAAATCAAAAGGAAAAAGGTAAGAAAATGCAAACCTCGGTGGGGTTGCCTCCCCACAAGCGCTTCTTTATCGTCTTTTAGCTGGACGCCAGCAGAGGAACTAAGGGTCCTCGAGCTTGATCAGCAGCTCTGCGCGCTCGACATCACCTCCCAAATACAACTTTAGGAGGTGGTCATTCACCTTGAATGGCTCGGTTTGAGCATTGCTGATCTCCACCGCACCGTGCGGGAAAGCTTGGGTGACCGTGAAGGGTCCCGACCACCTCGAACGGAGCTTGCCCGGAATGAGTTTCAGGCGTGCATTGAAGATCAGAACATGATCACCTACCTGAAACTCCTTCAGGCCCATCAACCGAGCGTCATGGAGACGCTTGGTGCGCTCCTTGTAGAGCAGGGTGTTCTCGTAGGCCTGGTAACGCCACTCCTCCAGCTCCAGCAGCTACAACTTACGTTCTGTACCTGCAACACTCAAATCCAGGTTTAGCAGCTTAATGGCCCAGAAGGCCTTGTGCTCTAGCTCTACCGGCAAATGCCATGCCTTCCAATAGACAAGCCTATAGGGAGAAGTGCCAATCGGATTTTTATAGGCCGTCCTATACGCCCAAAGAGCATCATCGAGCTTGGTGGACCAATCCTTGCGGGACTGATCCACCGTCTTTTCAATTATTCGTTTAAGCTCCCGTTTCGTCAACTCGGCCTGCCCATTTGACTGGGGATGGTAGGCCACCGACACCTGATGCTTAATGCCATAGCGAGAGAGGAGTTTAGTGAATTGCGCTTGAAAATCGGTTCCTCTATCACTAGTGATGGCGCGAGGTGTCCCGAACCGGGAGAACAGCTGCTTCAGAAATGAGCAGACCCGTCTTGCGTCATTGGTGGGCATGGCTTGAGCTTCTGCCCACCTCGAGACGTAGTCCACTACAACCAATATGTACAGATTGCCAAAAGATGGAGGGAATGGGCCCATGAAATCGATACCCCAAACATCAAAAATCTCACAGATAACAGAAATATGTTGGGGCATCTCATCCCGGGAAGAAATGTTACCTGACCTTTGGCAGCGGTCGCACTGTCGTGCGAAGGTGTCTGCATCCTTGAAGAGCGAGGGCCAATAGAAGCCCGACTGTAGCACCTTCCGCGCCTGCGGTTTCCACCATGGTGACCTCCAGTAGGTCCCTCGTGGCATTGAGACAGGATGTCTCCCATCTCGTGCTCCATGACACAGCGCCGAATCACGCCATCTGCTCTGATTCTGAAGAGGTAAGATCCTCCCAGAAGTAATGCTTCAGGTCGGAGAAGAACTTGCGCTTTGAATGAGTGGCCATCCCCTTGGGTAACTGCTTGCCCAACAGATAATTGGCAAAGTCAGAATACCAAGGGGCCACGCTGTCCACCCGGGAAGGAGTCACCGATCTCTTCCACGAAGTTGTCCACCGGAAGGGGCTTCCAACCGTGAAAGATGATCTGTAGCAACATTCTCGGCTCCCTTCTTGTCCCGGATTTCTATGTCGAATTCCTGCAGAAGCAGGATCCAGTGGATTAGCCGAGGCTTTGCATCAGCCGTGCTCATCAAGTAGCGAATCGCCGAGTGATCTGTGTAGACCACAACATGGGAGAGCACCAGATATGGTCGGAACTTATCGAAAGCATACACCATAGCGAGGAGCTCCTTCTCAGTGGTGGTGTAATTCTCCTGTGCATCGTTCAAGGTCTTCGACGCGTAGTAGATGGGCTGGAAGTGCTTCCCGCGTCTCTGACCCAGAACAGCTCCGACTGCATAGTCACTCGCATCGCACATCAGCTCAAAAGGTAAAGACCAATCAGGAGTCACCATGATGGGAGCGTGGATGAGCTTCTCCTTCAAAGTCTCGAATGCTGTTGTGCACTCAGGAGTGAACTGAAATGGTGCATCCTTCTCCAACAACTTGGTTAGAAGCAGGGCAATCTTCGAGAAATCTTTGATGAAGCGCCGGTAGAAGCCTGCATGACCCAGAAAGCTGCGAATCCCCTTCACAGAAACAGGAGGAGGTAGCTGAATGATCGTCTCAATCTTTGCGCGATCCACCTCAATCCCCTACTTGGAGATCTTGTGCCCGAGCACAATACCCTCACGAACCATAAAATGGCACTTCTCCTAGCTGAGTGCCAGATTAGTCTCCTCGCACCTCTTCAGAACGAGTTCCAGGTTATGGAGACAGTGAGAGAAGGAGTCTCCATACACCGAGAAATCATCCATGAAGACTTCCATGATCTCTCCAACCAGTCGGTCGAAGATCGCCAGCATGCATCTCTGGAAGGTCGCCGGTGCATTACACAGCCCAAATGGAATCCTCCGGTAAGCAAAGGTACTGAAGGGGCAAGTGAATGTGGTCTTCGCCTGATCCTCCGGTGCAATAGGAATCTGGAAGTAACCAGACATGCCATCTAGGAAGTAATAAAACTCACGGCCAGCCCACCTCTCCAGCATCTGATAATGAAAGGTAGGGGAAAATGATCTTTCCTGGTGGCGTCGTTCAGGCGCCGGTAATCGATGCAGACTCTCCATCCGGTCACGGTCCGCATCGGGATCAACTCCTTCTTCTCATTCGGGACCACAGTCATCCCGCCTTTCTTCGGGACCACCTAAGTGGGACTGACCCACTTGCTATCAGATATAGCAAAGATGATCCCTGCATCCATGAGCTTCACAATCTCTACCCGGACCACTGCCTCCAAGTTAGGAGACAATCTCCGCTGTGGCTGCCTGACTGGCTTAACCTCATCCTCCATCAGAATTCTGTGGGAGCAGAAGGATGGGCTAATGCCTCTAATATCGGTGATCTTCCACGCCATTGCCCGGGCATACTTCTGCAGCAGAGCCACTAGGCTGCTCTTCTGCTCGGGTGTCAGATCCGAGCTGATAATGACTGGGAGCTTATTCCCCTCCCGGAGAAATGCATACTCCATGTGAGAAGGGAGGGGTTTAAGCTCCAACTCTGGCGGCTCCTCCAATGATGTAGCGATCCGGGGCGAGATAGGGATCGGCTTGAATGGTATCTCTAGCCCCTCGATCGCAGCCTCGTCCAGCTCTGCAAGCTGCTCCTCCAGCTGCACATCTTGTGATGCCTGTTCCCCTAGCAAAAGACAACGCTCAAGGAAATCATCAGTACCCGCACTCGTGATGGCGAGTGCAGTTTCAAAATCAGCAACAACATCACAGTAGTCTAAATCATCATGGAACTGGGGGTGTTTCATATTTTCAGAAACAGAGAAGGTGATTTGTTCACCCCCAGCTCGCAAAATCAGTTTTCCATCATTCACATCAATGAGCGCCTTGGCGGTGGCGAGAAAAGGTCTACCCAATATCAATGGCACATCAACATCCTCATTTATGTCCAAAATCACAAAATCAACAGGATATGAAAATGGCCCTACTGCGACTATCAAGTCCTCTGCTATACCCCTAGGATGCACAATGGATCTATCAGCGAGTTGAATGCTCATCCTAGTATCACTGGGTTCACCTAGGCCTAGCTTTTTAAATAGTTTATATGGCATGACATTTATGCTAGCGCCTAAATCCGCCAAGGACTTCCCTACATGCAAACTACCAATCATGCAAGGGATAGTTAAACTCCCTAGGTCTTTTTGCTTCTCTAGTAGTTTGTTCTGCAGGATGGCAGAACACTCCTCGTTGAGCATCACCGTTGACAGCTCCCCAAGCTTCCTCTTGTTGGTGAGGAGATCCTTCATGAACTTGGCATACTTGGGCATCTTCGATAATGCCTCCACGAAGGGCATGCTAATGTTCACCTGCTTCAGCATTGCCATGAATTTGGCAAACTCAGTCTCCAGTCGGTCCTTGTGCAACCGAGTAGGAAAGAGAAGCTGTGGTACATACTCCTTCACCACTGGTTGCGGTTTAGGAGCAGGCACCTCAACCTCCTTCTCCATTTCCTCCTGATTAGCTGGAAGTGCTGAAGCAGGGGTCTCTCTCTCCTGTGCCTGCACGGGTGGATCAACGGTCATTTTGCCACTTCTGGTAGTGATGGCCTTGCAGTGCTCATTTGGGTCCTGCGGATTAGGGATGGTCTGACTAGGTAGAGTACCAGGAGTCCTCTAAGCTACAGCCTGGGCAACACTCCCAAGCTGAGTATGTATATCCCGCAGCACCGCCTGTATGTTTCTCTGACAAGCTTCTAGCTCCAAGAATTTACCTGAAGCTTTCTCCATGAACTGCTCGATGTTATTGAACTTGTTTGCACTGGAGGTGGCCAGAGAACCCACCAAATCTCTCAATTCCGCCATCGGGTCACTCTGTACTGGGGCTGCAGGAGCTGCCCCTGTCTGATGAAATGGTCGCACCTGTGACTGAGGTGGAACTGGCCCCTGTCTGGGCGGGTAGAGAGGCTGCTGCGGCTGCTGAAATTGCCCCTGTCTGGGCTGGTAAGTAGGCCTCTGGAAGCCAGGTGGTCCTTGGGGGACAGGTGGTCTGGGATTTGCCCCACCCCAGGAGAAGTTAGGATGCTGGCGCCACCCCTCGTTGTAAGTGTTGATGTAGGGGTCGAAGCGCCTGGCATTGCTGATGAAGTCCACCTGCTGCTGGGGAGTAGACGACTCCCTCATCGCCTGGCAATCTTCCACAGTGTGATGGGTGCTCTCGCACCACTGGCAGTGCATCGCTTGCGGCTGTCCTGTACCTATAATCAATCCAGAGCGATCTATGGCTGAAACCAGCTACGATACCACCTGCACCAAATCAGATGACTGGGTGGCTACAGCATGCACACCCTGCCCTGGTGCTCTTCTCGATCTCCTGGAAGTTCCCCAATCATAGCCCTGCTCTGCCATCTCTTAAAAAAGTTGATTCAGTTGTGGCGGGGTCTTGGTAAGCATATTCCCGCCACAGACCGAGTCAATCAGCTGCTTATCCTCCGGGAAGAGAGCATGGTAGAAGGTGCCCACCTTGAAGGCGTCAGTGAAACCATGGTTAGGGCACTTGAGGAAGAGACTGGTGTATCTCTCCCAAGCATCCCGGATGGTCTCATCTTCGTCTTGAGTGAAGTGGGTGATTTGCTTCTGCAGGTCCGCCGTCTTGGACGAGGGATGGTAGCGAGTGAGGAACTTGTCCGCCAGGTTGGCGAACGTAGTAATCGAGCCTGGAGGTCGAGTGTCTAGCCACTCCTTGGCCTGGCCCTCCAGAGTAAACGGGAAGTACCTCAGCTGGATGGCATTGGCTAGGACCCCATTTATCTTGATTCCATCGATCAGCTCATGGAATCGCCTCAGATGTGATCAGGGGCACTCCCCCTCCTTGCCACGAACACCACCAAACCGCGCAACATTGTGATGACCGAGGTGCTAACCTCAAAGTTGTTCGCTGGCACATGAGGGTGTTGAATGGGTGACCTCATGTCCGCGGCTCTGGCGGTCCAGTAGGATCCCATGGTATGCTCCTCAGGAATGACCACATCATGGTCCTGTGGGTCAGCCATCTCCTCTTTGTTAGTGATTTGTAGCTGTGCTAGCGCCTCCTCCGTAGCCAGTCGCGCCTTTAGAGCCCGCTTGAAGTTCCTGCAGGTCCGTTCAAGCTCCTGGTCTAATGGTAGTAGTTCTCCTGACTGGCTACGGGTCATGCACTACCTGCACACAACCAGCAAAAGCAACCCGTGAAGGCACACAGGTGGAAGAGAGAACAATGTAGTAAAGAAAAAGCTAGAGTAACAAATTTTCATGTTTCCCCAATAACCTAGAGGGTCCCCGACAACGGCGCCAAAAACTTGACACGGTAAAACACAACACCAAACTACGACCAAGTGTAATCGCAGTCCGGGAATGCAGTAAAGTAGCAAGTTCTATTATCAACCCGGGGTCTAGATCTACTGCCTACTCCGTGATTATCTCTTATCTAGCCAACTAAGTCGAGTGATTGTTGTTTAAAGTAAAAGCAGTAAAAAGCAGGAAATGGTTCGGTTTTCTGAAGTCAAGGAAGAGTCACTCGGGAATGAGCCCCCCTAGCTCCTTAGTTAGGTCTCAATTGTAATTACCCTGAGTTGATTTACTGTTGATTAAACTGCGGAAGATCCGCCAGTAGCTTGGAATCTCTTAAGCTGACCAAGCCCTCTCAGTCAAACTACCCGGCAGACGACTAATCTTCACCGGGATAGAAAGCTGAGGCTATGAACACAGAACTCCACTACTGGAATTGGATTCCAGTACAAAGAAGCAGATTGACTAACTCTCGTATAACCAATCTGCTACTACCGAATGATGTAGCTCTAACAACCTAATCAGATTCTATCTATCTCAGGTTGCAGCAGAAATCAAGAAAAGCTGATCAGACTTCAATCAATTCAATGAATCATGCATCATTCGATTATAATCAAGCAGTTTAACAATCCCAAGTCATTACAATCAAAATCCCTAACACATGGAACTAGGGTTCTCCATACCCAAGTGAGAGAAAGTTCTAATCCATAGAGAGAGAGGGGAAAACAGAATACAAAGCAGTCATACTCATAACAATTGGAAGAATCTGCTCTGGGATGATGATTATCACTCCTATGATGATCTCCAAGCTTGATTTGATGAAACCCAGCTTCAAAACCACTCTTAGGATGGGTTCTTCGCACTTTCTCTCTCTAGGGCTCTATTTTTGCTCCAAAAAGTCGATTCTCTCACTTGTAGCTCGAAATTGGGTTAAACCCATATTTTCCCGACTCACACGGGCAGGCCACACGGCCGTGTGGCTTACCCAGATGCCCGTGTGAGGTCCAAAACGCTGCGTATCGAATAAGTGCACTTCAGGCTTTCCACACGGCCAAGGTCACACGGCCGTGTGGAAATTCCACCATGCTCGTGTGAGCTCTTGGTAAATCCCACACGGCCACAAGGGTGACTTGCACGGTCGTGTGGGTTCAAGGAATGCCCGTGTGGCTTCCCCAGCGCCTCGCCTCGCGTCCGATCTTCGTCCAATCGCCCCCAAACTCGCTCCCAAGCCTCCATTCACGTACTAGGACCTGAAATATCACAAACAAGCACAACTTAGCGTAAAATCGGCCTAAAACACGAGAATCCACATCTCAAGCGGTGTAAGAATTGGGGTAAAAGCATGTGCAATTAACGGTCTATCAGTTTCCCTTCTCCCTTCTTTGGGTTGGTCACTTCCTTGTTGATATCTTCCTTCTCCATCACTTCATTAGTGGCGACTTCCGGAATCACCTTCACACTCCTCACTTGAAGCGCATTTACCCCGGCATGGTCCTTGGGGTTCACCACGGTTTGGGAAGGTAAAGCTCCCTTGGGTCTCTCGGTGAGGATCCCGGCAAGGTTGCCGATTTGCACCTTCCAAGCTTTAGAGGCTCGCTTGATGGCTTCGCAGACCTGCCTCGACCGAGGTAAACTTGGTGGTCGCCACATCCATAAATTGCTATATCTTTTCGAACTTTTGGCTACTAGTACTCACAAAGGTGTTCACTAGGTCTTCAAGCTTAGATAGCTTGTCGGGTTGTTGTTGTTGTTGAAACCCTAGGGCACCTTGTGATTGGTACGGTTGTTGGAAGCTTGAGCCTTGGAGTTGGGGCCTTTGTTGGATGAAGGTTGGCCGAGGTTGGAATTTCCTGTGGGGCCTTGAAAACTCGGGGGCCTTGGATTGGGGTGGTTCCTCCATCCGGGGTTATAAGTATTTCTATACGGGTTTTTGACCCTAGCATTTGCCACGAAGTTGACTTGCTCCTCCAGAGTGATGCCTCCTTCATTGCTTGACACACCGCCATCTCACGACTGGTGCTCGAGCACCAGTCACACGACATCACCGGCCTTTTTCCTTGACTCTTATCTTCAAGTATAACCTCAAGCAACTTATCCAACTTCACCTCAAGCGGAGCACTCGCTCCCTCGCTCTCAAGGTCGTGGAATAGAGTATTACTTTGTATCATAGTCACTAAAGCCGACTTGATCTCGAAATTGTTTGCCGCCACTGGAGGATGTAGGATTGGCGATTGAATGTCCGCCGGCCTTGGGGCCATATAGTACCCCATCGTCCTCGAGGCATCCTCATCCTCTGCCGCATCGTTCAACTGGCGGGCTTGAGCGCCATCTTGCTTTTTGTATCCCTCCATTTCCACTACGATGACGGGTTCAACTTCCACTTCTTCAACTACTTCTCCACTAACACCGGGACCCAAATATTGTCCCCCTTTTCACTTTTTCTTCTTTCCTCCGCTAGCTCTTTCTCCCGTGCTAGGAGCCGGAAAGTTCGGTTTATGTCATCGTCAAGTGGTAGCAATGGTGTCGGGTTACTCCGGGTCATGCACCACCTACACACGTTCGGAAAACACAAGGAAAGCAAAGCACTCACTTGCAAAACTGGAAATTAAAAACTAGATTAACAACCAACAACTTTTTCAAGATAACAGAGTGTTGTCCCCGGCAACGGCGCAAAAAACTTGACTCCCACGAAACTAAACCACAAAAAATCCCGACCAGAGTCCAAGTTTTTAAACTCTAGTCGGGTGCAGTATAGAGCAAGTATTTAGATATCAACCCGGGCCGGTCCGTCTACCCCTACTTCAATTGTTGAAATCATTATCTAGCAACAAAGTTTTGGTTTGAAAGTTTTCTAATTATAAAAAAATAAAGCAAAGGTAAATGGGTTTGAAAGTTTTCTAATTATAACAAAATAAAGCAAAGGTAAATGGGTTTAAAAACTCTTTTGTGGAAGGATCACTCGGGTGTCACTTTTCCCTAACTACTGCCATGATATGTGAATTGGAACGATTGTTTTGGGCAAGTTAATCGCGAACCGCAGAGGGATGCATACATGACCGGGGAACCCAATCTCAATTGCTAAACCGAGGTAAACATTAAAGATCGTGTCACTCGACCCTCTCGTTTTAGGTAATTGGTAATTGACTTACTCCCTCACTCAACTCAAAGGTCGGACGGCTTAATCACGATTAACCTATTTACTTAATTCAACACTAAGGGTTTCCCTAAATTAACCTAGTTAGGTGGCTTAAAAGCTGAAGGAAAACCAACTCGATTGAGTCTCCCTTGGAAGCAGGTTTTCCTCTCTAAGCTAGGTTAAGGTGGCTAATTAGATTGCTAGCACCAACATGCACAAACTTAAGGGTTCTAAGATCAATTATGCACAATCCTTAGGTTGCTAAGCACCAAAATGCACAAACCTAATGATGCGAAGCACAAAACATGCACAAACCTTAGGTTGTTAAGCACAAGCATGCACAATAAATCATGGAAAAATACCTCAATCATTGAATTAAAAAATACCCAATGACAATCATTTAATTCTCATAAAAGAAACTACATGGTATAGTTAGGGTTTCACAACACCCAAGTGAAAGGATATCTACTCCATACTAGAAATGGGGAAAACACAAACAGAAGAAGAGTAAACCATCTTGGAGGATGCTCCCAATCTCCTTGGCCCTTGTGTTGAGCTTTCCTTATAGGAAATCTTCCAAAAATCCACCTTGAAGCAAAACCCTAGCCTTCTTCTTCCTTGGTTCGTGTTTCTCTCTCTAGAAATCTGAAGAAGGCTTTTCACACCAAGTGGGCTCTCCCCTCTCTACTCCTTTCAGCTCATCATTTAAATAGAGACGAGCTCAGTTCACGGCCTGAGTTCACAGCCGTGAACCACGAAACGCGTCCGTGAACTGCAGGCATGCGCCAAAACGCACTGCTTCGATCTCTTCTGTTCACGGTCAACAGCCTTCGTTCACGGTCTTAGCGACCGTGAACTCACCTTGCGTCGATAACCTCTGTTTTGGCTCTGGGCGCCTCGTGATTCATGGTCAAGGGCTCTTCTTCACGGTCATGCAAGATCGTGAACTGGCCCTTTTTCACCTCTTCTCCCGGTTTTTGATCCTTTTCGCCCAACTTTCGAGTCCGAGGATGGTTTCACCTGTTAAATCCTGAAACACACTAAAACACGAGGAAACTAGCGTAAAACCAACCTTTTATGAGTGAATTTGACACAAACACCCAAGTAAAACGGGGGCAAAACATGTAGAATAAGGCTCGAATCAGAAGGAAGAACCAGATTGATTCGGATGGAGGATGGGCTTGATTCGAAGGTTCGATCTTGCCTGTAATTGCCAAGATCCGGGAGAAATCAACCATTTGGGTAAGAGTCGGCGTTGTCGAAAAAGAAGATCCGAGACAAATCAACCCTTGACTTTCCAAAATCCAGCCTTGATTGGCAGCGAGAATTAAAAAGCCTTAGTTGGGAAAGAAGGGAGAGACAAATATGGTTAGTTGCGAAAAAAATTTGTTTTCATCTGTGGTGGCCTGTTGGGGTTCGACAGGGAATTAAGGTAGTTCGGGAAAAGAGAGAAAGAGAGAGAGAGAGAGAGAGAGAGAGAGAGAGAGAGAGAGAGAGAGATGGGAAGAAAGAAGATGTGGAGAAAGAAAAGGAAAGCATACGCCGTACTCGGTCTAGGGAAGTGATATTGGTGGTGGATCCGGTTATTCGGTATATCGGGTAACCGCCGATTATTAACCAGGTAGAAATTTGTATACATATAACTAATTTTATACTACCGCATACCGATTATGGCAGTTATCGGTCTGGTTCTTCGCTATACCAGGTAATCACCGGTTCTTAACCAGTTAGAACTCGATATACATATAACTAATTTTATACTACCGCATACCGATATCGGCGATTACTGGTTTGGTTTTTCGCTATACCGAGTAACTGCCGGTTATTAACCGGTTAGAACTCGGTATACAGATAACTAATTTTATACTACCGCACATCTATATCGCCGATTAATGGTATAAGAGATAATCAGTTATAGCATTAACCGGAAAATCGAATACCACACATAATGACTAGGCAGGAACAACGAGGCTGATTATGATGGTGATTTCTACTGATGTGGGGTTTGGTTCTTAGTGATGATGGTCAATCAATGAAAACGACGATGATGGTGGCGAATTGCTGGTTGCTGCTGCGATTCGATGGAGGAGTTCGAAGGATCATAAAGGAAATAGAGTGAAAGAGGAACAGAACCCTGTAGCCCGCCTTTTGTTTTACTTTTGTTTTTATGTTATTTTAATTTCTTGTTTTATGTATTTATTAGTTAATTGGTCAAGATTCACCCAATAATTACAAACCCAACCATCTTGCTGAACCATAATACACTGTTTGAATTGGTCATAAATAAGTGACCGTATCGTTGTCGTACCGGCACCACAGAATTGCCGCATTACATAAAAATAACTGAAATGCTAAATGTCGTCCTAAGTTTACTACTTGACGTCCTAACTTTAATATACAATTTACCAATTAGTCCAAATTCAAATTTCAAATTAAAGCAATAACAAACAACCCCTTATCTCTCCTCCCTGCCAAAGAGCCGATCCTCTCTCCTCTCTCAAACTTTCACGTTCTCTCTCCGAAGCCCCAACCCAACCCTCTGGAACTCTTTTTATCCCAGCTGCCGCCGACCGTCCCAGGTCCCACCATCGATCTAGTTCCTCCCTAAATCTCCTCGCCGCTCCGCAACCCTCATCCATGTGTCGCCGCCGGCCATCGCGCCCCACCATCGATCTGATTCGACCCTGACCGCCGCACCGCAACCGTCCCTGATTCCCGCCGTCTCTTCTTAGCCCAATAGCCCACAGGAGATGAATAAGGTTATGGAAGGCGAAGTCCTTGTCTTTTGTTAGATTCCGTCTCCTATGGGATGGAAGTGTTGCTGGTAGCTCTGCCTTCTTGTGGATTTAAGAATTTCAGGGGAGGAAGAAACGAGGTAAGGGGAGAGAGAGAGAGAGGGATGGAATGGTGGTGTGTCATAGATCTCTTACTTGCTCTGCTTTGTGTGGGCTCTTTCAGGCAAGATACGTTCGAGGCAAAGAAGATTGTCCGACCGGCGAATAAGCAGTTGCTTCCTTTCCGTCGGAGAAGAGATCATCGGAAGCAGAGGTACATCCTCCCAACCCCTATTTTGACTGTCGGTCAACCAAATTGTTCTTCTCGTTTGACCTTCCATTCGATCGATCATTTGTACTATTTTACCCATCCTTCCAACCGGCGATTTGGCCTTGTTCACCGTCCGACGTACCAGGAATTTTTCGTCGTTATCCGTCCTTCCAACCGGCCATTTATACATGTTTCCCCGTCGGTCACAACGAGAAGTATTCCTCGTGTACCATCCTTCCAACCGACCATTTTTACTTGTTTCAGCGACCGGCGGATCACCATTTACACATCGTTTGACCGATGGTCAATCGATTGTTCTGTCTATTTTGACAAGCGACCAGCCCCGTCCCCTTTTATCAATTAATTTTATATTTTAATTATTTTGTGCACTGATATTTTCCCGAGTTTATGAAGCTTGTCGTTGTACACGTGTGAGTCCAACGCTAATTAACTGATCCCCTAGATGGCCCAAGGGGGTGGTTCGGAGAACCGAGGGAGTTTGGGCTCAAAATGGCCCATATGTCATTTTGAAGTTGGATACGTACTTATTTTGAAGATTAGTTGAATAGTTCTTGTTAAATTAATTTAATTGAACTTGAGTATGTCGATTAAACGTTATACACCGTTATAAAAATTGGTAGAAATTTTACTTGTTGTATTTAGAGTAGTTTAATATATATAGTTAAATTATTTTCAATATATATAGTTAAATTTAGTATTTCAATTGCGATATAATTACATTTCACAAATAAAGGACGTAATTCTTTTTTTCATGAAATTAAGATTACTAATTCAAAGAACACGAGATAAAATATTATTTGAACTTTATACGAACCTAATAAATGTTCACAAATACGTTTCCAAATCATATTCTAAATTTCTAATAGTAGCATTTTATGTTTTTGAAGATGTCGAGAATTGAAAAATCTGGAACCATTAAGGATCGAATGAAAAATCGAACTTGTAGACCTACGGCAACTGGGCGAAAAGAAAATGAAGATAAAAATCCTCGTAAGAATCGGGCGAGGCAGAAGAAGCTACAAGTAGAGCGTCCTGACGGTCATCCTACTCAAGGGCAGTTGTCTCTTAGTCGGAAAAGTCCCACTCCTACATCTGATCGTGTTGATACTTGGGAGCCGAGGTGGGAGGACTCTATTTCGGATGATGGTATACCGATTGATGATGATGATGATGATGATGTTGACAAGAAAAGCCAGTCACTTACCTCAATTCACAGAGAATTAAATCGTGATAGCACTTGGAAAGAATCATATATGCAAGGAAAGAACGATTGAGCAAATCAGAGGAGGTAGCACAAGAGGAAGGAATTCAAAAGGAAGACTTACCTTCTTAGAAACCAACGGCTAGAGGGTGGCATGATATATAGCTTGAGCAAGATCAATAAGAAGGCACTTTTCGAGGAGATCAAGATACACAGGAGAGGCTAAGGAAATAGTAGTGTAGATTGATAGCGAAAAGAGATCTTTAGCATTGTGTCTGGAGAGAAACAGTGTTAGAGGGCAAAAGCGTTGGACAACGTGGGAGCTGGAGAGCTCAGGTCACAAACTTCATTTGTAGAGTGTGTGTTAACCTTCCTGGACAGGACAGGTTAAGTTAGATAGCTGAGTGCGATCAACGAAACATATCAAGAGGATTAGTGGATCGTTGGAAATCACAAGATCGTGATATTCCAACCGTGGATTAGTCAGTATTGGGGTTCTTTTTCCCAATACTGGATACCACGTAAAAACTGAGCGTGCATCTTTCAATTTCTGCTTAATAACCTTCCCTCTGGGAGATACACTCTGTTTTGCTGCTTCTTCTCTGTTTTGCAGGAATTGAACCAGAGACATCCCTGGTAGCTCGTCTCATAGCAGAGGAAGACATTTCAGGTGGCAAGGTTAAGTGGAAGCGCTGCGTTTTAACTAACATTAAAGAAAACGGGCCAGACAAACCTTGGGCCCAATCGTTTTAATCAAAAGACCCAGTTCTGTACTAACACTTATTCAATCAGATTCACTGGTCATTTTCGATCAAAACTTCTTTCACCCTTTACTCTCACTTGTTCTTCCAAAAGACGTTTTAGGGTTTCAGGAATCGAGTTCGAAGAAGGTACTGAAGAAAGCTTCTCGCGCTCGAAGCTTTTAACAGGTGGTATCAGAGCCCCGTTACCAGTCTTCAAGGGCTTAACAACCTCTGGTAGATTCAAGGATGGCGTCGGGGTCAATGGGAAACGCTCCTCTGTATCTCGCCGATGGGTTCTCTCAAAATCGACCACCAAGATTTGAAGGAGTTAACTACGGGTACTGGAAGAATCGCATGGAGTTGTTTGTTGGGTCAACAGATCCGAAATTATGGGCCAGAGTCATCAAGGGGCCTCATGAACTCAAGGACGACCAGGAAAAATGGTCGGACGAAGATTTTGAGAAGTTTCAGCAGAATTGCAAGGCAACCAACCTGATGTACTGCGCATTAGGACCAGAAGAGTACCACAAGGTGGCTGGATGCAAGACGGCCAAAGAAATTTGGGACAAGTTGCAAGTCACGTATGAAGGTACCTCTCAGGTTAAAACTTCCCGCATAAATTCATTGAAACATCAGTTCGAGTTATTCAAGATGGAAGAGGGTGAATCGATCAGGCAGATGTATGAAAGGTTTACAAATATCGTAAACAGTCTGGAAAACTTAGGGAAGTCGTATGAAAGTGGGGACTTGGTGAGAAAAATCTTGTGGTGCTTGCCTGAAAAGTGGATTCCAAAAGTCACGGCTATAGAAGAAGCAAAAAATTTGGAAACATTAGCCATAGATGAATTGATTGGATCGCTGGCTACCCATGAAGAGAAGCTGGCTAAGACAGGAAGCGAGAAGGAAACCAGTGAGAAGGGAAAGAGAGGAGTAGCTTTTAAAGCAACTGGTTATGCTGAGGAACCTGAAGAACTTGAGGAATTGGAAGATGAGGAGCTTGCACTCCTAAGCAAGCAGATAAGCAGGCTGATTAGACTCAGGAAAGAAAAAAGACAAGGGAACTTCATAAGTAAGCCAAAGGAGTTCGAAAAGAATGATGGAGGAAAAGCCTCTCAAGGGAAAACGTTTGTAAGAAATCGGAGTGAGATAAGTCCAGCATCAAAGGGGATAAATTCGACAGGGTGTTTCAAATGTGGCAGAATGGGCCACATTAAAGCTGAGTGCCCACAGATGAAGAAGGAGAGAGCTCTGGCAGCAACCTGGAGTTGCAGTGAGGATGAAGATGAAGAAGATGATGAAGTAACTATCCACAGGTCATATATGGCGATTGCTCAAATGGAGGAAGAAGATGAAGTTTCAGAATCACCAGCTTCCTCATCCCAGGTAAGATCATCTAAACTAGACCAGTCATACAACACTGATGATGAAATACTAATTGAAATTATTAATGACATTCAAATAGAATTTGAAAATGTTAAAAACAAGTATAGTTCTTTAAAAAGAGAAAATGAGATTAATCTCAAACGGTTGGCTGAATTAGAACAAGAATTAGAACTGAGCAAACATCGAGAAATAACACTGAATACTAGTTTAATGCATACACGAGAAGAAAAGGAAGAGCTGCAATTAAAATTCGAAGGTCTCACCAGTAAGTTACAAGAAAGTAGAAATATGTATGGTAAAGATACAAAGTTTGGTGGAAGAAGGATAGAATGTTATTACTGCCATTCATATGGACACAAGATTAAGAACTGCAGAAGAAGACTCAGATCAGAAACTATGAGAAATAGAAATACACCCTGGGGTCAGAGTCCAACTAAACAAGTCTGGATAGCCAAATCTAAAAATGTTAAGAACAGTTCTACTAGTGAGTACATAGACTTTTCTAAAATCACAAAGGAACCCAAGAAAGTCTGGGTTTGCAAAACAAAATGAATGTTGTGTGTACAGTGTTGCCTTCAAGTGAGCACGGAGGTGACAAAATGGATCATGGACAGCGGGTGCTCACATCATATGACAGGTAATAAACTTCTTTTCTCTTCACTTAAACTAGGTATCTTTGGTAGAGTTTATTTTGGTGATAATAACTCGGCTGAAATTATTGGCAAGGGTCAAGTAGGAATTAGTCCTTGTATAAGGAATGTGATGCTGGTAGAAGGATTAAAACATAACCTAATTTCTATAAGTCAAATGTGTGGAAAGGACAACCGAGTGGTTTTTGAGTCTACTTGTTGCTATGTGGAAAATGTCAAAAACAAACAAATTCTATTCACTGGAAAGAGGAATGGAAAAATCTACACTATAGATCTCAATGACAAAAGAAGTTTTAATGAAATGTGTTTAGTAAGCTTGGAATCCAATGAACAACAAGATTGGCATAGGAGGTTAGGGCATGTCAATGTTGCTGTCCTATCTAAACTGGCCAGATTAAACTTGGTTAAGGGCTTGCCAAGAATCAACGAGAAGAAGGATTTCTTCTGTGATGCTTGTGCTAAAGGTAAACAAACCAGAGCAAGTTTCAAAAGTAAATCTGTTATATCCACCTCCAGAGTCTTAGAGCTATTGCATCTGGATTTATTTGGTCCTGCAAACGTAGTCAGTTATGGTGGGAAGTCCTATGCTTTTGTCATTGTGGACGATTATTCTAGGTTCACTTGGGTATTCTTCCTAGCTAAAAAGGATGAAGCTTTGGAAAACTTCAAAACGTTTGTTAAAAAGGTTGAAAATGAAAAGATTAGCAAAATTGCAAATATAAGAAGTGATCATGGAGGAGAATTTTGTTCTGATTTGTTTGAACAGTTTTGTAACGAATCAGGGATTTCACATAACTTTTCTGCTCCTAGAACTCCTCAACAAAATGGAGTAGTGGAACGTAAAAACAGAACTTTGATTAACATTGCTCGCACAATTCTTCATGATTACAATCTACCCAAGTACTTTTGGGCAGAGGCAGTCAACACTGCATGTTATCTAACTAATCGGGCTCTTATCAGATCAATCTTAAATAAAACTCCCTATGAAATTTGGAAAGGGCGAAAGCCTAATTTAGGATATCTCCATCCCTTTGGGTGTAAATGTTATGTCCTGAATACTAAGGATAATCTAGGGAAGTTCGATGCCAGATCGGATGAGTCAGTATTCTTAGGATACTCAAACTCTAGTAAAGCATACCGAGTTTTTAACAAGCGGACCCTCAAGGTTGAGGAGTCCGCAAATGTAATATTTGATGAGGGTATTGTTGAGTGTTCAGATTCACTGGATGATGATGATTTTGGACTTGGGACAAGCATTATGCAAGAGAAACCAGATCTGACAAATGCTTCTCAAGAGAAGAACCCAGAAGGATCTGCATTCAACGAAAAGGGTGTGTCAGGATCAGATCAAGCAAAGGGAACAGAGGTTATCAGGGGAGAAGAGTCTGAACAAAATACAATGCAGCCACCTCCACACATAGTCAAGAGACACCCTCCCAGTCAGATTATTGGCACATTGGACCAAGGTATGACAACTCGCTCTAAAACATTATCTTCCTTAGCAGCCTTTGTGTCTTTGATCGAACCTAGAAATGTTGAAGAAGCTCTTCAAGATGAATTCTGGACAGCTTCTATGTTTGAAGAAATGAACCAGTTTGAACGTGCAAATGTGTGGGAATTAGTCCCTAAACCTGAAAATCGAGCAATAATAGGTACAAAATGGATCTATAAAAACAAATCAGACGAAATAGGAACTATAACTAGAAATAAATCACGATTAGTGGCTCAGGGATATTGCCAGGAAGAGGGAATAGACTTTGAGGAAACCTTTGCCCCTGTGGCAAGGTTAGAAGCAATTCGTTTGCTTTGTGCTTTTGCTAGTTCGAAAGGTTTTAAACTTTTTCAAATGGATGTAAAAAGCGCGTTCTTAAATGGAGATCTAAAAGAAGAAGTCTATGTGTCTCAACCTCCAGGTTTTGAAAATCATAACTATCCTAACCATGTGTATAAACTTAAGAAAGCTCTTTATGGATTAAAACAGGCACCCAGAGCTTGGTATGATAAACTCAGCTCCTTTTTAATTGAAAATAAATTTAGAAGAGGGAAGGTAGACAAAACTCTGTTCATTAAAGAAGAAAAAGAACATATTCTGTTGGTTCAAGTCTACGTTGATGACATCATCTTTGGGTCTACAAGTGAGAATCTTTGCAAAGACTTTGAATCAAAAATGAAGGGGGCTTTTGAAATGAGCTTAATGGGAGAATTGAATTACTTTCTAGGGCTTCAGATCAAACAAACTCCTAATGGAACCTTCATTTGTCAAACCAAATACTTACAAAACATGCTAAAACGATTTGAACTAGGAAATTTAAAGCCAGCCATCACTCCCATGGCCGCAAACTCTAAATTGGATAAGGATGTTTCAGGAACAGCAGTAAATGAGAAAATGTTCAGAGGGATGATAGGATCTTTGCTTTATCTAACTGCTAGTCGTCCAGACATTATGTACAGTGTCTGTGTGTGTGCTCGATTTCAGAGTGCACCAAAGCAAAGTCATCTTAGTGCAGTCAAAAGAATTTTTCGTTATTTGAGTGGGTGTCCTGATCTCGGTTTGTGGTATTCTTGTGATTCTAGCTTAGAACTATTAGGATACTCAGATGCTGATTACGCAGGATGTGTTCTAGATAGAAAAAGTACTTCAGGGACGTGTCAGTTCCTAGGTACTTCATTAGTATCTTGGTTCAGCAAGAAACAGAACTCAGTGGCCTTGTCCACAGCCGAGGCTGAGTACATTGCAGCTGGGTGCTGCTGTACTCAGATTCTCTGGATGAAGCATCAGCTTCAAGACTATGGACTCTGTACAAACTCGGTTCCAGTGTTGTGTGATAACACAAGCTCTATAAATATGACAAAAAATCCTGTGCAACACTCTCGAACTAAGCACATTGACATTCGATACCATTTTATTCGAGACTTAGTGGAGGAAGGGCAAATTGAACTAGAGTTTGTCCCAACTTCATGTCAGTGGGCTGACATTCTCACTAAGCCCTTGGGCTCAGAATTGTTCATTCGCAATCGTCGAGAGCTAGGGTTGTTCTCTCTCAATGATATTGTGAATCCGTCTATTTCATCCCTAAAATCTCCTAATTAATCTTAGTTACCTTTCCTACTCTGATTGAAAATAAGTGTGGCCATCAAATCTTCTGGATTCCAACTTCCTTAACTTCTGCCAGAATTGTGTTCCTTTCGGACCAATCTTCAACTCTTTCCTTATTTCAACTCTGTTTGCCTAATCAATCCTATCCTCACCTTTAAAAAGGGTGGTCTCAGCTCAGGATCTCATCTCATCATATCTCTCAAACTAAAACCCCTTCTCTTCCGAAGTTTCCCATGGCGACTTCCAACAATCACGTAGCCTCCCTGCGTTTGGCTCAAGCTGCCATTTTCAATGGCAAAGGGTTTGAGGATGCAGCAGGCTATACTCGCTATCTACAGCAGTTCCAAGATCGTCCCCTCCATCCCTCCATCACTCTTGATCCTTCCAGGTTTAATAGATACGGAATGGATATTCCTCGCTTGATCAATACTATCGGATGGGGTGATATCTTGCCTAATCGAAACTTTGGTTTTCGTCCAGAGGCTGTTCGCATGTTTTACTCCAACATGAAGCCTTGTCTTCATATCACACCTCCTTGCTTCACAACGATAGTATACAATTACCTGATTACTATCAATGTGGAACTGTTATCATTACTCCTTGGGATTCCCATAGCTGGAGCAGAAGTCATGAATGAATTGGACTTTCATTCTGTTGAGTTCAATGAGGGAGATGCTCTGAGGTTATACACTCGTGATACCGGCCGGTATTATCCTTCTGAATTCCACACTGGTAGACTTCCGGATGATCTCAAAGTCATGCATTTTTACATCACAAGGTGTTTTCTGCCTAGATCCTTCGGTCTCAATACTATTTATCCATCGGATCTATGGATTCTGGCTAGTGCCAAAGAAAACAGGGTGATTAGTTATCCCCACCTGATGTTTGACCACATGTTGAACTATCATGCTGATAACTTTCATGCCGAGCTTCCTTTTGCTCCGCAAATCACTCAGATCCTACTAGCCTTAGGGCTTGATCTTCGTTTTAAGGTGGCTCGTGTAGACATGTTAGGGTCTCTACGTGCTCAGTTTGTTCTGCGCAAGATGGATGCCTCTGTGGGGCGTCGTGCTCCGGTGGTCAATGCTCCAGGGGGAGGAAATGAAGCTGCTGGAGTTCCTTCTGACTCTGATGGACTCCATCTGTCTGAATTGGAAAGAGATGAAGCGGAGGAAGAACCAGACAGGGCAGATATGGGTAGCCCTCTCAGGGATAATGGGAAGCGCCCTATGATAGATCCCTTAGAATTGGTTCGAGCCATGCTCAGACAGGATGAAGCTAGCAGCAGCAGCAGAAACCTGATGATGGAAGATGAAGAGGAAGCAATATCAGATTATGTGCCATCACCTAGGTTTTCTTTCTAAGTGGGGTGAGATGTCTAGCTTAGGGGGAGTTGTTCTCTAGAATAGGGGGAGTCAATAAAATGGTCCGTGTAAGGATCAGGTAGGTCGAGTCTAGTGTCTTGGTTTTACAGTACTGCTCTTGAATAATGCTCGCTCTGAGTCTGTGTCTTTTCAATTCAAAAGATGTTTGGATGTTCCTTAGAATCGGGTGTCAAACTACCTAATAAAATGATGGATGTTTTATTCATCTATTTGGAATGTGTAAGTCAAGCATAGAACAGGCTACACGTGACAGTTTGTTCAAGTGTGTGCAGGAACTCGCAAGCAGCTTAGAGGATCATTGACTGGCTTAGGGGGAGATTGTTGACAAGAAAAGCCAGTCACTTACCTCAATTCACAGAGAATTAAATCGTGATAGCACTTGGAAAGAATCATATATGCAAGGAAAGAACGATTGAGCAAATCAGAGGAGGTAGCACAAGAGGAAGGAATTCAAAAGGAAGACTTACCTTCTTAGAAACCAACGGCTAGAGGGTGGCATGATATATAGCTTGAGCAAGATCAATAAGAAGGCACTTTTCGAGGAGATCAAGATACACAGGAGAGGCTAAGGAAATAGTAGTGTAGATTGATAGCGAAAAGAGATCTTTAGCATTGTGTCTGGAGAGAAACAGTGTTAGAGGGCAAAAGCGTTGGACAACGTGGGAGCTGGAGAGCTCAGGTCACAAACTTCATTTGTAGAGTGTGTGTTAACCTTCCTGGACAGGACAGGTTAAGTTAGATAGCTGAGTGCGATCAACGAAACATATCAAGAGGATTAGTGGATCGTTGGAAATCACAAGATCGTGATATTCCAACCGTGGATTAGTCAGTATTGGGGTTCTTTTTCCCAATACTGGATACCACGTAAAAACTGAGCGTGCATCTTTCAATTTCTGCTTAATAACCTTCCCTCTGGGAGATACACTCTGTTTTGCTGCTTCTTCTCTGTTTTGCAGGAATTGAACCAGAGACATCCCTGGTAGCTCGTCTCATAGCAGAGGAAGACATTTCAGGTGGCAAGGTTAAGTGGAAGCGCTGCGTTTTAACTAACATTAAAGAAAACGGGCCAGACAAACCTTGGGCCCAATCGTTTTAATCAAAAGACCCAGTTCTGTACTAACACTTATTCAATCAGATTCACTGGTCATTTTCGATCAAAACTTCTTTCACCCTTTACTCTCACTTGTTCTTCCAAAAGACGTTTTAGGGTTTCAGGAATCGAGTTCGAAGAAGGTACTGAAGAAAGCTTCTCGCGCTCGAAGCTTTTAACAGATGATGACGATGATGATGATGATGATGAGGCAGAGAAGCTCGCTCAGACTCAGGTTCAGAGGTACTTAGGAGCTCCGATTACTTCTACTTCCTCGACGACATGTCGGGGTCCTGATGGACGCTTTCGAGCAGCATCTAGTTCTCAGCAGTGTGGTAACTCTAAGAAGAGGAAGAAGAGAGCCAACAAAGACAAGTCTTGGCTTCTTACGAGAGAATCAGTAGTGATGTGTACGGGCGGACCGATGATTCCCGACGTGATCCCTAGTTTTGCTGGTCACGTGGCCCATGTGTTGTGGACTTCACCTGAGCAGGATCGTGGGGTGCTTGAGTGCTACCATCGGAGTGCAACATTGGACATGTTGAAGAAATACAAGTGGAGTGTAGAAGGTTCTCAGGCAATGGTTCAGGCCACGGGGTTGTCTCACTTGCTCGAGTGCACGATGCCTCATTTGGATTCTGCCCTTTTGACGGCCTTTGTGGAGAGGTGGCAGCCAGACACTAACACCTTCCACATGCCATTTGGGGAGATGTCGATACTTATCCACGATGTTCACTACATTCTTCGTCTTCCAGTGGATGGAGCATTGTTGAGATATGACTCGCCGCAGCCGGAGGCTTTAAAGGCCGACATGTGTGGTCTTATTCGAGTTGGCGACTTGGAAGGGGCTGTTGGTGGTAAGTGGAGTACTATTTGGTACATGAATGGTGGCATGCATGGAGAGGGTGCTTTGTTTCGTGCTGGTGAGCTTCAGATTAAGGAGGTTGAGGTGCAGTGTTACTTGTTTCTGCTGCTAGGGTCCACATTGTTTGTGGACAAGAGTCGAGATCGCATTCGTCCTGCAGTCAACTTATATCTGAAGAAGTACCATGATGTGGCTGGGTACGCTTGGGGTGTTGGTACACTTGCCTATCTTTATAGACAGCTTGGTGTTGCTTCACGAGCTGGCGGTAAGGGAGTGTGTGGATATTTGACACTCTTGCAGGCTTGGATATATGAGTACTTCCCCGACTTTCGTCCTAATAGGGTGCAACAACATTCTCCAGCGGACCCTCGTGCTTCATTGTGGGTGTGTAGTCGTTTGAAGGGTAGAGATGATGCAAAAGAACGTTTAGTACGCTACCGTAGCATATTGGATGGCATGTCTGCGGATGATGTGACTTGGACTCCATACGGAGGACATGCTGGTGTAGAGGTTATGCGTTCTTTGTACAATGGTGTCATTCGATTTGCAGATGTGGCTGAGGGTTATGATCCTTCACGGTGCCTTCGACAATACGGATATCGACAGGCGATCCCACGACCCATGATGATACCAGACGATCACTTTCGTCCAGCATCTGCCAAGGACTACAATGTGACATGGTTTCCTGGTTATGATCAGTTTTGGACCATGTGGGAGAGCAATAGGTGGGCATTTGATGCTTTCTTTACACCGTGCGAACGTCCATCTGATGTCGACGAGGGCTTCATGGACTGGTACCGAGCTCACTCCCACCCATTGATCACCAGCCCCAGCGTTACTAGACAGATTCCTCGTGAATTGGTAAGTTGTTTTACATTATGAAACTTTATTAGGCATAAATTCACGATTAAATCATTCTAACATTTGTTTATTATTGTGGATAGATTCCGAGGCAAATTATGCAAAGGCTTTCACCCTTTCTTCGTGAGAGGGATCATGGTCGTTTCATTGAGCGCATGAACGAGTGGTGGGATTTACGTAGTTCATGTGACGATTTGATTGATCAGTACGATGGAGGAGCACCTCCTACGGGAGACCATTAGAGTGCATGTGATTTAGCTTATTTAACCTTTTTGTTTATGTTACTATCTGTGAGAACATTGATCTATCCTTGTGCGTATTGTATCATGTGTGAGAACATGGAGTTGTGCTTTTATTTATTTGACCTTGTGTTTATTGAACTATCTGTGAGAACATTGAAATATGTTTTTATGAGAACATGGAACCATTCTCGTGATATTTCATAACCAAAGAGCATCAAATCGTCATTGACGAATGTTGAAAGTTACATGTTCATTACTTCTACTAATTAACCTTTTGGGTTCAAACTATCATAATATCCTCTCTCCTCCAAGAATAATTGATCCCATCCATGCACGGACACATCATGATAGACATTCCAAAGACGGACAAATGGAGGCAATGGCAATCTACCGTCACCGAAGTCAACTCGCACCCAATGATCACCGGTGAAATGTAATGTCAGAATTCCACGAGGTCTTCTTACCCCCGATGGGGCCGTCAAAGGCAAAATGGAGTACCGACTTCCCTGAGAGAAGACAGCAATGACCCATGAATGTAACGTGGCAAAGACCCACAGATCCAAACTATCCATCCAGTTGGGTCGCGCACAACCAGTTTCGTGTTTCCAAGTCGCTCGCCGAATTGCTTCTTGTACTCCATAATTTCCAACTTCTTCATAGAACGGTTTGTAAAGCTCTGGGCGAATTTCTAGTTCCGCTAAGAGATCACGTCTCATCTGCCCCCAATTATGTTGAGAACCAGTGACAGCATGTGATATAGCACGATACCCACAATGCCCATCTCCAAGAGGATTGAACCAACCACGAAGAAGGGGTTTGACTACGCTTTCAAAGTTCCAACCATATGGGTAATCCTCCCACTTTCTTTTTTGATTGGCAATCCTAAATGGCGCGCCACCTATACAAATATATTGAACAAAAATGAGCAAATTGCAAGGTAGGTAACAATTAATAACATAAAGGCACTAAATCAGTTGAGGTTCAAACCTGTATTAACTTCCTCATCGTCTTGCCTATGGGACCCAATGCCTTGGGTAGACTTTGAGTTTGGACCTGTATCTTGCCTTTGTGACCTAGTGGGTGCGTCACCTATCCAAATGTATGAGAAAAACATATAAATTCAAGTAACCTAACCATCCATCTAAACAATGCCAAATCAATTGAGGTTTGGACCTGTATTAACTTCCCCCTCATCTTGCCTCTGAGACCCAACGCCCTGGGTGGGTTGTGAGTTTGGACCTGTATCTTGCCTCTGTGACCCAGTCGGTGCATCACCTATCCAATTGAATTAAAAAACAGATAAATTAAGGCAACCTAACCATCCATCTAAGCATGCTAAATTCAGGCAACCTAACCAGCCATCTAAACATACTAAATTCAGGCAACCTAGGCATCCATCTAAACAATGCTAAGTTAATGGGAACCTGTATTTTCTTCGTTAGTAGACTTTCTCTTCCGAGTTTGGGTGGGTTTTCTTGACTTGCGTTCCTTGGTCACATGCTCGAAGTAAGAAGGGTTTCTTGTGGTAGATGTCTTCCTCGGACGACCGGGCTTGGGATGTGTACCATGAGGTTCATCGATGCCATCATCCTCGGGATAAAGGTGACTTCGTAGCAAGCTAGTGGCTCCTAGAATTGTTGCATCATCTCTACGGAGAACCTCCTCTGCCATCCTCTGGAAAGTCTCGCGATTATAACGGTTGTGGTCTTCCCAAGCTGCACGGTTGGGAGGTTCTCGATAATTCAACGTGAACCAAAACTCAAACACCTCATAAGGGTAGAAGTCTCGATCTTCTTGACGTGCTCTCAACATCATACATCTACATGGGAGACCGTGAGTTGTTGGAGACGTACATGGACAAGGTTTTCCTTCCTTTGCTATTTCCCTAAGCATAAACCTCAGTGCAAATAGACTTATGGTTTTTGTTAACTCCCTAAAAGGAATTCCTTGAGCTCGTATCATCTCTTTTTGTCGAGAGTCCTCTAGAAGCTTTCTGATTTCACCATGTTGAGCTTCAATATGCCTGTGGTTAGTCTTATACACCTGTAAGAAAAATGAAGATAAAAAGAACAAGAACGTTAGAGAACCATCAACAAAGACCAACAATGAGAACATTAGAAAACTAACCGTGTCTATTGCCCCAGTAGATGATTGAAGCCACTTTTTGAAGGACGAGTGAGCGGCTTCGACCCTGTTGGAACTTGTATTGCCTAAATGTGCCACTTGGTTGGTATAAATTTAGCCCACATTTGTGCATTTGGTAACCACTCAGCTTTGATATAACCCCAAAGTCTTCCATATTCACGACCCCAAGAACGCCTGAAGTTGTCTAAGGCTATATTCATTGCTTCTTCTGTACGTGATTTTACCACAGGTTTCCAAGAATGCATGACCTGCTCCACAATTAGTTGGGCTCCGGGTATCTCAAGACCTTTCTTCTTCCGCACTTCAACCAAACATCTAGCCCGAATATTCTTGTCTATGTGCCAAAGACATAGTAAATGCCTAGATGATGGAAACATGACACTAACAGTCTCGACCAATCCTCCTGCCTTATCACTGACTATCGCATGTGGAGTGATAGATCCAAGAATGAATTGCAAGTGCCTCAAAATCCACTCGTAGGACTCCTTTGTCTCATCGTACACTAAAGCAGATGCAATGACGAAGTTCAGGCCCACCGGTGTCATGCCAACAATCTCAACCCACGGATACTCATACTTATTGGTCTTGTATGTTGCATCTATCACAATGACATGGTGCCAAGCTCGTAACATTTCAATCGAAACAGGATGCGCTAGAAACAAATGGGTAAGCAAGTTACCTTCCTCCATATAATGTACATAATAGTTCTTCTTTCGAGCATCGTGAAAGGTGAACTGCAAGGCTGTCATCTCACCAAGACTATCTTTCCTTATCTTTTGCAAAGCATTGTAAATTTGCTTTTTGGTGTGGTGACCTTCTTCTCCTTTTCTCTCGTTCACTGTCTCTAAAATATTTCTTGCTGGTACACGAGATGACTTAAGCTCTCGAATTAATTCCTTATCTTCCGGGGTGAGAACATTCCCTTTCCGTGCCCCCTCTCGAAAAAGCTCCAACGGATGATTGTGGAAACCACTATATTGACTCGGATTGTTCATGTTGGTCACTCCCATAATCAACCAACTCACTTCATTTTTTGGCCGCTCAATCTTGATCTGGAACTGGCATCCGGTCTTATTTGAAGAAGTAAGTTCTCGCTTTTTAACTGTCGGATCAGAAGGGTTGGACTTTCTCTTCTTACCATGAGTGCAAGTCAAATAAAATCGCCGACTATTTTCGTTTGGATTTTTTTTGTTCGACGTCCGCACTAAATAGAACCCTAAACCCTTGGCTATTTCACATGCTGCTTTATAGGCTTCTATCTCTGAATCGTATTTCACCCCTTTAACGAATGTCGGTGTATAATCAAAAGGACCCGAATGGGAACTTCTATCAATTTCCTAAAATATGTATAAAAAATAAAATTCATTCAACCTAACATAACATTTATTCAACCTAAAAATCCCTATGCAATTTATATTAACATAAAAGATTAGTAAATAATTTGTAACAAATAAAGTCCATTCACCTTAACATGTAATAGTAACATTCATACTAGAAACCACCCTATGTTCAATTAAATTGCTTAAATAGATTGCAACAAATCAAGTTCATTTCATAACGAAAATTCGTACTAAAATAAGTTAGTTCATAACATAAATACCTCATCGGAGTCGCTATCACTATTCATGGCAAGTATAGGACGGCAGAGCGGAACTGGATCAACGAATATCCTGAAATTAAATTAATAATAAATAATCAATTTAAATTGTCACACTTAAAATAAATGAATCATTTAAAATTGTAACATTTAACTACTTATTTATAAGTCTAATATGTATTGTTACATGTTTCTTCATAACTATTTTAAATTTATAAATGTCTTATTACATTAAATATTTTTTCAATAACAATGTATAATGTGCACATAATCATAATTAAACAAAATCCTATGGGCTCAAACGCAGGTAAGAAAATGGATTCAAATTCTGAAATTATAAATTCATTACTAATGGTTATATGGGCTCAGCCCATCCACTGATTATATGGGCTCAAACGCAGGCAAAAAAAGAGTGAATATGGTAGTAAACGCAGACAAAGTTTCGTTCGGCCACGGAGAGAAAAAGAAGTTTGACTGATGTTGGACCATAGAACAAACGAAAAAATGGCTACGTCTTACCAATGGCCGGCGATCTGGGACGTCTAGGGCGGGAGGAAGAAGGTACAGGAGTGGCGCCGTCGTCGAGCTGCTTCTCCGGCGAAGTGCAGTGAGGCGAAAGGGAATGGGCTTTCTCCGGATCTCCGTCTTCTCCGACAACGCAGCGGCAGAGGTGATGGCAGCTGGCCGGGAAGGCTGTGGCGGGAGGAACAGAGACAGAGGTCGGCGGTGAGAAACAGAAGGCCGGTGCAAGGGGAGAAACAGAGACCGGCAAGGAGAGACAGAGGTCGACGATGGCCAGCGAGCTGGGACGACTACGACGGGAGGAAGAATGAGTGCAGGAGTGGCGTCGACGTCGAGCTTCTTCTCCGGCAACAAGTGCGGTGCGGCGAACGGGAATGCACCTTCTCCGGATCTTCTCCAACAATGCAAACCCACCAGTGAGGCAGAGGTCGACGAGATTGGAGCTTGGGGAGCAGGTGAGAGAGAAGAGTGAAGGGCAGTTTGTCGGCTTGGGCAGTTTGTCGATATGCAGGGGCGATGGACAGTCGATATGCAGGGGACAGGGGTGATGTAGGAGAGAGGGGACTTGTGACTTGGTCTCTGGGAGAGTGTAGTGAGATGGAAGAGAGATATGTTTGGATTCTAGTACATAATTTGAAATTGATAATTGGACAAATAGGTAAATTAATATAATTTAGGACGATAGAAAGTAATTTTAAGGACGTCATTTAGCAATTCCCAAAAATAATAGTTCTCATATTACTTTTACTTGACCTCAAAGCATCTAGCGTCCATATCGCTGATGCTATAACCCACAAGAAAAGTCTAATTTTGTACTATCTCCACGTGTACTCCTTTTATTAGCCCTTTAAATGTCTCCCAAAAATCTTTCTGCAGTCCCCCTCCCTTCTTTGGAAGCCAAGGGGATGAGGTAACCGTAGTGACCAGTAACTATGTTTTAAGTTTATATTGAACTCAAAGCATCTAACGTCCATATCGCTGATGCTAACTATGACCTACAGAAAAAATGTCTAATTTTTGTACTATCCCCGTGTACTCTTTTTATTGGCCCTTTACATGTCTCCAAAAATATTTTTGCGTGCCCTCTCTTTGTAACGGTGTTTTAAGTATATATGTATGTATATATATACTAGAAAATTAGCCCGTGCTACGCTACGGTTTGAATTGTGAAATTGTAAGGAATAATTAAAAAAGGATTAAAGTATTCAATAAATAAGAAAAAAGAATCAAGGATATGCTTGCTTTTACCCATTCAAAATATAGAATAGTTTAATTTCACCATGTAAAATATATAAGGATTCTTAGTAGAATAAAAATAAGTGACGAGGGCAGATAAAAATCTTAAACAAATTATCCTAGTTTTGAAATAGGGCACTACTTAAAAAATAGTCAAACAACCAAGGCCAAATGTCTAATCAGAGGCTCCAAGTAATCATATTCATAAGTCCGCATAAGAGGTTTTCACTATGAATAGCAAAATATAATACTGTGGTTTCGTTAGTAATAATATAAATAATATTTTCATTTATCAGTCTTCCTTGACAAAAACTATCATGAACTCATTATGACAAATACAACAAAACGCTAGAAGTAGGGGAGATTTATTAGTATAACAAAATATAAGAGGCTAGTCAAATATGTTCATAAAATGGTCAATGTAGTACATGGAGGTCACCTATTGCAACAAATTCAAAAGGAGATCATGACCAGAGAAATTTGAATCATCATCTTGCTGTCTCTCTGTTTTCCACAACAGCTTATAGTTTAGCTTTTCATGGGAAAGTGATCTATAAATTGGGGAAAAAGCAATCCACACTAAATATATTTGAATGAGCAAATAAATCTACACATATCATGAAAGAAAGAAGAGTTTTTCACTGATCATGCAAAAGACCATTTATCAAACCATTGAACCATAACGCTAATTTGGCATTCTAAGCAAGAGTGTTTACCTTCGTGATGGGGAAAGAGATGAAATGTCTTCTTTAAGTGAAGAATGAAAAACGTACCATAAACTTGCTGTAGAAATTACAGACGCTGATAATTATGCCATGCTATCTCAAGTCAACAATTGCTTGCAAGTACTTCATGCCCTCTCTTCAAACATGTTTCATGACATTGAATGCTGATTTAAAAAACCACTTTTAAGTATGAAAAGAGAAGAGACAGAAATAAGATCATGATCTGAAGTTACCAGAGAACTTTGAATCGAGGCAATCAATAAGGGATTCATGATAAACCTGCTAACATGACCTAAGCTAATCATCAACTAATGTCATTGCTAACATGATAAATTGTGCTATCCCAACCCTACAATGAATCTCAAATTTAATCATACCCTTCTAGTTGGTTCAAATCAGCAATTCAAAACCCATAACATAAATAAAAAAGTAAAAACCAAATATAAATTCTCATTTCATGATTCACATACAGTAGGACTCAAAAGGGGAGAATAGATTCATATGAGAATAGATTCATATGTCCATTGCTTGCTTGAAAAGTTGCCTGCTGCATATTATCCCCGAGTTCATCTAGCAAAAGGCTGAAAATAAACAGTATTAACAGTGGGTCAATGAATCATTGCAAGCAACTCCTAATTAAACAAAGAGAATTGAATTTGGGTCTCACCTTAGGTTCGATCATTTACGGGAGAAGCACATTGAAATTGAAAAGATGAAAAATACAAAGGGAGAAGGGTACAAACACATCCTCGGACTTGCCCCATTGCCATTCCTACTGTAGGTTATGCACCCATCAATAACAAAATCTGGACCCTTCATTTTGAAAATCCAGATCTAAGGATGGAGAATTAAATATCATTTTTATTTTCACTAGCTTTCTTAATTGACTCATATCTTTTACGTTTTAATTCGGATTTTAATTTTTTTTTGCACAGATGGAACGAGTTCATCGTGCTCTACAAAATGAGATCAATTTTCAATATTTTTTTAGAAAAAAAAAATTCTGGCATCTCGGTACCAACTGCATACCATATGGTATCTTCTTTGTTTTTAATTCGTTTTTGAAAACGTTTGCATAGAAGGGACGAGTTCATCATGATCTACTGGATCTACAAATTTCTGGGTGAACAAATTACAGGACCAAAAAATACCACACAATACCATACAATACCACCCTGGTACGGGGTGGTATTGTATGGTATCTTCTTCGTTTTTAATTCGTTTTTGAAAATGTTTGCACAGAAGGGACGAGTTCATCATTATCTATTGGATCTACAAATTTTTGGGTGAACAAATTACAGGACCAAAAAATACCACACAATACCATACAATACCACCCTGGTACGGGGTGGTATTGTGTGGTATACAATGTTAAAAGTCGTAAATTACAATTAATATACTTATACTATTATGTATTCAACCATCCTACAGTATTGGTTTGTTCATACCACCATGGTACGTTTTTCAAAACATAGGTATGCTTTTATTTCAATACCAGTCAATACCATATGGTATAGGCTGGAAAAAAATGGCTCAATTTTTTTTGTTTGAAAAATATATTAAAGTGGATATCATTTTGAAGAGCACAATTAATCTGATCTAACTGTGCAAAAAAAATTAAATTTCGACTTAAAATGAGCGAGAAATCGTCCGTCAAATATTAAAGAGGGAAAAATTAAAGGCTTTCCATGAGAGAGAGGATGCTGATGTCATGCTGATGTGGACGGGTTACTCATGGTTACTCACCATAAGGTTACTGACCTGATCCTTCCCGGGCGGGTATGGGTATCAAGATACCCTCCTCGGACTTGCCCCATTGCCATTTCTACTGTTTACGAAGCTGAATGGCGTTGATCATATCAACCATTTTCTCCTTGCCCTTTTCTTGGTGCGGGGTAAGCAGAGATTTTTCAGCTTTTGTCACCACTCCTTCTTTCTTTCGGATTTCTCACCCTTCTTCGAATCCCACATCACATCATAAAAAACAAGAGAGGCATAAATGGGGCTCCCTATGGAAGGCTTCCCTCCATTAACAACAATACCATTCGCTTTCATATCCACATTTATAGACTTATATTTTTTATCAACTGAAAATGTGGTTTTCTCCTCTCCATCCTTAATAAATCAACATTCCCTCATTCACATCTATCAATGCATTGGCAGTGGTTAGGAAAGGTCACCCTAGTATGAGGGGCATGTCAATATCTTCACTAATATGTAAGTTGACAAAATTCGTTAGATAGTAACACTTGCTCACTCAAACTAGGACATCCTCTACTATGCCTCTATGGCGAATCACAAAACGGTAAGTCAACGTCACATCTATCAATGCATTGGCAGTGACTGGGAAAGGTCGTCCTAGTATGAGGGGCATGTCAGTATCTTCACTAATATGTAAGGTGACAAAATTTGTTAGATAGTAACACTTGCCCACTCAAACTAGGACATCCTCTACTATGCCTCTATGGCGAATCACAAAACGGTAAGCCAACGTCACATCTATCAATGCATTGGCCGTGGCTAAGAAATGTCGTCCTAGTATGAGGGGCTTGTTAATATCTTTCACTAATATGTAAGGTGACAAAATTATAGTAACACTTGACCACTCAAACTAGAACATCCTCTACTATGCCTCTATGGCGAATCACAAAATGGTAAGCCAACGTCACATATATCTCTACACATATTATAATACGCCGAATGAAAAAACGGGAGCCCCATTTCAAAATTTATACAACGAGAGTGAAAGTAGGAAGGACATTTTGGTCTTCACAATTACTTTCTTTTATTCACAATTACATTTTGGTCTTCAAAATTCATTAAAAATGCATGTACTGGGATTTGAACCATGACGATTTTAAAGAAAAGCAAGTATCATAACCAATCACACTAAATACATTTGTTGTATCTTTTTAAATTAAAAACATATAATAGTAAGGAGGAAAAACCCTTCCCCCATTTCAAATTCCCTGCTCCAGGAGCGTTCGTAGGAAGGGTAGAATAAAGAGTCACTTTTTTTCTCTTTCCTCTGTGGAACGGGCCAACTTACCGTACACATGCGAATTTAAACGGGTCCAGGAGTGTCAATTTTTTTCTTTAAGACCTTTTATTTCTCCGTGGTGATAAAATATATATGAAAAGGCAAAAAAAATACTCCTTTTTATTGATATCATATGATCAAATTATAGTGTATTTTATAGGGAATCGTTTGGTATTTGTTAGTAAAAAACTAAACATAAAGATCTATTTTGTTATTTTAAACATTAAAACAATCCTAAACATTTTCAGTTCCTTTTGAATTTCTATGATTTTATTCCCGAATAAGTGATGTGCAAATGGCGAATGTAGTCGTATCTTTTCTTTCACTATTTTTATTTTCAAATAGAAAGTTTAAAAGTAAAGAATAATTAGAATTTGGCATGGGTCGGTCAAACAGGCTGAATTTCAAGTTTTGACCCGTTTGTTTTATGCATTGCAAATTTATTAGCATGTTGATGGAAATGGCTTGGAAAGAAGACATATAAGTTGTACCCTTGCAGAAATGTCCTCAAATGTTTGAATGTTTTGTGAATCAGGTTCCGTGACTTTTTTGATGGTGTATGAGCTTGACGATTGCTCGATGGTGTAACTGCTTAATTTGAGAGTAAATCTTTTGATTTTCCCTATGAGTTGTGATACCAGTTCTGGTGGTTACAACATGTTGTCGTTGTTGGCCTGTAAAAGTTGTTCCGCCGTGATGCTAAATACCTTTCTTTCTTTTTTAATAAATTGTGTAGTAGTGCTATGAAATAGACCACCCATGAAAGTTACGCCTATTATGGCCTGTTCTTACTTCCGGTGGTGAGAAATTGTGAATTGAGAATCATATTCGCCTACCGCACTGTGTCTGGCTGGTGGCTGCTTACTGTGCTCTCTAGAGTTATGAAACAGACTACCCATGAACGTTACCCTTAAGAGTCCATAACTTTGCGAAAAACCAAATTTAGGCAATCAAAGGTGTTGGATGTGTGATATTTTTTATGGCTTAATTGTTGTGAATTGGATATATGATCTTTGTATGGTTAGAGGGGATGTTTGCTTAATAGAATAATCCATTTTAATTCATGTTTATTTTTAACATGAACTTTAGTAACTCAAAACCTTCGAGACATATCACCTACTGCATTGTATCATTTTGCCTGGGTGCTTGCTGTGTTGTCAAACTTCTTTGCTGCTGCTGCTTTTACACTAACAGGGAATTAAGAACCCATGAATGTTTCCGTTTGACACAAACAGGAGGATTTGCTTCTAAATCGTGCAATAAAGATGATTGGAGGAAACATCTCTGTTGCAGTTGATATACTGAGACCAGAACAAAAGCAACGTATAACATCAAAACCAACCATCTGAACTATTAGCATTGTTGCTTTACTCTTTTTTCGTGGTTGAGTCTCCTTCAAAAAATTTAGTTTGATTTTAGAAAATTTTGTTTCTGCAGTCCTGTCTTGCCATCAACGCGTTCAGTAGATGGAGATGACAGATGCGAAGGCTATTTTTGTGTTGTTGTTGCTGGTTTAGGGATTGGTTTGTGAAGAAGAGGGAGAAGAGAGGGGGAAAGGGAAATGCAGGAGAGGGGGATAACTCTTTTCTCCGACAAAAATGGAGTGAAGAAAGGAATTATGATCAGTAAGGATATGGTTATCTTACATAATGATCTCTATTCTGTTTGAATTGAGCTTGGGAGGCAGTGATAAGGACGAGCTGCAACCAATTCATAGTGAGAAGAGAGCTATGAACTGCGATCATGTCTTATTTCAAGTTAGAAAGTAGTTCAGTATAAGGATTATTTAAATTGACAAGTTGTTTCGTCCATGATTCTTGGTAATTTCAGTGCCATTCTAGCCATTGTTTAGTCTGTAATTTTTGAGAATTGATGTGCGAGTAATGATTTTCACTTAGCTTCAACTATTATGTGTGTATTTATTGGCATGTGATAGAATTCTCTTTTCCTTTTCTTTGAATTCAGTTTCATACTCTAATTGTATCATTTGTACATAGGCAAATCATGCTCGAGATGACAACTCGCTGATATGGCTGGTGCAAGGAAGGAAGCCATCATTATAATTTAGACCGACAACGGGGAGGGATGCCCGGGACTAATTCAATGATGATTGATGATGGTATAATAAAAACTGCAGTCTGCATCAGCACCAATTTCTAGGCCTAAGTAAAGTTATTCAACCCAGAACTCTGCTTAGTGCTAAAAATTGCCCTCACCCAACCTTGATCCTGTTTGACCCACTCCTGAAGAGTCAAGATATATGACTAATCCTCTCCATTCGTATTTTCTTATTGACTCTTTCTGACCCTTTAGGTTGAGGCGGGTCGAGAATAATCGGATTAGTGGGTCGGTCCTAATCAAGTGGAATCCCAATCCCTTCACTCTCACTTGCTTTCTCTCCCATTCAACAAGTGGGTAACATAAGCTAGTTATATATAAAGGATCGATGAATGCCTGAATTTATATATTATACATGAAGGAAGCAAGCAGGTGTAGGGGTTGCATAACGTATATATTATATACTAGCTGATGGGGCGGGATTTTTTTTGGGTATATATATAATTGTTGGGCATGTGACTCGGACCTAACCACGCAAGGTAAGGCGCGCCGACCTAAGGCGCGCACGAAGGCCCGAGGCGCGGCACAACGTGTGAGATATTAGAAGACGTGCGCGGATGGAAAGAACCAACGCGCGAAGACCCTGAACCCCTCACAAGCTGCGCGCGGGCGGGAAGCATCAAGGCGCGGAGAGCCGGGCGCGTCACAAGCCACGCGCATACTGAGAGTGCCAAGCGAGTACTAAACCACAGGGCTACGAGGAGTCTCGCCCACAATCCCCGAGGGCCGGCCACGTTGGGATCCGGGAGATGGTCGTAGGTACACCTCTGACACGTCCTAGGTAGAGGCATGGCCTAAATCCCCAACATGTCAGTGGTCATGTCAAGGTCATGTCAAGGTCAAAATACCATCATGTAATCCACCCACCACCATGTAGCCTATAAATATGGCATTTACTCCGGTGGGTGAGGGGGATCGCATTTTTAGCCACTCTCTCTCTATAAACGTTAACTTCTCTCTTTTAACGAGAATTCTCTCAAACTCACCCCCAAAGTGTCCGGTTTTCCCCTAGCTTACTCTTCTTGACCCACATCTTCCCTGAACCTCACTCCTACACTCAGTTAGGTTCAAACAATTGGCGCCCACCGTGGGGCAAAGAAGAAACGCTGAAGAAAACCCACCAATGGCAGAGCGCAACCACGACCAACCCGACCAAGCGACGCCAATCAAGGCGATGACCGACCCGAGGGCGTTCGCGGAAGCCAGCAACCTCAACGCGGTGCTCATCGAAGAGGAGGAACCCGAGCTGACAGCCAAAGAAATGAGGGAGCTGTTGACGAAGAAAAACAACGTCATAGCCGACATGCAGAAACAAATGAGCCAAGTCATCGCGCTCATGCTGAGCAGGGAGGCTGCGCCAACGATAGACGCGACAGCGGTCGCGCCTCAACAAGCCTTGGGAGAAGCGTCGGGGACAGCCCAACTACCCCAACACGCGCCAACGGAACTCCCCGCGTGCGAGACATAGGGAGTCGAGCTACCAGGGCGGGCGGACCTCAGCTTTTTAAAGCAGCACTTGTCTCCGCAATATCGACCCAACCCGCCTAAAAGGGTCCTCCACCAGCCACTGAGCGCGCAAATAATGGCGGAGAACCTAAGCTGAGCGCCACCCACCCTCCCAACATACAACGGCACGACCGACCCAGAAGACCACGTGAGCACCTTCTGCTTGCGCATGCAACTCCAAACCAACTCCAACGCCGCGCTGTGCAGAACCTTCCCATCCACGTTCACCGGAATATGCCTCGACTGGTACAACCGCCTCCCGAACGGAATCATCCGCTCGTTTGAGGAGTTTATACTTCTGTTCACAACAAAGTTCGCGTCACAGAAGCGGCGCCCTCTTCACCTCAAGGCCCTGATAGATATCAGGCAAAAAAGATGGAGAAAGCCTGAGAGCCTTCTACGCCAGATGGTCCAGGGTAGCAATGGTCGTCCGCGACCTTACTCCCGAAACCGCCTCCCATCACCTCATGGAGGCCACTAACAATATGGAGCTCAAGCGGGCGTTAGCAAAAAGGCCCGTCACGCTGTCAACGGAGTTGGAGATGAAGATTGAAAAGGCAATCACGTTAGAAGAAACCCTGGGGGCAGGATCCGTTAGACGCTTCGAACCAGCAAAAATGCCGCGAGAGGAACAGGCGCGTCGGCAGCCTCCAACCCCAATCCCACGAGACCAATTGCTACAGATGCACAGTGGCCCGAAGCGCAACCCTCCTCCCCCACCAGAGCAGGCGCATCGCGGACGATCGCCAGACAGGCGCGCGTCCAACGCCTACACTCCCCTTAACGATTCCGTGAGGAACGTGTTCCACGTTCTCCGCGAGAAGGGCTACAAGCTCAATTGGCCTGCCCCGTTGAAGTCCCAACCCCACATGCGCAATCCAAATAGGCATTGTGAATTCCACAGAGCAACGGGGCACCAGACGGAAGACTGCCGGGAGCTACGGTACGAAATAGAGGCCCTCGTATGGCGAGGATTGCTAACAGAGTTCATTCACGTAAAAAAGAGCAGGTTGAGGCCCCGCAGCACCCGCCCCCACCCCCACAAGCCGATTACGATGACGACACAGGTGCATATGTAGTGCGCAAAGAAATCGGGGTGGTGACGGTTGAAGGAGATCGTCCCAAGAAAAAAACCAAGCGTGAGCGCGCTATGGAGTGCGCGGCCGTCGACGCACCGACAAAGTTCAATCTGAGCTTTGATGACGCGGAGTTCCCACAAGGAGTCCCGTCAGAGGAGCCACTCATCGTCACCGCGCTAATTGCCGCCTGCAAGACCCACCGTCTCCTGATAGATGGGGGTAGTGCGGCTGACATCCTCTTCCAGAGCACCATTAACAAAATGGGTATCGACCCGCGCCTAATCAGGCGCGCGCAAGGCAGCCTGGTCGGTTTCTCCGGAACCAGAGTCCCGGTAATTGGAGTAGTCACCCTCCCAGTGGTAATCGGCGACCAGGAACCGCGCGCCTCCAAGCAAGTCGAGTTCACAATCGTCGATTGTGAATCGGCGCACAACGGCATCCTGGGCCGACCTTTCCTTGCGAATTTCGTGGCCCTCCCGTCGACGTGCCACCAGAAGCTCAAGTTCCCAACACAGAGAGGAGTTGGAGAAGCACGGGGAATGACATGGGAAGACCGCGTTGTGGTGCGCCAAACCAACATAGTCGACACAAGAGCAGAAGAACCCCGACCGGAGTCCATGGACTCCGATTTCGAGGTCGCGCTGGACCCTGCCGAGACGACTAGGAAGATACGCATCTCCACTCACGTCAGCAGTGACGCAATCGAGCCGCTCGTAACGCTACTGAAGGAGTACAAGGAGCTGTTCGCGTGGTGCACAGAAGACATGCAAGGAGTGCCCAGGGAGGTAGCTCAACACAGCCTTGCGGTCCCAGCCAACGCAGAACCAAGGCAACAAGGACGGAGGACATTCACTGGCGATAAGCTGAAGGCGATAGAAGAAGAAGTGGCGCGCCTACTAGCAGCCGGATTGATCCGCCCCGTAAAGTATCCAAAGTGGCTGGCAAACATGGTCTTGGTCAAAAAATCGTCAGGAGCCTGGCGGATGTGCGTCGACTACACCACGATCAACAAAGTATGCCCGGGAGATCCTTATCCCCTACCACGCATCGACCAGCTGATCGACGCGACCGCCGACCATGAGACATTGTCTTTCCTCGACATGTTCTCAGGATACCACCAAATCCCAATGTCCGTGGAAGATGAAGAAAAAACGGCTTTCATGACGCCGTTCGGGAACTTTTGCTTCATAGGGATGCCGTTCGGATTGAAAAACGCGGGCGCGACGTACCAAAGAATGATTGACACAGTTTTCTCGCGACAGATCGGGCGGAACATCGAGGGATATGTGGACGACCTCATCGTCAAAACGAAGGCGGGCAAGTCACACCTGGAGGACCTGCGCGAGACTTTCGAAGCCCTCCGCAAGCACAGCCTTCGCCTCAACCCACTCAAGTGCGTCTTTGGAGCGGAAGCGGGCAAATTTCTTGGGTTCATGATAACCAAGCGCGGCATAGAGGTTGACCCAAAGAAAATCACTGCGGTCCAACAACTACGGGCGCCTCGGAACGCGTTGGAAATCCAATCTCTGAATGGCAAGATAGCGGCACTGGGGAGATTCATACCAAGGTCCACTGACAAATGTGCGCCCTTCTTCCAGACACTCAAGAACGGGACACGCTTCACATGGTCTACAGAATGCGAAGCAGCATTCCAAGAACTAAAGGCGTATCTTGTATCCCCCCCTGTACTGACTGCCCCCAAGCTTAATGAAAAACTTTTCTTGTATCTCGCTGTGTCAACAAGGGCCGTGAGCTCAGTGCTGATATCCCAAAGAGATGGCAAAACCGAGCAACCGGTGTATTACACCTCGCGCACTCTCGTTAGCGCGGAAACAAGATATTCCTCGATCAAGAAGGCTGCCTTGGCACTAGTAAGCGCTTCACAGAAGTTGCGCCCGTACTTCCAAGCGCACCAAATCACCGTCCTGACAAACCTCCCACTAAAAAAGATTCTGACTTCGATGGAGGTGTCGGGGCGCATGGTCAAATGGGCGGTCGAGCTGTCGGAATACGATATTCAATACGCGCCAAGGCCAGCAATAAAAGCCCAAATCTTAGCGGACTTCATCGCAGAAGGGGTAACCCTCGAAACAACGCCGGAGGGCGTTTGGGAAGTCTACGTCGATGGAGTGGCGAGCAAACATGGCGCCGGAGCAAGGGTGGTGGTGCACACACCTGCTGGCGTGGTGCACGAAATCGCAATCAGGTTCAGGGCGTTGAAAACAAACAACGCCGCGGAGTATGAGGCCATCTTGGCGGGGATGACGGCCGCTCACGACTTGGGAGCAAGAACGATACGGGTACTCTCCGATTCCTCCCTGGCGGTCAATCAGCTGAACGGTGCGTTCGACGCTAAGGAGGACACACTGGCGCATTACATGGAGCGCGTTAAGCTGAGAGCCACAACATTCGAAGCAGTAACGTATGCGCAGATACCAAGGGAGGAGAATGCGCACGCTGACGCATTATCCAAGTTGGCAACGGCTACAGACTTTGAATCCACGGGCCTCGTGTCCGTCCAAAAAGAAGAAAAAGAGACCTCCCCCGAGGTAGCAGTCAATACAACCCAGCTCATGTCAAACGAAGACTGGAGACACCCAATTATGAAGTACCTCCAGGGTGGGACAGTACCAGAAGACCCTAAGCAAGCTTGGACTCTAAGGCAAAAGGCGACCCGTTGCACACTTATCGAGGGAGAATTATACCGGAGGTCATACTCGGGCGTCTACCTCAAATGCATCGGGCAAGAAGAGGCGCGCGACTTAGTGCGTGAACTACACGAGGGGCTGTGTGCAATGCACGCTGGGCCACGCAGCATGGAGCTCACCATCTTCTTGCATGGATACTACTGGCCGCGAATCAAGAAGGATACAAAGAGCTACGCAGACCAGTGCCACAAATGCCAAGTCAACGCGCGCCAACATCACTTACCAGCCAGCGAGCTTCAGGGCAACTTGAGCCCATGGCCTTTCGCGCAGTGGGGTGTCGATCTCTTGGGCCCCTTCCCAACGGCAAAAGGGAAGCGCAAATACATAATCGTGGCAGTAGACTACTTCACCAAGTGGATCGAAGCCGAAGCGCTGGCATCCATAACGGCGCAACAGGTAACGCGTTTCTTGCGCAACAACATTTTGTCGCGCTTCGGGGTCCCAAATGCACTCATTTTCGATCATGGGAAGCAATTCGATTGCGTGGAAGTGATAGACTTCTGCGACGGGGTAGGAACCATTGCAAGATTCGCCTCGGTGGCTTATCCCCAAGCAAACGGCCAAGCGGAATCCTCCAATAAAGCGATCTTGCACGGCCTCCACACCCGCCTGAATGAGGCCAAGGGCAATTGGGCAGACGAGCTCAACACGGTGCTATGGGCGCACCGCACTACATACAAAGTGGCAACGGGCGAAACCCCTTTCGCTCTCACGTATGGCACTGACGCGGTGATCCCCATCGAGACGACAACACCGACCTATCGAATCACTGAGTACAACGAAGAAGCAAACGACGAGGCGCGCCTATTAGAGCTCGAATTGTCGCAAGAAAGGCGCGAGTTGGCAGCCATCAGGCTAGCTGCAATGAAAGAACAGGTAGCCAAGTACCACAACGCAAAGCTGGTCCCACACAAGTTGATCCTTGGCGACCAAGTACTACGGCGGAACTTCCGCCCCGACCCCAGGCACGGGAAGCTCGCTTCGACATGGGAAGGTCCTTACCTAATCCGCGAAGTAGTCGGCGCCAACACATTCAAACTCAGCGAGCTGGGGGGCAACAAGATTCCAAGAACATGGAATGCGCAGAACCTAAGGAAATACCATCGTGCAGATTAGCGTGTACCACGTTCGCAACAGCGCATTAGCGCAATAAATAAAAGGACATGGTTCGAAAGAACAAAATTTAGCAATAGTCCAGCACTATCTGCGCCCAGTTCCACGGAACAAAACGTAGCAATAGTCCAGCACTATTCGCGCTCACTCAGTTCGAAAGAACAAAAAATTAGCAATAGTCCAGCACTATCTGCGCTCGGTTCGAAAGAACAAAATTTAGCAATAGTCCAGCACTATCTGCGCCCAGTTCCACGGAACAAAACTTAGCAATAGTCCAGCACTATTCGCGCTCACTCAGTTCGAAAGAACAAAAAATTAGCAATAGTCCAGCACTATCTGCGCTCGGTTCCACGGAACAAAACTTAGCAATAGTCCAGCACTATTCGCGCTTACTCAGTTCGAAAGAACAAAAAAAATTAGCAATAGTCCAGCACTATCTGCGCTCGGTTCCACGGAACAAAACTTAGCAATAGTCCAGCACTATTCGCGCTCACTCAGTTCCATTAGAATAGTCCAGCATTATTCGCGCCCGCGGTGTTATCCGCGCCCATTCAGCTCCGCGCAACAGCAATTAGTAATGGTCTAGTGCCACTCGCGCCCAGGAAGTTCACCAAAATCGAAAGCTATATAACAATAATGAAGGAGCGAAGGCAAAAAGCAAACGAGGAAGTGCATTTGGATTACTTGATAAGGGGGAACAAAGAAAAGCAACATCTACGCGCATAGCGCCATCAAAAACAAATAAACAAAGAGCAACAATCGACAAACGCGCACAACCCACTACGCTTGCCCTCCTTCATCAGTATGGGACCGCTCTATGGCGGCCTGCCCATCATCCCGGGTGCCACCGGAGCCCTCCTTACCCGCGTCCTCCTCATCTGCGCTCTCTTCCTCCTCCTCCTCGTCATCCTCCGACTCCGACTCGGACAAGGACTTGTTCTGACTTATCCACATCTTGACGTGCTCGACCATCGCGCGAGTGTCCCAACTGATACCGGGGTTCTCAGGTCGGACTTTCTTCCCAACCGCGATCACAGCCTTCGTCATGGCGTCCGCCATAATCCTCCCAAAAGGCTGGGACGACTTATACTGGCCAATCGCCGCAACCCGGGCCTCGCGCACGGCCTCAGCCTTCGCCACACTGTGGAGTTGGACCAAGTCATCCTTCTCCTTTTGAAAGTCCTCGCGGGCCTCCTTCAGCTTTCCTTCAAAATCTTCCGCCAGCTTCTTCTTCTCCTCAGCGAACTGAGCTTGCAGCTGCGCCCTAATGGCATCGCGCTCCTCAGTCCGGACGCGCTCCTTCGCAGCCTCCACAGCAGTCTCAAGCCGGCTTTGCCATACGCCCAGCTCAGTCAGGGCCTTGTTGGCCTCGTTGGTGGCCTTTTCCGCACGGCTCTCCGCGCCGGCGAGCTTCCCTTCCAGCTGCACAATCCGAGACTCGTCCGTCTTCAGTCTCGCGCGCGTGGAAGCACGATCCTGCTGGGCGCGGAAAGTTGCCAGCAAACCCTGCACAAACAGCACTTTACGACTTAAAAAAAAAGAGAGGAGTAAAAGAGAACAAAAGGATTGTGAGCCAGAACAGAATATCCCTACCGCCCAATGGATTTGAGCCAGGTCCACCAGAGGATCCGACTTCTCGAACCGGGGGGGATGCTAAGCACAGGGCCAACCGCCCGCAGAGCAGCCTGCGCCGTTTGACTATTACACGCCGCGCCAGTGTGCAGCCGCACGTCGCGGTAATAGTCAACCCCCGGGACGCCCCCCAACATGTCGGAAAGCTTCAGCTGCCCAGTGGCCCCAGAGCTGCTAGGAGCCACCACCCTTTCCGGACGGGGGGAGTTGCCCACCCGTTCCTCAGGATCGATGATGACCAGAGGTTGCTGGCGTGCCCCCTGCACACGCACCTCCGGCACGGGAACAACTCGCGCCTGCGGCTCCGCAACCTGCGCAACCTTCTTCGGGTTCCCATCAGCCGGCTCCCTCTCCGACGCCGACTCCTTCCTCTTCCCGCCACTCGCGGGAGCACTGCTGGGCTGCCCCCGATCCTTCCTCTTGGCGCTGGCAGCTGGCGCGTTACTACTCTGCGCTCCCTCCTTCTGCTTCTTCTTCCCCTTACGCGAGGCTCGGGGTGCCTTCGCGACGTTGTCCACTGACATCATGCTCGCGAGGTCGGCGAAGTTAACACCTGCACCAAAATATCGTAAGAAACCGGTTAAATATGACAGAATGCAAAGGGGAAGGAAAATAACTAACCATCAGCGAAAAGCTCTTGCAAAATGGCCTCGCGAACTCCGCGCGTATAAAGATTCATCTTCTGATCCAAACACGCTTGGTACTCTGTGTCAAGCCCATCATACGCGCCAACATGAGACTCAAACTTAAGGGTACTACCCTTCTTCCACACAGTGGGCTCATCCACGTGCTCACTCGCCCACTCCCCCGGCACCGGCTTGACGTAGAAGAAGCGCTCAAACCACGTCTTCTTCAGTTTGGGAGAGCCGTACACGAACCCATCAGGCCTGTTGTCGCGCCGCTTTATGGACAAACAGTCGCTCGTCTTGCTCGGCTCCTTGATCTTGTAAAACTTGCGGAACAGCCCGTACGTGGGCTGGATGTTAAGCCGTTTACAAGCGAGGCGCAAGCAGGAAGCATGCATGACGATGGATGGAGAGAGGCGCCCAACCGAGCAGTTGAGCCGCCTGTATAAGGCGCACAACAATGGGTCGATGGGAAACTTGAAGCCCATCACCCAGTACTTGCTGTACACCCCAAACCACCCTGGGGGGCAATTACCCACTGTACTCCGAATAGAGGGCACCGCGTACTCCCAGTGCGGAGGCAATCCCAACCCGCGCACGATACCCTCTACGTCCTCGCGCGAGTAAATTGAGCCGTGATCGGGTCCCCGCAACAAGTTGTCGTGCGGAACCGGCTGGTCGCCCCACATCTCCGCCCAGTCAAGGACGGTGTAGGCCGCGTCCACGTAACGAGGGCCAAGACGGCTCATCCCCTCGGTTATGCGTACCACGTTGACAGGCTCTGCAATCACCGGCGCTGACTGAGTGTCAGAATCCTCGCACTCGTCCGCGTCCGCAGTACTAGCACCCTCCACGACCCCGGACCTCCCATCGCGGTCGCGCCGGATTATCAGGACGCCCCGAGGCTGCGTGCTTGGTCCCTCGCCCCCGTGGACTACTACATCTTCATCTGCCTCTGTCTCTCCGAGGACGAAGTCAGGATCCGAGTCGACTCCGGCCGACGGCGTGGACGGAGCTCCGCCGTCACCAGACCCACCGCCATACTCGCCGCCGGAATTCGCCAATTCCAGCGATGGATCAGAAGAAATACGGGAAAGGGGGGAAACATTACCTTCTTCGTCTTGTACGATCTCAACCTCGCCGACGTTGGTGTTGGTGTTGTCCATGATAGCAATAAGCAACAGAGAAGAACAGCGGTTGGAGATTTAAGATTGTAAAAGAAGGAGAAGAATCTCGGCGATAAACCAGAGCACGAGAAGGAAAGAGCAGGACTCAGATGGAAGAATGAGGCAGAATGAATCCCACCCCCCCACAACGGGGTGATACTTATAGTTATTAGGGGTAAGTCGAAAGGTTAAAGTAACCTCGAAGATCGCAACCGTCAGACGTTTCGAATTTCAAAATTCGCCCGCCCAAACGGACAAACCAGGTAAGGACACGTGGACACCTATTCGAAGTAGGTACTAGCCGCCGACGAAACTAGTTCCGCACGCCGCCTGGGGGGCATAGCACACCCGCGAGGAAAAAGAAAAATCTCACAAAGATTGCGCGCATGATTCAAGGAAAGAGAAAAATCTCACAAAGATCGCGCACACGATTCAGGGAAAGAGAAAAATCTCACAAAATCGCGCGCACGAATCAGGGAAAGAGAAAAATCTCAGATCGGGCGCGCGACTCAAAGTTCCGACCCCAAAGACCTCGCTCAAGCAGGCAACTACAACAGAACCTCTCGCGCGGCTACGGAATAGCAAGGCGCACGCAAAAAGCCCCGGGAATCACGCCCAGGCCCGAGTCAACCAAGCGAAGACCTAAACAGAGGGCGTTCACAGAACACCCTCTGATGGGGGGCAATTGTTGGGCATGTGACTCGGACCTAACCACGCAAGGTAAGGCGCGCCGACCTAAGGCGCGCACGAAGGCCCGAGGCGCGGCACAACGTGTGGGATATTAGAAGACGTGCGCGGATGGAAAGAACCAACGCGCGAAGACCCTGAACCCCTCACAAGCTGCGCGCGGGCGGGAAGCATCAAGGCGCGGAGAGCCGGGCGCGTCACAAGCCACGCGCATACTGAGAGTGCCAAGCGAGTACTAAACCACAGGGCTACGAGGAGTCTCGCCCACAATCCCCGAGGGCCGGCCACGTTGGGATCCGGGAGATGGTCGTAGGTACACCTCTGACACGTCCTAGGTAGAGGCATGGCCTATATCCCCGACATGTCAGTGGTCATGTCAAGGTCAAAATACCATCATGTAATCCACCCACTCACCCACCACCATGTAGCCTATAAATATGGCATTTACTCCGGTGGGTGAGGGGGATCGCATTTTTAGCCACTCTCTCTCTATAAACGTTAACTTCTCTCTCTAAACGAGAATTCTCTCAAACTCACCCCCAAAGTGTCCAGTTTTCCCCTAGCTTACTCTTCTTGACCCACATCTTCCCTGAACCTCACTCCTACACTCAGTTAGGTTCAAACAATAATATTTAATATCATCCTTCAATTAATTTAAAGTTACAAATAATTTTGGTTAAATTACTCATCCTTTTGAATTTCTTCTAAATTGTGGTTGACATTTCTCTTACTCAATACGGGATGGGATTAGGTGCTAACCCTTATAGGAGTTGGCACCGTGATAATTAGCAAAAAACGCTACTAAAAATAACGAAATCACTACAGATTATTATAAAATCAATACAACATCTAAGCTAAATCACTACTAATTCAAACTAGTAGTAGTTTTTCCCTTGGTTAGAAGGGTTCTAACTCTTGTACAATTAGCACCGTAACTCCTCCCAATTTGCACAATTTTTGTCTAAAACATTCAACTGTTGACTAAAGATTGCCTTAATCAAAGTTTGTCGATAACGTTATCTTAGATTTAATTTTTATGCCATGACTTAAGGTATGATATTCAGTTCTTAATTTAATATATTATCTCGATTTCATAAATAAGTATAAAAACAAACAAAATCCAATAAGTTGAATGCTCTGTTGATGTCATTTTGATTCTTGCGTTTTGTTTATTTTATATAGATAACATTTTGGTAAAGAATTTCTGAGAGGGTTTTAAAAAATGAACTTGATAGTATCATTTTATTCCCAAGAATAAGATTTTGTTCCAAAATGAAAATTCTGAAAATAAAATCTTAATAGTGAATGACTTAAATTCAAATAATTTATTGCGGAAAATTTTAACAACTTGTGATTTTAGAATAAGTGAGAACTTTAAAAATTACGTAGTTGTTGTTTTTATATAATTCATTTCAAATAAGCGTACCTGGCTTATAACTAAAAAAAGTAACTGGTTTGTATTTTGATTCTCTACGGTTTGATTGAGTTTATATTTATTGTTGTTTATATTTTCTGCTAATATCTAAGATACATGTTTTGAGCAATAGTAGACGTTTTTATTATTATTAATAAAAAAAGGTTTTGGTGAATGTGGAGGATGAACGGAAAATACAAAAGAATTCTATGTATCCTCTTTTTTATAACTTTTCCTTTAGGGATGGCAATGGGCGGGTTTGGGGCGGGTTTGTCTAAACCATCCCCATCCCCGCTTTCAAATATCTATACCCATACCCATGCGGGGAAGGTTTTGCAAACCCATCCCCATATCCATGTGAAGAAATATTTTTGGTGGGCGGGTATGGGTATGGGTATGGGGCGGGGGTAGGGATGGCAATGGGGCGGGTTGGGGCGGGTTTGTCTAAACCATCCCCATCCCCGCTTTCAAATATCCATACTCATACCCGCCTCATACCCATGCAGGGGAATGTTTTGCAAACCCATCCCTATACCCATGGGTTTCGGGTAACCATGGGTAATACCCGCCCCGTACATCCAACATTATTATACATAATAATTTACATGTAAACTTTCAATTATAACATTAAACGCACCTACTATATCACGAAGTCGACAAGAGACAATCATTTTTAATGCGATTCAAAGCATCTTATCCTAAAGCATGCATTAATCGATATCAGAGTAGAGTACAATGTCATTCAAATCATTATTCTCTACTGTGAATCTATGATACATCTATTAAGTCATAATTAACTAACATAATCTTGTTAACAAGGGGAAAAAGTGAAAGAGTGAAGGTAAAATTGAGAGAAATAAATTAGATTTTGATTTGGGTGGTCACTCAATTGCATTTCGACTATATATTTTTTTTAGTTATACTCACAATTATTCATAGGTTACAAATTGATTCACATATTTTTCATATGTGAAGAAATATTTTTGGTGGGGCGGGTATGGGTATGGGTATGGGGCGGGGGAGGCTAAAACCATACCCGCCCCATACCCATCAAACTTTTTGCGGGTTTTACCCATACCCGGTCAATGAGGGGATTCCCCGTGTTGACTGGGTCGGGGGCGGTCGGATACCCGTGGGCAATGCAGTCAAAATCGAGATTTTGATCGTTAAATCGTAGGATTTTAGGATTTTACTTAGGGATTTCGATCCTCATTTTACTATAAAATCGGTGAACCTGAAAATCGTTCAAAATTGGGACTGAAATCTTTAAAATCGTAAAATCGTACCAAAATTGAGATTTTGATCCTACGTGAACAAATAGGAAGCTTGAGCCAATTCAAAAGAAGTAGAACTGTTTCGGTGGAAAGGGCAATGACGGTGATCTTCTCATATATTTTTTCTATTAAAAGAACATTTGAAAAAAACAATATTCAACGAAAAAAATGAAGAAAAAAAAACTAATTAGGGTTCGGTCAACCCCTTTCCCTTCTTCTTCTAACTCATCGGTAAAACGATTGTCAGAATATTGTAAGAGGGTAAGAATTAACATCATTAATAACAAATTATTTGATTAATGAATATATTTGTACCAAACCAATGACATTACTTATTTTATTGGATTTCAGTTATTCTTAGTTTTAAATCATGCTTAATAGACGATGTCGGAATACTACTTTTAGTTAAACTACCTAGACACAACATGAAAACAAGAGCCAAACCCCATGAGCTCTATCCTTGCCTCATAAATTATTTTGAGTTACGCATTAAATAACAATTAAAATGATGATTTTGGAATATTAATCTTGAAAATTATCACTTTAAATGTTATAAGTCTTTGTAGTATTAATTTTTTACCTTATTATATTTTAATTTCTATATGGTACTTAAAATCCTAAGATTCTACGATTCGATTTTACCCCCGTTTTCGATTTTAGGTAAAATCCCGATTTTAACTGCTTTGCCCGTGGGCATGGGTTTGATTGCCATCCCTAAACGGGGAGGCTAAAACCATACCCGCCCCATACCCATCAAACTTTTTGCGGGTTTTACCCATACTCGTCCCATACCCGGTCAATGCGGGATTCCCCGCGTTGACTGGGTCGGGGACGGTCGGATACCCTTGGGCATGGGTTTGATTGCCATCCCTAATTCTCTCTCCACCTCTTAGTTAAGCAATATTCCGGCTTCTGTTCAAAAAAGCATTATCCCGGCCCAAATCGGGAGCCCAACAGAATGAATGTCTACCCAAACACTTCCCCTTTCCTCAGCGGTAAATAGCAAATCATTCTCATTTAGGTTTAGGCAAGAAAAAGAAAAAGGGATCAAATCAGCAGTGGAGAGAAGATAAGCTTTGAGATTGCTGAAAAGGAAGCAGCTGAGCTGCCGAGTTCATCATACAAAGGTGAGCTGATATTGTTCTTAATAAATCATCGTCAGGGTTCACCCGTGGTGGGTCTTTTTGTCGATCGAACAAGATACTGTGGCTGTTGGGTTAGATCGAAAGCCCAATAAGAAGAAGGGTAAACTCGGGGATGAGAACGGGAAGATCGAACGGAGAGCTAAAGCAGAGAGAAATCATGAGTAATCTTGTGTCATTCTTGAGATAGATCGAACATGCAAAAGTGAAATTGGATACATGATATCTATTGACTATTGGGTCCGTCTCTTCATTAACAGGCAATGCAAGTAGAGGAATAACTAAATGAGGAAACTGGAGTCATCCACAATAAAAACAAAAAGGAATACCATAATTTTGATCCAAAAGAGAAGAATGAGCGTAAGAGAGGATTGGAGTGATTCTTGTCGGCCGCCGTCGACATAGTAGTCGGAGATTGGTTGAAGATTGAGAAGCGGGAGGAATAGGTAAAATAAAAATTGATTGAGAGTTGCGGTGAATGAATAGAAAGAGAAGATCGGAGATAATCCAGCAAATATTTTCCTTTTCTGTTGAAATTATTTGCTTTTATTTAATTATTTTATAAATGGGGATTATCTTGGAGTGGAGGGGAGGCGGAGAGGTCAGAGAAATATGCAGATGGAAAGACTAGGGATGGCAATGGGTCGGGTCGGGGACGGATAGTGCATATCCGTTACCCTATCCAAAGTAGTTCGGGTTTTACCCATACCCATACCCACATGTGAAACGGGTAGAAAATTAAAACCATGTCCATACCCGTTCGGGTTTCGGGTATCCACGGTTATCCATGGATAATAATTTCTCTTCATAACTCCAACTAATATGTTAACATTCACACGTATTCTCACATTACGTAAGAGGAAAAGTACAACAATAGTTCACTAGACTGAAGAAAATTAACTAAAACAACACAATTTCATGAAAATATTATATTTATATGCTAAATATAAAATATGTTAAAGAAAAATAATAATTATTTCTAGAGAAAATACACATGCATGTGTATAATCGGGCGGGTACGGGTTAGATAGTTAGAAACCCATGCCCACCCATTACCCGCAATATTCGGGTTCGGGTTTTACCCGTACCCACTAAATGTTCTTCGGGTTCGGGTTTTACCCTACCCGATTAGGCCGGATTCGGGTGGATATCCACGGTTACGGATATTTTTGCCATCCCTAGGAAAGACAGAAAAGCCCATCCGATTTATACGGGTTCGTGAGTATGGGCTGACGTGTCATAATTTTTATACCGACATTCCCTTATATTTATGTGTAGACACTAGATATAGTTGCCGTGCTCTGCAGTGGGTCGGGTCAAATGTGTGTTTTTCCTATTTCAGGCCCGCTACATTTTTCTTTTTTTTTTTGGTACGAACCCGCTACATTTTTCATGCTTATGTAAAATGGGGTTAAGGCCCAAAAATAAATATTTTATTTGTTTCAAAAGGGAGATGGATAAGCTCACTGATCACATCACAGAATTACATCTCACTCTACCGTTTGCCAATATCTGGCTATTTGGTCCGTACTGTTTGATTTTACCCAAAATCGGACCGTATAATCCGGACTGAGACCAAATAGCAACAATCCTATCTCATATTCGGGCTTAGATTTGAGGTAAAAAAACCCGGATAAAGACCGGACAAGAGACCCCAACACTCAAATCCCCACAAGCTCAATCTAAAATCAATATCAAATTGGGACCGGACCGGATCAAGACCGGACTATATCCAATCCAATATTTAATCCTTATATTACCGAAAAGACCGGACCGAGACCGAATCAATTTGATCCAATTTAATTGGACCGGACCGTATAGCCATCCCTAATATCGAGTAACTTGGTAACTCACTCTCACGAAAACCACTATCACCATTCTCTCTTCTTCCAACTCTCTCGCTTTCTCTTCATTCTTTTTTATAACTCAAATATTACTATGCTTTCTTGCCACCGTCTCTGCATTCTATCGCCGCAACTCATCGAGGGAAAATATGAAGTTATCTACTCTCCTTCTTTTGTTGGTGCTCAAGATTTCCATGGTAGATTCTAGATTTCGATTCCCTTTTTGTCGATCTCTTTCTCATATTTGAATGTTTATTTTGTGTGTAAATAAGTTAGTGCTCTGATTCGCGAAGGGTCGGTTCAGAAACTTGCTCTGCATGCTCCACTCTCCCATATATTTTACTAATATGCAATTGACGAAGTTTGATCCACGTCCTGCACATTAGTTGGTTTCTTTTGCTCGTGTGTAGTGTAGGTATTATATATCTTTCATCTCTAATCTATCATTGTTTCTATTCATATGTTCCGGTTTCAGATCCTTCATCCGAAATGAAGGTCGGATCTGTAGAAGGTGTTAGAAGGGAGAGACAAAGGTCACCCAAAACAGGCAAATTTGTCATATAAAGAACAACGATGGGGTATTGTTTGTGTTGCCGGAAGCACGACATTACTGTTCATAGTGTTGAGCAAGCGCCCTCGAATGACGGAGAGTTGATGTTGTCAAGAATGCGGAATTTGGTGATGGTGGTGAAAAATATGCAGGTGATTTTGCTTCGAGAGGCTCACGGGATGAACCATAGGATTCGTATGAGAAGTCGAGAGCGCAAGAGACGAATTTTAGTGAAGAATCCCGACGGTTCGGAAATCCAGCAGTTGGGTCGGACGATCAATGAAGGAATCCAAAAAATTTCCTTTTCTTTTTTTAGCTAGAAAGGTTTCTCCTTTTTTTTTTTTTTTTTTTTTTTTTTATCTTGCGAACATAAGTACATAATTAACAATATGGAAAAGACGACAAAACTTAGATACTAGCTAATTTGTAAATACACTCAAAATGGTAGGAACATTTCCGGTAATATAAAGTCATAGTGGCAAAATTGTGATATCAAACAAAATAATGAGGCTAATTCCGGTTGTTTGGACAGGTGTCATGATAGTAGGCATTCTGAGCTTTAGAACTCAGCTTTTAGATAGAGTAACAAGCATAGTCTTGTCCTTTAAATAGCGACGGCGAGGAGAAACAGAAACAAGCAAGTAGGGAGCTGGAACATGCTTTAGTGCAGGCTAGGGTATTTGGTGGATTCATATCTACTAGATCAGTTATGCGCCGCGCTACGCAGTGGCGTGGGTGGAGTTTTCCTTGCATCTTTTGCTAACCCGTGAAGCTAACATGTCCAATTAGGTAGATGTGATGTTTATTAAGACTACATGGTATACAGATATAGAGCAAGAAGTTGCAAGAAGAGGTGAAATATAAGCTTAACTGGGGAAGCTAATACTTAATTGGCCGGGACATCTTTATAACTAACTGTTTAAAACATGATTTCAGAACACTACTACATTGCCATTTGTAGGTAACATAACAACCTTCTTTTGTGAAGACAATTTAGGGTTAGTTTGAAAAACATGATTTAATGAGTGGATTTACTGAATTTATAGTTTTTATAGAACATTATATAATTTTTTGTTGTTTTTTGTAACGTGGATATTAACATTAGATTTCAAATATCTAAAGTCTATTGATATCAATATCTTATCATCTGAGATATTTTATGTCTTGATTTGTGAGATTTTTTCTCGTACTTTATCCCTTCTTTTTTTTTTATCAACAAAATTTTAAATATTTCTCGAACCACTCTAATTTTTTTATATTACGAATCATGGTTGTCATGCCAGTGGCATGTTGGCCGGTTCAACCTGATTCAATCGGTGCCGGTCATGAAATCGGTATGATCGACTTACAAACTCTAAGTAAATTTGCATCGTTTTAGTAAATTTGATTGATAAAAAATAACTTAGTATATGTTTTACTGATATAAGAGTTAAAAGTTTATGTAATTTCAAAAATTTGTTGGATTCGTGTATATATGTTTTGATATTGACGTTAAATATATTTGAATATGAGTATTTATTATTTTGTTTTGAATATCGCATTAGATAAAGCCGGCATGAACTGACACAAACTGGTTGTACCACTGGTCATACCATTCCACTTGCTAAACCGGCGCAATAGTATAAACCGGTTTGACAACCTTGTTACGGCTAAACATGTTATTTGATATAAAATTAGAATTTTTATTTTCATTGAATGTTAACAATCACGGTTATCAAACAATAAACATTTTAAAATTTATTTCCAATAATTCGAAGAGTTAAAATCTCTAAATTATTAACTATTTATAAATTTAGAGTCATATTCTTCAAACAACCCTTAACTACTTTTAAAAACTACAATGCATATTTATCACTTCCTGAGAAGTGTTGGCTTCATTCATTGTTTGTAACTTTTGTCCACAAACACTTCTCGAAAAATATAAATACATTTTAACTCAAGAATGTTGCATATATTATAGCTAAAGTCAGTTCAATTATATCCCATATAATGCATACCTTTGAGCACGTATGGACAGCAATTTGTATTTAAACATGCGAAGCGGAGGTAGAGTGACACGTTCCACACCAAGCATGGCCACAAACAACCAAGGTGCGGGTGACCTAAAGGAAATGGAAGAAAACACAGTAGTACATGATAGCAAAACTCTTGTGAAACAGTAACTTCCTTATATGTTTAATAATATTCATGGATACTTATGCGATCCAACGGGAGTGTGAAGAATTCAAAACAGAACGGTTATTGGTTGTCTGGTTTACTTGCTAACTGTTGGTTTCTAATCATGTAGAATCTGGAATACCAAATGCAGTTTTTTACTACCGCCAACCAACATTGCCGGTTACCGGTTTAACACATGACTGCTTAGCGACATTTTCTTTTAACCTAAGCATGTGCTCTATCGCCTTAGTGGAATTGCAAGGTGATGTAGAGAGGGCTTCAGTTGCCTTGGGACCTTGGTTACCGTCGAGTGCTAGCTCAGCTGAATTCCAGATGTACAGTTTGTTTAGCTCCTTCGCCAGGATGGTGATGTTCATCGTCACACAACAATCATCCATGACCTCCAAGGCCATAATTGGCAAGTTGATGTTTCGCGTATGTACAAATAAGAGAACAAGTGTGTAGATTTTATTGCTAGTGGGGGATACTCGGTCCCTTTGGGTCTCCATACCTTTCATGTTTATGATCCAGATTTGTACTGTTGGCTTATGTATGACCTTCAGGAGATTTCCGAATCCCGATTGATTTTGAATGAAAGTTAGGATAACCTACGTCCAGTTATTAAAAATACAAAAACTGACAAGCACAGGCGTAGACTAATCCCCGCTTTCTTTCTTTCTTCTTCTACCTCACGTCGGTTGAAGACGAGTTTATCTTCCTACCCCAGCTTAGTTCCCGTGGTATGAGTTAAAATCTACATAAGAGTAGACCTAAGACCTATTCAAAAGAATCTCTATTGGGCACCCGAGATGCCTATAAAGAGAAATGATAGTACCACTCATGTTAATTTATTAATTGTGCTAGACGAGACATAAATAAAATAAAGGGATAATATCATATATATATACTAGCTTTATACCCGCTCGTTGGGCGGCAAATTTTGATTGGTTATTATATTTTTTGTCCTAATATTATAATTTTATTTATGATTCATTATGTTAAACTATTATACATTGAATTGTTCATCTCACTTACCAAATTTCATATATTGTTCCACATTTTTATATCTTTCATTTATTTATGAAAATTTAATTTTATTAAATGAGCTCTCTATAGTACTTTCTTTATTGATTTATAATTGTGTATCGAATCCACCATTTAAGATATAAACTAAGAGATTGTTAATTTATTAGCACATAAAGTGACAAAGAAGTTAAAATTTTGAAGGACACAAAAGAAGTTAAAATTTGCAAATATATTTCAATTAATAAAAAAAAGTGAAGAGCTTTCATTTTCTCACCCTTCTCGTACGTTGGTATACGATAATAGAGAATATCGCGATCTAGATCCCACAAATATCGTGCAGTTTCAGTTACTCGTGTAATTTTGGAAGAATGAGATAGATTACTGCCAAAAGGATCATGTTTTTCTACCTAATAACAACATAGATGAATAGTAAAAGTTGTATACTTCAATAAAACTAAAGTCATTACATCTTGCAGAGTCCCCATTGTGAATCGGATTGATGCATCAATCCAAATAGTAGTTGTTATGAAAACAATCAGGCCAAAATCAAGCTTTAGTTAGGGATTTAATTAGGCAAAATTCACGCTAAGGAAACAAACCAATGTCATTACAAACATCTAGAAATTGGGGAAAACATCGACATTTACTATCATTTTATTTCTTCTTCGCGCCCTTTATAAAACCCCAAATATATTCCCTCCTACTTATAACCCCCTGCTACATATTATTTACTTGATTAGATCATCGTCATATAGCTAGCTAGTAGCATGTCACTCATGAACATAATAAACATAATGAACAACCCTCACAACTCAGCTTTCCATTTTAACATCCAAGGAATCGAGTTGCAATAGGCCTTCAAGAAAAACGATCAATTATTCAACCAAAGGAGAGATGCTCCAAGTCCAAGCAACAAACCCTTTAAATTATATGTTACATGTTTACATCAAAGTATATAGGATAACAGAGAACCATAAAACAACTACCAGAATAACGAAGAAGAAATACAACCATTGAATCAAAAAGGGAAATTTACTATCCAGTCGCCGTAATTTGGAAGAAATTAAGAAAAGAATGGGAAGAAGACTATAACTCGGCCAGTCAACCGCTAGCAGTCAGATATCTCTGAGGAAGAAAGATCAATTGCCTGCTGCGGATCAAAAGGGAAGAGGGAGAAATGATAGGCTGGACTTTCCTTCGGCAATAGGCAAAATATGTTAGAGTTTTTCAATTCTTTTCCAACAAATTATTGCATCATGTAACTCCCGCCTCCTATTCTCCTACAAAGAGAAAAAAAACTCAATATGCCTTACCATTTCCTTTCGTATATCTATATATAAAAAAGTAGAGAATACAAATTATAGAAACTCAAAATTTAAGAAAATAAGAAGAGAGATTTATTTGTTTTTGTGGGGCTTGATCTAGTTTCTTTATTATCAATGTTGTGTTTTATTTTCAATGTTGTATGGAAAAAGGAATAGGAACAAATCAAAATGTTGCATTCATTTTTATTAACTTAATTTACTTTTTATTGATAACGATGACAATTTAAAGAGTAAGTAAAAAAACACACCAATTAGACCTTGTCCAGGGTGGAAGGGTGAGAGCTAGCTATGTGCTGATGTGGCACTAAATTACTTGATAAGATTTAATCATATACTTTTCATTTAAACAAATTCGATATAGTCACTATCTATTTCCATCTTTATATTTTTTTTTAATTGACAAAAATATTATACTTTTATGTGTTTGTTTACATTATCATAAAAATGTAATTTATTATTAATTTTTAGTAAAAATGAGTAGAAATATTAAAAGAAGAGAGAGATAGCTCCATAAATAGATTAATAATGAATTTTTTGTTTTCAAAAAAGTTGTCCACCTTGGCATCTTGTGAATTCTCCAAGTGCTTATGTGGCAAGAAGTTACTTTTGAATTGCCATAATATATAGTATAGATATAGATAGATAGATAGATATAGATAGATGGTGGCAAGGGAGCAATTTATAAGCGAAGAAAAGGGGAGAGAGAGCGAGGCAGGGGAGCCGAACAGTCATGTAGGCTGAAGCGAATTCAAAATTTGAAGTTTGAAATCGCTTCAGCCTGGGGGGAAAGGAGAAGGGACCGGTGATCGAGGCGGAAGCTCAACAGTCTACCCGCAATCAAGGCGGGAGCCCAACGGTCGGCCCGCAATAAATAAGGGATTTTTTAATAAAGAAGATGGAAGGCGACACGGAGGTCAGCAGCGGGAGGGGAGTGAATCCCAGGCAAGGCGTGGCGCGTTAGTCGGCGAGAAGAGAGAGCCAAGGCGCAAATGGGGAAGGGTGAGGAGAGAGCGCACCACGGGAGGAGGCACGTCAACCAGGCGTGCGCTGGGGGCACGGAGGCGCCGCTGGAGACGCCTGGGGTAGTTAGGCCCCCACCGGGCGGTAGGCGCCTAACTGGGGGGCAATTGTTGGGGGCATATAAGGAGAGGCCCAAATAAGGAGCCCAAAGGGTCGTAATGGGTTTGAAGTATGGGCCGGGCAAGGAGAAAGCCCGGCCCAAAAGTGGGAACTAGAGGCTGTGGTCCAGTTGGTGGGGCCCGGCCCACGGAAGGGCGCAGGGCGACAAAAGGGGGTGGCAACGGTTAAAAGCGTACGGAGGGGACAAGAGGCGGGGCCATGCGCCCCCGGGGCAAAAGGTTGTGTCAGAGTGTCGGAGCGCATGAAAGGGGTAAGGTACAGTGCATTTAATAAGGTGATGACGTGGGGCGAATTTGGGGGGCAATGGTCGACCCTACCCCGAGTATAAATAGTAAACTGGGTGGAGCTCATTTACTCAGGTTCCAACTTCTCTCTAAAACTTACATCCCACTTCTCTCTCTAAAAGGGTCATACTGACTTGGGCGTCGGAGTGCTAACGAGCCCTTCCCAAAAGCTCGGTGGGCGCTTGTGTGTGCAGGAAGCGAGGACGTAAGCGGACGCGTACGGGAGATCGGAGGCGTGCGGGGGTCTTTAGGAGAGAAAGGTTACGTGGCACAAACAGGTACCAAAATGTTATAAAATATAGTTATAAAAATATAATTATTCAATGATTTTATATTAAAATTAAATTTGGGATATTAAAATGTAAAATATCATAGGGACTACTTTGTAATTTGTTTTGGCAACAGTAAAACTACTCCAGCTTTATATATAAGAATATCGACGCTTGTTATTTATATCACAAAGTTTCAATATCGTTTTTGTACTTAAAGTTCTAAGTTTATTTTACTTTTAAATTTAACAGTTGACCTAACAAAGGTCAAAGTATGCATGACGAATAATTATGTGACGCCTAAATGCCTTCCTTTTGTAAGTGAAACATCAACATTTGACGCGTTGATTCTTGAATCTTGACAACTAAAGGCCAATTTTAACGAATTATCATAACGCAACTAACTATAATATTGCACCAACCGATGCTGCCATCTATATGGTCATTCATGACCCCAAGGCCAAAACAATTACCTACGTTACTGAGCCCAGATCTCATCCAACCAGTCTAGCGGCATGAACATACCAAACACAACTATTTGAACTTTGGCACTAGACCCTAAAGATTTATTTTGAGCTTGACCAGCCGAAATCTATAACTAACCCATATATCTATATCTTCCATTATCTTAATGTTGCATCCAAACCATGCATAACAGCAGATGAAGTAAAGTTCTAGCAGAAGCAGCGTCGGCGAGAGGATATGAAACTCCTTACCCTTATTGGGTTGCTTGCAATATTTCTTTGATATCATATCCTTGGAGCTGAGAAATGGAAGAGCCAAAAGAAACAACATCGGGTTAACAGCATTCAAAAAATTTCAAATGCAAGATTCGTTACTATGGAGCTAGGATTTGAGTATTCAAAGCAGGATGCTAGGAGATATATACTAGACTGGGAAAGATTGAACTAGAGGAGGAAAAAAATGTACCTGAAGCAAGGTAAGAACCAAGATCACGCCAGAGTTCCAGCAAGCATGAATGGTAATTGGAGTAAGAAGGTTCCGTGTTTGAGCATAGGAAAATCCAAGCAGAGTTCCTAATCAAGTTTGCCGAATTCTCTTAGTTACTCATCAAGGAAACGAAGCTGTACAATCAACCAAAGCTGTGCATTCAAGTGTGCTAGTATATACCTAAGACAAACAGTTGGGGAAACTCTCCTGGAGTTAGATGTGCTAGAGCAAATACTGCTGCACTAATCACAACAGCTATTGGTGTTGGAACCCTAAGGGAAGTAGGAGAGAGAGAAGTATAGTCCGTCAGCACATAGCAGGCAGAATAATCAATGTATAACTAACAAACTCATATTAGTTATATACCACTTCGTAAGAGAAACCATGAAAAATCCTCGAAAGACATTCTCCTCCAAAATTGGAGCAAGGACACCCGTGATTACTAGCAGTAAACCAGTGCTGCAACGGTGGCGAAAACAAGTAATGCAGTTTCAATCCATACTAAAAATTCAAACAGTGGAAGGGAAAGAGATTTCAACATTCACTTTTTTACATGGTAGCAATTTCGAACTTACCTGATGCCTGAGGATCCGATCAGTGGAAGAAGCCGAACAAGAGCATCAGCCTGCAATAAATAGAAGTGAAAGGTACCTTACATGACAACATGTAGGAGGATGTACAAAGATCAAGAAAAAGAAGCTCATAGAAAGAAACATCAAGAAATTAGAACACCGACCAATTAGATTATACTAGACAAACATGGGACTAATAAGCTGCCAGTAAGATGTCCCACCTAAACCAGAAATGGAAAGAGACTTACTGGAAATAACTCGCCAGTGTACTAGAAGGAAGAGAGATTTCCAAGTTGGCATGACTTAATACAGCCATGGCACTAGCCATTTGAAGCATACACTACCAAGTACTTCTCCATTCGAACTTCCATCATCCCTTATGTCTCTACCATAACAAAAAAAAAAAAAATAATGATTGAAGGTAAGAAACAAGTTCCTAACCTCACGTTCTTGAGTCTCGCCATTAAAAGTAGAGACAACAAATCCTGTCAATGCAATGGCAAGCACAGCACTTCCAAGACCTATTCCAGCCCACAATAACCAGCCTCTTCGTAGGTTGAAGGGTTCCTTGAAATCTGGCAAAACATCAAACCATCCTGAAACTTTACTGCTTGAATGGCAGAATGATTACAATAAATGAGCCATTGCCGAACTGAATCTGCAGAAGTTGTAATCAAACAACATATTAAGACTGCTTTACCATAGCGATAGATATCTTCAGGAAGCGGTCCAAAGCTCTTCGTAATACTATACATAACTCCAAGTACAACTGCTGTTGTTAGACTGGGTAGGAGCAAATCTTAGAAAAGTCAGAAACCCGTGGAATTACCAATTTTGCTAAGAAATGAAGTCATCCCCTGTACCTTTGATCCAAAAATAATATCTCAGCCTTCTCATCTAAACTCAACTGTTCAAATTTAATTCCCAGAAATGGCAGTGTCTCAACCTCCACGAACCCTGTCAAAATAAAACTGCCTGCCTAAAAAGTTAATTCACTTTCTGTGTAGCTAGCCAAGATCATACACCAATTTAAACTACAACAGTTAGTTACGTATTCCCATGATTGCATCATTAAAATAATCTTTTCCCAAGAAACAAGTACCCAGATAAGAAAATTTTGAGAATTAACACATCAAAATTAGGAGCAATCGGAAATCAGAACCTAATTCCACAGGCAAGTGATGTTAATGAAACAGTTGGCCACTCCCATGGCACGTCCCATCTCTTGAAAGCAGGCCAATCCAATCCACTCTCCTAAAATCGCAACAAGACATCCCCAAAAAGTCTGTAAATTTGAAAAGGAGAAACAGACAAAGCGCTATCAAAACAGAATCTCGAAGCATAGCTGAACCTTAGGCTCAAGTTTGGTCTTCGACTTCTCTTCTCCAGCATTGAAGAAGCAAACAGGGCGCAATCCTCGGTTAGAAACCCGAATTAGCCTTCCTGGAGCTACCAACTTCGCGATTCCGACTGGAGTTCTCAGTGAAGATGATAACTTGGAAGGAGAAGAGAGAGCGTGCACAGAGGACTGGGCTAAAGAAGTGAAGATTGCGGAAACCATGCTGCTGGGAATGGGATTGGAGCTCAGAACTGGGATTGGAGTAGAACGTTGTGCTCGCTGAGAGATAAGGAACTGGGGGGAAATCTGGAGGCACTGCTTTGGTTGGGCTTGGTAGTTTTCTTTTCTGTGGGCAACATTTTCTCTTGGGATATTTTTTCTTTTACCGCAGTTCACCAAAGAAACACAAACATATTCCTGGTTTATAAACCGTTTGGTACCAAATGAATTTAGAATTTATTTTATTTTAAAATGAATTCCTATGTAGAATTCATTGTCAAATGAATTCTTGTGTTTGATATATACTATTAGCGTTACAATCAAATTCTTGTCGATGTTCCTCATTTTGCATGAATTGGCGCCAAATAATATATGTAAAAGTAATTTTGTTAATAAATGAGAATAATTATGTCATTTTATCATAATTGGTAAATACTTGTGGAATTCATTTGAAAATTCCATCTCAATTCATCGGAATTGCTATAACTAGTTCCAATTCCGTAGAATTCAAAATTTAGAATTGAAAATGAAATCTTTTAATTACCAAACACAAAAAGATTTCATTTCAAAATAAATTCCTAAAAACTTATGGAATTCATTTATACCAAACGGTATGTTATAGTTATTTAACCCACATTGCACACACTGTGTATTTGCTTGTGATTTCTTTTGTTTAGTTTGTTGTATTTTTTTGGTAAATTTCTTTTCATAGGCGTTTGCCCTCGATCCAATTGGGGGATCAAATTGATTATAGAAACATGAGTTTAATTAATCGATTTATTAGTGAACAAGAAAAAATATTATCGAGACAGGTAACTAGTTGACTTTAAAACAACAACGATTAATTACTATTGCTATAAAACAAGCTTGTGTTTTATCTTCGTTGCCCTTTCTTAATAATGAAAAACAATTTGAAAAAAGCGAGTTGGTTGCTAGTACTAGGAAGTGCAAACTATTCTAAAAGTGTTATTTGTGTACTAAACTATTCAATATAACAAATATGGCACAAATTATATACGCTTCGGGACATTTGTGTTCTAAACTAATCAATATGACAAATCTGGCACAAACCACATAGATACTGACTAGATTTTCTATTAAATACTAACGGTCAATGTCGGTCAACATTAACGAAAAAATAGTTCGTGTCAAATTTTTCATATTGAATAGTTTAGAACACAAATGACATTTTTTAAAATAGTTTGAACTTCCTAGTGGAATTAGCCCTATTTTTTTAAAACAAAAGGTAATTTGTTTGAAATAGAGGTAGAACACCTATCAAACTGTCTCATGTCAAAATGGATGTTTTGCAAATAGGAAGGAAAATAGGCATAGACTAGCATGATATGTGGGTTAGACACGGTGATTTAGCACGCAAATGCCTCAAGAATGAAGGCCAATGGACACCTATTTTAGGTGCTATCAATTCCCCCACACTTAGGCATTTGCTTGTCCTCAAGCAAACATACAATCAAATCATGCAACTCGAGTCATCTATATCCCCCCGCACTTGATGGATTCCGTAGGAGTCAGGTTTCTAGTGTCTAGGGTCGTCCTAATTCTATATGATCTTTCTTGATCCACTCGAGAAAGGTCGACATGGATGTTCTCAAAATATGGTGATAGGCACAAGGTGCAAAATAAAGCTCTCAAAGATAGGTGAAAGGATCGGTGCTCTCACGGTTCTTTTCTACACTCTCTCGACAACCTTTTATTCCTATCTAGAGTCTCGCTTTGGGGGGGAGGGGGGTTTATTCGGGTAGTCATTCATATTAAGATGAGAATGTGCACTTAGGCACTTATTATTGTGTGCTTGTTAGCAAGGCAAGTAGGGATAAATTCTCCTACCTATATCTCGGCCCATGAGAGGAAGTACATGGGAGGATGGAAAGCTATCCGGTCTCTCATGCACATTGTCCTAAAAGGCATTCCCATTACTCTAGAATGAATTGCCACACCATGTTGCATTAGAAACTACACCCCACTTTATTCTCTTTTTTTTCTTCCTCATTTTTCTTTTTGAATGCGAGAAAGCACATAACCGAGCACCTTTCTAATGGTCTAACCAAGAGAACTAGGGTTCACTCACATGCAAGGAATCAAACAAAACCACTTCGACTCAAGACATCCCACGCACTACGTTCATCAACATTGGTCAAGACAATGAAGAGCAAGATTCAACAATCCGAAGCAAGTAATTGCATTGCAAGCAAATGAGCCAACTTGGAGCCCTCAAAATCTCTCGTCGAAGCATTCAAACATTCATAGTATAAGAAAGATCAATTGATAACAAACATTCCACAAGCATTAATGCGACCCCCCCCCCCCCCCCCGCCGCCGCGACACACTTACAAAACATATTGTCCCCAATGTGAGCATGGGTGAAGAACAGGGGAACGAGGTTACCGATTTGTTGATGTCGTTGATTCCGAGTTGATTGTAGATCTAAGGGTAGGGTGGGTTTGATCGATTGGTGAGAACATCCACGAGAAAAAGAACTACGAAAAATATCAATCACATCCACAAAATGAAAATTTTAACAACAAAGTACTAATCATTCAAATAAGAAATCCTACTAAGTACTTAAATAGAAAAGCACACACATAATACTAGCATCCTACATAGATAATTATTCAAATGGAAAGAGATGAGAAAAAGTTAGAGAAATGGCTTGTTTCATTGAGATCCGCGAGTGCATGGTGTTGTAGAGCATTCCGAGGAGGTAGGATTCTGCAAAGACATTCAAACAACACACAAGTGGCACACGAGTCCAATACCTCATTAGGAACTCTCAATAAGAACAATCCCCCACACTTGTTCTTCAAACAAAAATTCAAACTCTATGTAAACAACCAATTCAACAAAATCCACAAAAACATGCTCCATAGGGTTTTGATAACATTAAATGAGGTAATCTTACGTTCACATGAGAAAAGTTATGATTAAAGTCAACTCTATAGCATAGAAATATCACATTTCAAACCATAAACCATCTAAGTTGCAACTCAACATCACAAAAAAGAGATCACCAAAGTCATATCACAACATGGAAAACCAATTTTTTCAAATAAAGCCTTCTATGGTAAACATGTTACAAACCAACTATAACTGATAACGATGTAATTGCATGATTTTATACCCCTATTTCTTATCCATTTGCGGAGCATGGTTGTGTGTTTTGGCCTATTTTACGCCGGGTTGTGCTACTTTGTCCTATTTCAGGCCCCAGGCGTCAAAAGGAAGGCCAAGCGCGAGTTTCGGATCGCTTGGAAGTCGTTTGGACAAGCCAGGACCAAAACACGGGCAGGAGGCCCTCAGAACACGGCCGTGTTCCTGACCGTGCTTTTATGGCCGAGACTTCCCAAGGGTGGTTTGAACCACCTAAAAAACACGGGCAGGCCAGAGAGAGAACACGGCCGTGTTTTGCAAAGACCACGCCCGTGTTTTCATGATGCCCGTGGCCGTGCTTTTAGCCAAATCCAAAACACGGGCGGGCTGAGGCAAAGCACGGCCGTGCCCTCGACCGTGCTTTGGCCAATGATGCCCTTTTAGGCAGATTTCAGCCAAATTGAGAGGGGATTCGAGTTTTAGAGAGACAGAGCGATTCCTAGAGAGAGAAAGCGACGAACAAGAGCCTCCAAGTGCCCTAGATCGATCTTCAACACCATTGGAGCTTGGTTTGAGCTTGGAGAAGTGCCGATTCAATGTCCAGGAGCAGAAATCCATCTTCACAGTATGATTTCCGCGTCTGATTCTGCTTTTGCTTCTTTCTCCATGGAGTAGTTCTCCCATTCATCTGGGTGTGGGAAACCCTAGTTCTGTATGTTGGGATTGATTGTATGAACCCAAGTACTGTTTCTATGAATTGATTATATTCGATTGAGGTTTGAATGATTGAATGACATGAATCCTGATCAAATTCCTGTTGTTTCTGCTTTAACCTAGAATGATAATATCTGCCTAGGTTAATAGAGTATCCTTGATTGAAGGTAGTGAATTGGTGACTTTAGTCGAGGAGCCAATTCACTATTCTGTACCGAATTCAATTCGGTAGTGGAGGTTTTGTTCATAGGGCCTCAATCTGTTTACTCCGGTGGAGGTTAGTCGCCCGCTAGAGACTCAGATTGAGAGGGTCTGAAGACCTTTAGTCGAGACTTCAGACTGTTTGAGAACCTTCCGCAGTATAACTATCATAGAAATTGAACTTGGTAATTACAATCCGGCTTAACTTCAGACTAGGGGGAACCATATCCGGGTGACCTCTCTTAACCTGAAAACAACCGTTTAGTTGCTTTGCTTGCTTGTTAGTTTAGACCTTCACTAAAGTTTCATTGCTAGATAATACGAATTCACTGAGTAGTCATCACATCTAGGACCCGGGTTGACATTGAAACCCAAACCCGCTATACTACGCTTTAGGAAGTGGTTACACTTGGCCATTTTCTAGAGTGACAGTAGGAGTGAGTCAAGTTTTTGGCGCCGTTGCCGGGGACGGCTAGGTTGTTGAAGAAAAGTGATTTCTGTTACTCTAGCATTTTCATTTTCGCATTGAGTTTTTGTTCTTTCCCACTTGTGCCTTCACGGGTTTGCATTGCTTGATTGTGTGCAGATAGTGCATGACCCGTAGCCAGTCGGGAGGTTTACTGCCATTGGATCCAGAGATTGAACGCACCTGCAACCAACTTCGGCGACAACAGCGAACTAGACTGGCTACGGTGGAGTACAGAGACGGCCAATTGAGCAGCGAATCCGAGGACGAGCGCAAGATGGAGGGCGAAGACATTCCACAACCGGGGAATGCCCGACAGGCTCCCCCGGTGAATCAGCATCCACCACCACCGCCGGGTCCCACCTTGGAGTACTACTACACTCCACGGATTGCTGACATCCGCCCGGTCATCCTCTATCCACCCATCCCAGCAAACAACCTCGAGATCAAGCCATGCTGGATTCAACTCATCACATCATCTATCAAGTTCCATGGTTTGAAGGATGAGGAAGCCCGGGCACACCTTTCCCGTTTTCTGCAGCTGACGAACGGGTTCAAGCTGAATGGTGTTCCGGATGATGCAATCCGCCTTCACCTCTTCCCCCATTCTCTGGCGGGGAATGCTAAGAGGTGGTTGGAGACACAGCCCCCTTTGTCCATCACTTCTTGGGACGATCTGGCGGATAAGTTCGTGCACAGATATTATCCGGCATCGAAGACTACTGAGATTCAGCGGGAGATCACTCACTTCCGCCAAGAGCCAGATGAGTCCCTTCGTGATGCATGGGAGCGGTACATGGGATACTTCTGGCAGTGTCCCCATCATGGCTTCAGCGATGCTTTCACAGTAGGGAACTTCTACAGTGCCCTCACCCCAGACAGCCAGAGGGTGATCGAGTCTCTATGCCCAGGAGGGGATATCCTTACTAAGACTCCACCCGAGCTGAACCAGATGATCAGTACTTTGGCTACCCACGATCATTCCTGGGGGCAGAGCAGCAGAGGCAGGCATTCCCGGGACCGTGGTGTGCATGCCATGGAGGCCAGATCCGGGTTAGAGCAGCAGGTGGCTGAGGTTGGTGCAGACATTGAAGCAGCCCAACAGTCTCCTACCGGGCCGCGGTGTAGCTCCGCCTCCAGTCGCTCAGTGTCAGTGGTGTGAGAGCCCGAACCACCTGGTGGAAGATTGTCAGTCTATGAGGGAGTCCTCTACTCCCCAAGAGCAGGTGGATTTCATCGCCAATGCTCGGCGCCTGGACCCATACAGCAACACCTACAATGAGGGATGGCGCCAGCATCCCAACTTTGCCTGGAGCAGCAACACCAACAAACCACCTGGTTTCCCAGCACCAGCAGGTGGTTTCCAGCAGAGGCAGCCCTTCCAGGCTAGGCAGGGGCCACCACCACAGCAGCAGCCCTACCAGCCTAGGCAAGGGCAGCCATTCCAGCAGCCCCAGCGCCAGAGACACCTCGCAAAAGGCGATGGATCTCCGACGGGCGTTGGATATGGCGAGTAGGTGCACAAGAGACACCTCTCAAAGATGAAGGTGGTGGTGATCTGGGATTTTGATTTGATTAAGTGTGGAAGGAGATATGGGATGATTTGTGTTCGGTGGTGGTGAGAGGAGAGGGAGTTGGGAGAGTTGTTTTGGAGAAAAGAGGGGAAAAGAGTATGAGGATTTGATTTTTTGGGTTTAGCTCCATGAGGTGACGATGACGTGATGGCTCAAGGCAGACACAGTAGGCCGAGCATCACAGCTATGTCACGAGCCATGACAAGGCCATGATCGCTATTGGTAGTAAAATTCAATTAAATTGTCATGGCTTGGTCGCCGTGACCATGCCGTGATCTGAACATTTTCACCACATTCGACTCTCTAAACTCCCTTAACCCCGAATATTGATTTCCCATCATATCATGCATCAATTGTGATCAATCTTGTTGGTTATGGAGAACTCCTATGACATTCCAACTACCTCTAAACTCACTAAGCACAAGCGAAATCCGAAGAGAAAAAACTAAAATATAAGGAGAAGAAAATGGAAATCGATGTTGGAGTGCCTCCCAACTAGCGCGTCTTTTACGTCTTATCGCTGCACGACTGACTTCAAGTACTCAGTCCAGCTCAAAACCTCCTTGAAGTTGAGGTTTTATCGGCAAAGTGGAATCTCAATTCTTGATTGGTCTCCCGATCATTCAGTGAAGGCTCATATAAATAAAAACTCTTGAGAAATTTCCAATAAAACCTCACTTCATCTTTCTTATTCTTGTCTTTGCTTTGAACCAAATCAAGCATCCTTGAGGGGTCATCATCGGATCCACCAAGAGAGATTGATGATATCGTGGCCTTGTCTCGGAAAAGAGTTGTTGCAAAAAGATCCAATGCTAGGAGTCCTAGGTTAGGTGGTCTTCCATGGTATGGCCTCCACGGATGCACCAACCCGGATTAACCACAAAACATCTTCATCCTTTTCTTTAACCTCTTCTCTCCCTTCTTCATACATATCTTCCCCATATTTAGTATCAAGCTTATCCTCTTCTTCACTTTCTTCTTCCTCCTTCACATACTCATTAAAGCTCTCTTTCACATTCATTTTTACTTGATGATTGGGGGCTATGATATTCCTCCAACCAAGTTCTTCTCTATTTGTGTCTTCAAGATCAACTTGCTCTTCCACCATTGAGACTTCTTCCTCTTCCGATGCTTCCTCTTCTTCTTCATTGTTAGAAACGAGGAGGTGAATTTGATGGAGTCTCGAACGAATTTGTTCAAGTTATCTCTTCTTTGCTTCCAACCTCTGGTTCAAAACTCGTTGCTCAATAAGGATTTCTTGAAAGGAATGGTCGAGATCTCCAAGATTTGAAGATTCCCCTTCGATCTTTACCTCTTCGGGTATAGGTGGTGGTGAAGGAGAGTCTTATCCATCCTCATGGACTCCATCGTTGCTCCTTTCTTCTATAACTTCATCTTGTGACCTCCAAGCAATGGTGGGGTCTCAAATAAGAACTTTTATAGGTATAGAGTTGAGACTTTCTTGCTTTTCTATCATCTTGCATCTTTCTTCCTCTGCTAAGCTTTTGGATCGAATTTAGAAGCAAACCAAAGGAATGTTCGGGACACTAGTATCAACGTACTCGGGCATATACCAAAGCCCTTCATGGCTAATTCCATCGTGGTTTTGAACTTTAGTGATGGCTAGGGATGGAGCATCTCTTCATTCTTGGAGTTTGAAATTTCTCCCTTCTCCTTTTGTCGGACAATGCAACCTTCTCCAACCTCTTGATGCACTCTTGAGAAAGAGGAGAACTTGAATGTCTTGTACCCTCCCTCCATTGGGGAAATTCTTTCGGCTTCGGTAGAAGGTTGAGTGAGGGAGTTGGAGTGATGCACAAATCCGAAACGGATTGAGCCCTCTCACTCTTCATCATGAAGCTCACCAATTCGAACTTCAAGCTTGCTCTAGGCTTCGGGAGTGAGGTAGGGTTCCATCCTTGGTATGAAGAATGTATTTATCGGTATGGTTGGTCAGACAGATACCCTTGGGGGTCTAATTTTTTATCATAGGTTGGTTCTTCCTACCCGGATCCTTGAATAGCCTCGCCACTAGAAGCTTCAAGATAGCACCAATTCAGCGTTTGATGATCTCCCCACTTCTCGTGCCAACCATATCGATCCATCCTATACACTATTATAAACACAAAAACAAAAACAACCTATGAAAGAAAAAGTGTAAAAAGAGAAAACAAAAACTAACTAAAAACTAACCACAACCTAATACAAGATTTCTCGGCCAAGTTATAAAACTCGATTATCAACTAATTCTACTCCAACCTAAGGTAAATATAACCTAGATTGGCGATGTAGTAAAGGGTTGACTGAGGAGGTAGTATTCCAAAGGGCCATGGATCTACTACTACTTTAGAACTAATTTACTATTTAACCTAATGATGATAAGGGGTGTTCCAAACTAACCTAACTAAAAGCAAAACAAACAACCAACCAACTGGTTGGGATACCGCTAGAAATGAGATGGTTGCCTAAGATTGAATCCCTCTAGTCCTAGTTTGGGTTTTATAGGATAGGATGCGTAACTCTCTAATATGGAGATTTCAATAATTACTTTCCCTACTCCTAACACGACCCACAAAGATCCAATGTCACCTCAGTCAAAATTTTGTGTGCTAGGATGCTCACCTAGTTCCTATCAATAGGTTCAACCAATCATGCATACTAGATTGGTGTTTCGATCAGAACGAGTACGAGCTATATGCATTGCTTTAGGAGGGCATTCCTATAGTAGAGGTTCGGTCGCCATGTCCACTAAGGAACCCTAAGATCATTCATCTACCCTTAATTAGCCATATGACGCTACCCAGTCAAACCCTAAAATTCCTACCTAGTGTTAACTCTTTTTTAGGCTAATAAGGAGGATTTATGAGACATACCCAATCACAATCAATCATAAATGAAGCATATAATCACTAAAGCAAACATATCCATAGATAGACCCTACTATAGACTAGTGTTCATCTTTCCTAAACAACCTTAGAGATTCAAGTCATAGAGAGGAGGAAGAAAATACAAGCTTAGAAGAGGAGGAATGGTCGAAATCATCTTCTCATTCTTACTCCTTGGGTGGATTTAATCTTCTATTAATTTTCTCACTCTAGGTTGGCTCTCCTTTATCTAGTGCCCAAAAACCCTAATTTTTTCACTCTAGGTCGGCTCTCCTTTGTCAAGTGCAGAAAAGTGGTATTTATAGTACACTAGCACTGGTCACACCCGTGACCTGGGCGTCACCAGATCGTGACCAGCCTAGAACGGGTCCGAATCGCCCAAAATTTTGTTTTTGCACTTTGTCTTTAAGTTCCAAAATCTTGAACTCCTTCGCGAGATCACAAGCGGGATCTTTGGAGTTAGGGGCGTGATCTTTTTCGCAGTGTTACAGCTCATTGCTTGCGATCCAAGTGTCAAAACTTTTCGCCCTCTTGTTGGCTGCTTGCTGAAGTTCTAGACCACTATTCATGGCCGTGAACACGATCACAACCTCATCAAAGTCGTGACGTGGTCGTGACCTACGTTTTTTCTTCCTTTCTTGCTCCTATGCTTCCCAATAGTGCTCGGATGAACTCCAATCGATTCCCGATCAATCCTAGATGGCTTTAAGTCCTGTAACTACATCAAAACACTGGAAAAACATAAAGTACGACCAAGTGGGTTCGATTTCCCCATGAAAACATTCATATCAACCTCGAGAACGAAAGTTGGACGAAAAAGGGCAAAAATGGATCAAAAGGGAGCAATCAACTGAGGTTCACGGTGGAGGTCAGGATTTCAAGGTCAGGCCGACCTTGATAGCGAGGCCACGACGAGGAGTCCAGAGAAGTTTTTCCACCTCGCGGGCATACGAGACATCACGGTCACTCGACCGTGATAATCCTCTCTAGACCATGAAGAGCATTAATGAAACGGTGCACTTTTGTTCAGGATCCTATCCAGGCATAGAGTTCATGACTGTGAATTGGGACCGTGAAAAACTGTCGATCTGGGTATAAAAGGGGAGTTGAGCTGAAAGAAGAAGGAGAGAGTGACTCACTCCTACTGTCACTCTAGAAAATGGCCAAGTGCAACCACTTCCTAAAGCGTAGTATAGCGGGTTTGGGTTTTATTGTCAACCCGGGTCCTAGATGTGATGACTACTCGGTGAATTCTTGTTATTTAGCGGTGAACTTTTAGTGCAACTCAAGCAAACAAAACACAAAGCAAGTAAACGGTTGTTGTCAAGTCAAGAGAGGTCACCCGGATATGGTTCCCCCTAGACTGCAGTTAAGTCGGATTGCAATTTACCAAGTTCAGTTTTCATGAAAGTTATACTGCGGAAGGTCCTCAATTAGCCTGAAGTCTCGACTAAAGGTCTCCAGACCCTCTCAATCTGAGTCCCTAGCGGGCGACTAACCTCCACCGGAGTAAACAGATTGAGGCCCTAACAAGCCAAACCTCCACTACCGAATTAACTTCGGTACAGAATAGCGAATTGGCTCCTCGACTAAAGTCACCAATTCGCCACCTTCGATTAAGGGTACTCTATCAACCTAGGCAGATATTCTCATTCTAGGTCAAAGCAGAAACAACAGGAATTTGATCAGGATTCAAGTCATTCAATCATTCAAACCTCAATCGAATATAATCAATTCACAAACTCTGTACTTGGGTTCATACAATCAGACCTAGCATACAAATCTAGGGTTCTCCATACCCAGATGAATGGGGAAACTACTCCATAGAGAGAGAAGCAAAAGCAGATTCAGACGCGGAAATCACACTGTGAAGTTGGATTTCTGCTCCTGGACGTTTAATCGCACTTCTCCAAGCTCAAGACGGGCTCCAATGGTGTTGAAGATCGATCTATGGCGCTTGGGAACTCTGGTTCGTCGCTTTCTCTCTCTAGGTATCGCTTTCTCTCTCAAAAACTCGGAACCCCATGAAAATTGGCCTTCTTTCTCTTTTATCAGCTGCCCTCGCGATACCCGGTCGGGTATTTTAGGGTTCGACCGGGTATTTCCAGAACGCGCCGTCTCACTAAGAGGAGAAATCCCCGGTCCATCCTCATAATCCCCGACCGGGGATTTAAGGCCATCGCCCAGGCCCCCTTCTGTTTCTCACGAGTGCCCGAAGGGAAAAATACCCGGTCAAGGCCAGAATATACCCGGTCGGGTATTTCTTCCTTTGGCCGGGTATTCTGGTCCAGCAGCCTCCTTTTTCCCAACTTCGCTCCTTTTGACCCGGAACTCGTTCCTTCGCCTCGATTCCAACGCCGGGACCTGAAATATGACATAAACACACAACCTAGCGTGAAATCGGCTTAAAACACGAGATTCCTCATCACAAACGGCTTCAGAATAGGGGTGAAAACATGTATAATTATCGGTCTATCAGAGAGCCTAGTGTGAGAAAACTTATTCTTCCTTAGATTTTCAGAGAGAGAGAAAGTGATTAACAAGAGAGGAGAAGGAGGTTAGGATTTCATCCAAACTCCAAGATTTGGGAATCTCATCCTCAAAGGTTGATCTTCACGCCAAAGGAAGAAGCCAAAAATCTCAAGATGGTCTTTTCACTTCTCCTTTGTGTATTCCCTCATCTCAAGTGACGAACATGAGCTTAACCAAAAATCAATAATATTTCAAGCAGTTGAAGTAGGGTACATGGACCGGTCCGGGTTTGACTTTGAAATCATACTTGCCCTATACTGCACCTGGCTAGGGTTTATACTTGGGCCTTAGTCGTGATTTAGATTGTGGAATTCAGGACGAGTCCAGTTTTTGGCACTATTTTCGGGAAAATTTTGTCCATTATTTTGAGAAGATTGTTTGGAGTTAATCTAGCATTTACTTTTTGTTATGTTGATTGTGAATCTTGCTTGTGTTAGCCGAGTTGTGTTTCTTTGAAATGTGTGCAGGAGGGTGTATGAACCATAGTAATCTGACACATTTGGAGCCACTAGACGACAACCTCAATCGCACTCTCCGACTCTTGGCTCGTTAGAGGGAGCTGGCGGAAGCAAGAAGAAAGACAGAGGAGAGGGGACAACCACAAGTTGGTCTTGAAGTTGAAGAAGAAGTTGTAGTCGAGGAGAAAGTTGAATCGGAGGAAGAAGAATGCAGTGAAGTCAATATGGCGGAGAATCATAATTCCTAAGAGGTAAATGAGTAATTGGGGACCATGAGCTACTATATGGCTCCATGGGCGGCGGATATCCAACCGATCATTTTTCATCCACCCTTGACCACCAAAAATTTCGAGATCAAGCTCGGCCTCGTCACAATGATCCAGAACAACGTCCATTTCTATGGTCTTAAGGATGAGTCTTCGAGGGAACATATCTAGAGATTCATCGAGATTGCGGGAAGTTTGAAGATCAATGGGGTATCCGATGAGGCATTGAAGTTGAGGCTTTTCCCCTACTCTCTTGCAGGGAAAGCGCTCAGGTTGCTCAACAATAGACGACCTCTCTCGATTACTCATGGGATGACTTGCTTAACAAGTCCATGGCCCGATATTTTCCACCTTCCAAGACGACGAGTGGCGCAAGAAGATCACCCACTTCGCTCAAGAGGAGGACGAGACATTGAGGGATGCATGGGAGAGGTACTCTGACTTTTTTCTCCAATCACGGGTTTGGAGAGCAGTTTTGGATCGAAACCTTCTATCTTGTAGGCTCAGATAGTAACTTATTTGGAATTAGTTTGCTTGGGGTCAAGCAAACGTCTAAGTGTGGGGGAGTGATTTGGGTCCAATTGTACACATTTTACCCTCATTTTCCTTAGATGTTTGAGGCATTTTCACACCGTGATGTTTGATTATATGCTAGGTTGTGCCTGTTTCTAGTATCTTTCATATCCTAGCAAGTGGAATCGACCTCTGGAACGAAATTTCGACGAAAAGGGATGAACGTATCAAAAGGGAGCAATCAATCGAGGTTCACGGTGGAGGCCAGGAGTTCACGGTCAACCCGACTGTGATAAGGAGGCCAGGACCGTGAAGTGCAAGGAGTCTAGAGAAGTTTTTCCACCTCACGGAAATACGAGAAATCACGATCACTCGACCGTGATAATCCGCTCTAGACCATGAAGAGCATTAATGAAATAGCGCTATTTTGTTTAGGATTACGGTTCAGGATTATAGTTCGAGACCGCGAACTGGGACCGTGAAAAGCCGTCAATCTGGGTGTAAAAAGGGAGTCGGGATGAAAGAATAAGGAAAAAGCCTTGTGTGAGAAAAATTCGTCTTCCTCGGATTTCTAGAGGATAAAGTGACAAACTAGAGAGGAGAAGAAGGTTAGGGTTTCATCCAAGCTCCAAGATTTAAGAATCTCATCCTAAAAGGTTGATCTCCACACCAAAGGAAGAAGCCAAACAACTCAAGATGGTCTTTTCTCTTCTGCTTTGTGTATTCCCTCATCTTAGCATGGAGTAGTTCCCTTCTTTCACTTGGGTGTTTGTGAACCCTAGCTATAATTATGTGAATGTTCGTATGATTGAATCATTTGTGTTTGGTTGTGTTTTAATGCAAGTATTGATGTATGTTCATGAAGGTTATGTTGTGTTTTCCATTTCCAACTCTTATGCCGATTTGACCTAAGTAGAGGGAACTCCCCTTCTCACTAAGAGGCTTTTAAAACTTGGAATTCCTTGGCCAAATTGAAGCAGCCACCTACTTAGGTCGAATTAGGGCAAACCTCATACCATGTTTTAGCACCTTAGGTAGGTTCTATTTTGGGTGTTGATAAACCGTTATTTGTACATCTTATTTCCCACTAATCTTGAACTGTTTGAGAGTTGATTCTCATGTTTTAAGCCTATTTCACGCTAGGTTGCACTTTTATGTCATATTTCAGGAGCTAGAGTGGAAAGGAAGGCTTGGAGGAGAGTTTCGGGTTAAAAACACCAAGGAAACGGAAGGAGGATTGCAAGGACCAAAATACCCGGTCTGGTCATCAAAAACCCGTCGGGAAAATGGTTTAGAGGCCAGGGAAACACTCTAGGGTTTTTACCCGGTCTGGACCCCAAGTTCCCCGAGCGGGTAATTCCAGATGGAGACCGGGCTTTACCCAATTAGGATGCACACCGTTTTGACATTACCCGGCCGGTTTGCTTAAGACCCGACCGGGTAATTGGATCGGGTTTCTGGCAGGAGAGCTATTTGAAGGCAATTTTGGGTTCTTTGTTCAATTATTCAAGTTTTAGAGAAAGAAAGTGAAACCTAGAGAGATAAAGCTACAAACTCCGAATTGACCTAGATCGAGTTTTGATGCCATTGGAGCTTGATTAAAGCTTGGAGAGTGTCGATTGACAACCAGAAGCTTATTTTCATCCTCCACAGAATGATTTCTGCATCTGAAGCCGATTTCTCTTCTCTCTCTATGGGGTAAACTCTCTCTCTCTCACCTGGGTATTTTACAACCCTAGATTTCTCTGCTAGGAAGAGTTGTATGAACTTGATTTCATGATTGATTGACGTTTTATATCCAGTTGAGGCATTGATTCAAAATTACTTGAGTCCTGATCAAACTTTTGTGATTTCTGCTTTAACCTAGAATGATAGTCTCTGCATAGGTTGAAAGAGCATCCTGAATTGGAAATGGTGAATCGGCGACTTTTAATCGAGAGGTCGATTCACTGCTCTGTACTAGAGTTGAAATCCAATACAATAAGTTTTGTTTGATAGTGCCTCGGTTAGCTTACGCCGGTGGAGGTTAGTCGCTCGCCGGGTATTCGAACCGAGAGGGTATGGAGACCTTTAGTCGAGACTTCAGATTGACTAAGAACCTTCCGCAGTATAATTTTCATTAAATATGGACTTGGTGAATTATAACTTGGCTTAACTGCAATCTAGGGGGAACCATATCTTGGTGACCTCTCTCAAACGTGAACTACAACCTTCACTATTTTGTGTTTGTTTAGATTAATTACAACTTCGCTACCGTCAAACAGCTAGATAACAAGAATTCATGGAGTAGTCATCACATCTAGGACCTGGGTTGACAAGTAAAGCTAAACCCGTTATACTACGTATTAGTTGGTGGTTACACTTGGCCACTTTCCAGTGTGGCGTTACAGGCGAGTCAAGTTTTGGCATTGTTTCCATGGACGGCTAGATTGTTGAAGAAACATGATTTTTGTTACTTTAGCATTTCTTTTCCGCATCGATTGGTTTACTTTTTCCCACTTTTGCCTTCACGGGTTTGCTCGTTAGTTCTATGCATGTAGTGCATGACCCGTAGCCAGTCGAGAGCATTACTACCACTGGATCTGGAACTTGAGCGCACTTGTCACCAGCTTTAGAGACTACAGTGAGTGAGACTGGCTACGGCAGAAGAACAGGTTGACGGTCGAATTAGTAGCAATCTCGAGTAGGAGGACGGCATGGGAGACGAAAACAACCGAATGAACAACCTGAATCATGAACACCCTCTGGGGATGCCCCTCCAGGTCCCTCCGGTGAATCAAGTCCCACCTAATGGCGGCTTTCCATAGGCAGACCCTACTAACCATCAGCCACCTCCCCAGGGGCCCACTATGGAGTACTTCTACACTCCACGGATCGCTGACATCCGCCCATTCATCCAGTATTCGCCCATCCCTACCAACAATTTTGAGATCAAGCCATGTTGGATCCAGTTGATCACATCTTCCATCCAGTTTCATGGGCTCAAGGATGAAGAGGCGAGGGTGCACCTTTCTCGGTTCTTGCAGCTGACCAATGGGTTCAAGCTAAACGGTGTCCCAGACGAGGCGATCCACCTTCACCTCTTTCCCCACTCTCTGGCGGGGCATGCAAAGAGGCGGCTAGAGACTCAGTCGACACTGTCCATCACTTCTTGGGATGATGTGGCCAACAAGTTCACGGGAGATCACTCATTTTCGCCAGGAAGATGATGAGTCCCTGCAAGACGCTTGGGAGCGATATTCGGGACTGTTCTGGAAGTGTCCCCATCACGACTTTACTGATGCATTCATTGTGGAGAATTCTACAGTGCCCTGTCCCCGGAGAGTCAGAGATTGATTGAGTCTTTGTGTCCGGGTGGAGATATTCTCACTAATATTCCACTCGAGCTTAATAAGATGATCAGTACTTTGGCCGCCAGAGATCATTCTTGGGGGCAGATCACTAGAGGTAGGAGCTGTAGAGACAGAGGTGTGCATGACATGGAGGCCAGATCAGGGCTTGAGCGAGAGGTGGTAGAGCTGGTTCAGACATTTAAACAGCCTAACCTCATACCAGGCAAAGGAAGGCCTCACCTCCTATAGCCCAATGCCAGTAGTGTGAAAGTCAAACCATTTGGCAGAGGATTGTCAAGCTATGCGGGAGTCTTCCACCCCCCCCCCCCCCCAGGAGTAGTTGCACTTCATTGCCAATGCTCGGCGCCTTGACCCCTACAGTGGTACCTATAATGAGGGGTGGCGCCACTATCCCAATTTCTTTTTGGGTGGCAACAACAGCAACACCACCAAGCCTCCCGGATTCACAACACCAGCTGGTGGCTTTCAGCAGAGGCAGCAGTACCAGACCCGACAAGGTCCATTTCCGCAATTGTAGCCTTGTGCTCTAGCTTGGAAGGCAAGTGGAATGCCTTTCCATAGACAAGCCGATATCGCGAAGTATCGATACGGCGAAGTACTGATCGGCGCCTTGTAGGCAGTCCAGTATGCCCAGAGAGCATCATCGAGCTTGGTGGACCAATCCTTGTGGGATTGATCCGCCATTTTCTCAATTATGCGCTTAAGCTCCCGATTCATCAACTCGCCTTACCACTTGTTTCGAGGTATTAGGCACGGACACCTTGTGAGTGACACCATAGCGAGAGAGGAGCTTATTGAATTGGCCCTGAAAGTGGGTGTCTCGATCGCTAATGATGACTCTAGGCGTCCTGAACGGGGAGAATAGCTGCTTAAGGAACTAAAAAACTCGTCTAGCATCATTGATGGGAAAGGCCTGCACTTCAGCCCACCTAGAGACGTAATCAACAACAACTTGGATGTATAGATTACCAAATGATGGAGGAAAGGGGCCCTTGAAATCGATACCCCATACATAAAAAATTTCACAAGTAATAAACACATTATGGGGTATCTCATCCCGGGCGTAAATTTTACCTGAACTTTGGTAGCGGTCGCACCTGCGTGCGAAGGCGTCGGCGTCCTCGAAGAGCGAGGGCCAGTAGAAGCCCGACTGCAGTACCTTCCGCGCCGTGCATTTTTTGCCATGGTGTCCGCCAGAGGTCCCTCATGGCAATTAGATAGAATGCCCTCCATCTCATTGTCCATGACACAGCGACGAATAACCCCGTCGGCTCCGACCCTGAAGAGATACAGATCATCCCAAAAGTAATGCTTCATGTCGGAGAAAAACTTCTGCTTTGCGTGAGTCGTCATCCCCTCGGGCAGCTGCTGGCCAACAAGATAGCTGGCGATGTCGGAGAACCAAGGGGTGACACTCTCCACCAAGCACATCATCATCAGCCGCTCATTTGGAAAAGAGTCGTTGATCTCCTCCATGAAGTTGTCCGCAGGAGGTGCATTCAACCGAGAAAGATGATCAGAATCAACATTTTTGGCTCCCTTCTTGTCCCGGATATCGATGTCGAACTCCTGTAGTAGCAAGATCCAGCGTATGAGCTGAGGCTTGGCATCAGCCTTGCACATCAGGTATCTGATGACAGAGTGATCTGTGTATACTAACACACGAGACAAGACCAAATAAGGGCGAAATTTGTCAAAGGCAAACACCATAGCTAACAACTCCTTCTCTATGGTGGTGTAGTTCTCCTAGGCATCATTGAGGGTCTTCGAGGTATAATAGATGGGCCGGAAATGTTGGTCTCTCCTTTACCATAGGACAGCTCCAATTGTGAAGTCACTCGCGTCGCACATCAGCTCAAATGGTAAGGTCCAATCAGGAGTGACCATGATAGGAGCATGAGTGAGCTTCTCCTTCAAGGTCGTGAATGCTACTGTGCACGCGTCAGTGAAATGGAAGGGGGCATCATTCTCAAGGAGCTTCGTCAGTGGCAAGGAAATCTTCGAGAAATCCTTGATGAACCTCCTATCGAACCCTGCATGGCCCAAGAAACTGCGGATCCCCTTCACAAATGTGGGAGGAGGTAGCTTGATGATAGACTCAATCTTGGCTCTGTCCACCTCTATCCCCGTCTTGGAGATCTTATTCTCTAAATGGGATCCTCTGGTAAGCAAATGTGCCGAAATGGCAAGTGAAGGTGGTCTTCGCCTGGTCTTCCGGTGCTATGGGAATCTAAAAACACCTGGACATCCCATCCAGGAAACAGTAGAAATCATGCTCTACCAGCCTCTTGAGCATCTGATCAATGAATGGAAGAGGGAAATGATCCTTTCAGGTGGTGTCGTTGAGGCGGCGATAGTCGATGCAGACGCGGTACCCGGTCATTGTGCGCATCGGAATGAGCTCATTATTCTCATTTGGGACCACGGTCATCCCACCCTTCTTAGGCACCACCTGAGTGGTACTGACCCACTCGCTGTCAGAAATGGCGAAGGTGATTACCGCGTCCATCAACTTGATAATCTCCGGTCGAACCACAACCACCAGGTTTGGCGTCTATCTCTGTTGGGGCTGTCTCACCGGCCGAATCTCATCCTCCAGCAATATCCGATGGGAATAGAAAGAAGGGTTGATCCCCTGGATATCATACTGCGTCAGCAGTAGGGGTGAGCATTCGGTCGGTTCGGTTTCGACCGAACCGAAATTATGAATACCGGGTCCCCGAATTCTCCCAATCCTCAAACCGAATTCGAACCAAATTATAATTCGGTTCGGTTTTTCACACAAAACCGAATTTGTGAAACTACTTGTATTTTCTCACTTTTAAATTATTTTTCACCCCTAATATAAACAATAAATATCAATTATATGAATCATCGATGATAAAACCAAACTTTTCAACACATAAGTCATAAAATATTTCAAATATTTAAGTCTATAAACAACTAAAAACATAAAAATCCACCATTTGGAGCTTGCAATTATAGTATTTCGGTTTTTTGGTCGGAAATTCGGTTCGGTTGGAAGCACCCTGATTTCCGAACTATCAATATGTTTCTTCCGAATTCCGAACCGAATAGCATTAATTCGGTTTCAGTTCGGTTTATTTCGGTTTTGGTTCGGTTCGGTTTTGGTTTACCGAACCGTTTGCCCACCCCTATTCAGCAGGGCCACCAGTTTAGGCTTCTACACGGGTGTGAGGGTCGAGCTGATGATAACTGGAAGCTTGTTCCCCTCCCGAAGAAATGCATACTCCAAATAAGGAGTGACGGTTTTCAGCTCCAATTCTGGTGGCTCCTCTAGAGAGGTGGTGATACGGGTCGAGGATGAGATCGGCTTGAATGGCTTTTCGACCTCCACAAACTCGCCATGCTCGAGCGCTACCAACTGCTCCTCCAGCTGCAGCTCCTGAGATGCCTACTCACCTAGCAAAATGCAACGCTCAAGGACATCGTGAGTACTCGCACCCGAACCGCCCACCTCGGTCAATCACCTCATGGCTCGTTATTGCCCGGCTTAGAATACGGAAGAGTGGAGAAAGAAGATAAACCATTTCGAGCAAGAAAAGGACAAGATCTTGAGGGATGCTTGAGAGAGGTACTCCCATTATTTTCTTCAGTTCCCTCACCACGGGTTTGAAGAATAGTTTCGGATCGAAACCTTCTATGGAGGCCTAATGCAAGAAGATAAAATCCTCATTGACTCCTTGTGTCATGGGAAATTGATGAATATGGCTCCTCCCCAAATAACCGAGATACTGGAAGACATGGCCCTCAGGGGATACGATTGGGGGTTGACTAGAAGTGGGAGGAGAAGCAATGATAGGGGAGTGAGAAGCGTCGGAGCGAGTGCTCCGCTTGAGGCGAAGTTGGATAAGTTGCTTGAGATTATGTTTGAAGATAAGAGGCAAGGAAAAAGGCCGGTGATGTCGTGCGACTAGTGCTCGAGCACCAGTCATGAGATGGCGGAGTGTCAAGCAATGAAGCAGGGAACCACTCCGGAGGAACAAGTCAACTTCGTGGCAAATGCTAGGGTCAACAACCCGTATAGTAATACTTATAACCCCGGATGGAGGAACAATCCCAACTTTTCTTGGTCATCACCGACGAATCCAAGGCCCCCGCGTTTTCAAGGCCCCACGGGAAATTTCCAACCTCGACCGAACTTCATCCAACCAAGGCCCCAAGTTCAAGGCTCAAGCTTCCAACAACCGTACCAATCACAAGGTGTCCTAGGGTTTCAACAACAACAACAACCAAACAAGCTTGGAGATCAAGCGAGCCTCCAAAGCTTGGAGATGCAAATTGGCAACCTTGGCGGCATGTTCACCGAGAGACCCAAGGGAGCTTTATCTTCCCAAACCGTGGAAAACCCCATGGACCATGCCGGGGTAAATGCACTTCAAGTGAGGAGTGTGAAGGTGTTTCCGGAAGTCGCCACTAATGAGGTGATGGAGAAGGAAGATAACAACAAGGAAAAGACCAACCAGAAGAAGGGAGAGAAGAAGCCCTCGAGGAATGAGAGAAAGGCGGCAAGGAAGGCATCACCGGTGGGGGAGTACACACCACCTCTTCCTTATCCCACAAGGATGTACAAGGAGAGGTTGGAGAACGAGTGTGGAGGTTTCTTGGAAATCCTCCGCAACCTCAAACTCAACATCCCTTTCCTTGAAGCCATGGCTCAAATGCCAAGATATGCCAAGCACCTCAAGGGATTCCTCACCAAGAAGACAAAGCTTGAAGGCCTCGCCAACGTGACTCTTGGCGAGGAGTGTTTGGCTTACCTCCTTAACCGCTTGCCCAAAAAGCGGTCTGACCCAGGTAGCTTTACTATCCCTCTTGGTATTGGTAACCATCATATAGACAATGCCTTGGCAGATCTAGGAGCTAGTGTTAATGTGATGCCCTACAAGCTTTTCAAAAAGTTAGAAGTATGTGAATTTAAGACCTCTAAGCTTAGCATCACCTTAGCCGACCGTTCGGTCATTAGCTTGAGGGGTGTTGTGGAGGACATGATGGGGAGAGTGGGCAAGTTTTGCTATCCGACCGATTTCGTGATTCTCGACATAAGTGAGGACTCGGATATGCCACTCATCCTCGGTCGTCCCTTTCTTGCCATCACCAAGGCATTGATAGACGTTAATGTGGGAACGTTAATTTTGAGGGATGGTAAGGAGATAATCAAGCTTGAAATTGACCCTAAGGGTAGGAGTGATGAAGTGAAGGGAGTAGTTTCAAATGATGTGAATGAGAGTGGAGGAGAGCCTCTCAAGGCAAACCCCACCATTACTTGTGTTGCTTTTGGTGATGTTGAGCAGGAAGTTAAGAAGGTTCCTATGCCCAAATGACCGAGGATGAATGCTTGGAGACGAAGGATGAAGGGAGCTTTGTCCCGGAAGATGGGGGAGGCCGAAGCAATGTTGGCCAACCAAGAGGGCCAGCTCAAGGAGCCTAAGATGGGAGGCTACAAGCCTCACCTCGAGAGTGTGGTGGATCCGCTCTTGGTGGCATCATGTTTGAAGTCGTGATTGATCCCCAACCGTCAAGCTAATGACGATAAATTAGCGCTTTTTGGGAGGCAACCCAACGGAGGTTTGTTTTCTTTTCCATAGTTTTCGTTTTAGTGTCTTGTGAAGAGTTCGAGTGGTGAAGTGGTGTCCCCGTGCCCGTGCCGAGTGTTGTGGTGATTGATTAGGGGGCACGGTGGAATAGGTTGAGTTAATTTTTCTTCAAAAGTGCCCTATTTTAACTTGAGTTCACGGACGGATTGGTGTGTTCACGGTCTTACAAGACCGTGAACATGCAAACGCGTTCATGAACTGCCACTTCTGCATGTTCACCACTTGTCGACCAACCGCAGTTCACAGACGCGCTTGAGTGTTCATGGTCTCTAAGACCTTGAAATGGGACTCAGAGCCGTGCCTATAAAAGGGGCGTGAACGACGACTCTTCACTTCACGACCAAATCTCTCCGAAAAATTTCAAATCTTCGCCGGAAAACGCAAAACTCTTTCTGTTTTTTGATTTCCCCCCTATTTTTGGCAAGCAAAACCCAAAACCAACGTCATATCCAGTCTCCCCTCCTCAAAACCAGTCTGTGCTAAAATTTTGGGGAGATTTGGAGCACATTTTTTCCGGCCAAGCCACCGGTGGCGAATTTCCGACGAGCTTCCGACGAAGCTCCGACGACCCCTCTCCGGTCATTTTTCTGACTGTTTTTCACCGTCCTCGCCCGCACCTCACTTCCTCCTACGACCTACTTGCGTCTCCAGGTTTGTTTTTCGACTTTACCTTAGTGATTTGTGGAGAATCGGAATAGGTAGTAAAGTGAGGTTGAATTTTTGTGCTTTGCATCATTGAATCTAGATTTAGGGCGAGGAATTAGGTGAATTAGGTCGATTGAATGATGGATTGATTTTTGCATGAGCTTAGTGAGCCTTGGTGGGCGTGTTTGAACATAATTGTGTTTATTTTTAGAATTTTCCCACCAAGTGCTATGTTATGAATGCAAGTGGAGTTTATTCTTATTTGGTGGATGGTAGCCACCGTGGTTTGGGTTGTGGTTCAACTTTTTGTGTGCTTGAACTGTGAACTACCCACAAACATGCCATAGTGAGCTTGAGCTTAAATGTTTTTATCCATAGTGGAAAGATAAGTGTGGCCGGGGGGGATTTCTTTTCCTCTCAATGAGCATTATTTGATGAATGTTTCCATGTATGGTGTGTGTGTGTATTTGTGCAGGATGCTTAACTTGGAGCATGAGTTCATCAGTTATCTGGTGAACCACCCGGGCTTTAGTGACAAGTTTGCCTACTAGAGTGGCAGACCGATTGGGCCTCACTAGCGACTGGACCTGGACAAGTTCAACTAGTTCAGGTGCTGAGCTGCGGTGACTGGGGTGCTCAGCCACCCCCAGTGGCGCCAGCTCTTGACCATGGACGAGGAGATCTACCATGAGTTGTGCGTGGAGTTCTACTCCACCTTCTCCCACATCGTCCTGGCCAGCAAGAAGAGCCGGCCACGGGTGGAGTTTATGGTGAGAGGTCAGCCACGAGTGTTGACCTATGATGCCTTTGCACAGGCCATGGGGATCGACACCGCCCACATGACAATGACGGAGCGACAGTACACCGTCGACTTCAACTATCAGGGTGCATTCTGAGCCCTCTGCCACCTAGAGCCCGAGCAGGACGAGTTCGAGGGCGAGTTGGAAATGGTGAATCGGCGACTTTTAATCGAGAGGTCGATTCACTGCTCTGTACTAGAGTTGAAATCCAATACAAGAAGTTTTGATTGATAGTGCCTCGGTTAGCTTACGCCGGTGGAGGTTAGTCGCTCGCCGGGTATTCGAACCGAGAGGGTATGGAGACCTTTAGTCGAGACTTCAGATTGACTAAGAACCTTCCGCAGTATAATTGTCATTAAATATGGACTTGGTGAATTATAACTTGGCTTAACTGCAATCTAAGGGGAACCATATCTGGGTGACCTCTCTCAAACTTGAACTACAACCTTTATTGTTTTGTGGTTTGTTTAGATTAATTACAACTTCGCTACCGTCAAACAACTAGATAACAAGAATTCATGGAGTAGTCATAACATCTAGGACCCGGGTTGACAAGTAAAGCTAAGCCCGCTATACTACGCATTAGTAGGTGGTTACACTTGGCCACTTTCTAGTGTGACGGTACAGGCGAGTTAGCCATCTGAACTATGGTTTGAGGGAGAAGCCTAAGCAACCCTTAGTCGATTGGCCAAGAGAGCTACATTGGTAGCTTGATTTGATATCCCTTGGCCTAACGACCGAGAGAGTGAAGCATTTTCACTTGTTGTGCTACTCTACGGTTTACGACCACTTATACCACACACTTGCATTCGGTTCGACAAATCATGATTACTAGCTAGGGGGTGCAATACTCAAGTGAAGCCTTCTCAATTAGTGTTCAAAACCATTTGCATTTCCAATTGCTTTTAATTATAGTCCATAATTTTATCCAAAAATCGGTTGCTAGATAATGTTTCAAACAGTTCAAGTAGGGGTACATGGACCGGCCCGGGTTTGACCGTTAAAACATATTTGCCCTATACTGCACCCGTCTAGGGTTTATACTTGGGCCTTAGTCAGGATTTAAATTGTGATATTCGGGACGAGTCAGCAAGTCGAGCAAAAAGAATGTGAGGCAAGGGGTCGATCCAAAGCAGGGCAGTCCGTAGTTGTATGCTTTAGCTGGGGTTGTGGGCTGACGCGCGTTGTTGCTGAGAGTAGGTGTGGCCGCCTTGGAGCGCGCAATTTCGCGGGAATGTAAGAGGTCGCTTCTAGCGTGCGAATCGACTTGAGCGCCCGAACGTAGCAGGCCACGAAGATAGAGCAGCAGATGTCGGCGAGAAGGCGCACTAACGATGAGAGCGAACGAGATTGCTGGTTGCTCGGACTGCGCTGAGACTAGGTCGTCGCCTCTGAGAGATGAGCTAGGGTTTGTGCTTGGAGAAAAATTCAGAATGGGAGGGGAATCAAAATTTAGAGGGATCAACATTCAGCTGAAATCCTCCTTTGACCAAAACGGCGTCGCTACAAGCCTAAACCCGATGCTCGGGTATGGGTTGATCTTCAATTGGGCAGCAACCACTCGTTTGCAGTATCAGGTCTTCGTCAAACTGTTCGGACCGTCCAGTTGAACCGCAGGCTGATAAACTTGATTTAGATCGACAACGACTTTCCGTGATGGTGAAGGGATAACTTGCCGACATAAGGAAAGGACGAAAACCCTATTTTAGTAATTTCATCTTAAAATCAGGATAGGTAACCCAAAGGAGAATCGTCCCAGATTTTTATTACACCAACGAGAACTGTTCAGATTCAGACTTCATAGTAAAAAATAAAATAGAATAAAGGAGAAGGGTAGAAAGTAGAAACGCATTAACGCAAAATTTCGGGCCGCCCCCACCAGACCCAAATTATTCCTTCCTTTTTCCAACTTCCCGCCCAAAAATTCGGGCCACCCAAAAAGCTGCCCACCTCCCGCCCAAAATTTCGGGCCGCCCAAAACCCGCCCACTTCCTCCGCCCAAATTCTTGGCTCACCCAAAAAGTGGCCTTTTTCTTTCTCCTCTTGGCTCATGGGTCAGTGAGTATCTACTCACAAATTGACCTGTGAGCAGTTTAACTTTTTCGTTCGCAATCGGTAAGCATCCAACTACCTATCTGCCCATTATATGCAAGATCGTTTCTTTTTCTTAAAAATGAAGAGCACTTGGTTTCAACTATGTAATTTCGCTTCTGTTTCTAGTTTTATATAATTAATGGCTAAATTTGAAGGATCGTTTAGTGTACTGTTGTCTGCTGAATCCATTTAATTCCTCAACCGTGGATGGAGTTAATCCCCATTAATGGCGAATTCCAGTAGTCCCCACCCCACTACCTCCCCGATCATTGTACTTGCCTTTTGATTTGGTCTTCCCCTTCGGAGTCCCATCCTGTCTTTATGTCCTGTTTCCTGGTTATGGTAAAGATAGATCAGTCCGCCTTCAATTTCCCCTTTCTCAGTTAGTTTGAATTTTTTGCTTTTAACATTGCTATACTTGACTTCTTAGCAATGATCTACGTGGATTAGCTTTGGATCGGGCAAGTGCTACATTTCGATCCAGAAATTGTCCAACTTCAAACTGACAGCTGATCTGTTAAGTTATGATTTGATTTACAGGGGGGATAACCAGTAACAATGGCTTTGAAGCCTAATTTAGCTGACAACAGAACTAGGAGGCAAAACCTTTGCTAGTGGAGCCCCGTTTTCTGAAAATCGGTGTGGAACCCTTGGAAGAAAAAAAAAAAAAAGAACAAAAGAAGGAAAAAAAGGGGTTCCAACCGTCTTCAAAAAGAAATAAGAGCACCTTGAAAAATGTGAGTCCATGATCTTTAGTTTTTGAGAGTCTCTTCGTCCACGATTCATCTATCCTCTGATCACTATTTGCCATGATGTCGACTCGAGACTAGCGTTCTCGCCGAGAAGCTATGAGATGACTTGTGTGTCGGTTGACCTCGTAAGCTGCTAAATGATCTAGAAAATCCTCTATCAACGATCGAGGGTGCGTGTTTCTATAGAGTTCTGGAGAGTTGCATTGGTTTGAGTTAGGTTGCTTGGGGACAAGCAAACGGTTAAGTGTGGGGGGATTTGATGACTCGATATTTGCACATGTTTTCCCCTTTGTTTCTTGATCGTTTAAGCTTGCATTATCGCTTCTTTGGCCTATTTTACGCTAGGTTGTGTTCCTTTGTCACATTTCAGGTCCTAGCACATAAAGTGAAGCGTAGGCGCAAGTTTCAAGTCAATCGGAGATCAATTGGCGACTCGGGGAAGAAACTCGGGTATGACTTGAAGAAGAATGGATTTCTACCTCAGTTTGTGACAATATAATCATGTAATCTTGTCAAGAGAAGAAAGAGGACGAGACTACGAGCGTCTGGGATCAAACGGCACCTGATTTGGAGTCCGAACGAGGGAGAAACGAAGAATCAAAGATAGGGGAAAATTGGTTTCGGGCTTCTCTGAGAAACAGAAGGGGCCCTATCGTGACGCTAAAATCCCCGGTAGGGGATTTTGGCCTTGATAGGGGATTTTCCCAAAAATCCCCTATCGTGAACCAAAATCCCCTATCGTGAACCAAAAATCCCTATCGCGAACGCAGGCTGTTAAAAGCCTGTTTTGTGCGTTTTTGCAAGGGAGAGCTGGGTTTTGGATCCCAAACACCCAAGGGACGAACCAAAGAAGAGAGGCGATTTGAGGGCATTCTTGGAGTGGAATTGGAGGATTTCTTCTCCTTGGAAGCTCGAGGAACAAGCCCGGACTTGAAGACTGATCATCTGAAGATTCTTACTGCAGTCTCTCTCTTCTCTATGGAGTAACTTCCCTTCACTTAGGTTTTGAGGAACCCTAGCTATGTTTGTTTGATGGATGATTGTATGAGTACTCTGACTTGATAATCTTGAGTTCATATTCAATCTATGCATGTTTCATGATTCAATTCTGCTTTAGTCGAGATTATTGATTATGCTTTGATCATGAGAGCGAATACCTGATTAGGTCAATAGAGCACCATAGATTGATAGTAGTGGATCGATTCTTTAGTCGAGGGTTGATTCACTGCTTTGTATCGATTGAGAACCTCTTTCGATAGAGGGAGTCTAGTTCAGAACGCCTTGATCGGTTGTTCTAGAGAAGGATACGTCCCTCTAGGCAATTGACTCAAGAGGGCCTTGTTCCTTTAGTCGAGACTCAAGGTCTAGTCAAGGATTCTCCGCATTGTGAATGAAAGTGAAACAGGTTAGAGATCATCAATCATTAATCTGGCTAGTGGCTAGGGGGAATCATACCTAAGTGAGTTCCCAACCTGTAATTAGATTAACTTTAACTGTAGTTTGCTAGAGTAGTTTTAGTTCTTTCATCTTAATCTGGTTTCTAGATAATGAACTGAAGCTGAGTAATAGTAACTCTAGAGACCCGTGGATTCGATATTTTTACTTGAGCCACTATACTGCAGTCCCTTTCATTGGTTACACTTGGCCATTGTTAGGTTGTGTCATAGCGAGTCACAGTATGAGGAATGGTCAGCTTGTCGAAAAGCCCCGTCCCGCGACCTCCTCTCATGAGCCCTACACACCAGGATAATGTTGGTGCCCCGCGTTTTGTCTGTATGTGGGATGAGGCCACTAGAATTGGGGTCGCACTCGGCCGAGGGCACGGTTATTCTTAATCCAACGAGGCAGGTTCTTATGGCGAATGGGTCCACTTTCCGGTCATAGATGACCCTATGGTGGTCGAATTACTTAGCCTCCATGAGGCGGTCACCCTGATTTTAGTATTCGATGTGTAGGTCGGCGTAGTAATAGGGTAGCCCATTCGGTCGCTAGAAAGGCCCTTTCATTGTACCCGACCATGAGTTGTTCCTTTGATTTCCAGGCCTGGCTGAATTCCAGGATGTAACGATCTATTTTGTTGAATCAATGAATGATTATCTTTTGTAAAAAAAAAAAAAGATTTGAGATTCAATAAGTTCACAAGACCCATTATTTGAATCCTTCAAGGGTCGTTTGGATGAGGGTTTTATTAAGGGAGAGATTTGAACCCATAACTCATTGAAAAACCCAGGAAATATAACTAAAACAAGGAATTAAACCAAATCATTGTTTGTTTGGTTCCGGAATTGTCCATCAAGAAATTTAACTTTTAATAGAAAAATAAAATTACAAATTTGCCCTCCTGCGTCATCTTCTTCCTCTCCTCTTGCGTCATCTTCTTCCTTCCGTTCTGATCTTCAGGCTCCGCGGCGCGACGACAACTCCAAAGTCCAAATCTCCCGGTAGTTGATGAAGGCAGCTGGCAATAGAGGACTTACACAGACGCAGAGAGAGAAGAGGACGACAACAAGGGGGCAAAACAGATTGGGACAACCAAAAGGAGCAGAGGATCTGGGTTCTTCCTCGATAATGGGCGAACAGATTGAACAAGGGCCAGAAACAGATGGGTAATTCTAACCGCCACCAGGTGGCAAACTCATTCTCTAAACTGCCTATGATTCCCCACGATTCGAAGATCCATGAAGGAACGAGCTTCTTCCCGTCGAGATCCAATCCCTAGGGTCACCAAAATGTCGAAATGGAAGGGAAAACCAGAAAAGATTGAATGCGGAGCAATTACGGCGGCGGCGTTCTCCCCAGTGGTCGAAACAGATCATGCTGCAGAATCATAGACACGACGACGCCTCTCATGCGATGACAACGTCGTTCTACCTGTTAGTGTTGTGGTATATGATCCACGATTGAACCTCTCCCAACAACTCGAGTTATTGGGAGTAACTAGTTCTTGACATGGTATCAGAGCCTTCTGTGACCGAGAGGTCTTGTGTTCGATTCCCGGTGACCCCCATTTGTTAAGCACATGGTATTCTTGTATTCAGACATGTGCAAACTTCAAGCCCTTGTGAGTGGCTTTCGTTTGAGGGGGCGTGCTAGTGTTGTGGTATATGATCCACGATTGAACCTCTCCCAACAACTCGAGTTATTGGGAGTAACTGGTTCTTGACACTACCCAGTGGTCGACCCAGATCCCCAATCCCCCTCCCTGGCTTCTTCGAGTCGTGATGATCTGAAGCCCTGATGCCTTCATCCGATACCAAATCACCAGCAACCACCATACCATCCTCGACTGAGTCGTCGCCGATGGTGGCACTCAGAAGGGGAATGGATTTGTAGACGGAGTTGTTGTGGGTTCGTTCGGAAATGGTCGGCGGAGCTGGATAAAGAAGAACGAGATGTCGACATTTTTGTGGCTCTGTTTGCTAGATGGCCAGCGGATCTAAGGGAGAGAGAGGAAGATTCTGTCGACGGCGACAGCTTTCTTCGTGAGACGGCTGGTGGATCTAGGGAGGGAGAAGAAGCCGTCGACTTGTGATGGAGGGAGAGAAGAGAGAGAGCTTCTCTCAAACGATGGGAAGAATGAGAGGTAGGTGTGTGAAAATTATGGGTAAGATTGGGGCCGGATTTTAAAATACTTGGGGGATGACAGCTATTTCTAATTTCGGGCTGGGCCGGTTTTTTAAATTATGAGCGGCCCAAATCTTGCATTATTTGAGAGCTACCCAAACAAGAAAATGGGTCAAAATCCTGGGCGTGCCGGCTGAATCCCTCATTAGATTTCCTGATCCAAACGGCCCCAAGTTTGTCCTTACAGATTTAGTACCCTCACAATCTAAACAAAATCATAGGATTCATGCTAAGTCCATCCACCCATGATAGATTGGATCACAACAAGTAAACGACCCATTAGCCATAAAATATTTAGGTAAAGTTATGTCCTTCGTTCTGTAGTCATTGTTAATTTTTTAGACAAAAAAAAAAAATACAATGAGAATAAAGTGGAACTTAAGCAATTCAGTACGTGTACAGAATAGCAAGGAAAATAAAATTGACGACAGAAGATAAATATTTGGTGTAAATTGTCGGCCGAGAGGGTTCAATTCCTTCATGCACGGAGTCGGAGGGAAAAGGAAGGAAGATATATCGGATCCGGGAAGGAAACACTTGAACGTTTCTCTACCGCTAGTTAATGAATTGTTTCCGGTAGACTGAAGGAAAGTCGGAGGACACAAACACATGTCATGTATAATAAGTACTCCTCACAACTTCACCATACTAGCTAACTGATCATTCATCCATTCCCTGGCCTTCTCCCCCATCTCTTCTTCCCTAATATAACCAAATTATCAACAAGCTTACAGTAAACGTCAGCAATGGCCATCGGCAACTGTCTCGTCGTCTTCACCATCACCCTTCTTTCATTAGCTTCTTCCCCTGTTCTCGCCACCGATGGCAAGCCTTCAGGATTACTGCGTCGCCGATAAGAGTGGAGGTACGGGTAGCTAGGGTATGAGCAAAATCGTAAAAATACTTTGTCATACATATTAATTACTCCAGATTGACTACGCGCAATAACAATGGTATCTTCATTCGATCGTGAGCATATATATTGTGAATTTTCTTAAATCGTCTTAATTTGCAGTGCCGATGAATGGGTTCGCTTGCAAGCCACCAGAATCAGTAAAGGCGGATGATTTCACCTTCAGGGGCTCAACAAACCGGGCGACACCAACAACACGGCCGGATTCAAAGCCACGCTGGTGACCGTGAACCAGATCCCGGGGCTCAACACCCAAGGCGTGTCCATGGTCCGCCTCGACTTCGCCCCCGGTGGAGTGAACGCGCCCCACATCCACCCGAGGGCGAGTGAGCTGCTCATCGTCATGGAAGGCACCCTCGAGGTCGGGTTCGTCACCACACTGCCGGAGACCAAGCTCATCACCAAGGTCCTGCAAGCGGGGGAAGCGTTCGTGTTTCCCCAGGCGCTGACGCACTACCAGAGGAACGTCGGCAAGGAGGCAGCCGTCGGGATCGCGGCGCTCGACAGCCAGAACCCTGGGACCCAGCCGGTGGTTGCGGCGGTGTTGGGTTCGTGTCCCAAGATTCCGGTCGAGGTTGTGGCCAAGGCGCTTCAGGCTGATGACAGTGTGGCCACTCAGCTCCAGTCTAAGTTCAAATGATGACGATACCACTGTTGTTCATCGTGCATGGATTAATTAATGGAATTCTGCATGGGCTAGTTGATGCAGGATAGTTGATTAGACCGAGGGTTTGAGAGAGAGTCGAGAGAAAATTGGTATGGGTTGAGAAGGAGTTTGAGATTAAGATTGAGAAAATGGGAAGATAGAGATTGAGTATTGAACTGAAAATGTACTAAAGGTTCCGATTATTCGATTAGTAATGCAATGAAACGATTACACTATATGGTCCGGATTTCAAACATAAAAATTACTGGTATGATGATATGATCATATCACAGTACATTACCATCTTACAATGATGATATTATAGTACTACTACTCATCTCATCATTGTAACTTATTGTTCAATGTGTTGGCCCGGCTACATGTGGTGGAGCAAGAGCCAGCAATTTGGTAATTATAAAAAAAAAAATCTACAAATATTAAAACACCCAAAAATACAGTTGGGGAGGTGAGTTAGCATATGGGAATTCAATTCCCTTCCCCTCTTCCCTGGCTATAAAATGCAGAGGCATTTGCCTCATTTCAATCATCCCTTATCATTCCATCCTTCTCCATTTCATTTGCTCTGCTTCTGTTCGTATTTCTTTTGTGGGTTTTGGTAGTGAAATGTTTTCACTACCACGGGTAGATAGGAGATTTCTTTGTGAGTGAAATAGTGAGGTTGTTTGGGAAACACCGTGTGTTCTATTTCTTGTATCGAGAAAATCTCTGTAACCTACCATTGTTATAGTAAGAAATACTCCGGAGCTGTTGTTCCCGTGGACTGGCCCAAAATCAGGGTATACCACGTAAATCCTCGGTGTCATTTATTATTATCTATGCTTGTTGTTATTTTGAGATAGTCGTAGTATATTGCATTATTAAATTACCGAAGTAAATTGATCTAAGTAAGTTGGTTACCGTAATTCTGGAGGCTCTGCCACCAGGTCCAACTTATTAGTGAACTTTTTACAAGCGTGTGATTTCTTAGTGCAATATATTTACCCGCTATTATCACCCGCTACGCCCAACAAGTGGTATCAGAGCCACGTCCAAATGGAGGCAAAAACAAGCAAGATGATAAGTCTGAATGGCTCCAACTATCACATATGGAGAAACAAGATGAAGGATCTCCTACTCGTGATGGAGTTGCATTTTCCGGTGTTTAGCCCAACTAAACCTGATGGCAAAACTGAAGAGGAATGGGAGTTCAAGCATGAGCAAGTATGTGGCTACATTCGACAGTTCGTCGACGATAATGTATACAACCACATTAGCGGAGAAACTCATGCCAGAACTCTGTGGAACAAGCTGGAGGCACTCTATGCATCAAAGACCGGCAACAACAAATTATTTTATCTGACCAAGTTGGTCCAGATGAAATACAAGGAAGGCAAATCCTTGGCGGATCACTTGAACGAAATTCAAGGGATCGTGGATCAGTTGTCCGGTATGGGCATAAAGATGGAAGATGAGGTTGTCGCTCTCCTCGTTCTGGCTTCCCTTCCAGAATCTTGGGAGACGCTAAAAATTTCACTTACCAACTCTGCGAAAGATGAGTTATCAACATGGAGATCGGCAAAAGTGGGGTTCTGAATGAAGAGATGCGGAAAAGATCACAAGGTGCATCCTCATCATCTTCCCAGTCAGACCTTTTGGTGGTGGATTCCAGAAGCAGAGGAAGAAGTGAAGCGAGAGGCTCAAAGCAAAGAGGCAAGAGTCGAGGGAAGTCCAACAAGTTTGCCAACATCAATTGTCATCACTGCAAGGAAAAGGGCCACATCAGAAGATTTTGCCCAAAGTTCAGAAACGAGAGAAGGAAGGGCAAACGAGATGAGAACAGTGATGATGATGGTGCAAACTCTGTTGATGAAGTCGCCCATATAGTCAGGCGGGGGAGAATTGTTGGCCCGGCTACATGTGGTGGAGCAAGAGCCGCAATTTGGTAATTATAAAAAAAAAAATCAACAAATATTAAAGCACCCAAAAATGCAGTTGGGGAGGTGAGTTAGCATATGGGAATTTAATTCCCTTCCCCTCTTCCCTGGCTATAAAATGCAGAGGCATTTGCCTCATTTCAATCATCCCTTACCATTCCATCCTTCTCCATTTCCTTTGCTCTGCTTCTGTTCGTATTTCTTTTGTGGGTTTTGGTAGTGAAATATTTTCACTACCACGGGTAGATAGGAGATTTCTTTGTGAGTGAAATAGTGAGGTTGTTTGGGAAACACCGTGTGTTCTATTTCTTGTATCGAGAAAATCTCTGTAACCTACCATTGTTATAGTAAAGAAATACTCCGGAGCTGTTGTTCCCGTGGACTGGCCCAAAATCAGGGTATACCACGTAAATCCTCGGTGTCATTTATTATTATCTATGCTTGTTGTTATTTTGAGAATAGTCGTAGTATATTGCATTATTAAATTACCGAAGTAAATTGATCTAAGTAAGTTGGTTACCGTAATTCTGGAGGCTCTGCCACCAGGTCCAACTTATTTGTGAACTTTTTACAAGCGTGTGATTTCTTAGTGCAATATATTTACCCGCTATTCTCACCCGCTGCGCCCACAATGGTGGTAGCAGGTGATAATTATTTTCGTAGAATCATGCCAAACTATACCACACATGGTGGTAGTATGATAGCATAATACTACTCGATGATAGTATACAGTACTGATACCACCATGGTAACTAACGATTCCTTGGTAATGTGCGATGGTAATGCAATCCAACGTGATATGGTAAAGACCACAAAATACCACCCCTACCACTATGGTACTTACTGTGTCATGATTAGAAGGTGATAAAAATATGTTAGACCCAATCATTCGACACTATACCACCTCGTACCATACCATGTAAACTCATTGTGTCTTACCTTTACTGGAATAAGATGATAATTATAATAATAATAATTATTATTATTATCTCTAGAAAAGAACAAGTAACCAAGTTACTATTGCATAGTGTCCCATCACAAGGTGTGGTCATTTGTAATTGACCAAAGTTTGGAGAGGTTTTATGCCATTAAGGTACTAATTAATTAACTTACTACAATTGAACCCAAATTATTATTATTATTATTATTATTATTATTTATTGTTATCTCGATGAAAGAACAAGTAACCAAGTTACTATTGCATAGTGTCCCGTCACAAGGGTGGTCATTTGTATTTGACCAAAGTTTGGAGAGGTTTTAAGGTACTAATTAATTAACTTACTACAATTGAACCCAAATTGAACCCAAATCAATGGTTGTTCGACCTACTTCGATCCATTTTAAGCGAGTTGAACCGAGTGTTTTACAAATTTGTGCTTTAATCATTGATTAACTTATGAAAATTAAATCCAAATTGAATCTAAATCAATGGGTGTTTGACCTACTTCGACTCGGTTTAAGGCAAGTTAAACCATGTTGACGAATTTTGGCTCAACAACGAGTTTTCCCACTTAATTCATTGAAGCTTCAAGGAGGTTCTAATTAGTTAACTTATGGCAAATAAATCAGTGGGTCTTTGACCTACTTCGATCCGGTTAAAGCAAGTTGAACCCGTTGTTGGCGAATTTTGGCTCAACATCGAGTTTTTACGCTTAGTTTAAGCAAATTCAACTTGGTGCTTACGAATTTTGCCTCAACAACGAGTTTTGTGCTTTAAACATTGAAGTTTGGAGGAGTTTTTGTGCCATTAAAGTTCTGATTGATTAACTTATGGCAATTAAATCCAAAGTTCTAATTGATTAACTAATGACAATTAAATCCAAATTGAACCCAAATCAATGGGTGTTCGACCTACTTCGACTCGGTTGAAGCAGTTGAACCTGATGTTTTACGAATTTTGGCTCAACAACGAGTATTGCACGCTTAAATAATTGATCTTGGAGGATTTTTGTGCCATATAGGTTCTAATTAGTTAATTTATGACAATTGAATCAATGGGTATTCGACCTACTTCGATCCGGTTAAAGCATGTTGAACCAGTTGTTGCCGAATTTTGGCTCAACAATTAGTTTTGCACACTTAAATCATTGAAACTTTGAGGAGGTTTTGTGCCAAGGTTCTAATTAATTAACTTTTGACAATTGAACCCAAATCAATGGGTATTCAACCTTTGATACAACCCAGAATTGCGTCATTACCAAGCTCGAATTACTTGCCCACGAAGCTAACCCAACTCATTTGAACATCTGGACTTTTGGCTAAGTGTATTGAACGTGTTCAGGTAGTCAACTTTGGGAGCTCGTTCTACCAATTGGGCTGATGAAATGGGAGTTTAGGGTGTCGTTTTGATCATGAAGACTTTCTGAACAAGATGGTATGGGTTTCAGATTCATACGACGCATTAATGCTGCTTCCCACGGGCTCAAAGTAGCTATCACACAACTGGCAGTTTTCCAGAATTTGACCAAGTCTGGAGGTATGTTCAGGAAGGTCACTTTGGAGTTCCATTCTGGGCAGAGGACAGAGAATCGAGTCAGGGGCTCGATACCACATGAAAATATGCATTTTCATCTACAAAGGAAGGGCATTGGGTGAATTGTTTCATATCTGGAAGTCGTCCATCGAAGGCCTCGAAGATGGGATCAAAGGCTGTTTGGTGACTTGGAGCTGCAGGCAGAATGGTTTCATTGTTTCCTTGTTTAGTTGAAGTTTATTCCTTTTCAGTTTAAACCTTGTTTTGTCAAGTTCCAGTAGGATAAGGAAGTTGTTAGTCGAGTTATACTAGCTAGCTATTTAAGTAATCGTCGTTTGCGTTGTAAGTTTTCAGTTTTTGAAGTTTAATAAGAACCCTAGTCATGGAGTTTCATGCTCTTTGATTGTCCTTGTTGCGTGGGATCAAATCCATCAACGAGCGAGCTCAGCATCGATTGAGTCATCACATCAATGGTGGACGATTTGCTACCTATTTGGATCGAGCCTCTTCCCCGATTTCGTGTGTTGAAGTTGCACCTTCCAACCCATCTTTCCCTGTTCTTCTTTTCCAGTTCCGAGTTTCAATTCACAAGTTCGAAGGGTTGAGGTGTTGGTACGCTGATTCCTTAGCTTCGAGATTTGAGGCTTATCAAGTGGTATCAGAGCCTGGTTCAACTCAGTGGCCGTGTGACGATTCTCCCGCGGTGGCAGAGACGACGAGTTCATCGACAGAAGGCGCGCGGCACGACGATGTGGACCCGATCGAAGGGCCCTGTAGAGTGCGATCCTGCTGCTGTTTTGGTAGTAGGACAGCGAGTTTCAAAGAAGCAGTCGGTTGTTCTGGTTCCCCTAACAAAGAACGGTCGCTCGCGGCAGAGTCTGTGTCAGAAAAGGAGACTGCAGCGGGCGACGATTCGGCCATGGCGGAGCAGGTCAATGTCGTGGAATTGCTTCGAACCATGATGGCGCAGCAGAATGCCGCTATCCAAGCCCAGTTCGACACTTTGAATCAGCAGCTGGCTGACCTCAGAGTGACGGTGAACGCCCCTGTTCGGCAGCAGAGGGTTGTTGTTGCGGAACAGAATTTCGAGCAAGACCCGCTTCAGGACAATCACGAACGACAAGTAGCAGAGTAGAACACGGAAACAACATTGCCGAGCTGAGAGGTATTAAATTACAAGTTCCATCGTTCTCGGGCACAAACAATGCCTCGGTGTATCTCGATTGGGAAAGAAAGATCATGCTTTTCTTTCAATGCGGCGATTACAGCGAAGCCCAGAAAGTACTTCTTGCAACGTACGAATTCACCGACTATGCGGCACAGTGGTGGGAGAAAACCCAGCTCCGCCGTCGTAGGAATTTACACCTGAAGTCACAACTTGGACGGAGCTGAGAGGTTTACTGCGAGAACGTTTTGTTCCGGGATACTATCAACGCGATCTGTTTGAGTCTCTGCAGCAGTTACGGCAGTGTTCAAAATCCATTGACGAGTACTATCGAGAGCTTGAGCTCCTCATGATGCGTGCTGATGTCCGGGAAGATAAAGAAGCCACTATTGCAACGGTTCCTTCATGGGATGAATCGTGAAATCAGACTCGAAGTCGAGCTGCGACCATTCGTTGAGCTGGAAGAAGTCGTACATCTTGCAGTAAAGGTGGAACGACAACAACGAGCAAGTGCGGGGAGGAGGTACTCGAAGACTAATTCAGAGCACGTTCCTGTGATGAATTCTGAACCGCCAGATTGGAGGGCCCAAATCTACACCCCGCACTACTGTTCCGACGAATCACGAGAAGCCGGGAGGATCGACGAGCAACATACAATGCTTTAAGTGTTTCGGCAGAGGCCACAAGGCCAACCAGTGCCCAAACAAGAAGGCCCTGGTGCTACGCAATGGAGAGTACGTGACCGAAGATGAAGCAGAGGAAGATGGCAGCGAAGGGAGTGAGTCTGATCCCGAAGTCGATGAATCAATTGAAGTCGAAGTCCCTCCTACGGGAAAATTTCTCGAGTAAATCGTCGAGCACTTACTTTGGATTCTCTGGCCAGCGAAGAACAACGAGATATCTTTTTCACACCCGTTGTAAAATTGAAGGGAAGTTATTGTCTGTTGTAATTGACGGAGGCAGCTGCACAAACGTCATCAGCCTTGATGCCGTTAAGAAGCTCGGGCTAGCAACGATTAAACAACTCCAACCATACAGCCTGCATTGGTTAAATGAGTACGGGACGTTGAAAGTGAACAAACAGGCGAAAGTTCACTTCAAATCGGCGAGTACGAGGATGAATTATGGTGCGATGTAGCTCCGATGCAAGCTGCACACCTCTTGTTAGGGCGCCCTTGGCAGTATGATCGTGGGGTTGTCCATGATGGCAGAGGAATTCGTACCGATTCAAGCATAATGGACGCAAATTTCTGCTCAAGCCATTGTCTCCGACGGATGTCAGGGCCGATCAACAACAATTGATGGTGAGTCGGAGCAAGGATAAGAACGAGCCCCTTGGTGCGAATTTTGGCAAGCATTGTGAAGCCGGGATGATGATTCAAAAGTTGATGCTCACAAGCTCTGGCGCACGGAAGTCTCATCGGCGGCCAGAGGAACGGAGGCTCTGCTTTTCGGCGCCAGAACAGGCAGGAGAGAGAGGCTATTGGTCGGAGCAACTGGCAACACGCCGAGCTTCGCCAAAGCCGCCAAAATGTTCCCACGAACCCGGAAAGCTTCACCAATGGCCAGTTTGATTCGAACGTACCCCAACTGCAAGACCCAATTCGAGTCCACCTACCTCTGAACTCGCAGGAACAAGGCGGCAAAAACGTTGAATGGGGTGAGTGGTTGAAGTGATTCACGTCAACGGGCTGCGGAACTACTTCGAGATGCCCCAGGAAGCTGTGGGAATGCAACAATTGGCGCTGGAATCCTTGAGGTTAAAAACCCCAATTTTGGATTGCATTCTCTGGGGAATACGAATTTGAAGGTTGCCGTTGGCGGGAATGGACAAAGAGCAGGACACCACGAACGGCGACGATGCGGGAGCCGAAGTCAGTTCAGGAAGTCGATTGGGGGTGTGACCACCTCGTGGAAGTAGCGAATTGAGTTTGGCAAGACCCGAATCGAAAGTCCAATCCGATTGTTCAAGAACGCTGTTTCCGAATTGCAGAAAATGGAGTTTGGGATGCAATATTTCGACCCGATTTGGACTCAGTTCTGTGCCGATTTCGATAAGAAGAAAGAACCAGCTTTGAGGGCAAAGCTTTTTGAAGAGGGAGAGCCTGATACAACCCAGAATTGCGTCATTACCAAGCTCGAATTACTTGCCCACGAAGCTAACCCAACTCATTTGAACAATCTGGACTTTTGGCTAAGTGTATTGACGTGTTCAGGTAGTCAACTTTGGAGCTCGGTTCTACCAATTGGGCTGATGAAAATGGGAGTTTAGGGTGTCGTTTTGATCATGAAGACTTTCTGAACAAGATGGTATGGGTTTCAGATTCATACGACGCCATTAATGCTGCTTCCCACGGGCTCAAGTAGCTATCACACAACTGGCAGTTTTCCAGAATTTGACCAAGTCTGGAGGTATGTTCAGGAGGTCACTTTGGAGTTCCATTCTGGGCAGAGGACAGAGAATCAAGTCAGGGGCTCGATACCACATGAAAATATGCATTTTCATCTACAAAGGAAGGGCATTGGGTGAATTGTTTCATATCTGGAAGTCGTCCATCGAAGGCCTCGAAGATGGGATCAAAGGCTGTTTGGTGACTTGGAGCTGCAGGCAGAATGGTTTCATTGTTTCCTTGTTTGAGTTGAAGTTTTTCCTTTTCAGTTTAAACCTTGTTTTGTCAAGTTCCAGTAGGATAAGGAAGTTGTTAGTCGAGTTATACTAGCTAGCTATTTAAGTAATCGTCGTTTGCGTTGTAAGTTTTCAGTTTTTGAAGTTTAATAAGAACCCTAGTCATGGAGTTTCATGCTCTTTGATTGTCCTTGTTGCGTGGGATCAAATCCATCAACGAGCGAGCTCAGCATCGATTGAGTCATCACATCAATCGTGGACGAGTTGCTACCTATTTGGATCGAGCCTCTTCCCCAATTTCGTGTGTTGAAGTTGCACCTTCCAACCCATCTTTCCCTGTTCTTCTTTCCAGTTCCGAGTTTCAATTCCACAAGTTCGAAGGGTTGAGGTGTTGGTACGCTGATTCCTTAGCTTCGAGATTTGAGGCTTATCACCTTCTTCGACGGGTTAAATCGAGTTGAACCTATTTTTGACGAATATTGCCTCAACAACGAGTTTTGCAGTTGAATCATTTAAGGAGTTTTTGTGTCTTTAAGATTTTAATTAATTTATGAAAATAATTCCAAATTGAACCCAATTAATGAGTGTTCGACCTACTTCGACTCGGGTTGAGCAAGTTGAACCGGTGTTGACAAATTTTGCCTCAACAACGAGTTTTGCACGCTTAAATTATTGAAGCTTGGGAGAATTTTTGTGCCATAGAGATTCTAATTAGTTAACTTATGATAATTGAATCCAAATTGAGCCCAAATCAAAAAGTATTCGACCTTCTTCGGTCCGGTTTAAGCGAGTTCAACCCGTTGTTTGCGAATTTTGACTCAATAACGAGTTTTGCACTTAAATCATTGGTATTTGACCTAATGTCGACCCGATAAGATGGGGCACTATTTTTTGTGTCATGTCAACTATGATTTAATAGTTTTTAAATTGTTACTGATCAATCTAAGGCATTTGGTCATTGTTCGACCGGTTAACGACGCGTTTTGTACACTTAAATCATTGGGTATTTGACCTAATGTCGACCCGGTAACATGGGACACTATTTCTTAGTGTCCCGTCAACTATGATTTTAAATTATTATTGATTAATCTAAGTCTTTCGGTCAACCGTTTTAACTGATTCTTTTTGTGCCAATTTCCCAATTTGAACTCGAATCAATGGGTATTTTATCTAATTTGACTCGGTGTTGGCAAATTTTGGGTCGAGGACGAGTTTTGTACGCTTTCCTAATTGATGGGTTGGGTCGATGTGAACATAAGTTTTGGTCCATTTTTGGTCATTTCCTAAATAGTTTGACCTATGATCATCGACCGTCCTTAGTTTGTAAGAATGAACATAAGTTTGAATTACTAACATGAAAAAGGTGTACTGCGACGTCGATCAAAATATGTTGTACGGATGAACTTAATTATAGAAAGTTACAAAATGCCTATCACCTGCGGAATCGTTAATGCTACAATTTGATCATATCACAATGGTACACTATCGGTCGTTCAATGATAGCATTTCTTATCACTGAAATAGTTTACAAGTCTGAAACATGTACTTAGAACTGAAAAACACTTTGTTACAAACAATCAAAACCCCGCCGCATAGTGCGGGCTTCCATTCTAGTTAACTGTTTAAAAGAACAAGAACAAGTTCAAAGTTACTATTTCACAGAGTTACATTACAAATGGTGTTATTTTGTAATTAACCAAATCTTGAAAGAGGTGTTGTGTCATTAAAGTTCTAATTAATTCTTTTATGACAATTGAGTCCAAATTAACCCAAATCAATGGATATTCATCCTTCTTGACCCGCTTAAATCATTGGGGATTTTATATGATGTTCGTTCGGTTAAAGCGAGTTGAAACCGGCGTTAATGAATTGTATCTGACCCAGGTTTTATTGTTCTTTCCTTGCAAATTTTTCGTTGCGCCGACCTTGCAAATCTTTTGGGTTTATGGTTTTGGGTTTTATGTCAGGTTAATCATCATTTCCTCGACCCAATTAAAGTGAGTTAAACCCGGTGATGTGAATTTGTTTTCTAACCACGAAAGAGTTTTCGTAGGTTCTAATTAATTAACTTATGAATATAACCCGAATTGATCTCAGATCAATGGTGTCCGAACTAATCGACCCGTAAATCGAGTTTACGTCGATTTTACGAATTTTTGGTTGCCGTCGAGTTTTGCACACTTAAATCGATGCATCGTCCCATTAAACGAGTACCTTTTTCGTAATTTACTGAAATTTAAGGACCAATAACATAATTATATTTTCCTTCATTATTCCTTCCCAACCTCTATGCTGTCTTTGTTCTTTCCACTCATTTTTCATCTCTTTCTTGTAACTCCTCCCACCCACCGGGAGCGTATCAGGTGCATAACCTTGTGGTCAATAACTATGCATAACCCAACCAGAATCTGCCATATCAGCACTCCTTATCTCTCTTGAAAAGCTTTAATTTTTTCCCATACTTTAACAGACGTTTTCTCACTCGTTTCAATTCAGAATTTAATTTTTTTGCATAGTCAGATCAGATTAATTTTGCTCTTCAAAATGATATCAACTTTGATATATTTTAGGACAAAAAAAATCAACCATTTTTTACCAGTCTATACCATATGGTATTGACTGGTATTGAAATAAGAGCATATCATATGATATGAAAAGCGTACTATGGTGGTATGAACATATCAAGACTGTAGGTGTTTGAATACATGATAGTAGGAGTATACTACTGTCATTTACGACTTTCAACATTGTGTACCACAAGATACAACCCCGTACCAAGGTGGTTGACACGCCAAAACACAACACCAAACTGCGACCAAGTGTAATCGCAGTCCGGGAATGCAGTAACAGGCAAGTTCAATTATCAACCCGGGGTCTAGATCTACTGCTTACTCCGTGATGATTTATTATCTAGCAAACTAATTCGAGTGATTGTTGTTTAAAGCAAAAGCAGTAAGAAAGCAGGAATGGTTTGGTTTTCAAAGCAGGAAAGTCACTCGGGAATGAGTCCCCCTAGCCCCTTAGTTAGGTTCAATTGTAATTCCCCTGGGTTGATTCACTGTTGATTAGACTGCGGAAGATCCGACAGTAGCTTGGAATCTCTTAAGCTGACCAAGCCCTCTCAGTCTAACTACCCGGCAGACGACTAGTCTTCACCGGGATAGAAAGCTGAAGCAATAAGCACAGAACTCCACTACTGGAATTGAATTCCAGTACAAAGCAGTAAACTGGCTAACTCTCGTATAGCCAATCTCCTACTATCGAATGAAGAGGCTCTAACAACCTAATCAGATTCTATCTATCTCAGGTTGCAGCAGAAATTGAGAAAGCTGATCAGACTCAATCAATTCAATAAACATGCATCATTCGATTAAAATCAAACAGTAATATCATCCCAAGTCATTACAATCAAATCCCTAACACAAGGAACTAGGGTTCTTCATACCCAAGTGAGAAAAGGTTCTACTCCATAGAGAGAGAAAGGAAAACAGAAATCAGTAGTCATACTCATAAAGATGAGGAAAATCTGCTCTGGGATGTCAATCTTCACTCCTGGGACGCAATCTGGGCTTCAATGATGAGAAATCCACTCCAAAATAGCTCCTAGGGTTTGTTCTTCGCTCTTTCTCTCTCTAAAACTCTGTTTTTTGCTCCAGAAAATCGAATTCTCTTCCTTGGCTCGAATCTGCCTCCAAAAACCCGACTCTGGGCGAATTACGGGCAAATTACGGCCGTAATCACGTCCTGCCCGTAATTCGCCCAAAACGCACGTTTCAATTAAGCTGAAGGAGGAGGAGATACGCCCGTAATTTCCAATTACCGCCAGTAATTTGGAATTACGGTCGTAATTCTTGGGGTCTTGCCCGTAATTTTAGCACCGAGAAGAAATTCTGGGGAAAGGCTCGGCAATTGTTTACGGGCATGCCCTGACCAATTACGGTCGTAATTTGCAGGGGCTGCCCGTAATTCCTTCTGTGATCGCCATCTGACCTCCAAATGACCCGAAACTTGCGCCTATGCACCTCTTTACTTGCTAGGACCTGAAATACGACAAAACAACACAACCTAGCGTAAAATAGGCCAAGGAACAATCAATTCGAGCCAAATGGACAGGAAACCAGAGTGAAAACACGTGCAAATACGATGCTATCAAATTCCCCCACACTTAACTGTTTGCTTGTCCCCAAGCAAACCAAGTACTACACAAGGTAAGCTCACATATTTCAATCAACAACATTGGGGACAAGTCATAAAGGCACAAACACGTGAATCATACTGGTTTTCAAACATCAACACATGAACAACTTCAATAGCAACCTGGGCAACCACCACAAAGGACATTCGAGTGCAGCAAAATCGAGCAACGGAAGAGTTTCCCTTCTGTTCACCAACCAACCCAGACTTGACTCAACCACTCACTCAAAACAGTTAACTCATGCATCCAACTCAAGACATCAGAACAGAGACCGAGCAATCTAGGTCCTCACCGGGGTACAAGAGTATAAGAATATGAAAATGAATCACTCACTCTTGACCAGTGGGGTCAGGACAATTTAATGCGAAAAATGCGCATGCTATTTCTCTCAATCCCTAACATCTCTTCACCATGATGGCAGCCTCTAAATGCTAGAGTTCACATATAGGATGTCATCACTAACTAATCAGGAGGTCTTAGACACAGGTTCAAATGACTGGCTAGGGTCTTGGACATGGGAAAAGGCCTTTTAGGTGGTGGAAGTATTCATAGCACAAGGTTCCACATTTCCAAACCCACACAATCACAGTCAAACAAACCGGTATTTCCTTTCTGCTATTCTGCAATACTCAACATCTCAAGAGCACAAGAGCGAAGGAGGCATAAACATCACCATTTCCAAGCCAGACTGCTAAGAAACACTACTTAATGGCATTATTCAGATTTTTGGTAGTGGCTCTCTTTTGCTTTCAATTTTTCTTTGTTTTTCTTTCATTTTTCTTTTCATTTCTTAAGAGAGCCACCACTTCTGCACATATTTCAAACATCTGCCCAACTTTTAAGCACTACCTCCAACACTCACATAAACTTTAGCAGAAAGCAGAGAATATGTAAAAACCACTCTGTGGAACCTTCTAAAAGATGCAACAAGGGTGATTTTTTCGTTATAGACCAAAAGAAAGGATAACACACGGCTCAAAGGGGCTGACTAGGGGATATGACACATCAGGACAGTCAGTTTTGGGCGTGGGCTAATCCTATGCCCCCATCATCTTAGCTAATGACAACGTGAATGCTACACATCATGGAAGAGGGATCTATCGCACAAGAAAGAAACGAGCAGGCTCAAATCTCACATGGCTACCTATATGCTCTATCTCACATTCTGATACTGCTCACTCCTACTGTCACTCTAGAAAATGGCCAAGTGTAACCACTTCCTAAAGCGTAGTATAGCGGGTTTAGGTTTCAATGTCAACCCGGGTCCTAGATGTGATGACTACTCAGTGAATTCGTATTATCTAGCAATGAAACTTTAGTGAAGGTCTAAACTAACAAGCAAGCAAAGCAACTAACGGTTGTTTTCAGGTTAAGAGAGGTCACCCAGATATGGTTCCCCCTAGTCTCCAGTTAAGCCGGATTGTAATTACCAAGTTCAATTTCTATGATAGTTACACTGCGGAAGGTTCTCAAACAGTCTGAAGTCCCGACTAAAGGTCTTCAGACCCTCTCAATCTGAGTCTCTAGCGGGCGACTAACCTCCATCGGAGTAAACAGATTGAGGCCCTAACGAACCAAACCTCCACTACCGAATGGAACTCGGTACAGAATAGCGAATTGGCTCCTCGACTAAAGTCACCAATTCGCTACCTTCAATTAAGGATACTCTATTAACCTAGGCAGATATTCTCATTCTAGGTTAAAGCAGGAACAACAGGAATTTGATCAGGATTCATGCCATTCAATCATTCAAACCGCAATCGAATATAATCAAATAATAGAAACAGTACTTGGGTTCATACAATCAATCCTAACATACAGATCTAGGGTTTCCCACACCCAGATGAATGGGAGAACTACTCCATGGAGAAAGAAGCAAAAGCAGAATCAGATGCGGAAACCATACTGTGAAGGATGGATTTCAGCTTCTGGACGTTGATCGGCACTTCTCCAAGCTCAAGCCAAGCTCCAATGGTGTTGAAGATCAAGCTAGGGCACTTGGAGACTCCTGTTTGTCGCTTTCTCTCTCTAGGAATCGCTCTCTCTCTCTAAAACTCGAATCCCCTCTCTTTTTGGCTGAAATCTGCCTATAAGGGCATCACTGGCCAGAACACGGTCGAGGGCACGGCCGTGTTCTGGTCCAGCCCGCCCGTGCCCTTTGCCACGTGGTAATTACACGGCCACGGGCTGGGGAAAACACGGGCGTGTTCTGTGCAAAGCACGGCCGTGTTCTGGTTGACCCCGCCCGTGTTTTTTAGCTGGTGTAGCTCTATGGTGGGAAGCCTCGGCAGTAAAAACACGGCCAGGAACACGGCCGTGTTCTGAAGGCCTCCTGCCCGTGTTTTGGCCCTGGCTCGAGCAAACGACTTCCAAACGATCCGAAACTCGCGCTTGGCCTTCCCTTTGACGCCTGGGACCTGAAATAGGACAAAATAGCACAACCCGGCGTAAAATAGGCCAAAACACACAACTATGCTCCGCAAAATGGATAAGGAATAGGGGTATAAAATCATGCAATTACAATCGTTATCAAACTCCCCCACACTTAACCGTTTGCTTGTCCCTAAGCAAACCAAGTCAGACACCAGGTAAGCTCAAGACATTTCCATCAAGCAGGCTTCAGGGCAAAACATATCGGCACAAAACACGTGGATCATACTGGCTTTCGATCATCAACACATGGCAACTCGAACGTCAACCTAGACAACCACCACAGATGACATTCGAATGCAATAAAGTCGAGTAAAGGGAGAGTTCTTTCCTGTTCCAAACCAACATAGACTTGACTCAAATCACTCGTTCAAAACAGTCACTTCATGCACAAAGCTCAAGATATCAGAATTAAGACCGAGCAATCTAGGTCCGTCACCGGGGTAAAGAGTATAGAGAAAATGAGAAATTGAATCGCTCACTCTCGACCACTGGGGTCAGGACAAATTGATGCCGAAAAATGCGCATGCTTATTCTCTCAATCCCTAACGTCTCTTCACCATGATTGCAGCCTCTAAATGCTAGAGTTCACAAAGGGGGTGTCACCACTAACTAATCCGGAGGTCTTAGACTCAGGTTTCAAATGACTGGCGTAGGGTCTTGGACATGGGGAAAAAGGCCTTTTAGGTGGTGGCATTATAGCACATTACCAAACCCAACAAAAATCATAGTCAAGCAAACTAGTAACTTCCTTTCTGCTATTCTGCATTACTCACTTCTTTAGGGCACACGAGCGAAGGAGGTTATATAAATGCTAGCATTTCTAAGCCAAACTGCTAAGAAACACTACTTAATGGGCACTATTCAGAATATTGGTGGTGGCTCTCTTTTGCTTTCATTTTTTATTTGTTTTTCTTTATTTTTTTCTTTATTCATTCCTTAAGAGAACCACCACCTCTGCACATTTTACAAATACACGCCCAACTTTTAAGCACTACCTCCAACCCTCACATTACATTTAGGAGAAACAGCAGAAAACATGCAAAAACCACTCTGTGGAACCTTCTAAAAGATGCAAAGGGTGATTTTACATTTTAGACCGAAAGAAAGGATAACACACGGCTCAAAGGGGCTGACTAGGGGATATGACACAACATGACAGTCAGATTGGTCGTGGGCTAATCCTATGCCTCCATCATCTTAGCTAGTGACAACGTGAATGCTACATTTCATGGAAGAGGGATCTATCGCACAAGAAAGAAACGAGCAGGCTCAAATCTCACATGGCTACCTATATGCTCTATCTCACATTCTGATTCCCTGAACTAGATGCATAAATTACTGTCAAAAGAAAGTGATCAAATGCAAGTCGCAGTTGGTAAGAAAACAGTTGAAAACTGAACCCCTACACAACTCTACTACACATCTCAGTCACCGTAATAGGCTATCTTAGTCACACTCAAGTTGTCATGCATCGAGTCAAAAGTCATTCAATTCTCTAATCACATCCACAGTGCCAATACGATCAATTATCAAGCAAACAACTGTGCTTGGAGCCCTCAAATTTAAAAATTTGGATAGTGGACTAGGCTCCAAGCACACAAACAGATCTAATGCAGTCAAAAGATAAACACCCCCCACACTTAAGATCGACATTGCCCTCAATGGAGAAGAGGGAAGGGGAAGGGAAACGATGTTACCGGTATGCACGGACTGCAGGAGACTGGAAGCGGACCAGTCGAGTGAAGCGGACTGGAGAGGGACCAGTCTGGAACAAAGCACAGCTAAAGGGGAACAGAAGAGCTCAAACGCAATATGTTAGGTCCAATGGTCAGCCCAATAATACATCATCCAAAACAAAGGAAAACAAACCAAAACCAAACCGGTTTACAATCCGACTCAAAACACAAGAAAGAAAGTTAAACCGTGGTGGGGTTGCCTCCCCACAAGTGCTTCTTTACCGTCTTTTAGCTGGACGCCCATGGTGGATACTCAGGGAGGAGCAGGAACAGGTGCCTCCAAGAGCGGATCCACGTCGCTCTTGAGGTACAGCTTTAGGTTGTGGCCATGCACCCGACAGATGCGACCACCATCATCGGTCAGCTCGACCTGGCCATCCGGCAAGATGCAGGCGAGTGAGAACCCGGACCGCCAGGGTGGTCGTGGTGAAGGGGCGGGACCAGCTCGTAGTGGTCTCCACCCTTCTTCCGTGCAGGCTTAGCAACCTGCTACTTCGGCCGCCACTCCTCCTTGAGCTTTTTGTTCGGAGGCGAGGCTGGATGGAGTGGCGGCGAAGGAATGATAGGAGGGTCCTGCAAAATGAGAGGTGCAGAAGGATACACGACAGGCTCGTGTACCTAATCAGAAATGGCATGCACAGGTGTGACAGCAATCATAGCACAGTGATCGAAATCTGTCACAGAAAAAGTAGTCTGTTCATTCCCAGCACGCAGGATCAGTTTACCATCATGCACATCAATAAGTGCCTTGGCGGTGGCAAGAAATGGTCTCCCTAAAATTAAAGGCACATCCACATCATCATTTATATCCAGAATAACAAAATCAGCAGGATATGTGAATGCACCCACTTTAACAAGCAGATCCTCTATGATACCCCTAGGATGCACAACGGAACGGTCAGCTAGCTGAATGCTCATCCTAGTAGGGCTAAGTTCACCTAGGTCGAGCTTTTTGAACAATATGTATGGCATGACATTAATGCTAGCGCCTAGGTCCGCCAAGGACTTTCCTATATGCATGCTGCCAATAGTAAGAGGGATAGTGAAACTCCCTGGGTCCTTGCGCTTTTCGGGCAGCTTGTTCTGCAGGATGGCAGAACATTCCTCGCTCAGCAGCACTGTCGAGAGATCCCCAAGTTTCTTCTTGTTGGTGAGGAGATCTTTCATGAACTTTGCGTACTTGGGCATCTTCGACAGTGCCTCCACAAATGGTACGCTAATGTTGAGCTGCTTCAACATTGCCATAAACTTGGCAAACTCAGTCTCCAGCTTGTCTTTGTGTAGGCGAGTGGGGAAGGGAAGCTGGGGTACGTGCTCCTTCACCACTGGTTGTGGCTTGGGAGCAGGAGCTTCCTTCTCCACCCGCACTTCTGCATCACCGGCTGGAAGTGCTGAAGCAGGTGGTGGTGCCTCCTGCCTGGTCGGGGCAGGATCAGCTGATGTAGGCCTGCCGCTCCTGGTGAAAATGGCATCCAGCTGCTCGTGCGGGTCCCGTGGATTGGGGATGGTGGTGGCAGGTAGAGTCCCCGGGGCCCGAGCAGTAAGCTGGCGCGCTAGGAAACCGACTTGGTGTTGTAGATCTTGCAGAATAGCACCCTGGTTCCTCTGTCCTACCTCCAAAGAGGCTATGCTCTGGTCCACCCTCGTGAAATTCGCCTGGCTGGTGGTCGTGAATGTCGCCAAAATATTCTTCAGATCAGCCATCTGATTATCTGGAGCTGCGGCTGCTGGAGGCTGAGCAAACTGGCGCTGGGGCTGCTGGAATGGCTGCCCTTGCCTAGGATGGTAGGGCTGCTGCTGTGGTGGTGGCCCCTGCCTAGCCTGGAAGGGCTGCCTCTGCTGAAAACCACCTGCTGGTGCTGGGAAACCAGGTGGTTTGGTGGTGTTACTGCTCCAGGCGAAGTTGGGGTGCTGGCGCCATCCTTCATTGTAGGTATTGCTGTATGGGTCTAGGCTCCGAGCATTGGCGATGAAGTCCACCTGCTCTTGGGGAGTAGAGGACTCCCTCATAGACTACAATCTTCCACCAGGTGGTTCGGGCTCTCACACCACTGACACTGAGCTATTGGAGGCGGAGCTACACCTCGGCCTGGAAGGAGACTGTTGGGCTGCTTCAATGTCTGCACCAACTCAGCCACCTGCTGCTCTAACCCGGATCTGGCCTCCATAGCATGCACAGCACGGTCCCGGGAATGTCTGCCTCTGTTGCTCTGCCCCCATGAATGATCGCGGGCAGCCAAGGTACTGATCATCTGGTTCAGCTCGGGTGGAGTCTTAGTGAGAATATCCCCTCCTGGGCATAGAGACTCGATCACCCTCTGGCTGTCTGGGGTGAGGCACTGTAGAAGTTCCCCACTGTGAAAGCATCGCTGAAGCCATGATGGGGACACTGCCAGAAGTATCCCATGTACCGCTCCCATGCATCACGAAGGGACTCATCTGGCTCTTGGCGGAAGTGAGTGATCTCCCGCTGAATCTCCGTGGTCTTCGATGCCGGATAGTACCTGTGCACGAACTTGTCTGCCAGATCGTCCCAAGAAGTGATGGACAATGGGGGCTGGGTCTCCAACCACCTCTTAGCATTCCCCGCCAGAGAATGGGGGAAGAGGTGAAGGCGGATTGCGTCATCCGGAACACCATTCAGCTTGAACCAGTTCGCCAGCTGCAGAAAACGGGAAAGATGTGCCCGGGCCTCCTCATCCTTCAAACCATGGAACTGGATAGATGATGTAATGAGTTGAATCCAGCATGGCTTGATCTCGAGGTTGTTTGCTGGGATGGGTGGATAGAGGATGATCGGGCGGATGTCGGCAATCCGTGGAGTGTAGTAGTACTCCAAGGTGGGACCCGGCGGTGGTGCTGGATGCTGATTCACCGGGGGAGCCTGTCGAGCATTCCCCGGTTGTGGGATGTCTTCGCCCTCCATCTCGTACTCGTCCTCGGATTCGCTGCTCAATTGGCCGTCTCTGTGCTCCACCGTAACCAGTCTAGCTCGCTGTTGTCTCCGAAGTTGGTTGCAGGTGCGTTCAATCTCTGGATCCAACGGCAGTAAACCTCGCGACTGGCTACGGGTCATGCACTATCTACACGCAATCAAGCAATGCAAACCCGTGAAGGCACAAGTGGGAAAGAACAAACACTCAATGCGAAAATGAAAATGCTAGAGTAACAGAAATCACTTTTCTTCAACAACCTAGTCGTCCCCGGCAACGGCGCCAAAAGCTTGACTCACTCCTACTGTCACTCTAGAAAATGGCCAAGTGTAACCACTTCCTAAAGCGTAGTATAGCGGGTTTAGGTTTCAATGTCAACCCGGGTCCTAGATGTGATGATTACTCAGTGAATTCGTATTATCTAGCAATGAAACTTTAGTGAAGGTCTAAACTAACAAGCAAGCAAAGCAACTAACGGTGGTTTTCAGGTTAAGAGAGGTCACCCGGATATGGTTCCCCCTAGTCTGCAGTTATGCCGGATTGTAATTACCAAGTTCAATTTCTATGATAGTTATACTGCGGAAGGTTCTCAAACAGTCTGAAGTCTCGACTAAAGGTCTTAAGACCCTCTCAATCTGAGTCTCTAGCAGGCGACTAACCTCCACCGGAGTAAACAGATTGAGGCCCTAACGAACCAAACCTCCACTACCGAATGGAACTCGGTACAGAATAGCGAATTGGCTCCTCGACTAAAGTCACCAATTCGCTACCTTCAATTAAGGATACTCTATTAACCTAGGCAGATATTCTCATTCTAGGTTAAAGCAGGAACAACAGGAATTTGATCAGGATTCATGCCATTCAATCATTCAAACCTCAATCGAATATAATCAAATCATAGAAACAGTACTTGGGTTCATACAATCAATCCTAACATACAGATCTAGGGTTTCCCACACCCAGATGAATGGGAGAACTACTCCATGGAGAAAGAAGCAAAAGCAGAATCAGATGCGGAAACCATACTGTGAAGGATGGATTTCAGCTTCTGGACGTTGATTGGCACTTCTCCAAGCTCAAGCCAAGCTCCAATGGTGATGAAGATCAAGCTAGGGCACTTGGAGACTCCTGTTCGTCGCTTTCTCTCTCTAGGAATCGCTCTCTCTCTCTAAAACTCGAATCCCCTCTCTTTTTGGCTGAAATCTGCCTAAAAGGGCATCACTGGCCAGAACACGGTCGAGGGCACGGCCGTGTTCTGGTCCAGCCCGCCCGTGCCCTTTGCCACGTGGTAATTACACGGCCACGGGCTGGGGAAAACACGGGTGTGTTCTGTGCAAAGCACGGCCGTGTTCTGGTTGACCCTGCCCGTGTTTTTTAGCTGGTGTAGCTCTATGGTAGGAAGCCTCGGCAGTAAAAACACGGCCAGGAACACGGCCGTGTTCTGAAGGTCTCCTGTTCGTGTTTTGGCCCTGGCTCGACCAAACGACTTCCAAACGATCTGAAGTCTCGACTAAAGGTCTTTAGACCCTCTCAATCTGAGTCTCTAGTGGGCGACTAACCTCCACCAGAGTAAACAGATTGAGGCCCTAACGAACCAAACCTCCACTACCGAATGGAATTCGGTACAGAATAGCGAATTGGCTCCTCGACTAAAGTCACCAATTCGCTACCTTTAATTAAGGATACTCTATTAACCTAGGCAGATATTCTCATTCTAGGTTAAAGCAGGAAAAACAGGAATTTGATCAGGATTCATGCCATTCAATCATTCAAACCTCAATCGAATATAATCAAATCATAGAAACAGTACTTGGGTTCATACAATCAATCCTAACATACAGATCTAGGGTTTCCCACACCCAGATGAATGGGAGAATGACACGCCAGAACACAACACCAAACTGCGACCAAGTGTAATCGCAGTCCGGGAATGCAGTACAGGCAAGTTCAATTATCAACCCGGGGTCTAGATCTACTGCTTACTCCGTGATTCTCTATTATCTAGCAAACTAGTTCGAGTGATTGTTGTTAAAAGTAAAAGCAGCAAGAAAGGAAGGAAATTGTTCGGTTTTCAAAGTCAGGAAAGAGTCACTCGGGATTGAGTCCCCCTAGCCCCTTAGTTAGGTTCAATTGTAATTCCCTGGGTTGATTTACTGTTGATTAGACTGCGGAAGATCCGACAGTAGCTTGGAATCTCTTAAGCTGACCAAGCCCTCTCAGTCTAACTACCCGGCAGACGACTAGTCTTCACCGGGATAGAAAGCTGAGGCTATGAACACAGAACTCCACTACTGGAATTGAATTCCAGTACAAAGCAGTAAACTGGCTAACTCTCGTATAGCCAATCTCCTACTATCGAATGAAGAGGCTCTAACAACCTAATCAGATTCTATCTATCTTAGGTTGCAGCAGAAATTGAGAAAAGCTGATCAGACTCAAATCAATTCAATAAACATGCGTCATTCGATTAAAATCAAACAGTAATATCATCCCAAGTCATTACAATCAAATCCCTAACACAAGGAACTAGGGTTCTTCATACCCAAGTGAGAGAAGGGTTCTACTCCATAGAGAGAGAAGAGAAAACAGTAATCGGATTAGTCATACTCATAACGATGAGGAAAATCTGCTCCGGGACGATGATTTCCACTCCTATGACGATCTCCAAGCTCAATTCGATGAAACCCAGCTCTAAGATAGCTTCTAGGATGTGTTCTTCCTACTTTCTCTCTCTAGGGCTCTGTTTTTGCTCTGAAAACATGATTCTCCCACTTTTGGGTCGGAATAGGCTCTAGAACCAGGATTTCCCGACTCGCACGGCCAGGCCGCACGGCCGTGCAGATCACCACTTTGGCCGTGCGACTCAAAATGCGGCGTATGGTTTAGTTCGATCTTAGGCTTCTCACACGGCCAGGGTGCACGGCCGTGTAGGGTTTCCATCCAGCCCGTGCTCGGCCTCGGCAAAAACCACACGGCCAGGGTTGCACTTTGCACGGCCGTGTGATTTTCATGGGTTGCCCGTGCGTGCTCTCGCATAATCCCGCACGGCGTGGCTTGGCCTTCGCACGGCCGTGTGATTCCCCTGGCCTGGCCGTGCAGCTTCCTTGAAACCTCGCCATTCGTCCGATCTTCGTCCAATCGACCCCAGACTCGCTCCTAAGCCTTCATTCATGTACTAGGACCTGAAATATCACAAACAAGCACAACCTAGCGTGAAATCGGCCTAAAACACGAGAATCAATACCTCAAACGGTGTAAGAACGGGGGTAAAAACATGTGTAAATGACGGTTTATCAAACTCCCCCACACTTAACCGTTTGCTTGTCCCCAAGCAAACCAAGTCAGACACCAGGTAAGCTTACATATTTCAATCGACCAACATTGGGGACAAGTCATAAAGGCACAGAACACGTGAATCGCACTGGTTTTCAAACATCAATACATGAATAACCTCAATAACAACCTGGACAACCACCACAAAGGACATTCGAGTGCAGCAAATCGAGTAAAGGAAGAGTCTCCCTTCTGTTCACTGGCCAACCTAGACTTGATTCAACCACTTACTCAAAACAGTCAACTCATGCATCCAACTCAAGACATCAGAATAGAGACCGAGCAATCTAGGTCCTCACCGGGGTACAAGAGCATATAGAAAATGAAAATGAATCACTCACTCTCGACCAGTGGGGTCAGGACAATTTGATGCGAAAGATGCGCATGCTATTTCTCTCAATCCCTATCATCTCTTCACCATGATGGCAGCCTCTAAATGCTAGAGTTCACATATGGGGTGTCACCACTAACTAATCAGGAGGTCTTAGACACAGGTTCAAATGACTGGCTAGGGTCTTGGACATGGGGAAAAGGCCTTTTAGGTGGTGGAAGTATTCATAGCAAAAGGTTCCACATTTTCCAAACACACAATCACAGTCAAACAAACCGGTATTTTCTTTCTGCTATTCTGCATTACTCAATATCTCATGAGCACAAGAGCGAAGGAGGCATAAACATCAGCATTTCCAAGCCAGACTGCTAAGAAACACTACTTAATGGGCATTATTTAGATTTTTTGTAGTGGCTCTCTTTTGCTTTCAATTTTTTTCTTTGTTTTACTTTCATTTTTCTTTTCATTTCTTAAGAGAGCCACCACTCCTGCACAAATTTCAAACACCTGCCCAACTTTTAAGCACTACCTCCAACACTCACATAAACTTTAGCAGAAACAGCAGAGAATATGTAAAAACCACTCTGTGGAACCTTCTAAAAGATGCAACAAGGGTGATTTTTTTGTTAGAGACCAAAAGAAAGGATAACACACGGCTCAAAAGGGCTGACTAGGGGATATGACACATCAGGACAGTCAATTTTGGGCGTGGGCTAATCCTATGCCCCCATCATCTTAGCTAGTGACAACGTGAATGCTACACATCATGGAAGAGGGATCTATCGCACAAGAAAGAAACGAGCAGGCTCAAATCTCACATGGCTACCTATATGCTCTATCTCACATTCTGATACCCTGAACTAGATGCATAAACGACTGTCAAGAACACGTAATCAGATCAAGTCACATTTGACAAGCAAACAGTTGAAAAACTGAACCCCTACATCGTCCCACTGCACATCTCAGTCCTCATCATAGGTTGTCCTAGTCGCAAACAAGTTGTCATGCATTAATCCGAAAACCAATAAATTCATCCATCAACACAGTGCCAAAATGATCAAACAGCAGTACTTGGAGCCCTCAAATCGTAAGATTCGGACAGCGGACTAGGCTCCAAGCACCCAAATAAATATTCCAACCGATACAAAGCACCCCCCCACACTTAAGCACGACATTGCCCTCAATGGAGTAGAGGGAAAGATAAGGGGAACGAGGTTACCGGATTGGAACACTGCTGGGGGACTGGAAGTGGACCAGTCAGCGAGAAACAAACGGGAGAGTGGACAATGCTGCACAAATCGAGCACCAGAAACACACTAGCACACTGTGCGTTAGGGATAAGTGTTAGCCCAGACGGCTACATCAAACCACAAAGGAAAACCAAAAACAAAAACAAACGACACTGAGTTCAAGCTCCGCACACATGGAGCAAACACACAAAAGTCTAAAACGAAAAGAAAGAAAACACACTGAGACGGGCAACGAGTACAGCCTACTCGTCGCCAAGATCGTCGAGGTCGATGTCGTTCATGAACGCGTCATCATCAGTAGCGCCAGCAGCACCATCATCACCGTCAGCTGGGGCATGTGGAGGGGAGTCATCCCAGGGAGTCCTCCAGACAGGCTGCTCGCCCGGTAGCAGCTGGAGTAGGTGCCGCTGAACCTCCTGCATGCGCCGTGAACGGCGCTTCTCCCGCTCGATGTGGGCGAGAGTCACGCCCTGCTGAGTCTGGATCATGTTCAGCCGCTCATCATAAGCAGCCATCCTGTTCCGGTACTCGGCCTGGTCTGCCGCGTACTGCAGATGGAACTGCATCTGCTGGTCGAGTATCAGCTGGTTCTGGATCCGCAGCTGCTCGAACTGATGAGAGAAGTAATCCTGGCCCTGGAAAGCGGAGCTGCCACCGCCATACTAGAAGGTGGTGGGGTGGGGGGCAGCATCAGCAGCAGCAGCAGCAGCATCCACCTCCTCGAGATCCACCTCATCAGCAGCCTCCCCCTCCTGGCCCGCTGGCTGGGCCTCTGGCTCGGGCTCCGCGGGGATTGGAGGTTCCGGAAACCCATCGACCCACAGAACACCGTTCCTCTCCCGCAATAGCTGCATCTTCCCGATCGTCTTGCTGCCAAAGATGAGGGTGTCCCCCTCCTCGGTGCACCCCTGCAGTGAAAGGCCAAAGAAGGTGGCCAGGTGGGTGATGAGGGGGCCGCAGTGGAGGCTCTTCAGTTCTGTAGAAGTCTTCTCCAAGGTCTTGGCCACCACCGAGCCCAGGTGGAGAGGATGGTTGCGCTGTTGGATCGAATGGATGAAGTACAGGGTCCTCTTCGTGATGGCGCTGGCACTGTCTGCTGCAGGGGTGTAAGACTTCCCCAGCAGGTGGTGGAGAAGTCGGTTGTCGAGCAGCAGGGTGGATGCCTTCGTCCTCCCGGCCCGGAAGGGACGCGTCTGGCCTGGCCGAGCCAGGCTGGTGTATAGCCTCCCGAAGTCCACCTCCGGCGGATCATTGACCTTGGTGATGTAGTGCCGACGGTCGTCGAGGTCGAGGTCGAGAGCCTCGGCCAGATCGTGGTAGCTCATGGACCGGGGGACACCGCCCAGCCTGAATTGGACGGCTGTACCGTCCTGCCAATCGGTCGTGGAATTGTGCTTGAAGGTCGTGTAGAACTCCCACACAGGCTCGTAGTATACCTTCTCGCAGAGGATGAGCAGACGGCGCCATGCGGTGTTGGCGACGGTGGCGGAGAGCTGCTAGTAGCAGCGCAATCGCCGAAACTCCCGTTTGGACCAACAATGGTGTGACCCAAACGGGGTTTCCAGGACCTCCTTGAAGCGCTCTGCGGCGGGGCCCCTCCTTAGATCCTGGATGAACGGGTGCTGGAGATTCGGCTTCGCCATTGCCCTGCAAAAGAACAATCCAAAGTGGAACCAAAAGAGCCACCGAAAAGGTCAAGCACACCCCCACACTTAAGAACAGAAAACAGCCTAACCATGGTTTCATCCATAGTTCGGGGGTCAAGAACTCGATAAATCAAGCATAATCTGGGTGGGGGTGCACATTCACAAGACAATAGGCAACTTAAGGTTCACATCCATAGCAAATACACCCTCAAACTACATCATTAAGGGCCCCAACCGGTGGCCACAATATGGCATGGAAAACAGGCATTTCATCGAACACCTTGTGTGCACTATTAAGTTAAGCATGAAATTGGCCAAATTCTTGCACACAAGGGCTCAAACAAGCAAAGGGGACTTTTCCCAACACAATTCATTCACATCCCATGCATTCCCCTCAATCAATTTCACAAAAATCACATGATTCAATAAGGTTCTCTAACATACACCCTACACACTCAATTCTCCACAATTAACATAGTTAGGGGCAAAATCAAACCTGGAGACTCAAGTAGAGGTGTAGGGGATGATGAGGGGAAGGCAATGGAAGCGACGAAACGCCGTAAAACTGGCCGGAAGTGCTCGTCGGAGCCTCGCCGGAAATCGCCTCCGGCGACTAAAACGTCACCCAAACTCGCTCAAAATCGAGGGATAGGCCGGTTTGGGTGTAGAAAGGGTGGGTTTGTTGTTGGTTTGGTGAAAAAATGACCCAAAGTGGCCGAAAAAATCGAAAAAGGGTGGTTTTGTCGCGGTTTTCCGGCGAGCGCAGAGGATTCCGGCGAGGAAACTTGAAATTCTGACCAGACTGGCCGTGCTGGCCGAATATATAGGCCGTGCCTCGGCCGCACGGGCAGGCACGCACGGCCGTGCAGGGGGTGCTTTTGCCCGTGCGGGCCGACACGGCCTGGCCGAGGATCTTCGCACGGCCGTGCACCTGGCACATTTGGCCGTGCGATTTTTACCGAGAGCTCGCACGGCCAGGGTGAAAATTCCACACGGCCGTGCGAGACAATTTGTGCCCGTGTCGGCCACACGGGCAAGCCAGGCTGAGTCACACGGCCGTGCAACATGCACTTTTGGCCGTGCGACTTTTACCGAGAGCTTGCACGGCCAGGGTAAAATTTCGCACGGCCGTGCAAGTTGGTGGCCTGGCCGTGCACAGTGCTGGAGCCCCGAATTCAACCTGTTTCACTCAAAAACGACACATGACTCTGGATCAACGTCTCAAGACTCAAAAAACACCAAAAATCAAAGGAAAAAGAGTAAGAAAATGCAAACCTCGGTGGGGTTGCCTCCCCACAAGCGCTTCTTTACCGTCTTTTAGCTGGACGCCAGTAGAGGAACTAATGGTCCTCGAGCTTGATCAGTAGCTCTGCGCGCTCGACAGCACCTCCCAAGTACAACTTTAGGAGTTGGCCATTCACCTTGAATGGCTCGGTTTGAGCATTGATGATCTCTACCGCCCCATGCGGGAAAACTTGGGTCACCGTGAAGGGACCCGACCACCTCGAACGGAGCTTGCCCGGAAAGAGTTTCAGGCGTGCATTAAAGAGCAGAACACGATCACCTACCTGAAACTCCTTCGGGCCCCTCAACCTAGCGTCATGGAGATGCTTGGTGCGCTCTTTGTAAAGCAGGGTGTTCTCGTAGGCGTGGTAACGCCACTCCTCCAACTCCAGTAGCTGCAACTTACGTTCTGTACCTGCAACACTCAAATCCATGTTTAGCAGCTTAATGGCCCAGAATGCTCTAGCTCTACCGGCAAATGGCACGCCTTCACATAGACAAGCCTATAGGGAGAAGTGCCAATCGGGTTCTTATAGGCAGTCCTATACGCCCAGAGAGCATCATCGAGCTTGGTGGACCAATCCTTGCGGAACTGATCCACCATCTTTTCAATTATCCTTTTTAATTCCCGGTTTGTCAGCTCGGCCTGCCCATTTGACTGGGGATGATAGGCCACCGACACCTGATGCCTAACGCCATAGCGAGAGAGGAGTTTAGTGAATTGCCCCTGAAAATGGGTTCATCTATCACTAATAATGGCGCGAGGTGTCCCGAACCGGGAGAACAGCTGCTTCAGAAATGAGCAGACCCGTCTTGCATCATTGCTGGGCATGGCTTGAGCTTCTGCCCACCTCGAGACGTAGTCCACTGCAACCAAAATGTACAGATTGCCAAAAGATGGAGGGAATGGGCGATTGCCTCCATTATACTCACTAGTAACAACGGTGAATCTTACACACCATGGCAAAGGGATCTATCACACATGAAAAAGACGATCGACACAAAACTCACATGGCTACCTAGCCACCCAATCATCTATTCCAATTTCATAAATTTCGATGCATGGCAATTGTAATCAACGAGTAATCAAGTCAAGACATCTATTCATTTGCACACACATGAGAAATAAACACTTGCACCATCCTAATGAAATTCTCAATCATCATAATAGGATGCACTCGATCACAAGCAAACAGTCTAAGGTCAAGGCCAATAAACACGAGATGCTCACACACACCGGCCACTTTGATCATGCAATGCTTGGTGTCCTCAATTTTTTCAAATTTGGGCACACATCTAAGCTCCAAGCATACCAACTTTACACACAATCACATACCAATCACAAATGATACACCCCCACACTTAAGCATGACATTGTCCTCAATGGAGAAAAAGACTAGGGTAAAGAAGTTATCGACTAATGGCAAGCGAAAGTTGGACAAACACCGGGGTAGGAGAATTGAGCTTAAAAAAGAAGACGTAAACGAAAATACACACACATTCTCGCTCGAGGCAAGATTATTACACAAAACAATATTCAACATCACTATAAAAGGAAAGAATAGCTAACGATAGTACATGTTCACACAAAAACTACATAAAAGAAAAGAAAAATAACAAAGTTCGGAGTTTCAAGTGGAAAAGAGGGGCGAAAGGAATCGGCTCTTCCACATGTCTCACTCGGTCAACTACCTCACTTCTCCTCATTTGACAAGACACCCTGGTTGCAAGCTATTCGCTCCAACAAGTCGGTGGATCGATCCAACTGGGTGTTGAATCCAACGAACTACTCCTCGAGGTGAGTAACTCAATCCTCGAGGTGGACTGTGAAAGATGAAGGTCCGGCTCCCGCCAAGGATGATGCTACTGATGGTGGTGGTGCAATACGGCGACGACGGCTGCGGGCCTGGGCTCTAGGCTGCTGGGGAGGAGGACCCCCCGGTGGGGTAAAATGACCCTCAATATATTGATATGGCCCAAATACTCGAAGTAAGCTCATGGAGTCCAAGGTGTCCTCCCCGAACCACGACGAGCAACCTTATTTTGATCATAACTCGAGGTTAACATTCAAATGTCGAGCAATCCAGGTGATGTAGGGCCCCAATGACATGATCTTGTTTCGACGGTTGCTTCAGACTTTGTTGAAAGATGTTGCCAAGACTTAGCCGAGGTGGAGGAAATGATTTGGGTCCTCCATGGAAGTAAAGGCAAGGTAGCTCGAGAAGATGGAATAGGCAGGAAGTGTGTTGATGACATGCTATTGGGGCATGAGTGTGGTCGTTGCGATGCACGTAGGTTCAAACCGAGTTCGTCTGTTCTTTGGAAGGCAAAACATCTTGAAAGCTGCTCGAAATTCGAAACTTTGTATGGCATCCACCTCACACTCTGCCCCTGGCCCCTCATCAATTCACATGTCTTGGGCAAGCTCATCAAAACTCATTTTACGCTTCAACCCGGCCAGACAGAACTAAATTAAAGGCTCCCAGTGTCCTGACGCATCATTGTCTTGATGGATGAATAAAGTGGTGAAAAACTCGACACAAAGATCTGCATAAGTGTCATCTTCAAACTCAAGGAGCCGGCGCGAGTGAGGGTTTACCACAACTTTGCTCATGACATCCCCACAGTTCAGCTCATCAAATTGGCCAAAATTGAGCCGCCAGTGGGGCCCCGTTGGAGCCTTTCTCAAGAATCTCAAATCTCCTACAAAGTATGGTATCCTTTTTAACATTTCAAGGTAAGGGGGTTCACATCAACCATCCTGCAAATCATCAAAGGCATGCACCATACGTGGAAGAGTTCATCAAAAACCAATCATTTGGCAGAAAAAGCATCTCGCGCACACTTAGGATTCCACTAAGATCATATGCCTTCAAAGGCTTTTCACAAGATCGGTTTCCAAACATTTAAGCTCATTCACGCACAAAGCACATTGAGACATGGTTCTAGGTGATTCACGGCTCTACAAATTAACAAAATCAAATCCAAACCACGCCTCGATGACCACCAACCATCATTCATCAAAAGGTTCAATCATTCATTCAAAAAGTTGCACTAAGCGGGCATCTTTCACAATTGTACACAATTCATACCCAATTTGTGCACACCAAGGCTCAACTAAGCTCAAGTTCACATCATGAATCATTCAAGCAACATTAATCGACTAACCCCTCGCCCAATTTCAACATTCATGCAACAAATCACAAATTCCCCTCTCCTAAAACCCTAATCTGATTCTCTAAAATTAACAATGTGAAAGTCAAAAACACACCTGGAGACCCAAGTAGGACTGAAGGGGAAAGTGATGAGAAGGCGAGGGAGTTCAGAAATGCTCGAAAAACTGGCCGGAGACCCATTAGAAGCTCACCGAAAATTTCCTCGCCGGATAATTCGAGCAAAAATGCTCTAGAACTTTGGCGAAGTTAGTCCCAGACTTGGGGATAGTGGGTCTAGTCTTGGATTAGGATTTGGGTGGCCGGAAGTCGTGGAAATCGACAAAAAATAGCAAGGGTCGCCGTTTTCCGGCAAGGTTTCAGAGGATTCTGGCGGTGTGTGGTTGTGAAGTGAAGAAGAAGGGTTCGCAACCCTTATATAGCACGTGCCAGCAGTTCACGGGCAAAGGTCCATTTTCACGGTCGAGTCGACCGTGAACATAACACCCAGACCGTGAACTCGGCTAAAACTTAAGCTAAAATCGCGAATTAAGAGAAAAACAAGGCATTTCCAAAATTTTCGACTTGATCTAATCAATCCTGCCCCTAACTCGATCACAACACATCCAAGACAAGCAGACACGCAATTTGGCACGATGATCTCCACTCAACCACTTAAACTCAGAACTCAATCAAAAAAAGAGGAAAATAAGGAAAAGAAAAAAAACCAACGTTGGGTTGCCTCCCAACAAGCGCTAGTTTATCGTCGCTAGCTCGACGGTGCAAATTTATCACACTTGACAGCATGAAGCCCCCAAGAGTGAATCTGCCACGGTCTTGGGATGAGGCTTGTCGCTTCCAATGTTGAGCTCCATAGGATGGCCTTCTTGGCCTGACACTTTCACCTTACCCTTATCCCTTCTCGAGGTAAAGGCGTGGCTCATTTCTGCACGCCACACTTTCTTCTTCCTTCCTTAGGGCTTAGTTCCCACATTAGATTCCCGCATCACATCATTAAACATATTAAAAACACTAGTGGGTTTTGCCTTAACTGGCACATCACCACTTGCAACCACACTATTCGAGTCCACTTCATAACATCATCCATCTTACTTTTAGTGCCAACCGGAAAGGTAATTCTCTCCTCTCCATCACTCAATATCAAAGTACCCTCGTTCACATCAATCAACGCCTTGGCGGTAGCAAGGAAAGGGTGTCCAAGTATGAATGGCATATCCGACCTCGCTAAACTTGTCGGGTTGTTGTTGTTGGAAACCTTGTCCACCTTGCACTTTGAATGGTTCTTGGAAGTTCGAGCCTTGAAATTGTGGTGTTTGTTGAATGAAAGAAGGCCTTGGTTGATAATTCACTGTTGGTCCTTGGAAACTGGGGGTCTTGGATTGCTTGGGAAAGTGACATGCTAAAACACAACACCTAACAATGGCCAAGTGTAACCAATGAAAGGGACTGCAGTATAGTGGCACAAGTAATAAATATCGAATCCACGGGTCTCTAGAGTTACTATTACTCAGCTTCAGTTCATTATCTAGCAAACTAGATTAAGGATTGATTTATAAACTACTCTACTGACTACTCTACTAATTACAAGTTGGGAACTCACTTAGGTATGATTCCCCCTAGCTCCTCAATTAGGTCGAAGTTGCAAGTACCTTTGGTTGATCTACTGTGGAATAAACTGCGGAAGATCCTAATTTAGCTTGGAATCTCTTAAGCTGACCAAACCCTCTCAAACAGAATACCCGGCAGGCGACTAGCCTTCACCGAGATAGACTGCTAAGGCGATTCACACTGATCTCCACTATTGGAATGAATTCCAGTACAAAACAGTGAATTGGTTGACTCTCGCACAACCAATTCACCACTATCAATCAAGGAAGCTCTCTTAACCTAATCAGATTCTATCTATCATTGGTTAAAGCATAAATCAAGAGAATTTGATCAAGATTCAATTGAGTCAATAAATCATGCCTCAATCGATTATAATCAAACAATATAGCATCCAAAACTTCATACAAGAAAGATCCTAACACGTGGAACTAGGGTTCCTCAAAACCTAAGTGAAGGGAAGTTACTCCATAGAGAAGAGAGAGACTGCAGAAATCTGATCTAGATCTTCAATCTCCATCTCCAAGCTTGATTCCCGAGCTCCAATGGCGAAGAAATCCTCCAAAATAGCTCCAAGAATGTTCCCAAGTCGCTCTCTCTCTAGGGTTCGTCCCTTGGGTGTTTGGGATCCAAAACCCAGCTCTCCCCCTTTCCTTTTGCTGAAAATCAGGTTTTAACCAGCAATTCCCGACTCACACGGCCAGGCCACACGACCGTGTGGCTTTCCCAGCTGCCCGTGTGAAGGCTCGGTGATTTCCACACGGCCACATGGCCAGGTCACACGGCCGTGTGGGTTGTGCCCGTGTGGCTTGCTAAGCCTCTGTTTAATGCTTCGTTTCTCCCTCGTCCGGACTCCGAATCAGTCGCCATTTGATACCAGACGCTCGTAGTCTCGTCCTCTTTCTTTTCATGAGAAGCTTGCATGATTCTTTGTCCATAAAGTGAGGTAGAAATCCATTCTTCTTCAGGTCATACCCGAGTTTCTTCTCCCGAATCATCAATTGATCTCTGATTGACTTGAAACTTGCGCCTATGCTTCACTTTATGTGCTAGGACCTGAAATGTGACAAAGGAACACAACCTAGCGTAAAATAGGCCAAAGACACGATAATTCAAGCTCAAACAATCAAGAAACAAAGGGGAAAACATGTGCAAATACCGAGTCATCAAATCCCCCCACACTTAACTGTTTGCTTGTCCCCAAGCAAACCTAACTCAACCCAATGCAGCTCTCCAGAGCTCTATAGCAACATACAACCCCGATCGTCGGTAGAGGATTTCCAAGATCATATAGCAGCTTACGAGGTCAACTGGTCTTCTAAGACGTTCCCTATCTCTCTCAATGCGAGTACTAGACTCAAGCCAGGATCATGAGAAAAAGTAGAAGTAAGACAGTCAGTTCATGGATAAAGGGACTCACACCATTCACAACCAAGGACTCGTTGTACCGGGGTGCTCTTTCACTTCATTTCACCGTTGGAACCCCTTTTTCTCACTTTCATTTACATTTTTTTTCTTTCATTTGGTGGGGTTCCAACTGCAGTCTTTTGCACGGTCGACCCTTATTAGTCGAGCAAGAGCAATTTCTGAACATCTGGCGCTCGCCAGAGTACTTCTTTTTACTCCTTTTCCTCAACTCGTGTGGAGGGTCAATGAAATTAAGGGGGGTCGGAAGCTCTATCGGTGCCCTTAAAAACACATCCTCAAGTAGGCAAACCGCTCAACGGGTGGAAGTTTTACTTGTACTAGAGACAGCTTAGCTTCACCTTGTAGGAGTACCCCACTAAGAATCACTAAAATCTCTTCCAAAACCCGATTTTGTGCAATGAACGGTGCCACACACGTTGGGCTTACCCCATGTTTAAGATTTTAATGATTTCGACATGGAGGACCAACTGCTTTTCATTTTCCACATGAGCACCCTGTTCGATACACTAGTCCATAACACAATCCAAACAGAGTCCACATTACCACATGAATTCAATGGTCTTAGCTCCACTAATTCACAAAATCAACTGGTACAGCAGAGAGCTAGATAGGAAAAATCTTATACTTCAACATCCTCCATAGTGCTACACTACCTACCTAGGTTGCACATTACTATAGAGACTGTCAATTCAAAGCATACTGAGCAGACAATTTGCAAGGAAACACGTACTTGGAGCCCTCAAATTTAAAAATAAAAATTTGGACAGTGGACTAGGCTCCAAGCACACAAACAGCCAAACATTCACCCGCATACATAATCGAACATCCCCCCACACTTAAGCACGACATTGTCCTCAATGGAGGAAAGATAAGGAGGGTAGAACGAAGTTACCAGATCAAGGGTGAATGATGATGGACGGGGCAGGCGGTGCATTCCAGGAAGAGAGAGTAATCAGAACACAAACACCACACAAAATCTCACAAAGGTTGAGTTATTGACTCTAAAATCAAATAACAAAACTGACTCAACCGAGGAGAAATAGAGAAAGAAATGCAAATCGACTGGTTGGGTTGCCTCCCAACAAGCGCTTCTTTCACATCGTGAGCCGGACGATGGCTCCTAAGTTTCGGTCCATGCTAGAACCTCCTTGAAGTTGAGGTTCTCGTCAATGAGGTGGAGTCGCAAGTCACGAGCATGTGGTATGACTGGTGATGGAAGCTCGTGCACTTGATGCAGATGAAGTCTCCATCCTCGAGATCTCTTCTTCTCTTCTCTCGTCCCATTGCCCCAAACCAGATATGACAGCATCGATTGGCCACCATCGCGTCCACCAAGAGGGACCGATGTTGATGTGGCTTTGGTCTGGCAAAGAGAAACTGCAAATGGGTCCTTTCTAAGCAGTTCCTCGAAGTTTGGTGGGGATATTACTTGTATTGTAGGGCTGGTGCAAGCCTCTTCCACCTAAACTTCATCCTCAGCCTGGACACCACTCGCTTCTTCAAAATGTGGTCTCTCTGCTCGGAAAAGATCAAGAACTACCTCTCCTTTGCTTTCTTCCTCATCCTCCACAACTTCTTTCCTCACCCTTTCTCTCTCTTCTTCTTCCATAACTGATTGGAGAGCAAGTCGCCATGCAAGGTTCTCAATAAGTTCAGCTTGCATCACCTCGCTCGGGCCCAGCATGTCAGAGCAGAAATGGGGAAAGTTGTGATCTACCACCAGAGCATACACTTGATCATGATTATCATGGGAGCTTTCCTTGACAACTTCTGTATGCTCCTCAACATCCTCATGATTGCCTTCTTCTTCCTCCACCTCTACTTGTATGGCAGCATAAAGGTTGTCTTGAGAAAACTGTGAACAGGCTTTCTCAATGACCTCTATGTGCTCCTTTATGCTCCGAAGGGTATCCTCTGTTTCACGGGGAAAAGAAAAGTCAGTTTGGGCAATGGCCTGGATATGAGGATCCATCTCGGGAAAAGATCTCTCAGGTACTCGAGCAATCTGCTCCACGAGAAGGCTCAAGTGATAGTTTGGATCTGGCTGTGGAGTGTAGCATGGCTCTGCCGGATCGTCCGTGAAGGCTGTGGCGAACCCAAGATCTTATGGTCCTTCTTGTTGTGGGAGGAATTCTTCTTGATAAGGAGATTGTTCTTGAAATACCCAGGGGTTTGATTGTTCTTCGTAGTAGGGGGGTTGGTACTGAAACCCGACTCCATAGTCTTCTCCTCCTTGGTTACTCCAGGGAGTCTCGTGGTAATACCACTCGGATGGTGGTGGATACCCCCAATGGTTGGAGAAGCCATCAGGATCCATGATTCAGATCTACACCAACAAAACAAAAAAACACCCAAGTGAAAAGCAAGGGTGGAAAAAAACGCTAAAGTAACAAACTTCTGCCTTTCCTAATAATCTAGAAAGTCCCCGGCAACGGCGCCAAAAACTTGGCACACTAAAACACAACACCTAACAATGGCCAAGTGTAACCAATGAAAGGGACTGCAGTATAGTGGCACAAGTAATAAATATCGAACCCACGGGTCTCTAGAGTTACTATTACTCAGCTTCAGTTCATTATCTAGCAAACTAGATTAAGGATTGATTTATAAACTACTCTACTGACTACTCTACTAATTACAAGTTGGGAACTGATCACTTAGTTATGATTCCCCCTGGCTCCTCAATTAGGGCCAAGTTGCAAGTACCTTTGGTTGATCTATTGTGGATTAAACTGTGGAAGATCCTAATTTAGCTTGGAATCTCTTAAGCTGACCAAACCCTCTCAGACAGAATACCTGGCAGGCGACTAGCCTTCACCGGGATAGACTGCTAAGGCGATTCACACTGATCTCCACTACTGGAATGAATTCCAGTACAAAGCAGTGAATTGGTTGACTCTCGCACAACCAATTCACCACTATCAATCAAGGAAACTCTCTTAACCTAATCAGATTCTATTTATCATAGGTTAAAGCAGAAATCAAGAGAATTTGATCAAGATTCAATTGACTCAATAAATCATGCCTCAATCGATTATAATCAAACAATATAGCATCCAAAATTTCATACAAGAAAGATCCTAACACGTGGAACTAGGGTTCCTCAAAACCTAAGTGAAGGGAAGTTACTCCATAGAGAAGAGAGAGACTGCAGAAATCTGATCTAGATCTTCAATCTCCATCTCCAAGCTTGATTTACGAGCTCCAATGGCGAAGAAATCCTCCAAAATAGCTCCAAGAATGTTCCCAAGTCGCTCTCTCTCTAGGGTTCGTCCCTTGGGTGTTTGGGATCCAAAACCCAGCTCTCCCCCTTTCCTTTTGCTGAAAATCGGGTTTTAACCAGCAATTCCCGACTCACACGGCCAGGCCACACGGCCGTGTGGCTTTCCCAGCTGCCCGTGTGAAGGCTCGGTGATTTCCACACGGCCACATGGCCAGGTCACACGGCCGTGTGGGTTGTGCCCGTGTGGCTTGCTCAACCTCTGTTTAATGCTTCGTTTCTCTCTCGTCCGGACTCCGAATCAGTCACCATTTGATACCAGACGCTCGTAGTCTCGTCCTCTTTCTTTTCATGAGAAGCTTGCATGATTCTTTGTCCATAAAGTGAGGTAGAAATCCATTCTTCTTCAGGTCATACCCGAGTTTCTTCTCCCGAATCATCAATTGATCTCTAATTGACTTGAAACTTGCGCCTATACTTCACTTTATGTGCTAGGACCTGAAATGTGACAAAGGAACACAACCTAGCGTAAAATAGGCCAAAGACACGATAATTCAAGCTCAAACAATCAAGAAACAAAGGGGAAAACATGTGCAAATACCGAGTCATCAGAAAGACCAAGAGAAGTTCGGATGGTTTCACCACCCCGGGTTGTAAGTGTTGCTAAAGGAGTTGTTGTTCCCCCTAGAATTAGTGATGCAACTCACTTGTTCCTCGGGGGTGTTTGCTTTCTTCATCAACTGGCACCATGATATCTGATGGTTGGTACTTGAGCACCAATCACATGCCATCAATGGCTTCTTCCCTGCTTCTTATCTTCAAGAAGAGCATCAATCAACCAATCAATCTTGGCAGCAAGTGGAGGACTCAAAATTTTAGCCTTACAAATATTAATCTTTAATTTTTATATGAAGGTCATGACTGATTATCTACATTATAGTCTTATATGGAATGACTATTTGGCATCCATGAAGCAGCCGCAATTCACGGCCTCTAAGGATGTGAACTGGAAACACAACCCGTGAACTGTAAGGCGTCCGGGGAGAAATCTGTCATTACTGCCGCAAGGAGAGTTCATGGTCAACAAGACCGTGAACATTGAGTGCAAATCGTGAACCTAGGAGAATGAAGCGGTGCGTTTTGGAGACCAAAAAAATCAATAAAAGGGCATAGAAGAAAAGAGAGTGGCCTCCAAAAATATAATAAATGTTGCACGTGCTCTTAGAAGTGTTGCTTATCATGCAAGCTATAGGAACACTTACATGTTGTTTTACCTCTACACTCTTGTACTTAAAAGTAAATAGCAAATGTAGCAAGAAAGTATGTGTGACAGGGTTTGGTGATTGGTTGTGGTTTGGAATAGTGGGAAGTGCGATTTTTGGCCGATGCTAGTGGCCGTTTTTTGTAGGGAAGGTTCAAGTCGAAACCATAGAACCTTGTGTGTTAGGTTGAAGATGTGTAACCTCATGTTTTGTTTGCCACCACCGAAAAAGCCTTTTCTCCATGTCCTATACCCTAGACAATCATTTGAACCTGTGTCTAAGACCTCTGGACAAGCTAGAAACAACACCCATCTTGTGAGCTCTAGCATTTAGAGGCTACCATCATGGTAAAGGGATGTTAGGATTGAGCTTGAATGTGCACATATTTTGCATCAACTGGTCCTGACCCCACTGGTCGAGAGTGAGTGATTCATTCATCATGTTATGCTCATTTCTTATACCCCGGTGAGGACCTAGGTTGCTCGATCGTTCGTTCCTATGATGTGATCTCCATGCATGAGTAACTGTGATTGGTGAGTCGTCAAGGCATGTTGTGTGTTGGTTGATGAATAATATGAGAACTCTTCTTTTGCACAATCTTAACACAGTTGAATGTCATTTGTGGTGGTTGCCAAGATTACTTTGTCTTTGTCCATAGGTCGGTGTCAAATAATCATTGTGATTCATTCGTTTTGTGCCCTATGACATGCCTCAAAAATTTTGTTGAAAAAGATAAGTTACAAGCTTATCTTGTTTTGTACTTGGTTTGCTTAGGTGTTCACGGTCATGAACTGGTCATTTTCTGGCAAATATGAAGACATCATCGGGAGAGAGAAAGGGGAGCTGGTTTTTGGAGAAGGAACACTTTCTTTCTCTTGGGTTTCAACCCAAAAGACCAAAGGGGAGATCTAGTGAGAGAGGGAGTGATCTTGAGGCTTAATTGAAAGCATTGATCAAGCTTGGAAGCTAGGAACAAAGCCTAGAAGAAGAAGATGAAGATCTAGAGGTTTATTTGTAATCTCTCCTCTCTCTCTCTCTCTCTCTCTCTCTCTCTATATCTCTCTCTCTCTCTCTCTCTAGAAACTCACCCTCTTCTCTTGGGATTAAGAACCCAGGGTCTAGATTTTGGTTTGTTGTTGATGTATGTGACAACTTACTAGTTTGATTGATGATTTTATCTAATTGATGAATGTTTTAATGGATGACATGAGTTTTGATTTCATTTTCATGTCTTGAGCTTTTTACCTAGGAGGGAGATAATCCCCTTAGAGCCCATTATTGGCGTCTTCGGGTCACTCCTATCGTATATTCCCCGGGTAATCCCGAGGGAGTTGATTCCATTGGTCTCCTTGCAATATATGAAGCCCTAGGTTGAATAGAGCACCTACCCATCCGTCGATTCACCGTTCCGGGTCATTCCCGAGGGATTCCATCTCCAAACGGTAGTGTATTTGACTCGATCAAGCTAGGAGGATACTCAACATCGATCCAAAGGTAGGAAATAGGGGGATTTAACCCAAGAGAGATCCCAAACTTGTAAATAGCTAGGTTAGTGGTTAGTCTAGGTTACTTAGCTTAGTTTTTCTAATCACTATCCTAGGTTGGCTAGATAACGAACCCTAAACGTGAAGTAGGGTAAGCCTAGATCCTCGTGATACGATAAATTCTTATTGCTTGCTTGCCTTATGCTACACCCGGTCGCCGGTTATACTTGGTCCTCAATCGGGGTGTTGCAGTTAGAACGAGTCAAGTTTTTTGCGTCGTTGCCGGGGAACCATTCTAGGTTATTTGAAAAAGGTTTAGGTCGTTAATTTAGCCATTTTGTGCTTCGTGTTGTGTTTTGTTTACCCACTTTTCTCTTAGAAGGGTGGTTTTGTGTTTGTTTGATTATGTTTTTGTGTTCTTATCTGTGTAGCTTATGAATCATGGATCCCAATGGCTTCTACAACATGTGGGGGTGTAACCACCCAAATAGGGGTACCTCGGAGCTTCATGGAGTGAACTAGAAGGGGAAAGCCAAGGATTCGGGTTCTATTACCAACCCCCCTTCCAAGAAGAACAACCATACCATTGGGGATATGAAGAGGCTTCAAGAAAATTTTCCTCCACAACCCGAGAAGAAATCCAAGTTGGAGTTTGTCATGGAAGCCTTCATGGGACAATCATCAAGACCATGTTCCATTCCACAACTGGAGCCAAAGATAAACTTGGAGCTCATGGTGGAGAAATTTTCCCGGGGTACCGACGAGGGGTGCTCCAATTCGGACCTTCCCATCACCGGCCCTATCGACTCAACCTTTCTTCGGGAATCGGAGGAGCTCATTCGATGCACAAAGAGGCTAGGAGGGCTTGTAGAGCAAGGATGTGCACAACTTGCTCACAATCGCCTCCTACCATTGGAAGAAAGAGAGGAAGCCAAAGAGGCGATCCATGAGAATTTTGGAAGAACGAGCTCGGGCATGGCATGTATTTCCAACCCCTCCCTCCTCCCAGCTTGACACTAGAAGAGAAGGTGGAACCGGCTTGTGCAAGCTATCGCCTCTAATCATTGGAGAAGAAGGTGGAACGGAATTGTGCAAGCTATCGCCTCTCATTATTGGAGGAGAACGAGGAGGTTGAAAGGGAGATCAATGACAGCCATATGGAGCAAGAAGAACTCACTCCGGAGAGCTCTCTTGGTGAGAACGAGCAAGAAGGTTGCATTGACGACTCCCATCATCTTCCCCTTCCCGAAAGCCACTTTAAAGACCAAGACAATCCAAACCGTGCTTGGGGACACGAATGGGAAGGAGAAGGAAGAGGTTGAAGAGGAGGAAGAAAGCAATGAAGAGGGGGAAGATCTCGATTGTTCCCAAGGGGCGGAACGAAGGAAGGGATGTTGAAGATGAAGTTGAAGGAGCAAGTGGTGTCCAAGATGAGGACGAGGTCGGGGTGGATGAAGCATCCACAAGTTACAAGTGCTATGAAAGCTTTCCACCCGACCTCGATGCACTTTTGGAGAAGGACCAATTTGCGGCTCTTTGCCAATCCAAGGCCAAATCATCGGCGATCCCTCTTGGTGGATGCGATGGTGGTAAATCGATGATGCACTACATGGTATGGAGCAAGGAGAAGAAGGAAGAAGGAAAGAAGGAGAGGTCTCGTGGGTGGAGCCTCAAAGCCACTCAAGTTCACGAGCCCTCTATCATGGACTCGTCCAATGCTCGTGGCTTGCGACATTACCTCACTGCAAGAACCTCACCTTCAAGGAGGTTCTAGGGTGGACCGAAACTTGAGGAGAAACCGTCCGGCTCACGACGTTAAAGAAGCGCTTGGTAGGAGGCAACCCATCTACCATCGGTTTGTTTGCTTTCCGCTCCAATAAGAAGACCATTGGAGAGATTTTGGTGGTGTTTTGCCGTCTCCTTGCTCTTCCGGATCTCACCCGACCTCCGATCCCTACCACCAACATTCACATCGTATCCAGTAACATCATTCTACTTCCTTACTTTATGACATTGAGGGCAATATCAAGCTTAAGTGTGTTGGGGGGGGGGGGGGTAGTCTATTATGCATGTATGTGAATGATGGAGCCTCGTTGAATGCCCAAATTTGAAAAAGTTTGAGTCTCCAAGCATAACAACTTCTACATTGCCATGATCATAGTGGCATCTTGTGGTGTTTTGTTTTGAATCTCGTGGGTATTAGCATGATCTATGGATGGTTTGCTTGTGATTATGTGCAACCTATGATGACGATTGAGACTTGTATTAAGTTTGTGCATAGGTTCATTTCTCATATGTTTGTGAACCGATAGATATTCGAATCGATTACTTGCTTTTCACAGTTGCCTATGCATCGAGTTTAGGGAGTGAGAATGAATGATTGAGCACCTAGGTAGACATGTGAGACTTGTGTCATTCGTTTCGTTCTTGTGAGATAGATCCCCCTTTACATGATGTGTAGCATTCACGTTGTTGCTAGCGAGGAAGATGGAGGCAAATGATTAACCCACGACCCAAAAGTTGACCGAACCGATCATATTATCCCTCAGTCAACCCTTTTGAGTCGTGTGTCCAAGGGTCGTTCTCGTGTTAGGTAGCTCACGCAGCTTGAGCTTGATTGATTTAGATAGAACAACCCTACTTTCTTCGTGTCTACACTGTTATCGAGTCACCCTTGTGTTTGGAAGCTCCATTCACACCGTTTGAGCTTAAATGACATTCCCCATGAATGATTTGTGTATGGTTTTGCTAAGAATGAAAAAATTGAGTGCTGAAGGTAGTTTTTCAAAGCGAGCATTGTTCGTTAAGTTCAAAATTTTGGCATGTGTATATAGATCTCTATAGCCCTCAAAGAAAAAAAAGAAAAAAAATCAATAAAAGGGCAGAGAAGATAAGAGAGTGGCCACCAAAAATATAATAAATGTTGAACGAGCTCTTAGAAGTGTTGCTTAGCATGCAAGCTATAGGAGCACTTACATGTTGTTTACCTCTACACTCTTGTGCTTAAAATTAAATAGCAAATATAGCAAGAAAGTATGTGTGACATGGTTTGGTGATTGGTTGTGGTTTGGAATAGTAGGAAGTGCAGTTTTTGGCCGATGCTAGTGGCCGTTGTTTGTAGAGAAGGTTCTAGTCGAAAACATAGAACCATGTTTCTTAGGTTGAAGATGTGGAACCTCATGTTTTGTTTTCCACCACCCAAAAAGCCTTTTCCCCATATCCTAGACCCTAGCCAGTCATTTGAACCTGTGTCTAAGACCTCTGGACAAGCTAGAAACAACACCCATCTTGTGAGCTCTAGCATTTAGAGGCTACCATCATGGTAAAGGGATGTTAGGATTGAGCTTGAATGTGCACATATTTTGCATCAACTGGTCCTGACCCCACTGGTCGAGAGTGAGTGATTCATTCATCATGTTATGCTCATTTCTTATACCCCGGTGAGGACCTAGGTTGCTCGATCGTTCGTTCCTATGATGTGATCTCCATGCATGAGTAACTGTGATTGGTGAGTCGTCGAGGCATGCTGTGTGTTGGTTGATGAATAATGTGAGAACGCTTCTTTTGCACAATCTTAATACAGTTGAATGTCATTTGTGGTGGTTGCCAAGATTACTTTGTTTTTGTCCATAGGCCGGTGTCAAATAACCATTGTGATTCATTCCTTTTGTTCCCTATAATATGCCTCAAAAATTTTGTTGAAAAAGAGAAGTTACAAGCTTACCTTGTTTTGACCATGGTTTGCTTGGGGACAAGCAAACGTTCTAGTGTGGGGGAGTGATTCGGGTCCAATTGTACACAAATTTCCCCTCATATATTCATCGTTTGGCTTTGCATTTCATCGTACCTTGACATATTTCATGCTAGGTTGTGCTTGTTTTGGTACATTTCAGGTCCTAGCATGCGTGGAAGGGTCGAGGACGAGTTTTGTGACGGTTGGAGGTCGAAAAGCACAATTGCCCCGTAATAGTGAAGCGTAAGCGTCCATGAAGCAGCCGCAGTTCAAGGCTTGGCATTGGAGTTCACGGCCTCTAAGGCCGTGAACTGGAACCACAACCCATGAACCGCGAGGCGTCCAGGGAGAAATCTGTCGTTACTGGCGCAAGGCGACTTCACGATCAACAAGACTATGAACATTGAGTGCAAACCGTGAACCCAGGAGAGTGAAGCGGTGCGTTTTTTAGACGACACTGAGTTCACGGACGTGTTTAGGTTTTCACGGCCGTGAACTTATCACTTTCGGGCAAATATGTAGACAACAGCGGGGAGAGAGAAACGGGAGCTGGTTTTTGGAGAAGGAACACTTTCTTTCTCTAGGGTTTCAACCCAAAACACCAAAGGGGAGTTCTAGTGAGAGAGGGAGTGATCTGTGGGATTAATTGAAGACATTGATCCAGCTTGGAAGCTAGGAATCAATCCTAGAAGAAGAGGATGAAGATCTATAGGTTTCTTGGTAATCTCTCCTCCCTCTTTAGAAACTCACCCTCTTCTCTTGGGATTAAGAACCCTAGGTCTAGATTTTGGTTTGTTGTTGATGTATCTGACAACTTACTAGTTTGATTGATGATTTTATCTAATTGATGGATGTTTTAATGGATGGTATGCGTTTTAATTTCATTTTCATGTCTTGAGCTTTTGATAAGTTAATAAATACCTGCAATTCATGCCTAAAGTAGATCAACTTATAGCCTCTTAATAATAAATTTATAAACATAAATCTTAACAATAAGTCACATTTGCCTCTATGCTAATGAATTGGGGAAGAGCTTAGTCGGTGAATTAGATTACTCTATTGAAACTGAGAATGCATCCAAGTACCTGGTATGTATATTTTAATCTCAAATGTATCATACTATTGGTGATTTACCTTTAAAATATACTTTTATAAATTCAAGAAAAGAATACGCATTTAGTGAACTAAAAGCGTAAAACATTTTGGCGAACTAAAAGTATAAAAGTGGAGGATCCACAATTTGCCAAGCTGGACAACTTTTTTACAAACAAAAAAAATTAGTTATTAATGTATTTATGGAGCTACCTCTCTCTTCTTTAATATCTCCGTTTCTTTTATCCAATTATTCTTTTTCATTTATCCTTTTTTTTGTTTTAATAATAAGTTACATGTTGATAAACTTAACCAAACACACATAAATAATAATTTTTTTGTCAAGTATACAAAATATAAATAAGAAAACAGAGAGTGACATATATCACATTTGTTCAAAAAACAAATCTAATTAAACCTTATGAAGGAAATTTTCTACTCATTTTTACTAAAACTGAATGATAAATTACATTTTGATGAGAAGATTAAACAAGCATACACATAAACAATGATGATTTTATCGATTAAACAAAATATATATGAAAAGAGAGAAAATAAACATTTGACATTCAATTACCTTTGGAAAATAAACTATATTACTTTATATTTTGTTGCAATGAAACACTCTCTTATTCGTAAAGAATATGTCTATAAAATCAAAAAAAAAATATTATTTAGAAAAATGTTAGAATATAATCTTGATCGAGTAGTTACAGTTATTTATAAAAAAAGACTTCTTATTCATTCAGATCATGTTCTACCTTAAGCTCCTCAAATGAAGAGGAATTGCATGCAGGGGCGGAGGCAGCAGAGTAGAACTACCTGGGTCCCGGGAACCACCCTGCATATTGTCCAAAAGACCAAAAATAAGAAACGTTTGAGGGCAGCCAATCAGAATAGAAATCAACATCACTTCCCTCCCAAGATAGCATAAAGGATTTGCCAGTAGGTAACCAGATATTTTGTGATAAATTGAACATTAGTAGGTATATACACAAGAGAAATTTTATAATGCTATAAAGCATTTATATTTTAGTTTTTGTTTTTATGGTACAATTTGAAGTTGTACATTTGACATTATGGTATAATTTGAGATTTTACCTTTAATTTATACTTTTCACGTTATGTTAAAACTTCAAATTGTACTTTAAAGTATAGTAGAAGTACTCATATAAACAAAACTAAATTTTACATAAACAAAAAAGTCAAACATATATCTAATTGTTTATTTCAAAATTCCCCTTCATTTGTTATTCTACAACTCCTTCCCAAACCAAGCTCAACTACCCCCAAACTCTCGCCTAATCTGCCCACCTCCCGTCCTGTTGTAGACGACCATCTCCTGATCTCCGTTGGTCTTCTGTTGTTGTATAGTAGCTATTAGCTAAGTTGGATGATGAACGTATTTTTGAAACTTTTGAAAATACGTTATGAATATTGTAAGTATTAATAAATTTATTTTTTATTAAAAAATATTTTATAGTTCTTCATTTTGGACCCACCCTAAGTCAAATTCCGGCTACGCCCCTGATTGCATGTGCAATAATTTTATAATATGTCCCAAGTTCACATTAATAATATTTGCTCTATATCATGTTTGATTGAGCAAGCTCTATTGAGGTCCTAAGTCGTATGCTAAGAAATTTTCTTTCAGACTTGGAGTTATAGTCGACGATTATAAATCAAAATTTTCAAAATGGCTTAAGTATGATTGTTGACGAACTTTGACTTCATACCTAGGATGAGACACAAGATTCCTTGAAAAATAACATATGAGAAGGTTAGAGAAGTCTTTTTTGAGAATCTATGATAAACATCACGTTTTATTAACTAATAACCTAGGCACTTACCAAATAAAGGTTGGCAACTATTAGTAAGATAGTCAATTGGGATAAAATATTTATCCAGCAATCAAGTATCTTTATCCAATCATTTCAACTCTCAAAATTGGTTGCCAGTTCGCCAAACTCGAGAAACACAAATTGATCTATGTTGTATAAGATAATAAGTTAATGCAAATAATCAAATGATAAGACATTTTAAATGCACTTGAAATATGTGTGTATTGTAGACACTCTTTATCAATTATTAATATATAAGTGATAAAATCTTTGAAAATTACACATTCAACGACCATGTTAAGCCAATATATAAACAATGACCACGGGTTGATGTTTAGTCTAAACTTCAAGAATTAACAATTGATACATATTATATAATATACTAAATTTCAGTGTCTTGATAAAAAAAACTAACATCCAATATGAAAATGAGTCGAGATTGGAGAATCTAATCATCATGAGGGCTACATTGTGTGTCAAGTTTCAATATGGATGAATAAATTGATCCAATAATGAAGTATCTTTACAACATTGGTCGAGAGTTCGTCCAAACTCGATGATCATGAATTTATATTGGATTTTCAAATGACCTAAAATCTCAATCCCTTTCGGGGGCTAAATACTTCTGATCACAACCGTAGGTTACAAAGAAGAATGAAAAGAAGCCCAAAAAAGCATAAAAGAAAATAACCTCCAATACGATGAGCAAAATAAAAGCATATCAAGCTATCATCTTGTCATCCCTACTCTATTCTTCTTTATAAAGGGGGCTGCGAGAGAGGATAAGAAATAAATAGCATGATCTTAGAATTTGCCTCTTTATATATAACATATCAAACGATAGACAACCCCAATGTTTTTCTGACGTCATGGGGGTAATACCCGATCTCTATCCTGGGGTGGGGGATAGGCAAGTAGCACTTTTAATATAAGTATTAAGCGAGATAGGATAGGTCTGACGAAGTATTTGGATAATTTTGAGTATATATATATACACACACACACACATATATATATATATATAATATCAAGGGGTGATTTCTACTATACCTAGGGTGAAATTCAGGGTACCGCATACCTTGAGTATGAAAACGTTATCCAGGCCTTGAATTGACTGATCTTTCGGACATGATACTATACTCCAACCCTTAGAGATCAAAATCTAGGTTTTAATTCTCTAAATCTTATACCCCAAGATCAATTTAATTAGAAAACAATTATCAACGGTTATGATTCGTACAAATATAAGCAAATAATGAATGCACCATCTTAGGGTTTATAGTTTATGATTTAGATAATTAGGACCTAGGATTCACTCATTAAGGGTTAGGGTATTATTATCCAGCCCAAAAATCCTGTTAATTCAATGTCTAGATAGAGTTTTCATATTCAAGGTATGTGGTACCCAAGATCTCACCCGGGGTACAGTAGAAGCCCCCCAATATCAAGGTATACTATACTTTTGATTTTACTCAATATACGATAGAAGATAGGTATGACGAAGTATGTGCATAAATTAGAGGTTAGAGAATTAGGGACTTGAGTTCACCTATTAGAGGTTAGGGTATAGTATCACGCAGCAAAACACTCTGATTAATTCAGGGACAAAATAGTAAAACTCAATGGTGGTATGGTAGCATACTCCTGGCGCACGCTAACTTGAACTATATCTGTGTGTGTGGTTCAGGTTAGCGTACGCTAAATATTAGTATTTTGATTGACAAATTTTGACATAAGTTATAAATGGTACGTGACAGCGACAACATTTATGATTAGAAAACCGGAGCATCACAAGTGAGTGTGCTAAATATTGGAAATTTTCAATATAGACATACTACAAACTCTGTTATAGATCAAGAACACAAAATATTTAGAAAATCCAAATTTATTTAAACATATAAAAAAGTTAATTAATATAAATTATAAAATAAATATATCCGGCCAATGGGCCGGGTAAAAAGCTAGTACAAAATAGGAGGTTTGCCCTGCATTAACCAAACTAGGAGACAATGAATTGCCCAAGAAAACCCAGCATTCAAGCCTTTTTCAAAGAAAGGAAAGAGGGTTTTCTCTCTACCTATGTTAGAATGGCAATTAGATTATAGGCTTTCACACAACACAATCATTCATGAATAATACATCAACATTCACATTAAACACAACCACACAAAAATCATTCAACACATACAAGCATTCACATATTTTAAGCTAGGGTTCACTACACCCAAGTGAATAGGTAGGCTATTCCATAGCTAGGCAAAAGAAAACAAGAAAGAGGAGAGAAAGAACCATGAAGAAATGACAATTTTGAATTTTCCTTCCTCCTTGCTTGAATCTCCCTTGAGAGGTAAGAATCTTCACTCCTCTAGCTTAGGGCAAGCCCAATCTCCTTCTTCCTTCTGTGAATTGCTCTCTCTCTCTCTCTATAATAATAAGAGGAAACCCTAATCTCTCACTAGAAACCCTCCTTTATTCTACACACTAAAAACCTACCAAAAGCCCTCCTTCTTCCTCCTTTCAGCTCTCTATTTATACCCAATCGTGCTCAGTTCACGGTCCCGATTCACGGCCGTGAACATCAGAACGCGTCCGTGAACTCAGTGAGATGGGTCAAAACGCACTACTTCACTTCTGGGGTTCACGTTTTGTTGTTCCAGTTCACGGTCTTAGCGACCTGAACTGCCTTGGCGTCAGTAACCTCAAAAACCCCTCTAGACGCTTTGTTGTTCACGGTTTGTGGTTCCAGTTCACAGTCCCATGGACCGTGAACTCGCAGATGTGACCGTGAACTGCGGCTGGTTCCTGGTTCCTGGACTTTGGACTTTTCTTCGGTTTTTTGCGCTTTTTGACTTCAATCGTCCCGAAACCCGTTCTCGACCCTTCCACACGTGCTACGACCTGAAATGTATCAAAACAAGCACAACCTAGCGTGAAATACGTCGAGTGATGATGAAATGCAAAGCCAAACTATCAAGAAATGAGAGGTAAAATGTGTACAATTTGACCTGAATCAAACCTTCAACCTGATTGAATCCTGACCGATGAACCCAAAACCCAATTGAACCCAACCCGAACCCGCATGATTGACACCTATAGTTAAAATCGACTTAAAACTCCTTTTGTTTTTAGATTTATTGATTTGATTGTTGAAAGTACCCAGAAGAATGGACAAAACTAGGCGGGAGCCCGGCCAAATGTAAAGCGCTCCAACTCGAAATAACAAAACTATGGGCATGTTTGGTAGTTAGGATTCTATAAATTAATGCATTTAATCAATGTATTGTTATAATTAGATATATTGTTTCAATGCATGAATTTACAAAATTCATTGTTTAGAGATTGAATGATTTTGGTGGTCCCTCTAAATATAAGGAAGAAAAAGTGAGTTAAGAATACCTAAAAGCTGAGATTAACAATAATTCATAACAAATGATTCTTGTTGTCTCGTCTATAGTTTAAATACAAGTATTCTGTTTTGGTTTAAGACAAAAAAAATATATGAAGTATTCTTCTGTAAATATATTGGTTAAATACATCATATGAAATTCCAACTTCCAAACGACCCCTACAGTTCTTTCTCTACCTTGAGCCCAGATTGAGTCCAAAATTCATTTACAAGAAGCAATAACATCTACGCAGGCACTGTATCACATTTTTACTTCAAATCATATTTCACAAACAATCAAGTGTACAAGACAACTGCCATACCTCTTCTCTCATTCTAAATCTGCGTATTTCTACCATTGCTCTTTGCACACTGAGCAATTTGCAGTCACAGGGGAGAATAAGGAAGAAACTCTTTAGTGTTCTCCGCCCTTCCGTATTCAGAGTTAGCACATGCTTCTCATCTTTTCCAGAATACAAAATGGGAAGGCCACTATTCCTCCTATCACAGTTTCACTAGTTACACTATCTTCTTCACCTAGCACTCTCCGAATGGAAGAATCATATGAATGCTTTGTCTATCTGACCTTCTCACCTAACTCAAGGGAAGCAATGGATCTCCAAAACAGCTATATGATAGACACCTCCCCCTTTGATCTGTGTAGGTTTAAGAATAATAATGCAGGTATCACATCTGAAAAATGCTATCAACTTCTTCGCACACGTGTAACTATATATCGTCCTTTCTCTAGATCATAAATCGTCTTTAATTGAGGCTTCCTCCATTTCGACACTGACCACACTGCAAACATGAACAATGCGGCAATGGCAACTAACCATAATAATGTGGGTGAATCATCACCGATAACAGTGGAGATCCAGCTAGGGTGTTGCATATCCTGTGAAGAACTGGTCAGCAAGATGAAAGCTCCGAGTGCCCAATCAAGAGGGATATTCCCAACATGATTGCCGTACCCAATCCTGATACAAGCCCATTTAGACATTTATGAATTAAGGCCATTCAAAGGAACAGAACCTGCATAATTGTATCCGACAAAGAACTAGATGGCTAGATGGTAAACTTTACCGTTCATCATCCAAAGATATGCCAAGGCTGTCGTGAAGTAGGGCAACAATATACGCAGAAGAGAAGCAATAGCGCATAAGATCATCATCTTTGAGAGATAATGATCTATGCTTCCTTCTCAAACTTGACCAATCCTCCTTACAAAATTGTTTTCCAGCTCCCATAAGATCAGAGAGAAAAGCTTTTGGACTCAACCCAAAGAACTGAAGAGCCAAAACAGTTACCAACAATCAACACATAGATTTGTCACGAAGGTGATTATAACCTGAAGTCAGAGAATGCTCAACCGTCTATTAGAGGGAGCTAAGGGAGTATCAAATAGGTACTTTTTATCAAAAAGAGAGGAACAACCAACCTTAGATGTATAGAAGAAATTCTCCGTTGCCAAAAACTTCCCCTGAAGCTTCGGTATGAATGTTGGTCCTATAGAGCAGTGTTGGTAGGCACATTTATCTATGTCCAAAATAATAATGAGTTGATCAGACAAAACAAGTTACGCATAAATGCAATATCACAAAGATGTAAGAGAAACTGTTATAGGAAAGTCTGAGATAGCGCAATTACCTTTTCCTTTCTGTAAAAGTGTTAATGCAGCAGATCTGCACTCAGAAAAGTTACCCCCAGGCTGAAGGTTTGACAGAAGACTATCCTTCTCTTCAATGAAAGAACCTGATGAGGAACTTTCCGCAGCCATAGCATGTGAATACCCCATGGGAGTACAAGGATCCAATTTTACTCCTCCCTTTTCAACCAACTCAGCAGCTGTATTTGTTAGGATGGGTATCAGATTTCTATAAACTTACAAGTGTTTAATCATAAATAGCATAAAAGGAGAGAATGATTCATATGTAGCAGTCCAAAACAGAAGAACCACCATTCAAACATGCTGCAGCTTTGGCTCTCTGGTAGACAACTTATACTGTGAACGAAAGAATGATTCCCTGGCATCACTAATACCGTAATACCAACACAAATTTCAACATGCTTTAGCCATGCACAGCACGGGAAAAAGAAAGCTTCATCCTTACATGATTGATGGTCTGGTGACACTAGCAATTCCCTCAATGCATCAAATGCAGCATTCTGGTAGATGGAAATTTATAAGCTTTAAGCCACATGTGAATGCTCAAGAAAACAATTGATGATGATAGTTCAAAGAAAGGGAATTGGACTTTCTTTTTTAATCAAAAGCACCATTTTGGGACACGGCAGAAAAAAGAAAAATGGAGGAATAAATAAAATATGACAAATTACCTGACCAAACTGAAGAAAGCTGTGGCTGTAGATGTTATATATTACATTCCCAAACTTGACAGTCCGGGAGAACTCAGGAGGCAATGGCTCATTTGAAACAAAAGTTATCTGTACCACCAAAATATCCACCAATTCCACACATCACTTCATATTTCCTCTCCAAAGCATTAGAATTGCAAAGCATACTGTCAACTCTATACCTACCACTACAACAAATTAATGCAGTTAAAATTCGCTATGATATTTTTCACCAAATTTCTCTCTTACAAGTCACCATTAGTACATCTAGTTATAAGACAGTCTGATTTAGCAACAAAACTGCCACCCTAGAAGTGTTAATAACTGTTTACATTTTTCGTTAATACCACGTCAAAGCTAGTACCAAACCATTGACACAATTCAGTTCGGCAAAATCTGTACTGTGAAGTCTCTCACCAAACCAGAATTTAAAAAAATGATCCAGGGTACAAAGCGAGCAAACTGTAAAGTGAAAAAATTAAGAATAGGAACCATGCCTGAGCAGAAGCTCCACCAAGCTCAATTATACCAGTTGTCTTGAGAGGGTCGGCTCCAAGAGTACCGGAAGCGTAGTTGGCAACAATCCAAGCATAAACACCCTCATCAGAACCTTGCCAAGAAAAAGAAAAACCAAGGCACCCACCATTAAATCTCAAACCTTTAGGCACAAAGTTGAGACTCCGAAGACAAAGCCATCACCACCAGGCAACTTACCATTAATAACAGAAGCCCATTCATCCTTAAACACGAACCTAGACTGCCTCAGAACCCTTCTACACGATTCTAGAATCCTGTGTTGCACATCAAAGTCCAGCAACCTCATCCCAGCAGTAGCCATCAACCGAATTTTTGTATCACCCCATAGCCCCCTCGGCACTCTCTCCTTCCCAAACTCAAGCAGCTCATTAAGAGATGAACCAGCGGATTCCGGATCCTCGGCATACGCCGACAATCCGGGGCTAACCCTCATCGCCGCCTCCTCCCCAAAATCGAACACCGTCTTCCCGCCCTGAACCCTGTAAGCGAACACGTGGAGCCGCGTCCCGGTGCTGCCGCCGTCGATAACAATCCCGTACTTCTTATTCCAATCCACAACTTTACCGGTGCGGAACAGGTAATAACACGAGATTAAAGCGATCAGGGTGAGGACAAACCCGAAAACGATGAGATTGGACTTGGATCGCTTGGAGGGTCGCGAAATCGGGTAATAGGCGAAGTTGGGGGCGGATCGAGACGCAGCTGGTCCCACTCGCTGTTGGAACTTGACGGGATCCATTCCGTTGTGGGTAGTATCGCTGTCAACAGACTTAGAAGCGACCCGATTGCGTAGCCGCAATAATCGCATCAGAGGGGAACGGCGACAGGGAAATGGAGAATCGGGTAAACATACGACAATGCGGAGGCGTTGAAGAATTGGAAGAGAAGATTGCAACACGAGCGATGGGGGAGGTAGACGTGGCGGCGGAGGAGGAGGAGAGGGAGAGGGCAATCATGGAATGGACCGGGTAGGAATCGGAAGAGGCGCCCTCTCTCTCCCTGCCGGAGGCGGACTTCCGGCAGAAGGGTCTCTGGACGCGTAGGAGTTTCGAAATTCGAATGTCAGCCCTTTCCTTGGAGGTGACGAGAACGAGACTAGACGATGGTGAGATGAAGGTAAAGGCCTAAAGGGGGAAAAGGGATGAAAGAAAAAATGACGGAGGACACGGAATTCGGTGAATTTCCGTTTACGAGAGTTTTACGTCCACTAGATTAAACTATCCGTAGAACCGATTCAACCCGTGTTCCAACTATTTGTATGAGTTCGGTTTAAATTACAAGTTTGATCACTCGAATTATATAAATCTTTCACGTTTGTCACCCGAATTACTTTTCTTACTTGTTCGCCACTAACTTTACGAATCATTTCACCGTTAGTCACCGATCGTTACACTCCGTTAAATTTATCTTATGTCGTAGTCAACTATAAAGTTTGACCGTTAACTTGATAACGTGTAAATTAAAACATTAAAAACAAAATTTGCACCTCATCATTCCACATGATCATTCGTCCTAAACCCTACTAAAAAGACATTGTTAACCCATTGCCCCTAGTAGGGATGGCAATGGGTCGGGTTGGGGCGGGTTTTGTCAAACCCAAACCCATGAGTTTATCCGCCAAAAAAAACCGGGGTAAAACCCGCTGGGTTTGAAAAACTCAATCCCAACCCAACCCACTGGGTATCCGCGGGTTCATGGGTACCCGTGGGTTTTTGTGGTAAAAAATTTACAATAACAAGTTTCTTTCAAAATAAAAGTTTAACATCAATTTTCTCATACAAAAAACACCAATCTAGAGCATACAAGCAAACCGCAAATGATCAATACAAATTGTTCAAAATCAAAGATAAACATCTATAAACAATAAGATTAATTGAAAGCTTCTTACTCGTCAACTAAGTTTCTTCACACTCCACTTCATAATATCAACTTCATTCTAAACAATTAGAAAGAACAAATTATGCATGTCTCCACAAACATAAAGAATATTAGTTGTTTAAGGAAGATATATTATTTAGAATATTAAATATACCGCGAAAGTAATTATATGTGTGTGGGCGGGTACCCATGGGGCGGGTTTACCTAAACCCAAATCCAACCCGACCCGGTGAATAGTGTAGCGGGTTTAAACCCGAACCCGGCCCAAAACCCGTCAACATGAATTTTACCCGCGTTGACCGGGTTGGGTCGGGTGGGTTCAGGTTTTGTTGCCATCCCTAGCCCCTAGCAATGAAAGCCCACCCATCCCCATCGTACTACCCCTCCCCTTCCCCCAACTTCAGAGCCGCCGCAAATCATCGTCCTCAATCACCCACCGCCGACCAATCCATCATGCACCAACGCCCAGCCTTAGGAGGTAGAAGGAATTGAGTGGCCCACCACAACACGTCCTCCGCCGCACGCAAACACTTTCTGCTTCTGCCGGGTTCTGATCCGTCCATTGCCGCAATCTCTGCTGCGATCGAGCTTGAGGATTGAGGAGGAATATGAAGGATGTTCGTCACCGCCGAGGAGGGTAAGGAGGAAGAAGGCCGGAATCCTCCGGAACTAAAATTTTATATTTGTTCTGGGTTCTGCTTGTTGGGAGGATTGAAATTCCGTCTCCGACAGTGTTTGAACAGGTTCAAAATCCCTCCCCGCCTCATGCTCTCAATCTCCTCGACCGGCTACTGTAACAAATCCGCTCCCGCTCTGCTCCAGCAAATCGCCACTAAATTAATTTTTTTTAATTTATTTAATTTTTATTAAATAATTGATCTGATAATATAGACAAAGTAGGGGATGATCAGGTGGAAAGCTAAATATGTTTTTTATTCTTTATTTTTAATTTCCACGTCATTTAGTTAACGGTCAAACTTTATAGTTGACTGCAACATAGGACACTAACGGTGAAACGATTCGTAAAGTTAGTGGCGAATAAGAAAGAAAAATAGTTAGGGTGGCAAACGTGAAAGATTTGTATAATTCGAGTGATCAAACGTGTAATTTAGCCTATGAGTTCGTATCCAAAAAATATTTATGTCCTATATAGTCATACACTCATACTTATTAGAAAATTAAGATATTTCGCCATGTCTTTCTCTCATGGTCTCCCTAATCTAATGCACTCCTCGGCTTAAAGTTTAGACATAGATTTAAATCACATTTTATTAAAATTCAAACAACATTTGTAATTTTGATACCTTTCACCATGGTTTATTCGTATGAAATTTTAATTAGTTATAAAATATTTTTATGGTGTAGAATAATTAAATATTTTGTGTTGAGTTGGATTCTTACTTAAAAATATGCTCAACCCGAACCAACCCAGGTAGAAACAAACCGTAGGGTTTTAATTTTTTTTTTGTGGGTTTGGGTTTAATATTTTCCAAACCGCAGAGCATGGGTCGGGTGATTAAAATGGCTAAACTCGGACCACCCGACCCATGCACACCCCTAGTTGATTGTATTGATGCCAGCCGACAAATCACTACTTTTCGCAACTTGGTACCAATTAGAGGATTGTACTTAGGGGTAGAAATCTATACGGTATCGGTATCTCAATACCAAATAACGAAATCTCGAAAACCGAATTACATCCTAAAATCAATCACAATTCCACTAGAGTATGTGTCAATCCAATACCAAATAACGAAATCACGAATACCGAATTACAGTCTAAATTCAATCTCAATCCCACTGGAGTGTGTGCCAATCTGGGTCGCTCATTGATTGAGTCGTTCATCGAGATTTGAATGAAATCACGATAGCATTTTCTTATTCCTTAATGGGGGCATTGCGGAAGATGGGGTTCTTCATATCCCAAAGGAAGTCAGCGATGATGGCGCAAAGTAGTCGAAGAACAGTTTGTTGGGGTAATCCATGGGATCTCTTCCATTGATTTCGGCACTCCATACGTGCGCAAACACTCTTATGGTAGGCGAACTTGTCGCCAAACCGCGGATGGTTCACCAGGCAACTAATGAATTCATGCTCCTCATTAAGCATCCTGCAAAAATTGGCAAACAAACACCATACATGGAAATATCCGTTAAGCACCATTCATTGGGAGGAAAAAGAAATTCCCCCCACACTTATTTCCATTATGGGTTCAAACATTTAAGCTCAACCCCCCCCCCCCCCCCCCCCGGTGGCATGGTGGTGGGTATTTCACGGTTCATCAACAAAAAGGAATCCAACCCGAACCAATGCCACGGTGGTTACCAACCACCATTCAAAAACATCAACCAATTTTCATTCAATAACTAGCTCTTGGTGGGCAAAAATACAAATAAAAGCAATTCGAATCACGAAATGGCCACTAAGGCTCAACTAAGCTCATGCAACAACACTTCAACATTCAATCAACCTAATCTGCCTAATTACTAGCCCTAATTATAGATTCAACATTCAAAGCAGTACAAATTATTCTCACTTTACTACCTGATCCGACTCTCCCAAATCAAACAAGGTAGAGCTGAAAAACCAACCTGGAGGCTCAAGTAGGACGTAGGAGGAAGTGAGGTGCGGGCGAGGAAGGGAAAAACTTACTGAAAATAGACCGGAGAGTGGTCGTCGGAGCTTCGTCGGAATCTCATCGGAGACTCACCGCCAGCGACCTTGCCGGAAAAAAACTTGCCCCGAATCTCCCCAAAATTGTAGCACAGGCCGGTTTTGATGTGGGAAGAATGGGTATGAAGTTGGTTTTGGGTTTTGCTCACCATAAATGGGTGAAAAGATGAAAAACCATCGGGTTTTCGCAGTTTTTCGACGAGTTTTGGGTCGTGAAGTAAAGAGTTGCCGTTCAAGCCCCTTTTTACAGGCGAAGTACGGTATTCACGCACGCGTTGGCTTGTTCACGGTCTTAGAGACCGTGAACACTCAAGTCCGTCCGTGAACTCGGGTTGGGCGACAGGTGGTTCACAAGCAGAGGTGCCTAGTTCACGGACTCGTTTGCTTATTCACGGTCTTGTAAGACTGTGAATATTCAAGTCTGTCCGTGAACTCGAGTGAAAACAGGGCACTTCTGAGAAAATTTGGACTCGACCTATTCCACTGTGCCTCCTAACGATCACAACACAACCTTAAATCGCAAAACCCCAAAACTTGGCACAGGGATACCACTCGACCACTTGAACTCTTCACTCAACAGAAACACGAAAATAAGAACAAGAAAAAGAAAACAAACCTCCATTGGGTTGCCTCCCAACAGGGTCTAAGTTAACATCACTAGGTTGACGTTGCAGATCTATCATGCTTTTGAACATGATGCCACCGAGAGTGGATCTGCCACGTCCTCGCGATGAGGCATGTAGCCTCCCAACTTATGCTTCGGTGGCCCTCTTGGCCGGCCAACTTAACTTTGGCCTTATCCTTCATTTGGGCCAAATCTTGTTTCATCTTTTGCCTCCACACATTCTTCTTCTTTTCATTGGGCATAGTACCCTCCTTGGCTTCCTACTCAACATCACCACAAATGACACAAGTAATAGTGGGGTTCTCCTTGAGAAGCTCTCCTCCACTCATATTCACATCATTCGAAACCAATTCCTTCACTTCATCACCTCTAGCCTTAGGGTCAATTTCAAGAGTGATTCTCTCCTCACCATCCCTCAGAATTAAGGTCCCCTCATTAACATCTATCAATGCCTTGGCGATGGAGAGGAAGGGACGATCGAGTATGAGTGGCATATCCAAGTCCTCGCTTATGTCGAGAATCACGAATCAGTCGGATAGCAAAACTTGCCCACTCGCACCAACATGTCCTCCACGATGCCTCTCGGGCTAATGATAGAACAGTCGACTAAAGTGATGCTAAGCTTAGTGGTCTTAAGTTCACCCACTTCTAACTTTTTGAAAAGCTTGTAGGGCATGACATTAACACTAGCTCCTAGATCTGCCAAGGAATTTTCTATATGATGGTTACCAATACTAAGAGGGATAGTAAAGCTACCTGGGTCGGACCGCTTTTTGGGCAAGCAATCGAGGAGGATAACCGAACACTCATCACTAAGGCTTGTAGGGCATCACATTTGAGCCATGGCTTCAAGGAAAGGGATATTGAGGTGGAGGTTGTGGAGCATTTCTATAAAACCTCCGCACTCGTGTTCCAACCTCTCCTTGTACATCCTCGTGGGGAAAGGAAGGGGTGGCTTGTACTCAACCACCGGAGGTGGTGTCGGCGATGCCTTCCTTGCCACTTTCTTCTCTCCCCCTCGAGGGATCTTCCTCTCCAACCTTCGGGTTGGAACCTTCCTTCTCCCTCACTTCTTGAGTGGCAACTCCCGGAGTCACCTTTCCACTTCCCACTTGAATTGCATTCGCCACGGAACTATCCTTGTGGTTCGCAACGGTTTGGGAAGGTAGGGTTCCCTTGGGTCTCTCGGTGAGGATCCCGGCAAGATTGCCGATTTGCACGTCCAAACTTGGAGGCTCGCTTAATGGCTTCGGAGTCCCGCCTCAACCGAGGTAAACTTGGTAGTCACCACATCCATAAATTGCTCAATCTTCTCGAACTTTTGAGCACTCGTGCTCACAAAGGTGTTCACTAGGTCTTCAAGCTTGGTTACCTTGTCGGATTGTTGTTTTTGTTGAAACCCTTGGCCACCATGTGCTTGGTATGGTTGTTGGATGCTTGAGCTTTGGACTTGAGGCCTTTGTTGGATGAAGGTTGAGTGAGGTTGGTAATTACCCGTCAGGGTTCTAGGATTAGTCGGTGATGACCAAGCAAAATTGGGGTGGTTCCAACATTCGGGATTATAAGTATTGCTATACGGGTTATTAGCCCTAGCATTTGTTACAAAGTTGACTTGTTCCTATGAAGTGGTTGCCTCCTTCATTGCTTGGTATTCCACCATCTCATGGCTAGTGCTTAAACACCAGTCACAAGACATTAACGGCCTCTTTCCTTGCTTCTTATCTTCAAGAATTACCTCGATCAACTTGTCAAGCTTCGCTTCAAGTGGAGCGCTGGCTCCCACATTTCTCACTCCTCTATCATTACTTCTTTTCCCGCTCCTCGTCAAACCCCAATCGTACCCCTTGAGGGTCATATCTTCGAGCAATTCAGTTACTTGCGGTGGAGTCATATTCATCAATTTCCCTTGACACAGAGAGTCAATGAGCATTTTGTCTTCTTGGATTAGTCCACCGTAGAAAGTTTCAATATGAAACTGCTCCTTAAACCCCTGGTTTGGGCATTGAACAAAGTAATCGGAGAATCTCTCAAGCATCCCTCAAGGTCGCGTCTTCTTCTTGCTCGAAATGGGTGATCTTCTTCCTCGACTCGGCCGTCTTCAAAGGCGGGCAGTAGCGGGTCATGAATTTGTTGAGAAGATCATCCCATGAGATGATTGAACGTGGCAGGCGGTTGTTTAGCCACCGGATTGCTTTCCCCGCTAGTGAGTAGGGGAAAAGCCTCAATTTCAAAGCTTCAGCCGGAATGCCATTGATTTTCAAGCTTCCCCCGAGATCCAGAAATCTCTGCACATGCTCTCTTGGTGACTCGCTCGGAAGACCGTGGAACAAAGCATTGTTCTGTATCATGGTCACTAAAGCCAGCTTGATCTAGAAATTGTTGGCCGCCATGGGAGTGATGACTTGATATATACACATGTTTTTATCCACCATTCTTATGCCGTTTGAGCCTCATTTCTCGTATCTTAGGCCGATTTCACGCTAGGTTGTTCTCGTTTGTGTTATTTCAGGTCCTAGTACGTGATTGGAGGTTTGGGAGCAAGTTTCGGGTCGATTGGACAAAAGTTGGACGTCTGGCGAGAAGCTGAGGAATCCACACGGCTAGACCTAGCAGCCACACGGCCGTGTGGTGTGGCCGTGTGGAATCCCATTACGCGGCCAATCCACACTGGCCGTGTATTGGACCCCTTGTGGCCGTGTGGAATTTCCAGGGAGCTCACACGGTCAGGCTGGAAATCCACACGGCCGTGCAGCTTTGACCGTGCAGCATGCCTGAAGACCACTTAATTGAAACGCGGCGTTTCCACTCTCATACGGGCAAACTGGGAATCCACACGGCCGTGTGGTCGGGAAATTCTGGGTTTTAACCCAATTTTGAGCCAAAGGAGAGGGAATCGATTTTCTTGAGCAAAAACAGAGCCCTAGAGAGAGAAAGTGCGAAGAACACCTCCTAAGAGTGGTTTTGGAGCTGGGTTTCATCAATCAAGCTTGGAAATCATCCTTGGAGTGAAGATCATCATCCCAGAGCAGATTCTTCCCATCTTGATGAGTATGACTACTTTGTTTGCTGTTTTCCTCTCTCTCTCTCTCTCTCTCTCTCTCTTTATGGAGTAGAACTCTCTCTCACTTGGGTATGAAGAACCCTAGTTCTATGTGTTAGGGATCATTGTTGTAACGACGTTTGGATTCTGATATTGTTGGATTATAATCGATTGAAGTGTTTTGATTGAGTCAATTGAAGCCTGATCATCTTTTATTGATTTCTCCTGCAACCTGAGATAGATAGAATCTGATTAGGTTGTTAGAGCTTCTTCAATCGGTAGTAGTGAATCGATTATACGAGAGTTAGTCGATTTACTGCTTTGTACGGGAATTCAGTTCCAGTAGTGGAGTTCTGTGTTCATAGCCTCAGCTTTCTATCCCGGTGAAGACTAGCCATCTGCCGGGTAGTTTGACTGAGAGGGCTTGGTCAGCTTAAGAGATTCCAAACTACTGTCAGATCTTCCGTAGTATAATCAACAGTAAAGCAACCAAAATTAATTACAACTGTGACCTAACTAAGGAGCTAGGGGACTCATTCCCGAGTGACTCTTCCCTTGCTTTAGAAAACCAAACAATTTTATGCTTTCTTACTGCTTTTAGCTAAAACCACAATCACTCAACTTAGTTTTCTAGATAATAGATAATCACGGAGTAGGCAGTAGATCTAGACCCCGGGTTGACAAATAGAGCTTGCCACTTACTGCATTTCCAGACTGCAATTACGCTTGGTCGCAGTTTGGTGTTGTGTTTTAGTGTGTCAGGGAGGGTGCAAGATTGGTGATTGAATGTCCGCCGTCCGTGGGGCCATATAATATCCCATTGTCCTCGGGATTTCCTCTTCACCCGCCGCATCATTCAGGTTACGAGCTTGGGCGACTCCTACTTCTCTTTGGTTCCCCGTCATTTCTACTCCAATGTCGGGTTCACCTTCCACTTCTTCAACTTCTACTCCACTAACACCGGGACCAAATTGATCTCCCCTTTATTCACTTCTCCTCCTTGTCTCTGCTAGCTCCCTCTCCCGTGCTAGGAGTCTGAGAGTTTGGTTTATATCCTTGTCACGTGGTAGCAAAGGTGTCGGGTTGCTCCGGGTCATGCACCTCCCTACACACACGTAGAAAACAATACCAAGTCTAGCACAAGCAAAGCACACACACACTTTCAAAACTGGAAATTAAAGGCTAGATTAACACCAAACAACTTTTTCACGATAACAGACCGTTGTTCCCCGACAACGGCGCCAAAAACTTGAAGCGTCCCGAATATCACAATTAATTCTCGCCTAAGGTCCAAGTATAAAGCTTAGTAGGGTGCAATACTGGGCAAGTATGTTTAAATATCGACTCGGGCCGGTCTGTGTACCCCTACTTCAATTGTTTGAAACATTTTCTAGCGAAACGATTTTGGTTGAAAAGATTGCGAATATAAGTAAAGCAAGGAAAAGTAAACGGTTTCGAAAGCTCTATGTGAGAAGGATCACTCGGGTGTCGCTTCCCCCTAACTACTACCATGACACGAGGAATTGAATTAACTTTTACGGGCAAGGTGACCGCAAACTGCTAGGAAACGCAACTAATGTCGTAGACCACACTCTCGTTTGCCTAACCAAGGGATACATTATAGTCTACTCAAGTAGCCCTCTTGGTTAAGACAATCGATGTTGACTTACTCTCTCACTCAACCCAATGGTTGGTCGGCTTAATTGCGCTTAACCAAATTGCTTAGTTCAACATAGAGGTTTGCCCTACATTAACCTAGATAGGTGGCTTAAAAAGCCCAGAGAATCCCAAGTCAATTGAGCCTCCCTTGAAAGGGGGTTTCCCCTCTCATCTAGGTTAGAATGCCCAATTGGATTGCTAAGCACAAACATGCACTATCAACATGAAAAATACCTCAATCATTGAATTAAACAACACCCATAAACAATCATTCAATTCACACAACAACTACATGGAAAATAGTTAGGGTTTCACAACACCCAAGTGAAAAAGAGTACTACTCCATGCTAGGAAGGGGAAGAACACAGGTGGAAGAGGTAGAAACCATCATGGTGATGCCTCCAATCTCCTTTGAGCTTGTGTTGATCTTCTCTTGGGGAGAATCTTCCCAATCCACCACTTGGAGAACACTAGCCTTCTTTCTTCCTTGGTTCGTCCTTTCTCTCTCTAAAATCTAAAGAAGAAGACACTTTCTCACACTTTGGGATCTCCTCTCTCTTCCTTTCAGCTCACATTATATACCAGGCTCAGGCTCAGTTCACGATCCTAAACTCTTCAACGCGTACGTGAACATAGAGCGCGATGTCGAAACGCACAGCTTCGCCATCTGGAATTCACGGTTTGGCCTCAATCTTCACGGTCTTGTTGACCGTGAACTCGTCCCACGGTAGTAACTGCAGAATTCTCCCTAGACGCATCACGGTTCACGGCTTTAAGCTTCAGTTCACAGCAATAGTGGACCGTGAACTCCCATGCTAAACCGTGAACTGCGCCTGGATCACCCTCTTTGCCCGGTCTTCGCCTCTTTTCGTCCAACTTCCGACTCTAGGGCTGGTTTCACCTGTTGGATCCTAAAACAAACTAAAATGCACAAAACCTAGCGTAAAACCACCCTTTTCGCAGTCCAAATGCTACAAACGTCCAAGGGAAATGGGGATAAAATGTGTGCAATTAGGCCCGAATCAGACCACTATAGGCCCCCATTCACACATCTAACCTGAACTCGCCAGATGGCACATACCCGTCTAACCCTACAACTCTGTACCCAATGCGGTAGCACAAAGTAGGCTAAGAAGCAAGATTAGGGCAAATTACCCAAACGTCATCATTTAGGAGAAAGTGCTATTAAAATCAACTAGACAAACACATTCATGCATTCAAACCCTAAAATATCCATATATACATAGTAAAACCTAAAACTAGGGTTTGGGGTTTAGAACCCCTAGTACCTTAGAGGACTACTCGATAAATGAGGGAAGAAGATACATGGTAGAAATAGAAGAAGACTTGGGGTTGATGAAGATGCCTTCTTGCTCCTAGCGCCTCCTTCTTCTCCTTTTCTTCTCCTTCCTTCAACTTCTCTCTCTTCTCTCTCTCTAGAACTAGAAAGTTTCTCTCAAAATCAGCTCAACTCAAAAGAGGGAAATGGGTCATCTATTTATAGGCAATCTGCAGACACAGACAAGTTCGCGGCCAGAGGAAAGGAGATCGCGGGCGAGATCTTTGGTCTCTGGGCCATGATCTCAAAACGCAGTCATTGGGGCCTTCGGGAAGGGGAAGATCACAAGTTGACTTTGCGGTCGCGATCCTGGAGTCGCGATCTTCACCTGGACTCTGCGGCTTGTGACCCCGGCCATGATCGTCTGTTTCTAGGCGACGATCCTCAATTCCTACTCCTTTTCTACACATGTGACCTTATTTTGTACGTAATTCACACATATCGACTAATACACCCTAAAATCACATTGAAATCAAATAGGAACGCTATAGGGATGTATGTGATGATGTTTAAGCATTTAAGCACATGAATTGGAATAAATCATGCCTCGATATGTAGGGTAAATAACACTAATTTTGGTATTATCAAAATCCCCCACACTTAGCGTTTGCTTGTCCCCAAGCAAACCTACTCAAACCTAATGCAAAATGATAGACAAATCAATGAGGTATGCATGCTAGTTCTTCATTGCATAGATAAGAAAATACGAGGATGAATAAACGCTACTACCTTCCTACTATGCGAGCACAAACTCTCGTGTGAGGACCATATCTACTACCTTAGGCCGATCATAAAAATGTGCTCCAGGGGATTCTCAGACAACAACAATTACTAGAACTATTGGAGGAGCTTTTATTCTTTTCTTTTGATGTAGGAGTTGTCATTTTTCTTCGTTCATGCACATTGCAATTTTCTTTCATTGCATAATAACATTTCTCCCTCATGACCAAGAGCGGATGAATCATACCGTTCCCTTTCAAGGTCACATGGGGGAATTTGATGGTCGAATTTGTCTTTTCCCGAGCACCATGACCCAGCCTGCACTCCACATTGGGTTGCCACACATGTCGGGTACAAATGAGAGCTATGAATCTTGTGAATAGCTAAAAGGTACCTTCGATCCTTAGCATACGATTCCGTGAGGAGGAGAGGTGTTGGGGGGGGGGGGGGTAAGTAGTAAGAGATGATCGGGACGCAATAAAGTTATCTGAACCCCAAACACAGCCTCGAAGGGCACTCCGAGCCAAGAGAACAAATCTTTAACGGTTGATCTCAATTCTTTGCCCGGTTGCCACTCATGTGAGAACCTCTTTTCTATTTCTTAAGCACAAATTGTAAAAGTTTCTATTTCACACAAAGGAGAGAATCCCCCACGCAATGCCTTCCGAAGGTAGCAAACATTATCAACTCACAAAAGAGGAATAAAGTAGTAGAATCCCTCGCGTACCGATAATCAAACTATGCAACTATCACCTAAGATGCATCACACATCAATCAATCTAATCATGTCAAAGTAAATCGAGTAGTTAATTGCAAGGACAAGGTGTTTTGGAACCCTCAAATTTGAAAAAAATTGAGTGTAGCATTCAAGGTTTCAAAAACACTAAAATTTCACCATTCATCGCCACAACATAAAAACGATTACTAGCACACACTCCCACAAACGTTTATCAACGTCATACATTCACAAACGAGGGAAGATACTAGCAATCAACTTAACCAATCATGATAGATATTCAAACAAACACAAACATCTCCCCCACACTTGAGCAACACATTGTCCTCAATGTGGGAGTTTCCAAAGAGAATATCATGAATGTTACCATAAATCAGGTTGTGGGTTGGTGAAGGTTCACAAGTGTAGTCTTTAGTCTCCTCGTGGTTTTGCACAACGATGAAGCATGTAAAATAGAGAGGAAGACGAATAGGAGTTATAGGTGCGATATATATATGGTGGCTACTTCGGTGCACTCAATTTTTTGGGTGCACAACTCCAAAAGTGACCATAATACATCAAATTTTTAAATTTAATTGGTATTACTAGCCTAATATGATGATATTACATAGAATCAAAACTAATCAGTCCATTACCCTAACCCCTGAACATTCAATTTTGAATCACAACCCAAACCCCAAAATTGTAATCCTAAACCCCAACCCTAAATCCATAAAACCTAAATCATTCAAATTAAATTAAATCTTTAATGATTTTTTTTTACAAATTCATGTGCTTCTTGTTCATCATACCACAAGTGATGATTGACATAATTTCACATGAATTGCATGCTCGGAATAACGAATATGAGTTGAGTGCATTGAATGCACCCAAAATACTGGGTGCACCGAATATGTCATGAGATTCGTTTAATCTTAAAATGAAAATCAACAATAATTTCGACGAATCAAAACCGTTGATTTTCATTTCAAGATTAAATGAATATTATGCTTTGGGTTAGTGAATTGCGGACTGGGGTTCACCCATTAGGGGTTAGGATATAGTATCATACCCCAAACTCCGGTTAATTCACTGTCTAAATAGCAAAACTCAACAGGCGTACGGTAGGCTAGGGTACGTCCGGGTGTACGCTAGCCTTTGCCATATATATATATATGGGCAGTTCTACGGTGCCCAGGGCAAAAGCCGGGGTACGGGTAACCGGGGGCAAGGAAAATTACCAAAAGCATCACGAAGCGTTTATGCTTTATTAATTGGACTTCAACCTAACTGTACCCGGTTTAATGATATCGATTAAGAGGTTAAACCCTATGGATACGACCCGCCGCCCTAACCAATTTCCAGTCTCCCTTCTACGAGCCCTCATTCGCCTTGGAAGGTCCCCTCTAACTCTAAGTTCGAAGTTCGATCATAAGCTGCCTATCAAATCTGAAATCTCCAACAAAGTCATCGTTTCGAAACCCAAATTCTTTTATTATTTGATCCACATTCGATTTAGCTCCCTATCCAATCTCAAATCCCCAACATCATCATGTTTCATACGCCAAATCTATGTATCCACATTCGAAGAGAAGATCCCCATCCAATATGAAATCCTCACATAATCATCGTTTTGAAACCCAAATCCTTCTATCCACAAATCGACGTTTTGTTCATCGCCATTTTATTTCCGTGCGGAATTTACTCGCCTATCTCTTTCTAACACGATTACGGCGACCATGTCTATTATTGTGTTCATCAAACTTTTCGTTTGCAAAAGAACCCTTGAAAGAGGTTTGCTAACCCTAGGGTTCATGTCGCTAGTGCTTTGTCATCTTGTCTTAGCGTTATTGTCATTTTCTCGAAACTTCTATCACTCGGTGAAATTAAGGTTTCCTGATATGCAGTGTTCGTCTCGCCCAGAGGATTGAGGAAGGAGATGAAGAAGACCTAATTTGATTCGAATCAGATGGAGAGGTCTCCTTAATTTGTGTTTATGTATTAACGGTGCGTTTAGGACTAATTGTAGTTGGACTGGGTCTGATCATTGATTTTTGCAGGCTTTTAAATAACATTCAAACGTGGGCTTGTACATGACCCATGACACCTAGTTTGTTGATAATAGATACTGAGTTCCGGATTGTCATTATGTTGGGCCTTTGATAATTGTCTATCTCAGTGGCGATTCTTTGTTTTACGTATTTTCATCTGCTTCTGCTTCTAAAATCCTGATCATTCTTTGAGTTCACGCAATTTAAACATAATTCTGTGTTCCGTCTTTTTTGGGATTTGGTAAATGCTAGCGTGTCTCTTTACACATTTAGCGGTACGAGGTAAACTACAATCCGCCCAATTTAACTCTTCATTAATTGAGATCCCATTCCACTCTCTCACCGATTTCCCCTCTTTATGCAATGCACTCGTATAGGTAAAATTTAGTTGGGCATCTATGTACTTTAGTTGGGCAAGTATTTTCAAAATGTAAAATTTTATCAGCGTATAGGTATACGATTGTTGTATAAGGTGTTGATGTTAAAGGAAATGGGTACTGACTGCTTAGGGTATTAGGTTGTTGATGGTATAGAGTATATGGTATATGGGTAGGTTATAAGGTGTTGATAGTTTAGAGCATATGGTATCGATTGGTTAAATGCTGATCATGCCTTATTTTTTCTCGATTTTATATTTTCTTTATATCTGCTTATAAATGCTGATCATGCCTTATTACTAAAAAAACTTAGACATAATTATTGTAGCGTGACACATTTATCAGTACTTAGACATAATTCTTTATATCTGCTTATAAATGCTGATCATTTATTGTTTGATTTGAACCTGCGTGTTTTTGCTCCGAATGATTTTGTAGTGGCGTGGTAAAGACAATCCGTCCAATTTAACTCTTCATTAATTCCCCCTTTTCTTTTCTTTTTTGGTAGAATAATTACCACTTTTCCACTCTCTCAGTCCCCGCCGAAGTTGAAACAATCCGCTGTGATATATTTATCGTTCATTTTAACCCTTCACTTAATAAGAAAGCGAAATTATGCAAGATGGTCATCAATGTGATGTAGCTTAATTGGTTAATTGTCTCTTATTTGCTTAGTCAATAAAGTAGAGGTTTGTGGTTCGATACTTAGTGAGTATCAATTTTTAATTTATGTTTTGAAAAGCAAGTTATAATTTTAATTTATCAGCGTATAGGTATACGATATTGTATAAGGTGTTGATGGTTTAGAGTACATGGTATTGGGTTAGTGTATTGATCATCTCCATCCCTAAAATACGATATTGTATAAGGTGTTGATGGTTTAGAGTATATGGTATTGGGTTAGTGTATTGATCATCTTCATCCCTAAAATTGAACAACAATTTCTAAACGAGGTCCCTACCGCCACATCATCAATTTTAGCAATTCATCACTTAACAATTTCTATTCATCTACATCCCTAAATTATGCTAGTAATTGCCAAGGTGGGTTCCATTTTATATTTCAAAGGAAACACTTATTATAAATTGAAAGTTGGGGATGGAGATAGAAGAAGGTGTTGTTGGTATACAGTATAAGGTCTTGAAGGTTACGGTATAAGGGAGGAGCAAGGTGTTGATGGTTTAAAGTATATATGTTATTGATGGGTTACGGTATAAGCCTATAAGGTGTTGTTATTGTTGTAGAGTATATGGTATTGATTGGTTCGTGTATTAGGGTTTGGTTTAGGGTTTAGGGTTTAGGGTTACAATTACATGTACCAAATCTGTAGATTAATTTTGGTAAACGAAAAAGTTAGTTAATCTACAAAGCCAGTCTAAAAGCACATCCCCATCTCCCGCCGTCAATTCCTAAATTTTTCGTTTAATCCGATGGTGAAAGAGCTTCAATCCTAACCGCGGCGTGTCACCCAATCAGATATTGCCGAATTCGGAAAGTCGCTTTTGCCCATAACCAATGCTGGCGTTACCAAGGCCGAGGCAGTGGTAGGGACTGTAATTTTCACTAAATGTGAAGGGAGGGAAAGTAAAAGTAATTACGAGTTTTCTACCAAAAAAAAAAGTAATTACGAGTCAATCTATAAATTCGTTAATCAGTGAAGGAGAGACCGTGCTCCGATCCCTGAAAAGAACCCTTTCTTCCATCTTCTCAATATGAAACTCCGAAAACCATCTCCTGCTGCTGTTCGTTCCTACTCCTCTCAATCCCTGAAAAGAACCCTTTCTTCCATCTTCTCAATATGAAACTCCAAAAATCAACCCCATCCGCCTCTTCGTCCTCCTATCCCATGCTTTATTTTCGGGTGCAGTGGTAATGATGAGACTGCATATTATTTTAGATCTCATTTCCTTTAATTATGTCATTGTTAGATCATGACTGTTAAACTAAATCCTTCGTTGTATTGTTTCTCCTTTTCTCTCCATGCAGGGTCTTTGTTAGAGGCAGGGAGGGGAGCAATGACAATAAGTTGCCGTCTGAATATCGCCAAAAGAATCATCACATGTTGTTGCGATTCCATAATAGGTGTTGTAGAACCCTACTTCATGTGGTGGTTCTTTTGCGCAATATTGACGCGTACTTGTTGATCATGCTCCCAAAATGTATACAAGATAGGAAAGTTGCCATATGTATAATATGATAAAATAGGGAGGGAAAGGGAAAGTACAGCTTTTTGTTTTTGTTGGACTCTATGTAACATTTGTTTATATTTGTATACTGTTTTGTTATTTTTTCTTCTGCTTCTCTCTTCGCTTCCATGGCGGCTTCCAAAAGTGTTTGAGATCTTCTAAATCTGCAGGGGATCCTACACTCCCAATAAAAATACTGTACTTTGTACTATTAGCGTTTGAGATCTTCTAAAATCTGCAGGGGATCCTACACTCCCAATAAAAATACTGTACTTTATTTGTTGACTACTGACTCCATTTTTAGAAGTCTTTACGATTGGGCCAACCGGATTTTTTGCCGGATTTCGAACTCTGCTCCTCTGTCGCCACATGCTCTACCCATTTAATGAGTGCTCAAAATTAGTGCAAAAAATACGATGTAATAATTGAATAAAAAAAACTAGTTCTCAAGATTATTCAACTGAAATGTTGCACATGATTTATTTAGGGTCATTTGGATGTGGAAATTATAAAACGTTGAAATTTGTCTGAATTTCCATGTTTTACAAAACCAAGGAATTGACTTGTGGAAATTGAAAAAAAAACTCACGTTTGGATAAGGTTTAGTTTTGTGAGAATTGATGGTATGGAATTTGGAAAAAGAAGTAAGAAAACGTGGTACTGTCAAATTACTAGGGGGAGGTGTAGTATTCTCAATTACCATGAATGTGGTAATTGAAGCCAATTTCCATGGTCCAATTTCCATACTATTTTGGCTCTCCCAAACGTGGGGTTTTAACCCAATTACTGCATTATGTGGTAATTGGGTCCAATTACTGCATTACATTTCCACATCCAAACGACTTAGAGTGCTTAAAAATTGCCATCAAGTGACCATTAATGAGTGCATAAATTAAACGACACCGCAAGAGCCAACAGTCTTCTTATATACCAAACGACTCGGCATAGGAGGACTTCCAGTTTCAGTTCAAGTTTCTAACACCGAGCAAATATATGGTCCCAATTGCCACTTCAGCAACTTTAACTATACATCAATTGTGACCATGGGTCCTACTTAATTTTCAATGCAATTCAATATTAATTGGTGAGTGTATTAATTAATTTGAGTGCATCCCTCAAGTTTTTTTCTACGTAGAATTATTTTATAACAACTCGATAGTATCATGAAGTGTTTTTTGTCCATGTTATATTAGGTTATAACAGCGATGGCCTGCCACTTGACTCTAGAAGAGTTGTGGACAAATTCCAAGGACGGAAAAGGAGTGTGCTATCTGCCTGCTGAACTACAGGTTGTGTTCCGATTATACTTAATGACAATTTCCTCTCACCAAAAAAATTACAACACATGTTTTTTTAACGTGAATCATATTGTGTTGACAAAATTTCAATTGTGCAACTACCACATGGGCAGGAACTAGTGATTTCATGTGGAATAACACCCAAGATGGCATTAGACCTATACCAATCAAAATTCCTTAGTCGAACCAATATGGTGAACAAGGTAAACTGTTCGTCTTAATAAGTATTACATGGTTTGCAATTTATTTTTTTAATACGTGTTGACAATTTCCGCATATGTAGGTGTGTGTTCCGATGAGAGATAATGCCCATTGGTACTTGGCTGTCATTAAGTTGGACAAGGAAGAAGTCCATATCTTGGATCCACAACCAAATGAAGACCGCAATTCCTTTCGACTACAATCTGTTCAAACAATGGTAAATTTGTGACATTGTGCCGTTATAATGCAACAAAATGTAAATAACTCTTTCTAAGTACAAACGTTTCTTAATTTGTACAGATGAGCTTTATGCAAGCCTTGTGGAAGATTCTCTATCGTGAACAAGGATTGTCGCCACCAAGGATTGCGGAGTTTGCGTACCCAACTCCTTCAAAGGATCAAGAACAACTTAATCGGTAAGTATGCCCATTTTTTTGTGATATTAAACGACGACTTATCAACTTGGTTCTTATCACGCAATGCTTTTATTTTATGTAGGTCTGACAGTGGAGTCTGGGTATGCATGTGGATGTTTGGCGCAAGCTGGGACTCCTCTTATATTTGGGTAAAGACAATTCTAATTCGCATATTAGAAAACCACAATTGATTGTTATTTTTGAATCATGCGGTAAGCACCATGTTTGTTGATGTTGATAGCCATGCACTCAAGTGAGGAGGATGCAGATCGCTTTGTACCTTGTTCGAGAGCCCATGAACTACATAAGGCATATGGTGCTCACGGAAGCAAGAAGAGTTGCACCTCAAGTTGAAGCTGCAGTGGAAGAGTACAAGACAACCCATGAAAAGTGGAAAAAGGAAAGAGAAGAGCACAAGGAAACCCAGTCAACGAGCCCAAAACAACCTGATTTTGAGTTTTAGTTTTCAAGATGATGGACAACAGTTATGTTTTTTTTTCTGAGTATGATGGACAACCGTTTTTTATTTGGTTCGGTGAATGCTTATTATTTTTGGTTTTTGGTTTGGTGAATGCTTTTTATATTTGGTTTTTGGTTTGGTTTGGTGAACGGTTTTAATATTTGGTTTTTGGTTTGGTTTTTGGTTTGGTGAATGCTTTGTATATTTGGTTTTTGGTATTGTGAATGCTTGCTATATTTGGTTTTTGGTATTGTGAATGCTTTCTATATTTGGTTTGGTTTGGTTTGTTTTTTCGTGGAAATGGCAAAGGGACTTCACCAAAATTCCAGCTTCCAACTTGTGAGTGAGGTTGCGTCTGTTCAAGGCTTCAAGCCATTGTATCTTGTAGAGAGGTTTAATTGGGATCATGTATAGTTAAACTGATTGGCTCCCAATCGTATAATTAAATTTGCATTCATGTATAGGTAACCCAAAAGGTAAAACTGATTGGCTCCCAATCGTATAATTAAATTTGCATTCATGTATAGGTAACCCAAAAGGTAAAACTGATTGGCTCCCAATCAGTATAAATAATGACCAAACCCAGTACAAGGCAGATAGAAAATTCTTATGTAATTAATTTAATGTTCCTAGGATATGGAAAGGCTTCCATGTAAAGGATTGAAAGTAGTGATTTACATTGATGAGGAGAGTGGCTTAAGTACCAACTCTTGAACAGATTGAAGCTACAAAGTAGGAGCCACTAACCCACTAACTAAAACTAATGACGTTACTAACTAATAATAATAAAATTAATTATTTACAGAAATTGAATTTATGCACAGCCCTTATCATTCCATTCCTTGAATTTCCACCAACGATGTTTTCACTCCCCTTTTAGTCAGAGAATTCATTGTAGTAATAAATACAATAAATAGGCATACATAATTAATGGATTCTTTATTGTGTATAATTAAAAGGATATTTTACTATAAACGAAGCATGATAGATCCACAGGGGGATAAAAGAAGCATGAGTCTTGATGAAAAAGGGGGAAAAAATCACCATAGATAAAAAATCATTATAATCAACCTAATTGGAACTGCTTAGAACAAAAGCGGATTAAAATCTCCCCCAATGAAATTCATTTGCAATTTCATAGGTAGTCCCTACTTCCACTTCTATAATTTTGAGAAAACATTGCAATTTCATCAATAGTCCCCACTCGTGGGAAAATTTCAATTGCAACCAAATTTGCACCCTTGCAATAGCTTCTCACATCATAGCAAGTGTAGGATGCAATTGCACCTCCTTGCTTAGGGATGACCATTACTGCATCTCGTCACCTGTCTTAGGGAAATTAGCCATGGCAAATTCACAAAATACTGCATGCATAGAAAAATATTTGTCTGGATAATTAAAAAAATGGGAGACTTTCCTAGTCAGATGATGTACTGGCTCCCCTCAGTACCTGACAGTTTTGAGTGCTGGAGAAAAAGACCGGAAAAAAAAACAACGAAGCCTTAACAAAACACATCCAATGCTGGCCCCTTCACTGCTCCACCCCGCCCTGCACTGCTCCACCCCGCCCTGCATCAATCGACTACAATGTAAGCCGAGGACGTTTGCTTGAGGATGCCTCAGGGGTCTCTTCATTCTCCGTATGCCGAAGGTCATAAAAAGTATTGGTCACTTCGACGATACGGTAGACTGCAAATAGGCGGAATGGTCCTCCCTAGCATAAACCCCCATATCCATCCCAACCCTTCCAAGAAAGGTGGTCAAGAAGGTGGCATATGGAAAGGCAGTGTACCAGTTTTCCCCTTTAGGAGCAGCCTCAACCATGTTCACGCATATGAGAGATGCGAGGTTAAGAGGAACACCTCTTTGAGCTTGCACAAGGATAAACAGGTCAAGTTTACGAATTATCGAATGACCACTGTACCTTGGCATGAAGCAGTTGACGATCATCCAATGGAGGAATCGAAGAGGATCTGGGAGGAAAGAAGCCTGGATGAGCCCATTCGTCAGTTTCCCCAGTTCAACTTCAAACTCAAAATCGTACAGCAGCTGAAGATCGCTTCTGCTATCAATGTGGTGTCCTGGGGCGGGGAGATCGAGGATCTCAGCAAACTGATGAGGCTGGAAGCAGACTCTATGACCCAGGAAGATCGACACGAGATGAGAATCGGAGGGACCAGACAGCTCTAAATTGTGGTAGAACTTCTTCACCACATGCGGGCAGTAACTGGTGCTTCCTCGAGTCCGGAGATCGAAGAACTTTTCCCAGCCAAGATTTTTAATTAACTTCTTCACTTCTTGAGGGAAAGGACTGAGGTGGATGAACTCGTACTCGGCCACAATAGATGTCTTGCTCGTGAATGAAAGATAGTCCGCGAGACTTGTGGTGGATCGGCAGTCGTCGTTTGATAGAGTTAGAATGCCCATGTTTGCCATGGAGTCAGAGGAAGAAGGAACAAGGGAAGGTGAAGATGGAGGAAAGAGAGATTGTAGGGAAAGAGAGATTGTAGGTGTAAGAAAAAGTTATCGTGGGGGTTGAGTGTGGAGACGTGTGATGGAGACGGTTGAGTCTGGAATGTCAAGAGTTAGAAGATTTGGGAAGATATCTAGTAATGATGATGTTAACTCGTGTAGGTTAAACTAGGGTAACTAAAGCTAGTTAAACTAGGGTTGGCGCTGATACCGCAGGAGAAAACAAATGGGCTCGCACGTTCCAGGCCCACTTTTGAATATTGCATGGGTCATGTACAAGCCCACGTTTGAATGTTATTTAAAAGCCTGCAAAAATCAATGATCAGACCCAGTCCAACTAGAATTAGTCCTAAACGCACCGTTAATACATAAACACAAACTAAGGAGACCTCTCCATCCTATTCGAATCAAATTATGTGTTCTTCATCTTCTTCCTTAATCCTCTGGGCGAGACGAACACTACATATCAGGAAACCTAAATTTCACCGAGAGATATAAGGCTCGAGAAAATCACAATAACGCTAAGACAAGATGACAAAGCACTAGGGATATGAACCCTAGGGTTAGCAAACCTCTTTAAAGGGTTCTTTTGCAAATGAAAAGTTCGATGAACACAATAATAGACATGGTCGCCGTAATCGTGTTAGAAAGAGATAGGCGAGGGGAAATACAATGGCGAAGAAGAAACAAGACAAATTTTTTTTGGGAAATTCAATCTACGTCGAATGTGGATGGGGAGCTTCTCTTGGAACTGTGAAGGGGCGTCCCTCCAAGACGAGAGAGGGATCGTGTAATTGGTTAGGGAGACTGGAAATTGGTTTGGGCGGCAGTGGGTCTACCCAATTGGGTTTGGGTCTTAATCCATTTAATTTAATCGGGGCAGTTAGTTGGACTAGGATGAAAACAAACTTAACGCGGAGAAGGCCTTTTGTAATTTGTTTAGTTATTTAGTGGCGCAGTTAGGTTTAACAAACGTGAGCCGTGGAGATTGAAAACGAACGGTGAAGATCGGCCAAGGTACCCGTACCCGGCTTTTGCCCTGGGCACCGTAGAAGTCACCATATATATATATATGGTGGCTTCTATCGTACCCCGGGTAAATTCCGGGGTATGGCGTACCTTGGGTGATCTTGACCGTACGTGTGATCTCGACGGCTGAGATTAAATTTTATTAAATGATTTGTTTTTTCGGAATTTATATCAAATAAAATTACAGATCAACTCATAGAATTAGTTTTTCTTTCATTTTAGTCAATTGTAAACCAAATCGGGTTGGTTCTGTTTAGTTATTGAATTGACCCAAAATCCAACCACCCTAAGAGAAAGGACACCTACCTTGCCCCACCCGCAGCCCTACCCCTCTCCTCCAAATCCCGACCTTGGACCTTCTCTCTTCTCCATTTTTCTGTTCGAATTGGGAATAACCCTGTTCTTCCTCCCTACTCCTGTTAATCATCCCCGCCGTCTCAGAAAATGGCAGCGATAATTGAACCACTCTGTTTCCTCCTCTTATTCTTCTTCGTTTTCCCGTTCTCGACTGTTATATTTCCCACTTGTCCTATGATTCCTCCCAATCGATTGTTTGAACCCTAAACTGGCCGAATATCGCAGGTAATCTCGGCGTCAAGCTGTGCAAGCATAAGCACCCCCATCCCTTTGAATGAAAACTAATTGTTGCTTGTATGAGTAATTCACTTGTGTAAACAGCTGGGCAGGCGGAGATGATTGCACTGGAGAAGGCAATGAAAGAGGCCATGGTTCCTTCAGGATCTGCTAGGGAGGTAAGAAAGGGATTTTGAATTGAAATTGTTGAAATTGATTTTCGAACTACAATGCTGTGATTTTGGATGGATCTCTGATATGGATGAGGTGTATTGTAGACTGATTTGGGAAGAGAGGTCTCGTTGTTTGAAGCGGAGGCTACAGCTGTGGAGTCTGTATTTCAAAAATTCTATTCCTACATTTTTTTACACTGAAACCGTGGGGTTCGAACTAAACAGAGACCCCGACAGGCCCAGTCCTGCTTCTATCTTCGTGGTTAACTTTGACAAGGTAAGGGTTTTGACGAATTGTGGTGATGGTTTTATGCATTGATGATAAACCGAGTTAATGTGTATCGGAATTAGGTGCTTAAGATGTCCCTTTCCAGGATCATGTGTGTTTTTGGTCCATTCTTTCAGTAGTCTTTGACATGATCTGTTGAGGAGCTTGTTTGGTGGTTTTCTTTTTCCAGGTCAGAATGGATCCGAGGAACAAGGAAGTCGATCTTGATAGTTTCATGTTTAACACAGTTGATAAGTTGTCTGAAGAAGATAAGAAGAAACAAGAGGGTGATTACATTTATAGGGGGAGCAACTCAAGTTTGGTTGAGCTCAGACAAATATTATTTGAATGGACGATATGTGACCTCTTTCATTTTAGTCACCACGAGAAATGACTATAAGTTCCTAATTCAATTTTAGCCACATTCTTCACTAGTGATGCTTTTAATCATGTTTCGGGTTCTTCCATCTTTATTGAAAAATGGTTTAAGGGTCCACTTGATTGGGCTGGTTGTTGGACGATCCTCCAGCAAATTTCGATGGGTTACTTCGTGAAGACGTGATGGGAATAAGTTTCCCGAGGCAAGTAATCTGGCCAGTTTATCTCTATTAGTTTTTATGCGAATCTCAGAGGTGGCTGTTTCTGTTGTTGCTATTTTGGCTATCTGTCTGCAATGTGAGATTACTGTAGCGGTTCCATTTCTGTTTGGCAAACTAGCCTCTGGCTGTGTACTTGTGTTTATTCGGCTGAATAATAAACGTGTCCTTAAATCGTTACCATAAAGAGGGCATTTGTTGGAAAGGAAGAAACAAAACTAAATGCTAAAATGTTTTAGCAGAACACACTATGCGACTAGATATCCTTAAATCGTTACCATAAAGAGGGCATTCGTTGGAAAGGAAGAAACAAAACAAAATGCTAAAATGTTTTAGCAGAACACACTATGCGATTAGATATCCTTAAATCGTTACCATAAAGAGGGCATTCGTTGGAAAGGAAGAAACAAAACTAAATGCTAAAATGTTTTAGCAGAACACACTATGCGACTAGATATCCTTGAGCCCTGAATTCGCCTCTTCTGGGAAGCTGCTTTCCTGAATTAGCCTCTTCTGGGAACCTGCTTTCCTCTCTTGGGAAGCTATTTTGTACTCAAGTGTCTGAGCTTCAAACCTAGGCGCATTCTGATTTGCTTTCTTGAGCACCTTGTGTCTTATGTAATTGGTAGGCTCTTTGACTAGGTACAATGCCACCTGCATTCTTCTCAAATGATTGCATGGCTGTAAGGACAAGAAAATATAACGTATTAATACAATAGTTGACATAGTTTTTTTAATGTGCTCGTAGAAATAAATGGGCCTAGGTAGTAGGTGATTTCTTACCCAAATATAATAGTCATCATCCCAAGTTGATCCCATCATCCACACACAAACCCAGATCCCACTATTATTCCTGTTTAGAAAGATGCATTACGTAAGACACAAATATTTTATTTTTCTAGTGAAATTATGACCAAATATACATTCTTACTTGTGTCGTTGTGTAGGAACTTCAGGAGTGGTCAAAGAAAACTCCTTAATCTGTGGTGGTGCACATGTTGATTGAACTTCCTTGTGTAAGGCATCGAACAAGTCGTTCAGAAATTCAATCTACAACGTTCAAAAAGTAACCTATGAATTACAAAATTTTGTTGGAAAATATAATGCCACATAATTGAATTACAAACACGTGTATTGAAGTATGTATTCAATGGCACAAATTTTAACTATACCATTGTGTTAACTGCATTCCTACGGATTGTCTGGCGCTCTTTTGATGGGCATGAATTCAGAATGTGTACTTGTTTCTGGTCCATCAAAATTATAGCTAAATACCAGTGGATGCCTTCATCATTCATCATATCTTTCATGGGAAGACAAACCTTCACAGGTACGAGAAAACAATCCAATTAACTAATTAGTTTTCCGACATAATTCATTCAAGAAATTAAGCAGAAGGGCAGGCATAATTCACGCGCACATATGTTGTGAAAACCGCTACTAAATAAGCAGAAATGAGAAGGAAGAATTGTGGAGAAGTCATAACCTTTCTACAGTTATGAGCTTTTGACAGGAATTTTGTATCATATAACTCTAATGCCTTTGCAGATGTCATGCCATAATTAACGACCATATCCTGGTAGGAAAATGAAGTTAAATCATTGAACACTAATCTTACTTAATAAACAACCAACCCTGTGTAAACTGAATTAGAATTACAAAGCAAAAGCAACACTTACCTGCAATTCCGTAGGCAGAAAGCACACTCCTCTTCCACGACCAGTATCGCTTTTAACTTCGTCCAAGGTCAAGTGGCATGCTAACGCTGTAATTACCTAAAACACAATAGAAATAAAATCCAATGATTAAAAATCGTTAAGCACGTTCAGGTCAACTAGGGGCTTTTCGCAGAAGTACTTACATCAGCATCAACGCTTGACTCGGGGCATAAGCTCCATAATGTCTGCCTGGTATATGATTTCATCATTGTTTTGACCAAAGCTTCATCAGGAGGAAGGTCTTCTGCAAATATATAGTGAGCAAAACTCACTTCTTCGTCACTGTAGTTGACGGCTGTAGGGAGCTCAAACCTTGTGGTACCCTTCAATCATGGAGAACGAACAAATAGAGGAAATAAGAAGAGGTTTTCACTAGGATTACAAGTGGCGGAGAAAGGAACGAAGGAAAACAACGAAAATAGTGGGCGAAAAGGAAGCATATGTACATCACTAGGATTACATACCTTCATTGACAATTTTTGTGGAGGCGTGAGGGGTTTGTTTTGCACACCTAGCTCATAATGTTCCAGCCCTGGTTCAGCATCAAGAACAATCACCTTCGAGTCGGGTGTAGGTGGGGGGATGACGTCTTGCATTCTTGTTTTCTTTGCAGGATATACATAGTTCTCCAATTCCTACAATAATGAACAATCAAGTCAGAATAAGTTTTGTATAAATAACCTACTGTTAAAGCTCCTGGACGAACCATAGACTTGGCTAGAGAACGCGTTAGGCGTACAGTAGACTGGCCGCTCGTCATCTTGTTCTTCTCCCTAATATAATTGTACAAAAAAGCAACGGGAGAGTGGAATATAAGAACAAATACAACGAAATAGCTGACTAAAAAGTTAAAGAAAACACATTAGCGGATTGCAGAACTTACCCTTCCTTCCCCATAATGTTACAGACACAATGTTGACCAAAGGGCCTCTGCGCTACTTTTAGTTGAATGAGTTTTGGGCAAGATGTTTGGCCATATTAATAGATGCGCCAGAGGGGTGTTTAACCTCGTCTATTAGGAAAACCCGTGAGATATCAATTAGAGTTTTTTTATATGTGGGAACTTCTATATTTATCCACCTCATTAAATGAACTTAATAAGGAATTAACTAGTTACGTGTGAACTTCTATATTTATCCACCTCATTAAACCGATTAGGGGCTTCATTTTAGGGTTTTAAGGTTCGAAAAGACAAGACCACGAAAGCAGATGGAAGAAGGGAAGAAGACGATGCCAATTTAACCTCCTTGGTTGGTTGTGGCTCCGCCAGTTTATGAATTCACGTTTGGCCCATTTTCAACCAATAAATTAAGAGTGATCTAGGCTTCCCGCAGCAGGCTTGGTTATGCGAACCAAGGAGGTTATTTAGGCCCACTAGTTTTATTTAAATAGGCCAAACGAATTCAGTCCAGCCCATGGATGTTTTGACCCAAATTGTTCTGTTAAAAACAAGGATTTAATTTCACAGCTTATATACAACATCCGTTAGGTTTTTCATAGTGAAGCGCCAGCGGAGAGGCTAGTTCCTTAGTACTACTTTGGCTAGTTAGGGTTAGTTGGCTTGGACAATCACAAGCGCGACGATCATGGAAGACGATGAAATCGTCGAAGTGGAAAACAATGAAGATATTAACAACAGTAACGGTTCAACTATTCACAATGTTCACCAAAGTTCAGAGGTAGAAGATGATGATCTTGCCGATCTCTTACTTCTACAGTAAGAAGATATCGAGAAGCTAAGATTCGCTAACACTGAAGAAGCCTATGATTTTTGGAGGAACTATGGGCTGGTCACCGGCTTTGACGTCAGGAAAGAAGATATTGGTCGAGATAAAGACAAGGTCATGATATGGCGTCGGTTTGTATGTTCTGGTCAAGGAACAAAGTGCGACCGAAAGGGTGAACGAAAGAGTGAACCAAAAGAAGAGACGAGATTTGACTGCAAAGCTAGGATTCGTGTACGACTAGACAAGTCAGATGGGAAGTGGTTTGTGGATACCTTTCATAACGTGCACTCTCACGTAACGGTTCCAAAAATATACCGACACTACATGAAAGGGAATCGACAGTTGAGTGATGCAGTTAAAGCAGCAATCAATTTCCGGAGAGCAGCAGGAATGAAAACATCACAGATTGTTTCACTAGCGGTTGCAGAGGCAGGAGGCTATAGCAAGATGGGGTTCACGAGGAAAGATGCGTATAATTACGTGGACAAAGATCGGAAGGAACAGATTAGTGATGGTGATGCTGCGACAGCACTAGCTTACCTACAGGCGAAACTAAGTGCGGATGAACAGTTCGTAATTGAGCTAAAAAAAGACGATGAAGACAGGCTTGTTAACTTGTTCTGGGCAGATAGTATTTTAGTGGCTGATTATGCATGCTTTGGAGAATTATTGGCTTTCGATGCGACTTACAAAAAGAACGTCTACAATATGCCTCTAGTCATTTTTTCAGGTACTAATTCTTTTATTTTCGGTTCATAGTAACTTATATTTTCATTCCTATAAAGTATAAAGAATTTATTCATTGAAACTTAATACCACACGTTAAAGAGCCTAATGCAATATCACTTCCATGCGTTATGGGTACAGTGTAATTCTTGTCTTATTAGTGAAGTAATTTTAATAACCTGTTTATTTTTTAGGTGTGAACCACCACTTCAACAGTTGCATATTTGGATGTTCATTTTTGGCAAATGAGAAAGAAGAAAACTATGTATGGGTTCTAGATGCCTTGAGGAGAAGGTTGGGCGGTGTAGATCCTAAAACTGTTGTTACAGATGGAGATAAAGCCATGCGCAATGCAATTCAGCAAGTATTCCCCGATGCGACACATCGTTTATGTGCTTGGCACATAGACAAAACTATTGCCAGAAAAGTGAGGGACAATCCTAACTTCTTGCCACAATGGAAACATTTCGTGTCAGCTGATTGGGAACCTTCAGTATTTGAAGAGAAGTGGAAAACAATGGTCGAGGAGTGCTCACAGCAGCATAACAATTGGGTTTCACATCTATTTGACCAAAGAACTGAATGGGGGTATACATACTTGCGCTCAAAGTTCTTTGCAGGCTTCTCAACAACGTCTAGATGTGAAGGAATCAACTCTCAGCTTACCAAGTATATCGAAAACAATCATAATCTACTTGAGTTCTTTATTCATTTTGATCGTTGGGCTAGGGATATGAGGGAGATGGAGCAACAAGCTGATTTTGAGTCCATCCATCGTGAACGGACAATAACGTCTAATATATTAGTCTCACTTCAGAAGAGTGCGTCTAAATTATTCACAAAAGAAGCCTTTTTCAAATTCAAAGATGAGGTTGAAAAGTCGGGAGCTTGTGTAAGGATGGATTCAGAGATATCGGAAAACCAAAGCATTTACAGAGTGACAATGTCAGGTAAACAAAAGGTTTTTCAGGTCACATACACAATTGAGCCCTTCGCTATGGAGTGTAGTTGTAACTATTACCACTATATGGGAATACCATGCGCTCATATGGTTCATCTACTGAAAGAAGAGGGTATGCTGGAACTTCCAGAACGGTTGGTAAAGTTAAGGTGGTCAAAGAAGCCCAAGACACTTGATAGCTTACAACAACCACATAATATGGACGAGGCTAGACTATTCACATTCAGGTTTGTAGTTACTGTATAAAGCTGGAAATTGTGTGTTACTGTGTTTAAGAAAGCAGTTCAGATGTGTTTATTAAATACTAAGGTGGTACCAGAGGGCGTTGACCCGTTTTAGAACATAAGCTTTCACTTTTTCGTGACGTTTTAATAGAATAATATTGAATGTGGTTTTCAGATATGGGCTTCTTCAACAAAGCAGCTCCCAGTTATGGTTAAAAGGGGCAAAATCAAGCGAAAGCTTCAACCTTGCTCGTACAGGAATTGCATCCATATGTGAATCTCTAGACATGATGAACGAAGGTGATACTGAGATCCCAGATATCAATAGACCAAAGGCAAAAGAGAAACTTTTGGATCCACATCCTGTGAAATACAAAGGTTCAGGTGGACAAGAAAACAAAAGGAAGAAAGGGGAGCAACGAATGTGTAGCAGATGTGGCGTATTGGGTCATAAAAAAAGCACTTGTAAGAAGCCTCCTAATTATGTGAGGCCTACAATACCAGAACCGACTGATACTGAAACTAATGAAGAACCAAATAGTGAAAACATCGCCAACAACGGAGCTGACCAGCGAGCACCACACATTGGCAGAAAACCAAAACATTGCAGTAAATGTGGGAAGGATACTCATAATGCCATAACTTGTCCAGAGTTATCAGAGGAGGATACTGAAGAGGATGTTGATACAACCGACATCCCTGATCCACCAACTGTAATATTAGAAGTTCATTGTGCATGTCTAGAATACTTCTGGGAAACAATTATTTTCGTTGGAACTAAACTTTATATATTCAATGTTGCAGAAGAAGCCATGTACTAGAAGGGAAGGCCTGAGGAGCAGCAAGAAGGCTAGTTGAAAAGATTGGCATGGATTCTAATAACCGGAGACACATTTCGAATCTGGCCATTTGTTTGATACTCTATGGACGAGTTAGGTTCTTTGATTGGAGGACGTTATGATGTTTGGTTGGGTATTTTCATACTTTCTGGTCCTGGTTGTTCATTTTTTAGGTTCATTAAACTTCTTTTCCAATCAACAATGTATGCCTCTACTTTTGCTGGTCCAGATTATTTTTGTGTTCTAGTTGAAAAACACTCTGTATTGAAAAATATCTAGCTTGGAACTAAACACTAAGCACTAAGCACTAAGCCGGAGAACGAACCTGAGGTAAAAAAGCGAGCACAGAGCAAAACTGAGCAACAACCACAGCCACAGGTCTCAAACCACTCTGAACGCTTTGATTACAATCCGAACAGCTTGCCAATGGAAATTAATTGAGGTCAGAAACAAAAATTATCGAGCCTACAAACAAATCAAGAGCACGGACGAAAAAATTGAATGGACCGCTTGATTCATTGGATCTGATTACAATCCTCATCGATGGACAATTGAGGACCCGAGAACTTCACTCCGCGTTGGTACAAAGGCTATTCTATCAAAACTCCAAATCAGTGATAGACCAACACAAATGAGAGAAAGGACAGAGAATTTAGAACATACCTCCATCAGGACTCGCATGCAGCAGCGCCGCCGTCGATGGGAAGAGAACCCAAAACTAAAATCGACAACCCGACCTTTGGCTGAGATTACAATATATGATTATGAGAAGGAGAAGGAACGAAGTGACGATTGTGGGAAGGGTTTGGTTCCACTCCGGCGGGTTGACGAACAAGCAAGGTGAAAGAACGAAATGAAGAGAAGGAAGTCAGAAAGGTAAAGTTGGGTTGGCAATATTTTAATTTTTTTCATAGGGTGGAAAACTAAAATCGTTGAGAGAGGGAAATTTGACGGAAAAATGAAAAAAGAGGCTCCAAATGTTCCCTCCTGCACTTTTCGAATTTCTTTTTCCTTTTTCATACGATTAGAAATTAAAATGGGAAAGGAGAGAATGAAACTATTAAAAAATGGCTCTAAGATTCACGCTAATTAGTCATTACTAAGGGGTCGTTTGCCGGTTACTTTTTGGCTATAGAAGTCAAGTGAAAAGTAAACAGAAATTAATAAACCGGAAATTTGACAAGTAGATGGTGTATTAACATGTCACTCCAAAGAAATATGGTCCATTTTAATGAGCCAAGCCGAACTCATGCTCGGCTCTTTTGTGAACGAGCTAATACGATCCAAACACGACCCAACTCATTTATTGAGTTTTGGCTCATCATTTCGATCAAAATTTTGGCTCGAGCTAGCAAACAACTCATTTCATCCTAATTAGTCATTACTAAGGGTTCGTTTGCTTGGTGGAGTAGGATAACAACAAGAAGTTCACTCTTGGAAACGACTCGTATGCGTCAGACACATACGATGCGACAGGATTCTCTAGTTTGTTCAGATATGTTGAAGGAAGATTTGTATGCTTTGTTGTGGTCCCAAGCTCATATGTTTGCTCATCTAGTTTGAGTTTCTGAAGAAACTCATTTTGATTGTAATCGTCCACCTCATGTCAACGTGTCTACAGGGAAAGATTGGAGGGCCTTATTTATGTTTGTCAAGCAAAGAAACTAAATGTAAGTCAACCATCACTTCCTTTGCTACGTGCATGTCATTGGAGAAACTCTCCATGGGTGGTCAACTAGGGTGACTCAGCTTGTTACTAGTTTGGTCTATACCCGACCATGAGAGGAAAAATGGGGTGGAAATACATAGTTGCCTCATTACTTTCCACGTGGGTTTGCCATGGGAGTGCACTTGGATGGCTTGGGTGGTATGTAAAAGAAACAAATAATACAAACCACTAGCAAATTTTTTTGGAAGATTAGTCATTAATTTGTTAGCATTAAGTTGGAGATTATCCATTAATTTGCTTCGTTGGGCTTAGTCTTTATTATAGCCCAAATCAGCCTCCAAATTTAAGACCCAAAAAACAACAGACCCAAATTTATTATAGTCTTTCATTACAAAAACAACAGACCCAAAAAACAACAGACCCAAAAAAAAGAAGCAAGGAAAAAAATAACACCACCAAACCCCACCACCGACACCCACCATCAGATGCACAACGGTAACAGACACCACCGAAAGAGAAAGACCACATGCAAGAACAAAGGCTAGTAGTGTTTTTAGAATTGATAGCATAAAATTCAGACATCTGAAGGAACAACCCATTTGCCGTTTAACCACTCCTGATGTGGCCTCAAATCAGCCTGATTGAACGTTATCTTCTCATCATACTCTATAAAGTTAACCACATAATTGCAGTTGATCAAAACCTTTGCAATCACGCCAACCCACCAGCCCTCGTTGTAGTAAGCATCAACTTCATCCATCACCTTGAATCCATCCACAACAATGATCTCCGGCGGACAAGGCCTTATGTTGCAAGCACGAATGTCTTCTCTGAGAAACTCAGTATCATCATCATTCCTCAGGGTTTTGTACTCAATAAGGTACTTGTCTTCACCCGAAGGTTCAATAATTGTTGCAGCAAACCAAGCACCTTTCAAACCGTCTTCGTCAGTTAGCACCTCGACTTGCATTCCTTGAGTGAACTTCATCACTTCCTTGGAACAATTTGAGTTTAGCCACATCTGCATGTTTATGAAGCGATTCAACGAGGTTGATACATTGTGAAAAAGAACAAATGCCATCTCTGATCACCCAATTCTCTACTTTCCTCAACCTAACTAGATCGAGATTCAAAATTCCCTAAAATTGTTATACCAAGCAACGGAGCAGGAAAAGTCATAAAATCGAATTAGCTCACCTCTTTCTCCCGCTGAACCTGTTCGAATCGCGGCTCCCACTTCCCTTTAACCCACTGAACAGGCAACCTCAAATCTTTCTCTTCAAACACAATCTGCTCCTCAAAGCCTCTGAGGAACACCGCGAATTTCCCGCCGGAGTGCTCCGCAATAATACTCCCTTCCCACCAGCCGTCGCTGTAGAAGGCCTCCACTTCGTCGCCGAACTTGAACTGGACCTTCTTCTTCTCGGGAGGCGGCGGCGGCGGACGCAATTGGATCCAATCGAGGGTTTCTTGCAGCAGCTTCTCCCCAGATTCATCCTCGTAGAGCTGGTCGTACTCGACTACGTAACGATTGGTGTTCTTCGCCTCGCGGCGGACGACGGTGCCGGCGTACCAGGAGCCGCGGAACCCGGGGTCGTGGGGGCTGATCTCGACCCGGTCGCCCAGATTGAATTGGGCGATCCACGAAGAAGATTGGTTCGACATCGAGGGTTTCTTGCAGAATTGCAGGTGAAGACACGGATGGAAGCGGGGTGATTTTGAGAAAGGGAATGGGAAAAGACTCTGTTCATTTATACCCCAAAGAGAAAGGGAATGGAGGGAATGGGAAAAGACTGTTCTGCTAAACTTCTCAGGAATGGGAATGGCAGTCCCGATAAACTACCTTGGTTCCCTCGCTACTTTATTGAGACACATCCAATCTGCTCAAGTGGGATACCCCATCAACTGAATAATACCTGAATCATTGCATGTCATCAATCAGAGAGAGAGAGAGAGAGAGGCGATGGCGGTTCCGTGTTAACACCGACGAGTAGAGAGACATGCAAAGTAGAGAGACACCATCGATTGGAGACAGGTGGAAGATTGTTTTTTTTTTTTTTTTGACGAAATCAGTTTCAGGAAGGAGTACAAAGTATGGGCAAGCCCAAATGAAGAGAACTGGAAAAGTTACTGGTTCATGGTTCATTGGTTAACCGTTAAAAAACCGTTGATGAACCGTTTGTAGAACCGCTCATACATATAATATAGAAAAAACCTGTAATAAACTAATTAAAAAGGAAATTTCCATCAACCATAAACACTTTAGTTAAAATGTAAAATACTTTAGTTAATTATGTATATTATACTTTCTGATCCCTACTGTACTACGTGCTCCTTCATGTGGCTATGAAATGAATTATTATATAAATGGGCCTTTATAATCAATACTATCCGCATGACCATGATTTTAAAGAATCAAAGAAAAGCACCATGCACAATATATATAAGTAACTGTATAATACAATAGAAAAGAGATATAGCCATATAGGTTAATACTTAATAGGCATATAGCTTTTGTCCAACAGAGAAGAACCCATACCACACACGCAAAGCATGTGGGCAGAAAAGACAAAAGAGAGAGGTGTGTGCAGCTGATTAATTAGGCTAACTCCAATGGAGCCTCTATAAATGGGGGAGCCTCTATATTTGGGGGAAAGTTGACTCCAATGGAACCTCTATAAATGGAGGAGTCTCTATATTTGGGGGAGATCTCCAAAAGGATCCCCAAATTTGGGGACGGAAATGGGGTTCCCCCAAATATAGAGACTCCCCAAAGCCCGCCACGTGGCGTTTCTTTTTCTTTTTAAGATTTTAAGGGTTAATTGGGGTTTAATTAGGAGATTAGTTAGGAGTTTAATTAGATCAATAATTTTCAAGTGTTGTATGTAAACCCAAATTAGGTCAATCATTTTTTGTTAACAAAAATTTGGTCTCAAAATTAAAAAAAATTCTACCGGAAAATTTGTATTTAAAAATGATGACGAACTATACAAAAATTAACATGAACAAATTATATTAAGGGTTCGATAAGTACATTTTTAAGTAAATGGAAAAGTTAAAAAATGGAGATCTCCAAATATAGAGGATGTAGCATTGGAGCAAAAGAAGAGAAAATGGGGATGAACCCCAAATTTGGGGATGAAGATCTCCAAATTTGAGGGCTTGCATTGAAGTTGGTCTTAGAGAAAAGATTACCAGATAGAGATAGTGGAGTGGAGAGAGCAATCGATGGAAGCAGGAGGCAATTTGGTCGGCTCTAGGTAAAGAAAAGTTGAAGAACAGTAGGAGTCAGGAAAGCAACTGCAGCGTCAGAGCTAACTTTATTAGGGTTGCTTGTTTGTGTAGGTCGGCGTTGGCTTCAATAATAGTAGTACTATGATTTTCTTTTATTAGTAGCAGACCGTTGGACCAATAGGGCCGTCTTGGTTCTGCGGTTTCACTATGAGATCGCTAAGCACGCCACTCAGTAGAAAACATCATATTCCTCTAATAAAGATTACTACGATCGCAGCGGACCAACGAACTATGGCAGTTTTCCGCCGAGACAACCCAGTCGCCTCGCGGGATTACGAGGACCCCACCGATCCCCAAGGTTCGATGTTTGTGTTTCTGTAGGTCTAAATTGGTACTGGATTCGATTGATTCTCAAAACCTTACAATAAATGGTGACTCCACTTAGTGTGTTTCTTGTCTCTATTGTAGACCCCATTTGTGCTTCGATGACGTTTCGAGGTTTGCGGTTGGGAACCAACAACCGTACTGTGATAGCTCGGCTTCTAAAAACGTGGACAGAAGTCATTGACGGAGAGGTTTGGAAAACGCCAGCATTGCGCATGCTCTGGATGGACAAAAAGGTTTGTTTACGATTTCCCAGCAAAAAAAACACCAGCTGCTTATCTATAACATTCTTTTACACCTGCTAATCCCGCAGAAACGAGTTATTGAAGCTCTGGCATATGAAAAGGACATTGATGACGTGATGGCGAGGATCAAAGTTGGTCGTCTGTATCGCCTAAGCATTATCGTTACAATCCCCTCGAGTAAGAACAAACGCATTGTCCCAGGAGAACTGCGGCTGCTCATGAACTCTGACCAACTGATTGACAACATCGAAGAAGACCAGAACAATCCTAAGTTTCCCCTCGACTCATTCTTGAACTCTCATTTCTCAATGGTCCCTGCAAAGTTTGAAAGTTTCCACTGCCACGCAGGTAAAACAATGTACATCACTTTCACGACCAACACACACTAAAAATCCCATAACATCTATGCAATTACAGATGTCACAGGCTGCGTACGGCGAATCACATTACCAAATGCCCTCCAAGATGGCATGCTTGATTTCCATCTGGTTATTGAAGACTACAGGTATACTAAACTATGTACCTTAGATCGTTAAAACTTTCGACAACGAATAATTTATATTTTGTTTGCATTTGCAAAACAGTGGGAACAAGGCTGTTGTGAAGTACTGTGGCTACGATGTCGCTGGTTACCTCCAACAAGCAGCAGATGTAGAGTCGCACCTCCCGCTGATAACCACAGTTACATCGGTAGTCTCCGTGCCCGATGCATGCAACGATGATGGTATATATGAGCTAGAATCGACACAAGCCAGCCGTCTGATTATCAGTTCATACAATGAGACCACTGAAAGAGTCATGAACAGGTATTGATTTCCTAACAATCTCTAAGACAATTTGTTCACTTCAAATATGCTTTCATTGCAACAACTTAGCCTAACATAGACATCTATTTGCAAAACTCAGGTTTCTGCCATGCCGCAAACCGATCAAGTACATAATCTATGGAACAGCTGAAAGGATGGGATACTTACGCTACCCTTGCCCCCAAGAAGAACACTTGCTCAGATAAAAGAAGACTTGAGTTCAATACCACAACATCGTGAGGTATATTATGATGCTTTGAAAAATCCCAACATTCAAATATGTTTCACTTGCTATTGCCGTGCACTCTAACCTGGCAAAAACAATTTTTATATTTCAGACCCTCTACCGAACCATAATCAAGTTCACTCATGTCCTATGCAAAATAGATGCTTGCAGAACCACTCGGGAAACGCCAAGGTGAGATTAAATATTTAAATTGACCGGTTTGCACTTTTGGCAAGGAACGCTTGCATTATTCTCAACAAAGCTAACGAGCTTCTATTATGACCAGACTACATTACCAAATCGAGGCAAGGTGCAAATCTGAATCATCCGAGGCCGATGTTGTACTCAACCACGAGGCAGCTCTGTCAATACTCTGGATGATGCCGGCAAAGTATCTCAAACTGAACGAAGATGAAATAAAAGACATCATCAAGAAAAACTGCAAGAAGACCTTCGCAGCAGAACTGTACATTGCATGGCCAAACCCAGGTCAGAGCACCGTGCCGCACATCAGGGTTGCCACACTTTGGGATCCTTGTGCTTTCGACGATTGAACATCAACTTCGACCAGCTACATTTTGAATCAGGAAAACTGCTACTGATTGACCGCCTTTTGCTGTTTCTACCTAAGCCCTGACATAATTGACAACACTTTTGGTCTAGCCTTTTGTCATGTAACAACTACCACCTGGCTTAATCAGGTAGTTCAGTCAAACTGTGAATCTATTGTGAATGCTTAGGACACATTTTGGGAAATACTTTTGCATATGTACCTATATTCAGTGTTTTTTTTTTAGGGAAGTACCTATATTCAATGTTAGACAATATTGATATGCAGATGTCCTTAATGGAATAAGTTGCAAGGGGAAAAACACAGATTCTGAGACGAAAATTGGTGTCCAAAAATAAAACACATCCCGCAGCGCGGGCTTATTTTATTGTATTTTGTCATAGAAACCCTTGCGGATTAACTAGGTAAGCACGAGAGAGCCACAATACAACGGCTACTCGTGAAATGATAGTCAAAGCAAATAAGAACAATTAAAACGAACATTACAAGAGCCAGAGTAGCATAAGGCATTACGTGCCACAACATGGGCAGCCCGATTCGCTTCTCTAGGAGTAAAAGCAACAGAAACCAATGGCAATTCTTGCAACATAAAGATGACTTCTCGTAAGATAGCCCCCACAAGGGCATCATTGGCATCAGAAGCCTTCAAATGTTGTACAACTGCAATAACTTAAAACCAAAAATGAAATGCTGCTGATGGGTTTCGAACCCAAGCCAAAAATTAGGCTTCCAAACTGCCATCCGCTGGACTGCAATCAACATTCTTTGTTCAATTGTGTACGCTTATTAATATGAATCATCCCGCAGCGAAGCGCGGGCTTATTCCCAGTAGTAATAACTTAAAACCAAAACTGAAATGCTTCTGATGGGTGTCGAACCCAAGACATAAATTGGCATTGCAAACTTCCATCCGCTGGACTACAATCAACATTCTTTGTTCAATTGTGTACGCTTATTAATATGAATCACGGAAACAATTTGCTTGCCACTTAACCAACAAAAACCTATTTGTCCAAGTTGATTAACGAGCTCTACATATTGTGTACATTTGAGGGCCAAAAGCAGCAACCATTGGGCCAGAAGGCAACCAAACTAGCATCCCAAGTCAATTAATCACTTATTGAAAGTCTTCTGGACTTATTTTGTTCATGAAAACCAGCCATTATTATATAGCTGTAGTGAAGTGTGATGTTCATTTTCAAGCTATGTGGTAGAATTGTTGCTTCCTACGTTGGACTATATTGTTCAGCTTGTAAAACTAACGATCCTAGCTAGCTATGTATATATTTTGACATTTTTTGCAATCATTCGTTCCTATTGATAGATGTTTATATTTAAGCACCTTCGTATTTTTATTTTCAAGTTCGCTCTTGTTATTAATTTTCAAGTTCGCTCTTTCTTATGAATCACGAATACTAATTTTTGATTGTTTGTGGCATGTAGTGTAGTATGAAGCAACAAACAACCCATAAGGAAGCAACAATTCAATAAAAATGGCAGGACCCGTACAAAATAACATTGTGTTCACACACTTAGTACACTTGGATAACAAGAGAAATGGCATTAAGGCCGACACTCAGCAAATTTAGTAGATTTCTATTGACATTGCTGTAATGGTCTTCAGTTTCCACGAGGAAAGAATAGTTTGACCAATAACAGCTCAAAATACCCATGGTTCCAAGGACCCAATGTGACCATAAACTCACAAGAGTTTCCACCAAGCAAGTTGACAAGGGTAACGAAATCGGCATTGGCCATGTCTTCATCACTTACTACATCTGAAAGGATTTTGCGTAAGTTTGCCGATGGGAAAACAACCTCAACATCGAAATAGTCATCCTCAATAACTAAGTGGATCAAATGAACTCTAGATGCAGCACGCCATGATGTCCTGACCTCGGTGACACGTCCAGAGAAGAGGTAAGAAGTGCCCTGGTGTTTAAAACAACAAATGGATTTTCAAAAAAAAATTAACAAGCATTAACAAACAGAAAAAGTGCAAACGAGAGCGAGAATGATGAATGACAAAAAACATTTATTTCAATAACCTCAACGCACCATTCTCTTGCAACAATATAAGACCGAATGATTCCGTAAATTCAGACATAGAAGCTGCTTCCTCATACCGCAGCTTTGCAACGAAACCAGGCTCAACCGTAAAATCCCTACAAATAAAACCGTTACTAATGTCTGACCATACGAAAAGGAAGCGGAGTAGACAGTCTAAGGATTAGTTGGTAAACAATACTTACGGGTACCATTGAGATACACGATCCATTGTAAGAAAATTACACCTACGAGTATAACAACACACTACGTCAGATACTCTAATCCACCGTACCAAATAGTTAAAAAGCATTTACAAAAATGTACCTGCGGCGGTTGAAACGTGGTCGGCGGCAACTCGTTGTTAGTCCGGGAAGGAAGGAAGACGCCGATTGGAATTCCTTTTTTCCACAGGATTTTCCTTCGCCTGCTCTTCTGTCAACAGACGACAACCCTACCCTTGCTGCTCTCTCCCTAACTTTCTCCTGCCTTTCGTCCTGGGAACTTTCTGCCGCGGAGGATTGACTGGCGGAGGCGGAGGCGGAGGGGGAGGCTTGCATGCAAGGGAGGCGGAAGCGAAGGAAGGAGGAGGGCGGTTAAGTTTTCTTTCTCAAGGAAAACAGATAAGCCTGCGCATGGGGGGAAGAAAAAGCAAGGATATGGATAGATTGCTTGATTTTGTAGGCTAGTCTTTCAGTTGTTCAACTTTGCCATAATTGATCTGTGTTGGGACTTGGGAGAATAAAAATAATGCGAAAAGGCGTTGTGCCGCCGATCTGCTATTGCTAAGGGCCTTATTGGGCCTGGTACAAAAGGCATGTTCGAATTCACATGAGGCCTTTTTAATGGCCAAAAAATACGAGGCCTTTTTAATCAATCGATCGGATTATTTAGACAACAAATAATCCGAATCGATAGTGAACAAATAATTAGGATCTCAAAACAACCTATGGTACTTTAGCTGTCTAGCGAATTTCACTGATCATCTAGAATGACAAAGAACAATTGTTCCACGTGATAGGATCATCTCCGACAAAAATCTCATAAGATCTTCCTTGATCTATCATAACCTCATCTTGACTTGGCCATAGGTATCGATGTCATGATAGTGCCTGATATAAATATATTTATAAGGAACAAGACATTCTACCTCAACCGACAAACTTCTATCAATGTAAAACTTCTATCGATGTCAAGTCTCACTTTTCAACTATAATGTTATATACTATGTTACATGCGTCTTAGTATATGAAATCGTTTACGCTACAAATTTTTTTAAAGCAACACTGCATCTCTTTTATAATAACAACCAATCCATTTTACACGCATCAGTGTCAAGGTAGAATGTTGAACCATTCGGAACATGGAGCTTTCACGTTTATAAGTTTGTCAAGGCAGAATTTCAAACTTAGTCACTAGACTGCACTACAAATGCCCTTTCACGTGGTTTAGCAAAGGTTTGTTTTGGGATGTACTAGTCCTTTGTACTAGTTTTGGGTTAACGCAAAGTTGCAAGGTGGAGGTGGGCACAACGGTGGTGTGTGACAAAAATGACATGTTGTGTAGAATTACTATTTATGAATAGTTGTAAAATAAAATTCTAAACAGAAAAATGAAAATTTTTCCAAAAACTTGACTAGCAAGGAGAGGGTAATCAACTATGAACAAGTGATTTCAAATGAAATTATAAAAAAACTAAATATAATGGTTGAAACTAGTATTCGAACCCTACACCTATTCTAGCAAACTTAATAGTAAACTACTAGCTTAACCACTAAGTTTGCCAACGTTTCTTGTTTTGTATGCTAAGTTTATGGAAACTATAAGTGTGATGATGTTAGCCCACATTCCATCTCGTGAGTGGTTGAGAAACGATCAGAAGCTTCACTTCGATCGTCTTCTTCCTGTTCGTAATTCAAATTTCAGTTCTTTTTTTTTTCAAATTCAAACTTCAGTTTTCTGCTCCACATAAATCCCCAAAATTTCCATAATAGCATACTGATACAACATGGTCCTATTATTGATTTTGAGGGTATGGCATATCTAGTTTTAACACAAATATGTGCGATAAACAAAATTCGCAGAACTTGACCCAGGAAGGTTTGACATCATCAATGATAGAACATTTAGGCGCCACCGTTGATCTGTTAGTGACGGAACTTGGAAGCGAGGCTAATGGCGTCGGAGTCATCAAAAACCATTTGTATCGTCGTGGGAGGACTCTCCGGTGGGGAGGTCACCCCTTTTTCTTTCGACGAAGGTCTCTGCAACTCGTTCGAGAAGCCATAACGCCAATCGCCAGAAAAAGCGAGCAGAGGAGAACCCTTCCTTCTTCTTCTGGTTGCAAGGATTCGAAATCCCTTCCGCAAGGAGAATCTAAGTTGTTGGTGAGCGATGAATTTGGGGCCGACAAGGGAGATTAGAAAGGGTAGGGAGAGGGCTAGCGGCGTCTAACGGCGGAGGACGGAGGAACAGGGGAAGAGGATAGGGCATTAAGGTATCGGCGTGTAGCAGCGGAGAAGAGAGGGTCGGGATGGGGGGAACGAAGTGGTGGTAGGTTGGATGGGGTAGGTACCCTTTATGTTTTGGGGTGGTTGAATTTGGGTTCAATCAAAATATTGAAAAAACCCAACCCAAATCAAACTAACCAACCCACGGACATAGAGGACTAAAATGAAAGAAAAAACTAATTCTATGAGTTGATCTGTAATTTTATTTAATATAAATTCTGAAAAAACAAATCATTTAATAAAATTTAATCTCAGCCGTCGAGATCACACGTACGGTTAAGATCATCAAGGTACGCCATACCCCGGAATTTACCCGGGGTACGATAGAACTGGCCATATATATATATATATGTGTATGGTGCCTTCTACGGTACCCTGGGTGAATTCCGGGGTACGATAGAACTGGCCATATATATATATATGGTGCCTTCTATGGTACCCTGGGTGAAATCCGGGGTACCGCATACCTTGAGTATGAAAACGCTATCTAGACCTCGAATTAGAAGGATTTTTGGGCATGATACTATGCCCTAACCCTTAATGAGTGAACCCTAGGTCCTAATTATCTAAATCATAAACTATAAACCCTAAGATGGTGCATTGATTTTTTTGCCTATATTTGGATGAATCATAACCGTTGATTATTGTTTCAAATTAAATTGATCTTGGGGTATAAGATTTAGAGGATTAATACCTAGATTTTTATCTTTACGGGTTAGAGTATAGTATCATGTCCGAAAGATCAGACAATTCAAGTTCTGGATAGCGTTTTCTTACTCAAGGTATGCGGTACCCCGAATTTTACTCTGGGTACCGTAGAACACCCCATATATATATATATAAGTACAATAACTAGAGTTACAATAATTAGAGTACAAAAAGTAAAAAGAAAATAAAGAGATAATTAAATATTATTTTAATTAAAATAAAAATAGCAAAGAAAAAGAAAAGATAGAAATCGCCCCCTAGATGCCAAGTTGTCTTTGATGCATGGTTGGAGCATATGGTAGTTGCACATCGGAGGTTTTTTTCTTGCAGAGATGGTCCATTATAGCTAGTAGTTGCCTCCATTAGTTGATTTGTTGTGATTGTTGTGGTTTCTCTTCAATTTGAGGTTATGGTTCTTCTCTTGAAATTTGTGGTCCTTCTCATCATGGGCGCTTTCGGTTCCTTCGTTGTTGAGAGCTAAGAGAACTCGCACACCCACTCTCGGTTGGATCTCCATTAGAGGAGAAAAATCACAAAACATGTTCATACAAACCATTAGGCAACTCACTTGATCAATTAAACAACAAAATACATCCTTAGGTTCACTCTATACACCCCACACTTAAGTGTTACAATGTAGAAACTATAGAGGTGTATAGGTAAAAATGCATGTGGGAATGACTAGGATAGAGGTCTAGGTGCATGAACACAAGGACGACATATCTATCAAGAGGTTTCTAAACCCCGGCTGAAGGCTAGAATCAACTCATTAGACAACAACCAAAGCTTGAACTCTTGGCTCCAAAAGCATATCGAAGCACACATTTAAAAGTAAGCCAAAGTTTCAAACTCAAGGATCATACATCAAAGATTAAATCTCAAGTCATAACCACACTCCTAGAGGTCTATCTTAATCGAAGAAGTTCAATTGAAAAGCAACATATCAAAAAAGAAAAAGTTCTATGTGGTTTGGGCATTTCATCGAACACTTGGTTGGCGACATTCCAAATCCACAAGTTCATAATAATAAAGCTCACCAAGGCCTCCAAACACACATACACAATCATAAGCAAACATTCTATGATCCTATTGTGCTAGCCAACACAACAACAATTGCAACCATTCATTAAGCAACTACTTAGTCTCTACTAATCATTCATATAATACTTGAATAGAAGGGATTCATTCACTAGTTAAAACTATAAAAACTACTTAAAGCAAAATCAAACATGCAAGTTTATTTTCAAAAGGTAAAGAAATGCAAGTCGGTCATTGGGGTACCTCCCAACTAGTGCTTCTTTTAAGTCTTATCGCCGGACGTTTATCTTTAAATATTGGCAAAATACACTTGTATAACCAATACTTTGACGGTTTGGCCAAATATAATCGTTTTTGGTGAAATACCAAAAATAGCCACTTCCGTCCAATTATTTGACAGTGTCAAGTAACGTGCTGAGCTAGACACTCTCCATTTGATAACAAATACACGTGTATGAATTAAAAAAAAATTAAAAATTAAAATTTTGAAAAGGGCCTTTTGACTCTAGTTATCATTTTAAAATTTATTTAATTTAAACCTTTTTTCAATTCTCCTTTCCCCTCCCACGAGATCTAAAACTCGCATTCGTCCGTCAATCTTCGACCTCCGGTCGTCGATACCAATTCCGGTGATGAACGACCACAGTCGTCGATTGCCTCCTCCTAGATTGCAGAAAGCTAGGCCGCGGCTGTGGTAGCCGGAGTTCAAAGAGCACAATACGATCACAGCGTATCCCTCTGCTGCTACCTCATCCGACATTGCAAACCCTTTTACGGTTGATGTGATCACAGTAATTTTGCAATCGACATCGAGGAGGTACTCACCCTGCCCTTTTTTCTCCGGGAGGTAGATTTTGTTTCTTGCCAAAGGGTTCTTCAAGCACAGAACGCACGATCTTTCTGGCTGCCGCTCTGTTTTCTCCGCAAGCTAGATCTGGATTCTCGTGAAAGGGTTCATCCAGCGTAGGATGGGCGATCTTCCGGCTGCCGCAGCCGTCGTTCCTCGAAAAGCTTCCATCCAAGCGCCGAGCAGTGAAATTTAACCTCCGCACCGTATCCGGCGGCTAGATTGATTAGCCGTACCTTGTAGTTTCTCGTCGTCACGTCGGTAAAGCGGTGGCACGCAGTAAAGTTCGACGAGACAAGCCACGGTCATTGATACAAGTTCCGGTGCTGAATTCCCTCTTCCCGTCATCAGTCTATGTTCTCTCTTTCTCTCCCAATTAGTCAAACCCAGAAAGATGGAGAAGAGGAAATGAATGGGTGAGTGGGGAAAATACAAATATTTTTATTATTTATTATTTCAAAATTAATTATTTTTGTAATTCAAAATGAAGATAAATAACTTAATCAGGCTAGAAGAATAAAATTAATTATTTCATCTTTTAATTATTTTATTTCTTTAATTTTAAATGAAATAATACGTGGCATCTACGTGTCACCAACAGCTAAGTTGTCGCTGATCTGTGCGATGATTTGGCATCCTAGTAAACCTAATGTTAACCTATCTGACGAAATTTCTAACACCGTTAAAGTTTGTAACAAAAATGGCTATATTTGTCATCAAACTTTCAACTTCTGGCTACTTTTGGTATTTCGTCAAAAGTGGCTATTATTGTCACAAACATCAAAGTTTTGGCTATACAGATGAATTTTGCCTTAAATATTCGGTCCAACTTAGAACCTTCATGAAATTGAGTCTCGTCGGTGAGGTGGTGTCTCAAGTCACGAGCATTGGAGGAGTCCTTGATTGAGGGTTCGTGAACTTAAATTGTCATGAGGCTCCACCCATGAGACCTCCTCTTCTTTCCTTCATCCTTTTTCTCTTTGCCCCATGCCATGTAGTGCACACTCAATTGACTTTCATCACATCCACCACGAGGGATCGTCGATGGGTTGGAAAAGAGATGCAAATGGGTCCTTCTCCAAAAGTGCATCGAGGTCGGGTGAGTAGCTTTGATAGAAATTTTAACTTGTTGAAGCTCCATCCACCACGATCTCGTCCTCATCATGGACACCATTTTCTTCTTCAACCTCCTTTCTCTTTTCTTCAAGTTGTTCCACCACTTGAGAAAGTTCAAGATCTTCCTTTTCTTTGATGCTCACTTCCTCTTCCACAACCTCCCTTCTCGCCTCCTCAACATCCTTTCCTTTTTCTTCAAATGGTAGGATATGATTGTGAACAAGTCGTGCACATGCTTGCTCAACAATCTCTCCTAGTCTCTCCGTTTTTCAGAGAAACTCCTTCGTTGACAGTAGGAAAGATGAGTCGCTAGGAGTGGTGATTGAGGATTCCACATCGGAGCATGCTTGGTATACCGGGTGAACTACTCCACCAAAAGCTCCAAATGGCTCTTTGGTTCTTCTGGAGTGTAGCAAGGTTGTTCTACAGTAGAGGATGCTCTCTCAGAACCCCGAGCAAACCAATCCACCAAGAATTCCAATTCGCTTCTTGGCTCCGGCTGTGGGAAGAAGTCTTCTTGGAATGGGAAAGCATCTTCATATCCCCATTGGTACGGTTCTCCTTTTTGGAATGGGGGTTGGTAGTAGAACCCGAACCTTTGACTTCCACCATCTAGGTTGTTCTGTGAAGCTTCGGGGTTACTATCTTCGGGTATTGATGAATACCCAAACACTTTGGTGGAGTCATAAGGATCCATGATTCAAAAGCCACTACACAAACAAAAACACTAAAAGGAGGATCAGACACACACAAACCACCCTTCGGGGAGAAGAGTGGGTGAGAAAAAAGCACAAAAACACACAAAAACACAAACAAGAACACAAAATAAAACAAACACACAAAAACCAGATAAAGACTAACTAACAATTTAATGGTTTTATACTAGTTACCAAGGTTCCCCGACAATGACACCAAAAAGCTTGATCACTTGAATCCGTACAGTTTATTGTTAGAAGTTAGCACGTATCAACAATTATCCCATCCTAGGCCAAGTTCAACCTAGAATGGCATTGTTGTATAGTGGTAATCAAGGTCGTATTCTACTCGGGTCCTAGTACCCTAGCCTACTTCCCACCTAGTTGCTAATTAGTTAATCAGTTTTTGAGGTTTTGAGTGGAGGATATGTGGAAACACTAGTCTAAAGATTGATCAAAGCTAAAAGCAGGTACTTGGGGGAACTATCTGTCCCCCTAGTTTAGGGTCACTATGCATATCTAGATACTTAGGGTAATCGAATGTGGTGAGTGAGCTCTCTTCCGTGGGCTTTCGTGGTTATCCGCACGCCTCCCCTAAACCCATGTTCTAGTCACCTCGATCTAGGCTATTGTATCTGGGGCATTAAGCTTATGGCTCATTTCAATAGACACTATCCACCGTCCACACCGATGTTTCGTCCCGGGTTTCATCTAGGAAGGCTACTTATAGTAGGGGTTCGGTCACCTCGACCACTATAGGCCCCCATTCACACATCTGACCTAAAGTCACCAGATGGTGCATATCCGTCTAACCCTATAACTCCGTACCCAACGCCTTGGCAAAAAGTAGGCTATAAGGGAAGATTAGGGCAAATTTCCCAAGCATCATCATTTAGAAGAGAGTGGCATTAAAATCAACTAGAAAAACACATTCATTCATTCAAGCCCTAAAATATCCATATATACATAGTAAACCCTAAAACTAGGGCTTAGGATTTAGAACCCCTAGTACCTTAGAGTACTACTCCATAAAGGAGGGAAGAAGATAGATGGTAGAAATAGAAGAAGACTTGGGGTTGAAAAAGATGCCTTCTTGCTCCTAGCTCCTCCTTCTTCTCCTTCTTTCAGCTTCTCTCTCTTATCTCTCGCTCGAGTACCACAAAGTTTCTCACAAAATCAGCTCCACTCAAAAGGGGGAAGGGTGTCTTCTATTTATAGGCAATCTACAGACACAGACAAGTTTGTGGCCTGAGGTAAGGAGACCGTGAGCGGAATCTTTGGTCTCGAGGCCTTCGGGAAGGGGGAGATCGCGAGCTGACTTTGCGGTCGCGATCCTCGAGTCGCGGCTGCGATCTTTCTCGTGGGCAATGTGGACGTTGGCCGTGACTTGTCTGAGGAGACTCTCTGCTTCTCCAAGGCTCATTCCTCGCGAAGTTCACGCCCTGAGACTCCAAGATCGCGGTCACAATCTATGGCTTATGGGCCACGATCTTCAGATGGACGTCACGGCTTGTGACATCGGTCGTGATCTTTGGTTTCTAGGTCACGATTTTTAATTCCTGCCCCTTTTCTGCACTTGTGACCTTGTTTGTACCTAATTCGCACATATCGGCTAATAGACCCGAAAATCACATCGAAATCAAATAGGAATGCAATAGGGATGTATTTGACGATGTTTAAGCATTTAAGCACATGAATTGGCACAAATCATGTCTCGATATGTAGGGTGAATAACACCAATTTTGGTGTTATCAGCTTACCTATTTGTATCACACATATCTCGATCCAAATCCAATAGTTATTTCGTCCCCTTCTCTCATACTCTTATTTCTCAAATCTTTCGGCTACTTCTCATTTAGCTAGAGATATATTATTTCTAATAAATAATAATCTTTGTATTTTATTAACATTTAAAAAAATCATCTTTAGTTTATAGAACATCACATGTTGTGTAGCATATCAAAATAGAAAAAGAATGATGTAAAAGTGTTAAAACAACTACGTCAAATTAAGTCTTGAATCTATAACAAACTTGGTAGTAATGATGGCAATTGGAACCCGTCTAGTTGGATATTGCCCGATCTGATCTGTGTTGGGTCACCCAGTATTGTGGGGTAGGGCATGATTACTACTTTCGTCCTCGTTGCTCCATCCTGCCCATTCCTCACCCGTTTTACCTTGACTTGTCTCAATAATTAATTATATTTCTTTTATTTTTAATCATTATAAATCATATTTTCACAAAATGATAGTTTAGATCAAGGTTGTCAACCTGCTTTAACCTGTTGGTCTGGTCGAGTTAGTGGGTCAAGAGTTAATTGGTCGATCGACTTATAGCCTAGTTTAGCCCGCTTTAACCATGATATATGAAAAAAATCATTATACTCTATATACATACATAAATTATGTCAAATCTCATCTAACATATAAATAAAAACATATAACATACATAACTCAAATTTTGTTGTACAGGTCCGACATTAGTGCCGACAGTTTCTTAAGTGTTGGATTTGTGATATTTAATAAAGACCGTTGATTAATAAGTAATAGCAATCCCTTAACCAAAACCAGTTGAACCTATTATTTTCGGTTGAACCTATTATTTATTCAACAAAACCTTAGTAATTAAATTGTTTCCCCGTGATTTCCCCCAATTTTACCGAGAGCGAATTCCGAAAGAGATCCCGCCTCCCTAATCCACAGTTATATAGGGAAGATCAGATCCATCTTCTTCACCTCAGCCTGATCATTATTTCTATAGTCTGCATCATCATATAGTGTTTTCTAAGTGGGATTTTTGTATTTTATGACTAATTTTTTGTAGCAACATCATCATGCAAGCGGTAGAGATTATTGATTCCCTTTTAACTATGTTCTTTGAAGCTACAACACTTACCTTCTTTGTCTTTTTTTACCACAGTAGGCAAAATCTCTTAGAAGGAAGAATCTCATATCATCATAATACCACCCCTAATCACAGTGGCGATGTCAACTAATTGGGAGTTGGTGATTGCTGACCAGCAGCATGGTGACGATGGTGGTGGATTACCTCTGCAGAGATGACGTTGGCGATGACCGGGTGGCAACAGGGCTGATGATGGTGGTGATTTCCACGAATTAGGTTTTTGGGCGATGATGGCCGATTAGCAGCAACTTCGATGTTGATGGTGGATTGTCGCGGCATAGATGATGCGATCGATGACTAGTTGGTCTGGTAATTGGTTGGTTACCGATTGAATCGGTAACCGATCAGCCGGTTACCGATATACCGATTCATGGTAAGTGACACCCGACTACCGGTAATGGGTGATTGTCATTTTACCGGGTTACTGATTCAATGATTACCGGTTAAGAAGTCGGTATATCATTTTGTTGTTGCCGCATGGAGATCGGCGAGAGGTTTGTCGTCACCGAGTGCTCTCCTTTGGGGATCTCCGACATCTAACTATCTCAGTCACTGCCGCTCGATGTAAGCTGGTTGACTCGCTTCTAATATCACACTTAAATCCCACCTAAGGCCCAAGTATAAACTTTAAATGGGTGCAATACAGGGCAAGTATGTTTAAATATCAACCCGGGCCGGTCCATGTACCCCTACTTCAATTGTTTGAAACATTATCTAGCAGAATGAAGTTTGTAAGAATCTCTACAATCTACGATTGAAAGTGCAAGGCTTGAAAAGTAAAAAAGGTTGAAACTCTTGGTGAGAAGCTTCACTCGGGAGTTGTTTCCACCTAACTAACAACCATGAACTATGGGATCAAATGAATTGGTGTGCGACAAGGCGATTGCGAACCGTAGGAGGAGCAGCAGTGGTTAGAAACCACACTCTCGATCGCTAGGCCAAGGAATGATAGGCTACAAAAGTAGCCCTCTTGGCGCAAGCAAAAGAGGGTTGACTTACCTTCTCCCTCAAACCGGGGTTTGGACGGCATAATCAAAATTATCCTAGGTGTCTAATTTGAGCTTTGAGGTTTGTCTTACAATAATCTAGTGAGGAGGCATGGAATGCCTAAGAAAACCCAACTCAATTTGAGCCTCTTAAGGAAAGGAGGCTTCTCTCTAAGCTATGTTAGGGTAGCACAATAGATTTCCAAGCACACAGTGCACAATCATCATGAACAATACCTCAAATCTTAAATTAAACATCACCCACCCACAATCAATTACATGGTGGAAGTTAGGGTTCTACAACACCCAAGTGAATATGAGACTACTCCATGATAGAAGAAGGAAGAACACAAAGGAAAAAGAAAAAAGCCATCATTATGATGCCTCAATACTTCCTTGTGTTTGTAGAGATCCTCCCTTGAAGAGGAACTTCCCAATTCTTGACTTGGATCAAACCCTAGCCTCTTCTCCCTCTTGGTTCGTGATTCTCTCTAGGGTTTCAAGAAAAAGAAAGTTTCTCTCACTTTGTGCTCCCCTCTTCTTCTTCCTTTAAGCTATTCTTTTATACACCGATCGAGCCCAGTTCGTGGTCCAGTTCACGGCCGTGAACACAGCCAAAATGCACCGCTTTTGTTGAGTTCGCACGAAACTACACTACAAAAAATCCCGACTAGAGTCCAAGTTTTTAACCTGTAGCCGGGAGCAGTATAGAGCAAGTATTTAGATATCAACCCGGTCCAGTCCCTCTACCCCTACTTCAATTGTTGAAATTATTATCTAGCAACAAAGTTTTGGTTTGAAAGTTGGCTAATTATAACAAAATAAAGCAAAGGTAAATGGGTTCGAAAACCCTTTTGTGGAGAGATCACTCAGATGTCGTGACTCGCTCCTACCGACACTCTAGAAAATGGCCAAGTATAACCACCTCCTAGAGCGTAGTATAGCAGGTTTGGATTTTAATGTCAACCCGGGTCTTAAGTGTGATGACTACTCCGTGAGTTCTTATTATTTAGCAGTGAAACTTTAGTGAAGGTCCAAACAATCAAACAAGCAAAGCAGTTAAAAATTTGTTTTCAAGTTGAGAGAGGTCACCCGGATATGGTTCCCCCTAGACTGCAGTCAAGCCAGATTGTAATTTACCAAGTTCAAGTTCAATGATAGTTATACTGCAGGAGGTTCTTAAACAGTCTGCAGTCTCGACTAAAGGTCTCCAGACCCTCTCAATCTGAGTCCCCAGCGGGCGACTAACCTCCACCGGAGTAAACAGATTCAGGCCCTAACGAACCAAACCTCCACTACCGAAGTAAATTCGGTACAGAATAGTGAATTGACTCCTCGACTAAATTCGCCAGTTCACTACCTTCAATCAAGGGTGCTCTATCAACCTAGGCATATATTCTCTTTCTAGGTTAAAGCAGAAACAACAGGAATTTGATCAGGATTCATGCCATTCAACAAATCAAACCTCAATTGAACATAATCATACCACTGAATCTGTACTTGGGTTGATACAATCAGACCTAACATACAAATCCAGGGTTCTTCATACCCAGGAAAATAAGAAAGTCACTCCATAGAGAGAGATGGGAAATCTAGCTAAGATGCGGAAACCAAACTGTGAAGGATGAGAATCTGCTTCTCGCACTCAATCAGCTCTTCTCCAAGCTCAAGCCGGGATCCAATGGTGATGGAGATCGATCAAGGACACTTGCAGAATCAGGTTTGTCACTTTTCTCTCTCTAGGTATCGCTTTTTCTCTCTAAAACTCGGCCCCCTTCACTTTTGCCCTTCTTTTCCCTTAAGAAGCTGTCTGCCGCGATCCCCGGTCTGAATACCCGGTCGGGTATTTTGGGTGGAGACCAGGTATCTTCAAAACGCACCGTCGGGGAACAGGGGTTAATCCCTGGTCAAGTCCAAGAATACCCGACCGGGGATTTCTGATTACTGCCCGGGCCCCCTTCTGCTTCTCAAACGCCCAAAACCTGTTTTCCCCGGTCTGCTCCAAATAATACCCAGCACACTTCAACTCAAACGTACTCCTTTCGACCTGAAACTCGTTTCTTCGCCTCGATGCCAACGCTAAGTCCTGAAATATGACATAAATGCACAACCTAGCGTGAAATCGGCATACAACACGAGGATCAACATCTCAAACGGCTCAAGAATAGGGGTAAAAACATGTGTAATCAATGGTCTATCAAATTCCCCCACAGTTAACCGTTTGCTTGTCCCCAAGCAAACCTAACTCAAACCAATGCAACTCTCCAGACCTCTATAGCAACAAACAACCCCGATCGTCGGTAGAGGACTTTCTAGATCATAAAGCAACTTACGAGGTAAACTAGTCTTCTAAGACGTCCCCCTATTTTTCTCAATGCGAGTACTAGATAATACGACCCTGGGGGTGTATTTTTATCAAAGTAATGCAGCAACGACTCAATCGAAGAATCGATTGAGCTCGAATCAAGAACAAAGCGCTCTTAATACGAACTTGGGATAAAACGGAACCAAAAGGACAAATCCACACCTGGGGATAGCTCGATTGGTATAAAAGGGTAGTTGCTCGACCACGATTGAAGTGACTATTCAATCGATACACAAGCTCAGCAAGTTTTGAATCCACCAAACCCAAAACAAGTCGCAACTTGCACAAACCAAACGGTTTCGATTTCTATTCAACAAAGTCTTATTTACAACGTGAATTGGAAAGGTATTTAAAGACAATAAACCCTGATAAAACCCTACATGAACAAGGAAACTAATTAGAACAGGAATAGGCTAAAGAATTCGAGTAAAACAAGGTAACTTGCTGGCCAAGAAACTGACTTAATATGCAAGCAAGTCTGCCTAGGAAAACATGCTTCATAGCATCTTTGAGCCCTTCGAAAATGGTCTTCTAGGTTGATTCGAACTCAACCAATTCCTTTCCTTTGTAGAAGAAAACTTCCTATTTCATCTCCAACTTGAATCAGCCTGAGATCATGCTCCAAACTCCAGATATAGGCCTTCAAAGTGGGTATCTCAACACAGTTTTCTGCCTTAGCCATTTTCTGGCAGTTTTCCAGTTTTGAGGTAGCAACTTTGAGGCCTTGGAAAACAACCTTAATGACATCTTCTGGATCCTCAAAGAATATCATTGGAAACATGTATACTTTATCTACAAAACAAACTCTTAACCTGGAATTTCCACCAAGCCAATTGAGAGAACCATGACTCCAAAGTATGTACCCTGAACACGGATTTTGACTTAGCCAAATGCTGCCCTTCTTCTTCCCAACTTCGATAGCTTCTTTGTCAAGTAATTGTGAAGTGAATGGTGGGCAATTTGGGATCATATCAGGCCCTCCCTCTTGAAAAGTGTTTCCCTCAACACTTGGCCTTTCGTTGCTCAAACCGCTAACAGAATTGATCCCAAAATGGATCGAAATAAGGCTTCTCAAACATTGTTTTCGGTATAACTTTGGCAGCTTCATCTGTTCGTACTTCTGCTTCTTTCGGACGAAATTCTAGCTCCTGCATCTTCATAGGACTCCATTGGTCACCTTTCATGCTTTCAGTTGGGACAATTACGCCCAGACTACAATTTTCCTTGTTTCCATATTCCGGCAGCTCACACCGCAACAATGAACTTCGCCAAATTGGGGGTTTTGGATTCGAGCTCTTCCACGCCAATTCGTTGCTTGATTCGACATCGCCCGACTCCCCATAGATGATTCGAAGCATCCCAGAGCGTTGTTGAGGCCTCCATCTCGACAATTGAAGCTGGGAAGTTTTCCCGCTGTCAGCAGAATCCAAATTCCGTGAACCCAGCACCATCAATCCTGAATTGGGCGTTTCTATTCTAGGCACTTTCGGATTAAATTGATTGACCCTACAACATCCCGAAGATGATGTTAATGATTATGAAGTGTCAATTGGCATCGATTCATGCCCAGGCGTCGTAACCCATTCTGTGGTTTTTCCTTCTTGGGGCTGCGTTTCCAGAGGCATAGAAGCTAGATTGTGATTTTGAAAGGTACGCACATTCAAGTCGATCCGGCCATTGGAGAAGTTTCCTCGGGTCCATTGGGAGGTTTCGGCAGTGTTGGTCGACTTCGAATCGTCGCCGGTGATGCCACCCAATTCGCTCTCTCTCGTGCCCTGTTTTGTCGTCGGAAAGACTGGATGCTCCGCTGCTCTCGTCACAGGGACGATTCTTCCATCTTCAGTATGACCTAGGCCTTCCCCTATCTTCTTAGACAGTTCTTCAGCCTCTAGGGAACCTTCTGTGACCGTTTTGTGCTCCGACTCTCCTCCTCCAACATCGGCAGGGCTGCCAGTCGTGGCTCTGTTTCACATCGAAAAAATAGAGGTCGTTGCTGGCTGTCGTATTTGGCGTGGGAAATTTCCACCAATACGTCGTTGAATCCACAACTGAGCCTTGAATTCCTTTCCCACAGCTCGATTCTCATCCATCTGCTTCAAATCGCCATAAACTTCATCCGGAGATAGAGGTTTCAGCGCTTGAAGTGACTATTCAAAATTGGCTACTTGAACCAGGCTCTGATACCACTTAATACGCCCCTGGGGGGGGTATGTTTATCAAAGTCACGCAGCAAACGACTCAATCGAAGAATCGATTGAGCTCGAATCAAGAACAACGCGTTCTTAATACGAACTTGGATAAAACGGAACCAAAAGGACAAATCCACACCTGGGGATAGCTCGATTGGTATAAAAGGGTAGTTGCTCGACCACGATTGAAGTGACTATTCAATCGATACACAAGCTCAGCAATTTTGGAATCCACCAAACCCAAAACAAGTCGCAACTTGCACAAACCAAACGGTTTTGATTTCTATTCAACAAAGTCTTCTTTTCACAACGAAATAGAAATCTTAAATAGGCCTAGCTAGGGTTACACACGTCCCATAAAATCCTAATTACAGTCTAATACGAAAAGGAATCAAAAACTACCAAAACAATAAAATCCTAACTAAACAAGAAAAAGAAATCTGCCTTTAGCTCCAAGTAACCAACCAGACTCTGATACCACTTAATACGACCCTGGGGGTGTATTTTTATCAAAGTAACGCAGCAACGACTCAATCGAAGAATCGATTGAGCTCGAATCAAGAACGAAGCGCTCTTAATACGAACTTGGGATAAAACGGAACCAAAAGGACAAATCCACACCTGGGGATAGCTCGATTGGTATAAAAGGGTAGTTGCTCGACCACGATTGAAGTGACTATTCAATCGATACACAAGCTCAGCAAGTTTGGAATCCACCAAACCCAAAACAAGTCGCAACTTGCACAAACCAAACGGTTTCGATTTCTATTCAACAAAGTCTTATTTACAACGTGAATTGGAAAGGTATTTAAAGACAATAAACCTTGATACAACCCTACATGAACAAGGAAACTAATTAGAACAGGAATAGGGTAAAGAATTCGAGTAAAACAAGGTAACTTGCTGGCCAAAAAACTGACTTAAAACGCAAGCAAGTCTGCCTAGGAAAACAGGCTTCATAGCATCTTTGAGCCCTTCGAAAACGTTCTTCTAGGTTGATTCGAACTCAACCAATTCCTTGCCTTTGTAGAAGAAAACTTCCTATTTCATCTCCAACTTGAATCAGCCTGAGATCATGCTCCAAACTCCAGATATAGGCCTTCAAAGTGGGTATCTCAACACAGTTTGGAATCCACCAAACCCAAAACAGGTCGCAACTTGCACAAACCAAACGGTTTTGATTTCTATTCAACAAAGTCTTATTTACAACGTGAATTGGAAAGGTATTTAAAGACAATAAACCCTGATACAACCCTACATGAACAAGGAAACTAATTAGAACAGGAATAGGCTAAAGAATTCGAGTAAAATAAGGTAACTTGCTGGCCAAGAAACTGACTTAAAACGCAAGCAAGTCTGCCTAGGAAAACAGGCTTCAAAGCATCTTTGAGCCCTTCGAAAACGTTCTTCTAAGTTGATTCGAACTCAACCAATTCCTTGCCTTTGTAGAAGAAAACTTCCTATTTCATCTCCAACTTGAATCAGCTTGAGATCATGCTCCAAACTCCAGATATATGCCTTCAAAGTGGGTATCTCAACACAGTTTTCTGCCTTAGCCATTTTCTGGCAGTTTTCTAGTTTTGAGGTAGCAACTTTGAGGCTTTGGAAAATAACCTTAATGACATCTTCTGGATCCTCAAGCATATCATTGGAAACATGAAAACATTATCTACAAAACAAACCCTTAACCTTGAATTTCCACCAAGCCAATTGAGAGAACCATGCCTCCAAAGTATGTATCCTGAACATGGATTTTGACTTAGCCAAATTTTGCCCTTCTTCTTCCCAACTTCGATAGCTTCTTTGTCAAGTAATTGTGAAGTGAATGGTGGGCAATTTGGGATCATATCACTAGACTCAAGCCAGGATCATGACAAGAAGTAGAAGTAAGACAGTCAGTTTATGGATAAAGGGACTCACACCATTCACAACCAAGAACTCGTTGTACCGGGGTGCTCTTTCACTTCATTTCACCGTTGGAACCCCCTTTTTTGCACTTTCATTTACATTTCTCTTGTTGTTTTTTTTTTCATTCACTTAACGGGGGTTCCAACTGCAATCTTTTGCACGGTAGAACCTTATTAGTCGAGCAATAGCAATTTATGTACATCTGGCGATCGCCAGAGTACTTCTTTTAACTCCTTTTCCTCAACTCATGTGGAGGGTCAATGAAATTAAGGGGGGTCGGAAGCTCTATTCGTGCCCTTAAAAACACATCCTCAAGTAGGCTAACCGTTCAACGGGTGGAAGTATTACTTGTACTAGAGACAGCTTAGCTTCACCTGGTAGGAGTACCCCACTAAGGATCACTAAAATCTCCTCCAAAACCTGATTTTGTGCAATGAACGATGGCACACACGTTGGGCTTACCCCATGTTTAAGATTTCGATAATTTTGACATGGAGGACCAACTGCTTTTCATTTCCCACATGAGCACCCTGTTCGATACACGAGTCCATAACATAATCCAAACAGAGTCACCATTACCACATGAATTCAACGGTCTTAGCTCCACTAATTCACAAAATCAACTGGCACAGTAAAGAGCTAGATAGGAAAAATCTTATACTTCAACATCCTCCATAGTGCTACACTACCTCCCTAGGTTGCACATTACTATAGAGACTGTCAATTCAAAGCATACTGAGCAGGCAATTTGCAAGGAAACACGTACTTGGAGCCCTCAAATGTAAAAATTTGGACAGTGGACTAGGCTCCAATCACACAAACAGATCTAATGCAGTCAAAAGAGAAACATCCCCCCCCCCCCCACACTTAAGATCGACATTGCCCTCAATGGAGAAGAGGGAAGGATAAGGGGAACGAGGTTACCGGTGTGCATGGACTGCATGAGACTGGAAGGGGACCAGTCTGAGTGAAGCGGACTGGAGAGGGGACCAGTCAAGACAAAGCACAGCTAAAGGGAACAGAATAACTCAAACACAATACGTTAGGTCCAATGGTCAGCCCAATAGTACATCATCCAAAATAAAAAGAGAAAATAAACCAATTTGCACTCTGACAGAAAACAACACAAGATGGGCCACTAGGACAGCCTCCTAGAGCCCGGTGAAGTCGATCTGATCCATGAGGTCGTCGACCCCCTCTGGCGGTGGTGAGTGGTCCCACCGGGTGGTCGAGTGGTGCTCCTCTAGCGGGTGGCAAGACTGGAGCAGGTGCTCCTGGTACTCCATCAACCGGCGGCCACGATCCCGCTCCCGCTCGATGAGAGCACCAGTGACTCCCATCTGGGCCTCCATCCGGTCGAGGCGCTCGTCTACAACCGTCAGCCTAGACTGGTACTCGGACTGGTGGGCCGAATACTGCTGGTAGAATTGGACCTGATGGTCCATGAGCTACTGGTTCTGAAGTCCGAGCTGCTAGAACTAGAGCCCCATCTGCTGGAACTGCTCCGTGAAGAAGTCCATCTACGGGCCAAAAGCCATCGACGGACCAGAAGGACCGGAGGAGGACTCGCCTCTCTCGGATCTCCGTCATGGCTGAAGGTCCCCTGGCGGGGAGAGTGGGGACTCCGGCTCATCGGCATCCATGACCCCGCCATCATCATCATCATCATCATCCTCTTCTCCGCCGGAGTAGTCGTCGTCCTCCTCGTTCTCGTCAAGGTCCGCATCCGCCTCAGGGGGCAAGGAGAGCCCATCCACCCAGGAGCGGGTGCCATCAATGGCCAGGAGGAGTGCATTGTGAAGCACGTCCCGGCTGAGGGGTGGAGCCGCCCCGTGCAGAAGAATCTTTGAGTCCCTCGAAGTCGATGTCGAAATGGCGCGCCAGGCGGGTGATCAGGGGACCACAGAAGAGATGGTTGGGTTTCCCGTGGCACCGAGAGAAAGTGGTAGCCACGAAAGAACCCAAGTGCAGCATATGCTCCGGGTACCCCATCGAGTACATGGTGTACAGCACCCGCTTCGGGATCTTGTGTGAACCGGTAGCATTGGGGACGATGGAGCGGGTGATCAGCAGATTGAGGATGTGCCACTGCGGCTTGAGGGTGCTGACGGATGTCTGGCCGGCGTCGAAGTAGTCGTACCCATAGGCGCGTCTGGCTATCCGGCGGTAGAACCCGTCCTGGTTGCAGTCTGTCGGGTTCGGGACCGCAACCTCGTGACGCGAGAAGGGGTGGTACTGGATCCCCATGGCGTAGGCCAACCCATCAATGGTCAGCTCCCGTGGGTGGCCACCCAGCCTGAAAGTGACTGCGTGGGAGTCCCGTGCCGCTTTGGGGCGGTAGTGGTAGGTGGTGTAGAACTCCCACACAAACTCTGGGTAAGTGGGCTCCTCGATGGTCAGCAGTGTCCGCCAATGCCGGTGGCTGATGGCGGTGGAGAGCTCCTTTATGCAATGAAGCTGCTCGAGTACTCCCCACTCCAGATGGTGGTGGCGCTCCAGTCTTCCGCGGGTGACCTTGCGGAACTGGTCCGCGTAATCCGGTTGCAGGCGCAGGTCCTGCACGAACGGATGGTCAAGTGACATGATCCTGCAAAATTAGCAAAACAAAGGTGGAACCAAGAAAATACTCGTCAGGACCAACAGTATGGGTTCATCACTTCCCCCACACTTAAGGACCACCTAAGCTAATAGTTTAAGCATAAACGGTTGAGTCGCAAGCAACTCAACCGTAATCAAGGCAAGAATCAAACACAACCGACCAATTCAATCACACGGGCAGCACACACATAATAGCCATAGTCATTCATACTCAAGGCACCCCTCACCCTATCCTAATTCAAGCATGCCAGGCAAACACAGTTCTCGGTCCTACAATCTACAGTTCGATTTTCCAGAAGAAGAACACTTAACACCTGGAAACTCAAGTAGAACTGTAGATGCGACGCAAAGAAATGGGTGAGAGACGCGAAAATGAGCCAAAAATGACCCGGGAGGCTCGCCGGAAAATCGGCCGGAAAGTCGCCGGAAGTCGCCTGAAAATCGGCCGGCGGCGGCGGAGTGTGGCGGCCGGCGATCGTCAAAGAGTAGAGGGGGCAGAGGATTTTGAGAGGAAGAGAGGGGAAATTTGGAAAAAATGAGAGGAGAGAGAGAAAAACGACCGGGGGTTTGCTTATATAGCAAAAATCCCCGGTCGGGCCTCAAAAATACCCGATCGGGTATTTTGAGGCCACGGCCGGGGCTTTTGGAAACGGCGCGTTTCAAGTGCAAGGATATCCCCGGCCTTGAGCCAAAAATACCCAGTCGGGTATTTTTGGGTCTAGGTCGGGGGTTTCCCAGCCGGGATTTTTGGGTCAAGGTAGGGGATTTGCCCTTTGGGCGCCCCGTAAGGCAGAAGGGATCCCGGTCGGGTATTTCTGGTCACGACCGGGTATTTTCCCCTTCCGGCCAAAAAACTCATTCTCCCAATTTTTCGACTTCCCCTGCACGAAAACACCAAACCGAGGCATAACAGACGACCGAACTTCAACACAGACATGCAAATGACTCAACACGACACAAAAACACAGAAAAAGGGAAAAAGAAATGCAAACCGTGGTGGGTTGCCTCCCCACAAGCGCTTCTTTATCGTCTTTTAGCTGGACGCCCATGGCAGAACTAAGGGTCCGCGAGTTCCACTACCAACTCCGCACGTTCGACCTCGTCCCCCAAGTAGAGCTTGAGACGATGGCCGTTTACTTTAAACGGTTCAGTCTGCGGGTTGGCAATTTCAATCGTGCCATACGGGACACCTGTGTGACCGTGAACGGTCGAGACCACCGGGAACGGAGTTTCCCTGGAAAGAGATTAAGGCGAGAGTTATAAAGGAGAACTCGATCACCAACCTGGAACTCTTTCGGACCCCGCAAATGTGCATCGTGCAGGCGCTTAGTGCGTATCCAATATAAAGAGCTGGCATTTCTTAGTAAGCGGGGAAGAATTGCAAGTGTTTGATAATTGTTTTCGGACTAGCACTCCTTGTACAGCTTGGTGTTCTCATAGGTGTGGTAACGCCATTCCTCCAGCTCCAACATCTGCATTTTGCACTCAACACCTGCAACACTAACATCCAAGTTGAGCAGCTTAAGGGTCCAAAAGGCCTTGTGCTCTAGCTCCACGGGCAAATGACATGCCTTTCCATAGACAAGCCGGTATGGTGAAGTACCAATGGGTGTCTTGTAGGCAGTGCGGTATGCCCAGAGAGCATCATCAAGCTTGGTGGACCAATCCTTGTGGGACTGATCCACCGTCTTTTCCAGGATATGCTTGAGCTCCGGGTTCGTCAGCTCGGCTTGGCCACTTGTTTGAGGGTGATAGGCCATGGACACCTTATGAGTCACACCATAGCGAGACAGTAACTTATCAAACTGGCCCTGGAAATGGGTACCTCGATCGCTTATGATGGCTCTAGGTGTCCCGAACCGGGAGAATAGCTGCTTCAGAAAACCACAAACACGTCTAGCATCATTAGTGGGCAAAGCTTGCGCCTCAGCCCACCTAGAGACGTAGTCAACAGCAACCAAAATATAGGTATTGCCAAAGGATGGAGGGAAGGGGCCCATGAATTCGATACCCCGGACATCAAAATCTCGCAAGTTATAAACACATTCTGGGGCATCTCATCACGGGCATAGATGTTACCTGACCTCTGGCATCGGTCGCACTGCGTCCTTGAAGAGCGTGGGCCAGTAAAAGCCTGATTGTAGCACCTTCTTCACTGTGTTGTTTCCTCCGTGGTGACCGCCAGTAGGTCCGTCATGAGAGTGAGATAGAATGCCCTCCATCTCACTCTCCATAACACAGCGACGGATGATCCCATTGGCTCCGATCCTGAAGAGATGAGGGTCATCCCAGAAGTAATGCTTCAGTTCGGAGAAGAATTTCCTCTTGGTGTGAGTTGTCATCCCCTTGGGCAGCTGCTGGCCCACCAGATAGTTTGCAAAATCGGAGTACCAAGGGGTGACACTCTCCACCAGGCACATCATCATCAGTCTCTCATCTGGGAAGGAGTCGTTGATCTCCTCCTCGAGGTTGTCCGCAGGAGGTGCGTCCAACCGGGAGAGGTGATCGGCTGCAACATTCTCCGCACCCTTCTTGTCCCGATTCTCGATGTCGAACTTCTGCAATAGTAAGATCCATCGTATGAGCCTAGGCTCGGCATTGGCCTTGCTCATCACGTATCGAATCGCGGAGTGATCTGTATACACGGTCACATGGGACAAGACCAGATAAGGACAAAATTTGTCGAAGGAAAACACCACCGCGAGCAGCTCCTTCTCCGTGGGGGTGTTGTTTTCCTGGGCATCATTTAGGGTCTTTGAGGCATAGTAGATAGGCCGGAAGTGTTGATCTCGCCTCTGCCCCAAGACAGCTCCAACAACAAAGTCACTGGCATCGCACATCAGCTCAAATGGTAGGGACCAGTCAGGAACAACCATGATAGGAGCTTGGGTGAGCTTCTCCTTCAAGGTCGTGAATGCCGCTGTGCATGCATCAGTGAACTGGAAGGGGGCATCCTTCTCAAAGAGCTTATTCAGCGGTAGGGCGATCTTCGAAAAATCCTTGATGAAACGCCTGTAGAACCCTGCATGGACTAAAAAACTCCGGATCCCCTTAACAGATGTAGGAGGAGGCAGCTTGCTGATAGTCTCAATCTTTGCTCTGCCCACCTCAATCCCCATCTTGGAGATCTTATACCTCAGAACTATGCCTTCGCGAACCATGAAGTGACACTTCTCCCAACTCAGTGCCAGGTTCGTTTCTTCACACCGTTGAAGGACAAGTTCCAGGTTATGGAGACAATGAGAGAATGAGTCTCCATAAACAGAGAAATCATCCATAAACACCTCCATAATCTCGCCGACCAGGCGGTCAAAGATGGCGAGCATGCATTGCTGAAACGTGGCAGGGGCGTTGCATAGCCCGAATGGAATCCTCCGGTAGGCAATGGGGATCTGGAAGTACCCGGACATCCCATCCAGGAAACAGTGGAACTCGTGCCCCGCCAGTCTCTCCAGCATCTGATCAATGAATGGCAGCGGAAAGTGGTCCTTCCGAGTGGCATCGTTGAGACGCCTATAATCAATGTAGACACGGTACCTAGTCACCGTGCGCATCGGGATGAGCTCATTCTTCTCGTTAGGCACCACGGTCATCCCACCCTTTTTGGGTACCACCTGAGTGGGACTGACCCACTCGCTATCGGAAATGGCGAAGATGATCCCCGCGTCCATCAGCTTCACGATCTCCGCCCGAACCACAGCCTCCAGGTACGGTGTCAGTCTTCTCTGCGGCTGTCTCACTGGCCGCATCTCATCCTCTAGCAGTATCCGGTGGGAGCAAAAGGAGGGGCTGATCCCCCGGATATCTGTGATCTTCCATGTTAGAGCTCGCTCGTACTACTTCAACAAGGCCACAGTCTGTCCTTCTGATCAGGTGTGAGGGTCCAGCTGATGATGACTGGGAGCTTATTCCCCTCCCAGAGAAATGCATAATCCAAATGAGGAGGGAGGAGCTTTAGCTCTAGTTCTGGTGGTTCCTCCAAGGAGGTAGTGATGCGGGGTGAGGATGAGATCGATTTGAACAGCCGGTCGCCCTCCAGAAATGTGCCACTCTCTAGCGCGGCCAACTGCTCCGCCAGCTGCGGCTCTTGCGATGTCTGCTCACCTAGCAAACTACAACGCTCAAGAGCATTGTCAGTACCCGCACTCGTTATAGCGAGTGCGGTCTTAAAATCAGCAAGCACATCACAGTAATCTAAGTCATCATGCAAATAGGAGTGTTTCCCATTCTCAGACATAGAAAAAGTAGCCTATCATCTCCAGCACGCAGGATCAATTTACCACTATGCACATCAATAAGTGCCTTGGCGGTGGCAAGAAACGGTCTACCCAAAATCAAAGGTACATCCACATCCTCATTTATATCTAGAATAACAAATTCAACAGGATATGTGAATGCACCTACATTAACAAGCAGATCCTCTATGATACCCCTAGGATGCACAATGGAACGGTCAGCTAACTGAATGCTCATCCTAGTAGCTCTAGGTCCATCTAGGTCTAGCTTTTTAAACAATTTGTAGGGCATGACATTTATGCTAGCGCCTAGGTCCGCCAAGGACTTTCCTACATGCATGCTGCCAATAACAAGAGGGATAGTGAAACTCCCTGGGTCTTTACGCTTCTTGGGCAGCTTGTTCTGCAGGATAGCAGAACACTCCTTGCTCAGCATCACTGTCGAAAGATCCCCAAGTTTCTTCTTGTTGGAGAGGAGGTCTTTCATGAGCTTGGCGTACTTGGGCATCTTCGACAGTGCCTCAACGAACGGCATGCTGATGTTGACCTACTTCAACATTGCCATGAACTTGGCAAACTCAGTCTTCTGCTTGTCTTTATATAGGCGAGTGGGTAAAGTAAGCTAGGGTTCATGCTCCTTAACCACCGGCTGTGGTTTGGGAGCAGGTGCTTCTTTGTCCATCCCCACTTCTACATTGTCAGCTGGAAGTGTTGAAGCAGGTAGTGGCTCATCCTGCCTAGGCTGGGCAGGAGCAGCAGATGTGGTCTTCCCACTCCTGGTAGTGATGGCATCCAGCTGTTGGTGCTGGTGAGGCTCACGAGGGTTCGGAATGGTGGTGGCAGGCAGAGTCCCTGGTGCCCTGGTAGTATTTTGGCGAGCTATGCCACCAATCTGATTCTGTAGATCTTGCAAAATGGCACCTTGGTTCCTCTGGCCTGCCTCTAATGAGGCTATGTTCTGGTCCATCCTCGTGAAATTCGCCTGGCTGGTGGTCATGAATGCCTGCAAAATATTTTTCAACTCCGTCATCTGATTATTTGGAGCTGCAGCTGCTGGAGGCTGGGCATACTGACGCCGGGGCTGCTGGAATTGTTGCCCCTACCTAGACTGGTAAGGTTGCTGCTAGGGAACTGCCCCTGTCGCGCCTGGAAAGGCTGCCTCTGCTGAAAACCACCTACTGGTGCTGGAAAACTAGGTGGTTTAGTGGTGTTGCTATTCCAAGCGAAGTTGGGATGCTGGCGCCACCCCTCATTGTATGTATGACTGTATGGGTCAAGGCGCCGAGCATTGGCGATGAAGTCCAACTGCTCTTGGGGTGTAGAAGACTCTCGCATAGCCTGGCAGTCTTCCACCAGATGGTTCGAGCTCTCACACCACTGACATTGAGCTACTAGAGGTACGACCAAACCTCTGCTCGGAATAAGACTGTTGGGTTGCTTCAATCTCTGCACCAACTCGTCCACCTCCCGCTCTAGCCCATACACCTGGCCTCCATGGCGTGCACACCACGATCCCGGGAATTCCTGCCTCTAGTGCTCTGCCCCCAGAAATGATCTCTGGCAGCCAAGGTACTGATCATCTGGTTGAGTTCGGGTGGAGTCTTAGTGAGAATATCTCCTCATGGGCATAGAGACTCAATCACCCTCTGGCTTTCCAGAGAGAGAGCACTGTAGAAGTTCCCCACGGTGAATGCATCGCTGAACCCATGATGGGGGCACTGCCAGAAAAACCCCGAGTACCACTCCCATGCATCAAGAAGTGACTCATTTGGCTCTTGGCGGAAGTGAGTGATCTCCCGTTGGATTTTTGTGGTCTGTGATGCTGGATAGTACCTGTGCACGAACTTGTCGGCCAGATCGTCCCAAGAAGTGATAGACAATGGGGGCTGGGTCTCTAGCCACCTCTTCGCATGCCCCGCCAGAGAATGGGGGAAGAGGTGAAGGCGGATCGCATCATCAGGGACACCGTTCATCTTGAACCCATTAGTCAGCTGCAGGAAACGGGAAAGATGCACCGTTGCCTCCTCATCCTTCAAGCCATGAAACTGGATAGAGGATGTAATGAGTTGAATCCAGCACGGCTTGATCTCGAAGTTGTTCGCTGGGATGGGTGGATAGAGGATGACAGGGCGGATATCAGCGACCCGTGGAGTGTAGTAATACTCCAGGGTGGGACCCGGCGGCGGTGGTGGTTGATACTGAACCCCATCTACCTAGGGTATGGGGTTGTTCCCCAAGATCTGATTCACCGGGGGAACCTGGAGAGGTATCCCCTAGGGCGGGTTATGTTTGCCTTCCATCTCGTACTCATACTCGGAATCGCTGCTCAAATGGCCGTCTATGCACTCCTCCGTAGCCAGTCTAGCTCGCTGTTGTCTCCTAAGTTGGCGACAGGTGCGTTCAAGCTCCGGATCCAACGACAGTAAACCTCCTTACTGTCTACGGGTCATGCACTACCTGCACACAATCAAGCAGCAAACCCGTGAAGGCAGAAGTGTGACAAAGCAAACAATGCTAAAAAGAAAATCTAAATTAACAGAAACCACGTTTCTTCAACAACCTAGCCGTCCCCGGCAACGGCGCCAAAAACTTGACTCGCTCCTACCGTCACTCTAGAGAAATGGCCAAGTGTAACCATATCCTAAAGCATAGTATAGCGGGTTTGGGTTTTAAAGTCAACCCGGGTCCTAAGTGTGATGACTACTCCGTGAGTTCTTATTATTTAGCAGTGAAACTTTAGTGAAGGTCCAAACAATCAAACAAGCAAAGCAGTTAAAAAGTTGTTTTCAAGTCGAGAGAGGTCACCCGGATATGGTTCCCCCTAGACTGCAGTCAAGCCAAATTGTAATTTACCAAGTTCAAGTTCAATGATAGTTATACTGCGGGAGGATCTTAAACAGTCTGCAGTCTCGACTAAAGGTCTCCAAACCCTCTCAATCTGAGTCCCCAGCGGGCGACTAACCTCCACTGGAGTAAACAGATTGAGGCCCTAACGAACCAAACCTCCACTACCGAAGTAAATTCAATACATAATAGTGAATTGACTCCTCGACTAAAATCGCCAATTCACTACCTTCAATCAAGGGTGCTCTATCTGTTGGGCCTCGCCTAACTTGAAGCCCATAACAAATGCACGAAGCCCACCTAAAGTGCAGCGTTTTGTTCCCCACGACCGAGGCCCAGTTGGCGTCTTCACCTCAATACCTCTTCTGCGATAATCAGACCTGCAATGAATTCTGCATTATCGACTCAACACTGCCATCTCTCTACATTACTGCTCACAAACGGTAAACTTCATTAAAAGCGAGAAGGGAAGAAAGAATGGAGTCATCCATCCTCTATAAAAGGGAGTTCGATTCACTGAAGAAGGTGACGGTTTCTAATCTCAGTAAGATCAGGGTAGGTCTTTGGGAGATTTGGTTAGGGTTCAGGTTAAGTGTCTGGGAAACTTGAGTTGAGGCTTCTAGCCAGGAACTCAAGTTTATCCAGGCGTAGCTTTCGTTCTTGCTTTCTTCCTTTTCTTCGTTTGAATTAATCTTTTCTTGAATCATTCTTCAACCCTAGACTGTAAATCAATTGGTTGTTCAGGTTTAGATTCTTCTTTTTATCTACCTATCAACTGAACAGTTCGGGAGTCTTCATCTCCTGCTTTCTTGATTCGAAATTGGAGACATAGTTGAATAACAATTGGTATCAGAGCCTCCTTTACGTTGAACCAAGCGTTGCCGAAAAGGAGATCCTCTGCCTTATTATGTCTTCAAGCTCATTTCCAACTAGCTCGAATCCTCCCTGGTTTTCTGGTTCTAACTACTCTGTATGGAAAAAAAAGAATGCGTCTATTTCTCCGATGAATCGACTGTGATTTATGGGCAATTGTCTGAAATGGACCAATTGACATGAAAGAAGACGATGAGGAGGAATGGTCAGATGAACAAAGGAAAAGTGCTCAACTAGATTCTAGGGCTATGCACATACTGCTCTCTGCCATATCTGAAGATGAGGGGAGAAAGAGTGAATAAATGTGAATCTGCTAAAGAAATATGGTCAATCCTAGAAACCACTTATGAAGGAACTTCAGAGGTTAAGGAAACTAGGATTGACTTACTACTTAAAGAATATGAAACCTTTGACATTATTTCTGGTGAATCAATTTATGAGATGTACAAAAGATTTTCCACCTTAGTCAACCGACTCAAAGGTTTAGGAAAATCATTCACTAGCAAAGAACTTGTTAGAAAGGTTCTAAGGTCTCTTCCCTTAGAATGGATGGCTAAAAGAACAGCCATTGAAGAAGCCAAAGACCTCAATGTCCTCTCCCTTGAAAACCTTATTGGCTCCCTTCTGAGTCATGAAGAAGTTCTCAAACAGATGAACACTCTTCATGATAAGAAAACCAAGTCCATTGCTTTTCAGTCTGTATGTGCTGCAGAAGGAGAAAATTTAGATGAGGAATTTGAGAATGAACTTGCCCTTACTAGCAAGAAACTTCAGAGAATGATGAAATATAAACAAAATGTTAATGCTAAAAGAGGAAACAATTCATACACCCTCAGATCCTCAGGAAACATGTATCATAATGGCCCTAGATCATCTGGACATTATTCTGGTGGAGCAAATGACAAACACTCATCTGCTTCCACTAGATCTGACTCAAGTCCTAAAGATGCTAAAAACTCTAATGACAAATCTGATTCCACTATTTGTTTCAAATGTGGCAAACCAGGACACATTAGAGCAAATTGTCCTCTAAACAAAAAGAAAGAGCAAGCAATGACTGCTTCATGGAGCGACTACAGCTCTGAGGAAGAACCTGAAGTGGTTGCTGTTAGAAACAAAGTTTCTAACGGATTTGGGATTGGGTGATATTTGGGAATTTAGGGATTGAGAAGATAGAATTAGGGATTTGGAGAAGAATTGGGGAAGAACATAATTGGGAATTAGGGATTTAGAAGAGGAAATTGGGGATCGAGGAGAAGAATGGCCGTCGGCCTAGGGATAGGTGACGAAATTGAGAGAGATTAGGGTTTGAGATACTTTTCTGAATAATGGTTCTTGCTTGATTATGAATAAAACGCAAAGTACATATTTATAACGAAAGATTAGAAAACCTAATACTAAACCTAATCCTGCTGAAAGACTACTAACCATATCTAATAAAACCTAATAATAATAATAATGATAATTATGGTAGAAACCCATTTTCTTAAGGAAAACGTGTTTCTAACATCCCCTCCCCCTTGAGACCAACCTTGCCCTCAAGGTTGATCAATTCGACCCACTTCTTCTCGTCTACTGTGCAATCCACGTCGTGGCTCCTCCATTTACTACGTTTTCTTTTCTTCCAATCGTGCTCCACTACTCGGACGAAGCCCACTCCAGTGACCTCGACTCTCCTCCACTTTTCTCGACCCACGTGACACGGGTCACGGTCTCCATAGCCAAATAACTCTTCCCCTTCGTTCGCAAAATTCACTAAATAAGAATTGGAGAGATGTTCTTCTTCATGCTCCATAAACTCCTCCATTGACTTGGATGTGAAAATAATCCAATCTCCTCCTTGATCTTGGACTTGACCCACGATTGATTGGAAGGAAGAGATAGAGCCCAAACCAATGTTAGGCCTCATGGTGCTCCTCATCTTCTTCTCAATCTCGTGTGGGCTTGGCTCCCTTATAAGCCCATCTGCCAACTTAAGAACTTCATCCAATTCTGCTTTCCTCAAAACCCAGCCCAAATTGGGCTTAACTTCTTCAAATGTCGGCCCAAAACCATACAAAAGAGACCTTAAGAGACAGCCCAGCTTAGGCACACAACCTACCTGAAAATGCGGCCCATTCCTTCCTCCAGCACAACTTGTATCTTCTGTGCTTGGCTCATAACCAGACCTTGGCCCGGTCGGCTCAATCTCCTTCTTTGGCCCGCTCGGCTGATCCCAGTCAAGCCCACAGCCCGCACCAACTAATCCACCCGGACTGACGGCCCGATCAGAAGAGAGGCCAAAGGGTACTGGGCTTTGCTGCGCAGCGTGGATCACGGGGGGTGACCTAGGGTTCGGACCATGGAAAGCGATACCACCGCCCTCCTTCCTCTGCCGCTCTTCGTCCACCCCTTCCTCGGCGGCGATGGGCTCCTCTGCCGGTGGAAAAGCCAGCCCCCGCCAGCCCCGACGAGCGGGCTCTGCTCCGCGCCGCCGCCTGCAGTCGCGCGCGCCGCCTCCCGCCGCGCGCCGCTCTCCTCGCCTCGGCCAGCCTGCCCGAGCGCCGCCGCCTTCGCCTTTCCTACCCCGTTGGCCAGCGCCGCAAACGACTCCAACTCATGCGGCCTTTCCTCCAACTCCTCTTCCGGCAGCGCACCATCCGCCTGACAAGGAGGCGGCGAGTTCGCCGCCGCCGCCGAAGGATCCCGACGAGTCTGCTCTGCCTCTACCCTGCGCCATCGAACGTTCGTCGTCCCCTGCAGCTTGGTCGCCCGCTCTGTCTCCCCGAGGAAGGGACCCCATGAACAGCGCCCCTGCGAGACGAGCTTGTGACGCGGTGCCCCTTTTTTAGCAGAATCGGACGATTCCAGGAGCAAGGGTGGTATGGTTGCTGCGGCAGCAGCTTCTTCTCCGAGGATAGAAGCCAAAGCCAGCTTCGGTTCTAGCGACTCCGACGGTTGATTCTTCTTCCGGAATTTCCCTCCGTCAATTGGAATTGGCGGAGTTGGAGTTGACCTAAAAATCGTCCTTGCCGCAGGACTGGTCCAAACTCCTCCCTCTCGGTGGCTTTCTAGATTGTTGGCTCTGATTGCGGACGGAGAGACTGATTCCGCAAAGTAGACTTGAGTTGGGACGACAGCGGTTGACTTTGGAGGCTGGTTAGCCTTTGCTGCCTTCTTCTGAATCGACGCGTGTAGCTGGGTAACGGTGGTGATTTCCGCCGATGCTGGTGATGGTGAAGCCGCCACGGTGGTGGTTGATGGTTTGGGTTGCCGAGGCGAGGCGACTTGTAATATCTCCTACGCCGCCAGCCGCGCTCCCCCGGCGTTCTCGCCCTCCTTCTCTGCCGCGGCGCCTCGCGCCGACTCCTTCTTCCAGTAGTTCGCGATTTCCCATAACCTTTCTTGCAACTGAGCCCATGGCTGCTCTGATTTTTCCATCGGCGATTCTCCGGTTTCTAAGCTGTCCCTGATGGAGTGAGAAGAACTCACCGATCGAAACCGGGCTCTGATACCAGATGTTAGAAACAAAGTTTCTAACGGATTTGGGATTGGGTGATATTTGGGAATTTAGGGATTGAGAAGATAGAATTAGGGATTTGGAGAAGAATTGGGGAAGAACAGAATTGGGAATTAGGGATTTAGAAGAGGAAATTGGGGATCGAGGAGAAGAATGGCCGTCGGCCTAGGGATAGGTGACGAAATTGAGAGAGATTAGGGTTTGAGATACTTTTCTGAATAATGGTTCTTGCTTGATTATGAATAAAACGCAAAGTACATATTTATAACGAAAGATAGGAAAACCTAATACTAAACCTAATCCTGCTGAAAGACTACTAACCATATCTAATAAAACCTAATAATAATAATAATGATAATTATGGTAGAAACCCATTTTCTTAAGGAAAACGTGTTTCTAACAGTTGCCTACATGGGACTCAACTCAAACCAAGAAGAGACTAATGACATGGAAAAGACCAATAAAGGTGGTAACATCTGGTACTTAGATTCTGAATTCTCTCACCACATGACAGGTAACAAATACCTGTTTTCTTTCTTAAATCCTAAAAGAGGAGGTAAGGTTTTTTATGGAAATAATAATTGTGCTTCAGTTGTTGGAAAAGGAACTATTAGTAGTAACTCTTCACTCATAATCGAGGATGTACTCTATGTTGAAGGATTAAAACACAATCTGCTCTCTATTAGTCAGAGTTGTGGAACTACCTATCGTGTCACATTTGATCCTATTTGCTGCATCATTGAACGTATTTCTGACAATGCTGTTATTTTCAAAGGAAAGAAAATTAATAATGTGTATACAGTAGATCTGTCAACTCTTGATCTTACTGAAGATATTTGTCTGAGCTCCATTTCTGACTCTATGGTCAAGTAGCATAGAAAACTTGGACACATTAGCATGTCTCGACTTGCTAAACTGTCTAAACTGAACATTGTTAGAGGTCTACCACTAATAAAAGCTTCTGACAAGTTCACTTGTGAAGCCTGCATTCTAGGAAAACACTGCAAAAAATCCTTTAAAAGCAAAATTGATGTAACAACTTCTGTGTGCTTGGAACTACTGCATATGGATTATTTGGTCCCACCAATGTTCAGAGTCTTGGTGGAAAGTCATATGTGCTTGTCATAGTTGATGATTATTCCAGGTTTACCTGGGTATTTTTTTCTGTCCTCCAAGGATGAGGCCTTTTCTAAGTTCAAGTCATTTGTGGTTTTGGTTCAAAATCAATTTAACTGTGCAGTAAAGAGCATCAGAAGTGATAATGGTGGTGAATTCATTGATGAGAATTTTAACTGCTTTTGTGATCAACTAGGAATTTTGCATACTTTCTCTGCTCCTAGAACTCCACAACAAAATGGAGTTGTAGAAAGGAAAAATAGATCTCTGATTGAGGCTGCTCGAACCATGCTATTAGAATTTGACTGTCCTAAATTCCTTTGGGGTGAGGCAGTCAATACTGCATGTTATGTCCTGAACAAAACTACAGTTCGAAAGTTTATAAACAAAACTCCATATGAAATCCTGAAAGGAAAATCTCCTAAACTGTCTTACTTCCACCCATTTGGAACCAAATGTTTTATCTTAAACACTAAAGATTCAATTGGAAAATTTGATGCAAGGTCTGACATAGGAATTTTTCTAGGATACTCCAGCAAAGGTCAAGCCTATAGAGTTTTTAATAAGAGATCTAGGAAAGTTGAGGAATCTGTGCATGTTCATTTTGATTCTTCCCATCCTTCCTTGCCCTCTCACTCTGATTTAAGCTGCTATGACTTTCTACCTCTTAGAGTCTATCCTGAGGCTAGCAATACTTCTGAAAGTAGGGATCCACCTGAATCTGACCCCTATATCCTTGTTGAGCAAGAAATAGAACCAACTGAACCTCAGGGCAATATAGAAGCTCCTGCTCACATCAGAAAAAGACATCCACCCTCTCAAATAATAGGAAATCTATCTGATCCCATTCAAACCAGAGGGAAACACATCCCTGGTCAGTATGCTTTTGTTTCAGTGCTTGAACACAAAAATTTTAAAGAAGCCATTCTTGATGAAGAGTGGTTACTTGCTATGCAAGAAGAACTATCACACTTCATTAGATTGAAAGTGTGGGAACTTGTCCCCAGGCCTCTTAATGTAACAATTATAGGTACTAAGTGGATCTTTCGAAATAAATCTGATGAATTAGGGCACATTATCAAAAATAAGGCCAGACTTGTGGCTCAAGGTTACAATCAGGAGGAAGGAATAGACTATGATGAAACTTTTGCTCCAGTTGCTCGACTTGAGTCTATTAGACTTCTATGTGCCTATGCTAGCTATATGAACATTAAATTATTTCAAATGGATGTAAAAAGCGCCTTCTTGAATGGGGAAATCAAGGAGGATGTCTACGTGGAACAACCCCCTGGATTTGTTGATTCTGAATTCCCTGATCATGTCTACAAGCTGTCTAAAGCACTGTATGGCCTCAAATAGGCTCCTAGAGCTTGGTTTGATAAACTTACATCTTTTTTAATTTCTCAAGGATTCTGTCAAGGAGGAGTTGATAAAACTCTTTTTATCAAACATCAGAATGAACACTCTTTAATAGTTCAAGTATATGTGGATGACATTGTATTTGGTAGCACTGACCCTAAAATGTGTGATAATTTCTGCTCTACCATGAAAAATCAATTTGAGATGCGCCTAATGGGTGAATTGCATTTCTTTCTTGGTCTTCAAATCCATCAATCAGACTTAGGAATATTCATTCACCAAACCAAATACCTTCAAACCATTCTATCCAAGTTTGATCTATTAAATATAAACACTTGCAGAACTCCTATAGATTTCAACACCAACCTAAAGAGAGTCACTTAACTGCTGACAAAAGAATCTTTAGATACCTCAAAGGTACTAATGATCTTGGCCTGTGGTATCCTAAATCTGACTCCTTCTCTCTTGCTGGTTACTCTGACTCTAATTTTGCTGGGAGTATCTCAGACAGAAAGAGTACCAGTGGTACTTGCCAATTTGTTGGTCGATGTCTTGTGTCCTGGTCTAGTAAAAAACAGGGTTCTGTAGCCCTGTCAACTGCTGAGGCGGAATATGTTGCAGCTGGAAGATGTTGTACTCAAGTTCTATGGCTAAAATCACAATTAACTGATTATGGTGTGAGAGTCAACAAAATTCCTGTTTTTTGTGATAACACAAGCGCTATTTGTATGTCAAGAAAACCCTGTGCATCACAGCCGAACCAAACATATTGAAGTAAAACATCACTTTATTAGAGAATTAATACTAGCAGATCATATAGAACTGAACTTCATACCCACTGAATTTTAAGTGGCGGATATTTTTACCAAAGCACTATCTTCAGAACGATTCATTAGACTCTGTGATGAACTTGGCCTTCAATCTCTTCACTCCATCCAAGGCTGCTCCTGAATCAGGTTCTGCTCTTCTCTGACTCAAGTGTTTACTTTTTGTTGACTATTTCATTATTGCACTCTATATGTGTCTAATTAATGGTAGTACATGCATGTGTTGTTTCAGTTTTCCATACCATTGTGTCTCTCGAAGCATTTCCTTGCTTCTGTTCGCCTTCTGATAAGAGCTATATAGCTCCCCTCTCTGCCCTCTTTCCCTCTCACTCCCATCCTGTAGTGCACCCTTCCCATCATGACTGTTCTTTTCACATCATCCAACATTCCTGCTGCCATTGTCACCTATGCTGGTCGCACTTTTAATGAACCTATAGACTTCAATCTTCATCGCTTCAAGGAATTTTATGCTACCAGGCCTCTATCTGATCCCATATCCCTTGACCTATATGAGTTTAGAACTCATGGGATCGACATCACTCCTTTTATCAGAAACCTGGGATGGGAGTTTCTGCTTCACTACCCTCCACTATCTGCCTGTCCCCTCCCTGTGCGCACCTTTTATGCAAACCTAGATTGCCAGGGAATCACATACAGGAAGCTCATCACTCTCGTTAATGGCTACTTCATCTCCCTGACTTCTGAAGCAATTGGCCTTCTCCTGAATCTTCCAACTGAAGGTCCACTTCCTCTGGCCCATGAAGATGAGTTCTTATTTTATGATTTTGACTATGTGATTGAGTACTCAAGAGTCACTCAACGCACTGTTGGGGCACATGAAGTAATCACCACAGCTGATCTGAATCCCACCCTGCGTACCCTTCACTACTTTATCACTCACCTTTTCCTTCCTCGCAACCATGGGCTGAATATTGTCACCAAAATAGATCTTTGGATTCTATCCAATGCTCTCACTGGCAGGAAGATTGATTTTTGTCAACTGCTGTTTGGCTCGATAGTTCGAAGTGCTGACGCACACCTCACCGGACGCCTTCCTTATGGGGGCTTAATCACATTACTCATATCAAATCTCGGCATTTCCCTTGATGGTTACTCCACTATGGATTCCTCCATATGCCTTCCTGCCCACACTGTTCTTCAGTTCATCGGTGTGGAACCTCAGCCTTCGAAAGGGGGAGATATCTCTGGACCAACAACAAGAAAAACCAAACCTTCCAAATCAGTTTCCAAATCCCTGATTCTAGGGGATTCTTCCTCCTCTATCTGCAAAAATCTCATAATCTCATTTGAGGAAGACGATGCTGAACTGGAACCTGAAACCTTATCCGAGGAAGATATCAGGCTCTTTGCTGAAGATCTGGAGAGGGAACTGAAGGAAGGTTCTACTGATGCACAAGACGAAAATGCTATGGAGGAAGAAGCTGCAACTCAGGGGGAGACTCAGAAATCTGACGCCTAGGGAGAGGCTTGGGAACTATCAGTCATCTATGACTCTCTAAGAAAGAGTCATCTTAAAATTTTCATAAACTATCAACTGTCTGCTGTTCTCTTTTAAGATTGAAGTAGCTTGTGATTTAAGTTTATGTGATCGTCGACTGCTGTCCGTGTTTCCTTATTTAAAGACCATAATGGTCTAAGCATGTTTCCCTTAGTATGCCTGCATTGAATAAAAGGATTTGCTTGATTGAATCGTGCCTGCAGAACTTGGTACTTTGATATGGTCTGATTGACTGCAGGAATGGAGGCTTGAACGCAGGGGGGATTGTTGGGCCTCGCCTAACTTGAAGCCCATAACAAATGCACGAAGCCCACCTGAAGTGCAGCGTTTTTTTCCCCACGACCGAGGCCCAGTTGGCGTCTTCACCTCCATACCTCTTCTCCGATAATAAGACCTGCAATGAATTCTGCATTATCGACTCAACACTGCCATCTCTCTACATTACTGCTCACAAACGGTAAACTTCATTAAAAGCGAGAAGGGAAGAAAGAATGGAGTCATCCATCCTCTATAAAAGGGAGTTCGATTCACTGAAGAAGGCGACGGTTTCCAATCTCAGTAAGATCAGGGTAGGTCTTTGGGAGATTTGGTTAGGGTTCAGATTAAGTGTCTGGGAAACTTGAGTTGGGCCTTCTAGCCAGGAACTCAAGTTTATCCAAGCGTAGCTTTCGTTCTTGCTTTCTTCCTTTTCGTCGTTTGAATTAATCTGTTCTTGAATCATTCTTGAACCCTAGACTGTAAATCAATTGGCTGTTCAGGTTTAGATTCTTCTTTTTATCTACCTATCAACTGAACAGTTCGGGAGTCTTCATCTCCTGCTTTCTTGATTCGAAAGAATGAAATTGGAGACATAGTTGAATAACACTATCAACCTAGGCAGATATTCTCTTTCTAGGTTAAAGCAGAAACAACAGGAATTTGATCAAGATTCATGCCATTCAACAAATCAAACCTCAATTGAACATAATCATACCACTGAATCTGTACTTGGGTTCATACAATCAGACCTAACATACAAATCTAGGGTTCTTCATACCCAGGTGAATAAGAAAGTTACTCCATAGAGAGAGATGGGAAATCTAGCTCAGATGCGGAAACCATACTATGAAGGATGAGAATCTGCTTCTGACACTCAATCAGCTCTTCTCCAAGCTCAAGTCGGGCTCCAATGGTGATGGAGATTGATCAAGGACACTTGCAGAATCAGGTTCGTCACTTTCTCTCTCTAGGTATCGCTTTTTCTCTCTAAAACTCGGCCCCCTTCACTTTTGCCCTTCTTTTCCCTTAAGAAGCTGTCTGCCGCGATCCCCCGGTCGGGTATTTTGGGTGGAGACCTGGTATCTTCAAAATGCACCGTCGGGGAACAGGGGTTAATCCCCGATCAAGTCCAAGAATACCCGACCGGGGATTTCTGATTACTGCCCGAGCCCCCTTCTGCTTCTTAAACGCCCAAAACCTGTTTTCCCCGGTCTGCTCCAAATAATACCCGGCCGGGTATTTCTGCTCATGGTCGGGTATTTTACTCCTCCAGCACACTTCAACTCAAACGTGCTCCTTTCAACCCGAAACTCGTTTCTTTGCCTCGATGCCAACGCTAAGTCCTGCAATATGACATAAACGCACAACCTAGCGTGAAATCGGCTTAAAACACGAAGATCAACATCTCAAACGGCTCAAGAATAGGGGTAAAAACATGTGCAATCAATGGTCTTCATGTCGCTTCCCCCTAACTACTACCATGATATGTGAATTGGAACGATTATTTTGGGCAAGGTAATCGCGAACCGCAGAGGGATGCATACATGGTCGGGGACCAAAATCTCAATTGCTAAACCGAAGTGAACACTAAAGGCCGTGTCACTCGACCCTCTCGGTTTAAGAAATTGGTAATTGACTTACTCCCTCACTAAACTCAAAGGTTGAACGGCTTAATCGCGATTAACCTATTTACTTAATTCAACACTGAGGTTTGCCCTAAATTAATCTAGTTAGGTGGCTTAGAAGCTGAAGGAAAACCAACTCGATTGAGTCTCCCTTGGAAGGGGGATTGTCCTCTCTAAGCTAGGTTAAGGTGGCTAATTAGATTGCTAGCACCAACATGCACAAACCTAAGGGTGCTAAGCACAATTATGCTCAATCCTTAGGTTGCTAAGCACCAAACTGCACAAACCTAAGGATGCTAAGCACAAAACATGCACAACCCTTAGGTTGCTAAGCACAAGCATGCACAATCAATCATGAAAAATACCTCAATCATTGAATTAAACAATACCCACTGACAATCATTCAATTCACACAAAAGAAACTACATGGTAGAATTAGGGTTTCACAACACCCAAGTGAAAGGAGATCTACTCCATGCTAGAAATGGGGAAAACACAAAGAGAAGAAGAGGAAACCATCTTGGAGGATGCTCCCAATCTCCTTGGCCCTTGTGTTGAGGTTTCCTTGGAAGAAATCTTCCCAAAATCCACCTTGTTAAGCAAAACCCTAGCCTTCTTTTTCCTTGGTTCGTGTTTCTCTCCCTAGAAATCTTAAGAAGGCTTTTCACGCCAAATGGGCTCTCTCCTCTCTCCTCCATTCAGTTCATCATTTAAACCAAAGACGAGCTCAGTTCACGGCTTGAGTTCACGGTCGTGAACCACGAAACACGTCCGTGAACTGTAGCGTGCGCCAAAACGCACCGCTTCGATCTCTTCTGATCACGGTCAACATGCTTCGTTCACGGTCTTAGCGACCGTGAACTCACCTTGCGTCAGTAACCTCTGTTTTGGCTCTGGACGCCTCGCGATTCACGGGCAAAGGCTCTTCATCACGGTCATGCAAGACCGTGAACTTCCTTGGATAGCCGTGAACTGGCCCTTTTTCACCTCTTCTCCCGGTTTTCGATCCTTTTTGCCCAACTTTCGACTCCGTGGCTGGTTTCACCTGTTAAATCCTGAAACACACTAAAAATGAGGAACCTAGCATAAAACCAACCTTTTAGGAGTGAATTTGGCACAAACACCTAAGTAAAACGGGGGCAAAATATGTACAATTAGGCCCGAATCACTCCCCCACACTTAGACGTTTGCTTGTCCCCAAGCAAACCATTTGACACAAGGTAATATTTCACAGAGATGTCAATTGCGCGGGTTGGGTCGGGTTTGGATTGGGTCTAACCGGATTGGGTTGTGAGTTCAATCGGGTCGGTTTCAATTTGGATCGGGTTTAATTGGGTTACAGGTCAATTGGATTACGAGTCAATTGTAACACCCTACCCTATACGTTTTGCCTAATCATATTGTTCATACAATTGCAGCGGAATTTATCTCGGGTGTTACACTAATTATCAAAATTTACCCAAATAAAATTTCGACATGAATTACTCGCGTAATGGGCTAACAGTTCTTGCAACTTATCCTACAAAATAATTCATCACAAACATATATACTCACAACCATATGCATTGACTTTTCATAGCCATAGTCACAGTTTCATACTACACAACTGCATACTATACTGATACATGCTATAATCATCACAACTTACATAATTACACAATATACACATATCATCAACTTTCCACACTTGTGAATATCTCACACTACATCAGAAGCTAGTATGCACATGAAAAACGTTCTCAAAACATTTTACAAAAAGGTTTGGATCACTGGCCAAAATCCCGAGTAGTAGTCCAAGCACAAAATAGTTGAAGACAATACCTCATCTTGCCTTCAACTCCTCGCTCCGCCCACCCCTAAGTACTTGCTACTGCTACTGCTGATGATATGCTTACACATAGCATAAGCAGAGGAAAAGGATAAAAGAGGGTCAGCTCATAGCTGAGTGAGATAATCATAGCATCGTGAGTTCATAACAGAGCATACCCCTACCATACATCTAGCAAACAAGCCAAAGCACTAGGATCCGACCTCAGGCATCCGACATCCCAATAGGCAAAATACTCAACCACCTTGACTTATGCATATGCATCTTATCATGTTTTACTTATAGGCGCCTGGCTACTCCCATGCTAATTACTCTCCTGGGAATACGGACCAAACATCTCGTGGATGTGGTCATATCGGACCCACCACTGCCGGTGTAGTCATATCGAACCTGACACCACTATGGGTGTGGTCATATCGGACTCAACACCACTCTGGGTGCGGTCATATCTCATGATGAATCAACGGTCAACACCACATCAGGGGTGTGACATAACATATCATAATGGAGTAATAGCATGGGGAGCCCTAATTACTATGTAATTGACCATGAGACCAAATCACTCTCATTTGGTAATCTTATACATGATCCATATCTCAACATAGGGAAAACAGGAGTCGTATAATTGCACTTCCTCGGGATGAACCCTCGTGCAAGTCATCCTCCTTAAACATCATAATATCACCTTGGGAACTTTATTCCCCCACTTATGGATCCAAATACAACCATAATATCACATCATGTCAAAACACCTTATCGAACAACCAGGAAGTCATATCAACAGTTAAGCCACAAATGACAACATGTATGCAATCATCGACATAAACAAGGTCCATATCGATTAGGGCAAGTCAATAATATCAAACAACAATCCATGGTTCATCATATAGCATAAAAGTCCATACACCCCTAATCATGTCATTCTAATTCACCTAGGTCAATTCTAAGCATCAATATAATTATCATGATACGATAAACCCGGTATGCCGTGCTAATCCCTCACCAGTTCTGGTCGTTCAAACACCGGTTCTAGCCTCCCGTACTAAAACGTCAATTTCACGAACGAACCCCGAATTAAAATCCGAGACTGTCCTAATATCCCCTGCAGTATCCCCGTCAATATTAGTTCTAGGCTCCGGGTCAAATTCTTGATAAAACCACATCAAACCCTGGCCGGAGCTAAATTCAGCGATCCCGGCTCCGACCTAAATAATTGCCGAAATTCAGGGATTAGAACTAGAGGATTGATTACCTCGCTGCAGGAAGCTCGTATATGAAATTTGGGCTTAATCCGACTTCTGGATACTCCGAAACCCTAATTTGGCTTATCTGGAATTCAAGAAATTCCTGAACCAAAATCTCGTTTTCAAGCTTTAAATCGATAAATCACGATGTATAGATGAATTAGGCATTACTTAAGGGATTTTTGGATGAGTACAACTCAAGAAATTTGCTCTGAAATTTCTCTCCGAAGCTACCTGCGCGCTCTGCTTCTCTTCGTCCAGGAAATGGAAAGTGGAAGAAAGAAATGGAATGGGAAAATGATGGGTCGGTTGAATTAAATGGACCGTGTATATATATATATATATATATATATAATTAATAAGATACTTATCCGATCGATTGATAATCCGATTTTCGTCGAAATAGTGTCGAAATGCTCGATTTTAAATCGGGAACTTTCTAGCGATCGAAATACGATTTTAGCCGAAACGGGATGTTACATCTATCAGGTCACTGGTCAGTTGAGTTACAGATCGGGTCGGCTTACGGGTGCATCAAATTACGTGTTTATTGGACTGCATGTTAATTCGGGTTCGGTTAGGTCGGATTATGGGTTATTCGGATCAACCCATTGGATCATATACTTCTTGACAGAAAATAATGTTTTACAAACTATCAATATATGAATATAAATTATGGGTAATGATACAAAATTTAAGAATATGATAATATTTTACACATACAAATTAAATATCCATTATGTTAGTATAAAAACTAAATATAAATAAAATAGTGTATATAAAATCTTTGTTGTTAGTTATAATTTGTTTTTGTTTATGGTGAGAGATTGTAACTTCACTTATTTTATTTTTTATAAAAAATTGAATGAGTAAAAATTTGAGAATGAAGTAAAAAAAGGTAGACTATATGCTTATACATCTCAAAATGAATCGTCTTAATTAAATATAGTATGAACTAGATGTGTGTCTCTTCATTTCCACGAAGACTTCTGACATTCTGAATCACCCACTTATATATCTTCACAATTTTTTATATATTCACGGTAACATCTCATCCTAAAACTCAGGGGTCGAACAATGGTTCGCTGAAATATGATATTATCATCTAGTTCGAATCGTCGATTAATTAATTATTAATAAATAAAATTAGTAAAAAGTTGAGAATGAAATAAAAAGGGTAAACTATCCACTTATATATCTTGATAGGGATCATTGATTTTGGGGATTTCATTGATTTTCAAGGGTTGATTTTTTTAATATAGTTATGGGTGGTGGAGATACGAATTTGTGTCTAACTTTTCCTATTATCTTCAAAAATTTATCCTTTGAATTTTATAAAATAAAAAATGAATGAAAAGATATTTCACATATTATTATTTTAAAAATTAAATATTTAAGAAAAAATCTAAATTTATACCATCAATTCTACAAATAATTTTCAATTATTATGAGAACAAAAATTCTTTCTTGTTAAATTTAAAAATATAATAATGTATACATTGAATTTGTACAAGCATTCGGGTCAAATTGGTTATTCGGGTTATTCGAGTTGGGTTCGGTTCGGTTACGGGTTATTTGGGTTATGAATCAGTCAGGTTATAGATGGGTCGGGTTATGGGTTGGATCGGATAATGAGTTCATCGAGTTATGGGTTGATCGGATTACAGGTCAATTGGTTTCGGGTTACGGGCAGGTTTCGAGTGGTTGACTTTCTGTCAAATAGGGTTACGGACAGGTTGTGGGTCGGGTGGATTCGGCGGGTTAGTCGGGTCGGGTTCAATTTTGACAGCTCTAATATTTCAACCGACACAAATACTTTGGGGACAACTCAAAGGGCACAAAGTGGGAATTCTCAATTGCTATTGGCAATCAATACATGGACCGTTGCAAGCAATACCGACATCCACCACAAACGACATTCGAAGCCACCAAAAACGGGAAAACGGAAAGTTTTCACCTTGTTCATGGATCAATGCAAGTCGCAAAAAGAACACTTATCAACCACAACCGACCATGCATGGAATTCAAGTCCGTGGAACAAATGGAAAGGCAACAAAGGTCCTCACCGAGGTATGATATGACATGCAAAGCAAGAATGAATCACTCACTCTCAAGACCAGTGGGGTCGAGACCTTTTTGGTGCAAAATATGTTCACAATCTTAAACTCTCGGCCCTAGGGTCTCAATACCACGGCGGTAACCTCTAGATGCTAGAGTTCACGGGATGGTTGTCACCACTAGCTCGTCCGGAGGTCTTAGACACTGGTTCAGATAACTTGCAATTGTCTTGGACATGGGGGAAAAGGCTTTTTGGGTGGTGGCAATAATGACGGGAGGTTCTACATCTTCAACCTAAACCCGAAGGTTCTATGGTTTCGACTAAAACCCCTCTTTTCAACCCAAGGCCACTAGCACTGGCCAAAATCCTTATCTCTCCTTTCCAAACTATCACCCATCGTGAACTACATTTAAGCGCTCTTCCTTGGTCTACCCTTGCTAGCACATTAAGGTTTTGTAGTGAAGGAGTTCTAAAACAACGTGGGGGTTTCGATGGCTTGGGTGCCAAGAAACCCCTCCTAGAGCATGTACTTTGGTTGTTCGTGGCACTCTCTACTTTATTTACCCCATTTTATTACCTCTTTTTCGTTTCTCTTTTCCTTTCTTTTTTTCTCTTTTTTTTTTTTTTGAGGGCGGTACTAGAGAGTAAAAACACTTGACACATATACTAGAGTATTACTTTGTATCATAGTCACTAAAGCCGACTTGATCTCGAAATTGTTTGCCGCCATTGGAGGATGTAGGATTGGCGATTGAATGTCTGTCGGCCTTGGGGCCATATAGTACCCCATCGTCCTCGGGGCATCCTCATCCTCTGCAGCATCGTTCAACTGGCGGGCTTGAGCGCCATTTTGCTTTTTGTTCCCCTCCATTTCCACTACGATGACGGGTTCAACTTCCGCTTCTTCAACTACTTCTCCACTAACATCGGGACCCAAATGTTGTCCCCCTCTTTCACTTTTTCTCCTTTCCTCCGCTAGCTCTCTCTCCCGTGCTAGGAGCCGGAAAGTTCGGTTTATGTCATCGTCAAGTGGTAGCAATGGTATCGGGTTACTCCGGGTCATGCACCACCTACACACATTCGAAAAACACAAGCAAAGCAAAGCACTCACTTGCAAAACTAGAAATTTAAAACTAGATTAACAACCAACAACTTTTTCAAGATAACAGAGCGTTGTCCCCAGCAACGGCGCAAAAAACTTGACTCCCACGAAACTAAACCACAAAAAATCCCGACCAGAGTCCATGTTTTTAAACTCTAGTCGGGTGCAGTATTGAGCAAGTATTTAGATATCAACCTGGGCTGGTCCGTCTACCCCTACTTCAATTGTTGAAATCATATCTAGAAACAAAGTTTTGGTTTGAAAGTTTTCTAATTATAACAAAATAAAGCAAAGGTAAATGGTTTCAAAAACTCTTTTGTGGAAGGATCACTCGGGTGTCACTTTTCCCTAACTACTGCCATGATATGTGAATTGGAACGATTGTTTTGGGCAAGTTAATCGCGAACCGCAGAGGGATGCATCCATGACCGGGGAACACAATCTCAATTGCTAAACCAAGGTAAACATTAAAGTTCGTGTCACTCGACCCTCTCGTTTTAGGTAATTGGAAATTGACTTACTCCCTCACTCAACTCAAAGGTCGGACGGCTTAATCAAGATTAACCTATTTACTTAATTCAACACTGAGGGTTGCCCTAAATTAACCTAGTTAGGTGGCTTAAAAGCTGAAGGAAAACCAACTTGATTGAGTCTCCCTTGGAAGCGGATTTTCCTCTCTAAGCTAGGTTAAGGTGGCTAATTAGATTGCTAGCACCAACATGCACAAACTTAAGGGTTCTAAGATCAATTATGCACAATCCTTAGGTTGCTAAGCACCAAAATGCACAAACCTAAGGATGCGAAGCACAAAACATGCACAAACCTTAGGTTGTTAAGCACAAGCATGCACAATAAATCATGAAAAATACATCAATCATTGAATTAAACAATACCCAATGACAATCATTCAATTCACATAAAAGAAACTACATGGTATAGTTAGGGTTTCACAACATCCAAGTGAAAGGAGATCTACTCCATACTAGAAATGGAGAAAACACAAAGAGAAGAAGAGGAAACCATCTTGGAGGATGCTCCCAATCTCCTTGGCCCTCGTGTTGAGCTTTCCTTATAGGAAATCTTCCCAAAATCCACCTTGAAGCAAAACCCTAGCCTTCTTCATCCTTGGTTCGTGTTTCTCTCTCTAGAAATCTGAAGAAGGCTTTTCACACCAAGTGGGCTCTCCCCTCTCTCCTCCTTTCAGCTCATCATTTAAACAGAGACGAGCTCAGTTCACGGCCTGAGTTCACAGCCGTGAACCACGAAACGCGTCGGTGAACTGCAGGCGTGCGCCAAAACGCACTGCTTCTATCTCTTCTGTTCACGGTCAACAGCCTTCGTTCACGGTCTTAGCGACCGTGAACTCACCTTGCGTCAGTAACCTCTGTTTTGGCTCTGGACGCCTCGTGATTCACGGTCAAGGGCTCTTCTTCACGGTCATGCAAGATCGTGAACTGGCCCTTTTTCACCTCTTCTCCCGGTTTTCGATCCTTTTCGCCCAACTTTTGATTCCGAGGATGGTTTCACCTGTTAAATCCTGGAACACACTAAAACACGAGGAAACTAGCGTAAAACCAACCTTTTATGAGTGAATTTGACACAAACACCTAAGTAAAACAGGGGCAAAACATGTAGAATTAGGCTCGAATCAGAAGGAAGAACCAGATTGATTCGGCTGGAGGATGGGCTTCGATTCGAAGGTTTGATCTTGCCTGTAATTGCCAAGATCCGGGAGAAATCAGCCATTTGGGTAAGAGTCGGCATTGTCGAAGAAGAAGATCCGAGAGAAATCAACCCTTGACTTTCCAAAATCCAGCCTTGATTGGCAGCGAGAATTAAAAAGCCTTAGTTGGGAAAGAAGGGAGAGACAAATATGGTTAGTTGCGAAAAAGATTTGTTTTCATCTGTGGTGGCCTGTTGGGGTTCGACAGGCAATTAAGGTAGTTCGAGAAAAGAGAGAGAGAGAGAGAGAGAGAGAGTGTGTGATGGGAAGAAAGAAGATGTGGAGAAAGAAAAGGAAAGCATACGCCGTACTCGGTCTAGGGAAGTGATATTGGTGGTGGATCCGGTTATTCGGTATATCGGGTAACCGCCGATTATTAACCAGGTAGAAATTTGTATACATATAACTAATTTTATACTACCGCATACCGATACCGGAAGTTATCCGTCTGGTTCTTCGCTATACCAGGTAATCACCGGTTATTAACCGGTTAGAACTCGATATACATATAACTAATTTTATACTACCGCATACCGACATCGGCGATTACTGGTCTGGTTATTCTCTATACCGAGTAACCGCCGGTTATTAACTGGTTATAACTCGGTATACAGATAACTAATTTTATACTACCGCACATTTGTATCGCCGATTAATGGTATAAGTGTAATCGGTTATAGCGTTAACCGGAAAATCGAATACCACACATAATGACTAGGCAGGAACAACGAGGCTGATTATGATGGTGATTTCTACTGATGTGGGGTTTGGTTCTTAGTGATGATGGTCAATCAATGAAAACGACGATGATGGTGGCAAATTGCTGGTTGCTGCTGCAATTCGATGGAGGAGTTCGAAGGATCATAAAGGAAATAGAGTGAAAGAGGAACAGAACCCTGTAGCCTGCCTTTTGTTTTACTTTTGTTTTTATTTTATTTTAATTTCTTGTTTTATGTATTTATTAGTTAATTGGTCTAGATTCACACAATAATTACAAACCCAACCATCTTGCCTAACCATAATACACTGTTTGAATTGGTCATAAATAAGTGACGGTATCGGTGTCGTACCGGCACCACAGAATTGCCGCATTACATAAAAATAATAGTTCTCATATTACTTTTACTTGACCTCAAAGCATCTAGTGTCCATATCGCTGATGCTATAACCCACAAGAAAAGTCTAATTTTGTACTATCTCCCCGTGTACTCCTTTTATTAGCCCTTTAAATGTCTCCCAAAAATCTTTCTACAGTCCACCTCCCTTCTTTGGAAGCCAAGGGGATGAGGTAACCTTAGTGACCAGTAACTATGTTTTAAGTTTATATTGAACTCAAAGCATCTAACGTCCATATCGTTGATGCAAGCTATGAACTACAAAAAAATTGTCTAATTTATGTACTATCCCCGTGTACTCCTTTTATTGGCCCTTTACATTTCTCCAAAAATATTTTTGCGTGCCCCCTCTTTGTATCGGTGTTTTAAGTTTATATATATATGGGAAGTTCTACGGTACCCAGGATGAAATCCGGGGTACTGCATACCTTGAGTAAGAAAACGCTATTCAGAACTTGAATTGACTGATCTTTCGGACATGATACTATAATCTAACCCTTAAAGATCAAAATCTAGATCTTAATTCTCTAAATCTTGTACCCCAAGATAATTAGAAATAATAATCGACGGTTATGATTCCTCCAAATATAGGCAAAAAAACAATGCACCATCTTAGGATTTATAGTTTATGCTGATTTAGATAATTAGGACCTAGGGTTCACTTATTAAGGGTTAGGGTATAGTATCATGCCCAAAAATCCTACTAATTCGAGTTCTAGATAGCGTTTTCATACTCAAGGTATGCGGTACCCCGAATTTCACCGGGGTACCGTAGAAGGCACCATATATATATATATATATATATATATATGGAAACGACTCGTATGCGTCAGACACATACTATGCGACAGGATTCTCTACCGTAGATCTAATCTAACGGTCATTATAAATTAGATTAAAATTAGTAATAATGATTACTACATGCACCCCTTAAATAATTATATGTGCTATGAAGCCCCCCAATAATAATTATCGTTCTATTTTCTCACATGATACCTATTCGTTTTTTTGAGAACTCAGATGATACCTTATTTCTTCAAGATCTTTTAATGAACACCCAAAAATTATACAATTGATGAAATAAAGTTCCATTAAAATGTTGCCCCAATTCGACAATCCTAAACCACCATCATCGTCATTACTATTTTTCTAGATACCCCAATTGCAAAACCCTAATTTTACCATCATCATCATCGTCCCTGCTTCCGACCTACATTGACTTTGGCTCATCATCTGTTTTTAATGTCACAGATGTCAGCTACCCTTTCGCGACGAATCCGAAGCAATTGACGGTGAACGACTATGACATTTACGTCGTGTAAACAATGACTAAGGCTGAAATGCAGAGAGGGTATTGGGTCTCGTCAAGGGAATTCTCTTGGTCGGAGTCCAGAATCGTAACGGAGTGAGAAAGTTTGGACGATGAAGAGAGACGGCCGTCGGATTACGGTGGTGAGTGGTGACGGCGGCGACTGGATAATTGGGAATTTGGGGGGGGGGGGCAGGGAAGACAACGGTACATGAAAAAACGCCATCGTTTTGTGCTCGTCTATGAATCGAAAGTGGCTTGGAACGGCGTCGTTCTATAGGTGTAGCTGAAAACAAAAAAAATTGAGATGGTGTGAGGTTCGAACCAGCGTCACGGTCATTACCATGGGCATTTTTCACCATTGCTCCTGAACAAGCATTTTGATTCCATATACTTCCACTGTTATATTTATAATTGTAAAATCAGTTCTAGTAAAATTAAAACATAAAACTAAACTAAGCAGGCCTTTTGTACCAGGCCCATTAGGGTTAGTCGAGCCGATCGGCGGCAATCCTCCTTTTGTCTCTTTAACAATAATGAATTGTAAAAAAAAAACAGAGAACAATAATGGCAAAGTTGAAAATTGGAAGACTACTTACCTACCAAATCTAGCAAACGATTCATCTTCTGCTTTTTCTCCCCTCCCCATGCGCTGCCTTCTCTGTTTTCCTTCAGACACATACTCAACCGCCATCCTTCTCCCTCCGCCTTCGTTGCATGTCTTCGCCTCCGTTGCTTGCACGTCTCCGCCTCCGTCGATCAATCAACCGCTGGTCGCTCAGTAGCGGTCTCCTCCTCTGGGCCACCATCGTCGCCTGCCGCCTCCGCCGCTGATTCGCTGTAGCGGTTGTGGGAAGAAGAGCAGAGGAAAGTCGCCCGGACTAACCACATCGGTTGTGGGAAGAAGAGCGGGCCACCATCGTCGCCTGCCACCTCCGCCGCTGATTCGCTCTAGCGTTTGTGGGAAGAAGAGCGGAGGAAAGTCGTCAGGGCTAAACACGTCCGTTGTGGGAAGAAGAGCGGGCCACCATCGTCGCTTTCCACCTCCGTCGCTGATTCGCTCTAGCTGATTCGTTCCCGATCTGCTCGACTAACCACGCGGTGTCGCAGGCCACGTTTCCACCGCCGCAGGTAATTTTCTTTAATTGATTGTTAACTATTTGGTACGTTCTATTAGAATAGTTGATCATAATGTGCTCTTATACTCCTGTTGAACATCCACAGTACGTGCAAGAACAGAAATTGAGTAAGGTTTCGTGCTGTAATTTTCTGACAATGGATTATATATCGCAATGGTACCCGTAAGTATTGTTTTTACCAACTAATCGTTACGACAGTCTACTCCGCTTCCTATTCCTTTTGTCAGCCATTACTAACAGTTTTATTTATAGCGACTTTCTGGTTGAGCCTGGTTTCGTTGAAAAACTGAAGTATGAGGAAGCAGTATCTATGTCTAGTTTGTCGGATTCAATCGAGCTTACATTGGTGCAAGAGAATGGTGACGATGAGGTTTTTGTCATTCATCCTTCTCGATCGCGTTTGCAGTTATTGTGTTTGTTAATGCTTGTTTTTTTTTTAATTCCTTTTTCTTGTTTTAAATACAGGGCACTGCTTACCTCATCTCCGGACGTGTCGGGGAGGTGAAGACATCCTGGTGTGCTGAATGTAGAGTTCATTTGATCCACCTAACTATCGAGGATGATTATTTGGATCTTGAGGTTGTTTTCCCATCGACAAACTTGCGCAAAATCGTTTCAGATGTAGTAAGTGATAAAGATATGGCCAATGCCGATTTCGTTACCCTTATCAACTTGCTTGGTGGAAACTCTTATGAGTTTATGATCGCATTGGGTCCTTGGAACAATGTGTCGAGTCATTTTGAGCTGTTATTGGTAAAATTATTTTTTCCTCCTGGAAACTGAATGCCATTTCAGCAATGTAAATAGAATCTACTAAAGTTGCTTAGTGTTCGCCTTAATATTATTTCTCTTGTTATGAAAGTTTATTAATGTGTGAACACAATGCTTTTTTGTACGGGTTCTGCCCTTCTTAATGAATTGTTGGTTGTATCTTTCTAGACTTATCGAAACATTTCTCAATTACTTATAAACGGGATCAGTTGCCTAATGAAAAGTAACGTAAAAAATTCAGGTTAATTTGGTTCAAATTACTGTATCATCAACATACCACACCCCAATTCGACTATCCAAAATGCCATTATCTGTTCACCCAAGCTACCCCATAGCTAACCATTTATCTCACCAACAGCCATCAAAACCCAACAACCATCAAAACCATGGTTATCTCCAATTACTGCCCAGGGAAGACGATGAGACATGACAAACGTCGTCGTTTGTGCTTGCTGCTAAAGCGAGAGTGTCCCCAGGACGACGTCGTTCCACAAGCGTAGCTGAAACATGAGTACATGGAGTCATGGATGTGGGTAAAACAAATAAGACAATATGGAGAATCGAACAGGCAACCTTGCGATGATAATAGCAAATCTTAACCATCAATGCTGTAAAGGTATTTTGATAGTTTAAGTGTACACGTTTTCTATACATATGTTGTAACAATTAAACATAACAACAAAAATAATTAAGGAAGTAAAGCAAAATAAATGAAGACGACGACAATTTTTGTATAGAAGTCAATGGCTTTACCGTGACTATATTATATAAAAAAGCTATCTACATGTGCATACCATGCATTTGGATAATAAACCTTCCATACTACTTGTAGACACCAGTTTTTGTCCTGGTTAAAACATTGTTAATAAAATGTTAATTAGTTTCAATTTAAGGTTTGCAATAGCAAATCTTTAATGGCCTTCTAACTAAAACCTATTTGTAGTGTTTGGGAAATGTATCATAACTGAATAAGATTAGCAATAGCAAATCTTATTTGGTACAATTTGGATTATTGAGATTAGCAATAGCAAATCTTAATCGATACAATTTGATAGTGAGGGCATGCTTCAGTTAGACGATCTAGTTTTAAATCGGAGTTAGGCTATGGAATGAATACGTGTATGATTCTCTACCGTAGATCTAATCTAACGGTCATTATAAATTATAGGCAAAATACACTTGCATAGCCAAAACTTCCAACTTTGTGCCACTTATAGCCACATTTGGCGAAATACCACTAATAGCCACTTTTGAAAGATGTTGCGTAGGGGTGTACATGGGTCGGGTGGTCCGGGTTTAGCCATTTTATCACCCAACCCATGCACTACGGTTTGGAAAAAATCAAACCTAAACCCTAAAACCCTAAACCCTGAACCCTGAACCCTAAACCCTAAACCCTAAACCACTAAACCCTAAAACCCTAAACCCGGGTTGGGTCGGGTTCTACGGGTTGTGTAATCCAAAATCCAAACCCAACCCAAAAGAGGCGGGTTGTACAAAACAAAACCCTCACCCAACCCAAAATCTTTGTTTTAGCGATAAATACGGGTGGGTTGGGTCGGTTTGGACGGGTGGGTCGGTTTGCGGGTATGTTTGTTCACCCCTAATGTTGCGTGGCAGATATAGCCATTTTCGTTAGAAATTATGACGGCGTTAATAACTCCGTCAACTTATTTGACGGTTCGCTGAAGAGGCGCCAAATCATCAACCACGTCAGCGACAACAAAGCAAAAATTGACACGTCATCTTAATAATTTATTTATTATTAAAAAAATTTAAAACTTTCCCCATCTACCTGATCGCACGAGGCTACCAAAAATCCCCATCTATTTCCAGAAAACGAAATTAGGGCTTCCTTCTTCTCCATCTCTTTCTAGAAAACGAAATTAGGGTTCTTCCCAAATTTCCTCTTCCCCACGAAGGAGATACACGAAGCTGATCGATGCTTACTCCTCTTCCCCAAATCTTCTTCTAGTTTCTGAACGACTCGGCGCTTCTTCCTTCTTCCCCAAATCCCACTTCTGCTCGGCCGATTCGCGACCCCGAAATCGCGATTTCTCCTGGCCGGAACTTCACGCGAATGTCAGCCATGTCCAAGCGAGCATCTTCCTCAACTTCGACTAGCATCAATAGCCGAGGGGCGGTACTCTGTTGGCACAAGAAGCCATGTGTGGTGAATACATCTGGAACCGAAGCGAACCCAGGAAGACAGTTCTATGGGTGTCCATTTTGGATGGTAAGGTGTTTAGATATGGGTTTTGAAATTGTCATTGATGTGGGTTCTAAGTTAAATGCTCGTATGGTGCAGGACGAGAAGAAGAACTGTCGTTTTTTTAGGTGGGTGCGAATGAATGTCGATGAAGATAAGCACCATGACTCTGAAATTGGGTGTTCGACTTTGAATATTGAAGAAAGTTTGAGGCTAGCTGAGTGTAAGGCGGAAAGGAGGAAGAAGGAGAAGAAACTTTTGGCTGAAGAGCTATCAAGATGGATGAAGGCACATGAAATTATGCTAGCTGAATGAAGGAGAGTTAATCATGAAATCCATGTAATTCGAGCTTTATTGATAGTGATTGTCGTACTGAACCTAATATTGGTTATTCTTATGTTGCATCACGTTATTATATGGTAGGAAATTAATCGACATTGGTATGAGAAGCAAAAGGTTTCTGTAAACGTAATTGTCATCCTAAATGTTGTGTAGAAGCAATTGGTATTTGTGTTCTTAATGTAGTTGTGTTCTTAATGCTTGTTACACTATATTGATTTAGAAAATGCCACACATTTGTCAATTAAGGCTGGCTACATAACTTGGTTTGTCTTTAGGGTACGTTTAAAATCAGGGATAAAATGTTGGAATTCCATTAATATGTTTTATAGGGTATGTGATTTTATTTGGATATGTAAGCGTAATGGATATGTGAACGCAACTATCTTTTGTAAGTTTATTATCCTTTTGAGGTGGTACTTGATGTAAAATATGAATTTAATTTAGTTATGGTACTTTGAACAAATTAGTCCTTTTTCATTTTTCCCTCTATTATTATTACAAAAGTATTTATTTAATTCCATTGAATTATTACAACGTAAGAATTACATAACAGTGCTACTATTAATGTATTCTAGTCCCAAATCTCTTCCATTCATTATATGAGATAATGTAGTGAGACTGCCAATTGCCAAACCAATTTAACACAAATCAAAAAATAGAAATGGATAATTCACAAAGGCAACAAATGGTATTTCATAAATGAAAAGAACACAAATTAACACTTAACCAAGTTCAAATAAATAGAACTTAGAAACATATCCAAGGTAGTTTAGGCAAGAGGGTTGATAATATGAAAATCAATGCAATGGATATGTCTTCCTACTCGAAGCAAGGTTAGCTCAAATTTCAAGAAGGCTGGTTTGGGATCCTAGATATGTAGTGTAATGCGAATTGGGGATCATTTGTCGCCCAAATAAGTTGTTGAATAGAATTGAATTATTGTGTACGAAAGCAAGCATTGTGTTTTATGGTTGTTGTCATACTAACATTGGTAGAGTTGTATGTCGTAGGGAGTGTGGTAGCCATACATTAAATTGACTGGGCTCCTTTTTATTTTCAAAATGCAAAATTCCGTTTATCTAATGAAGTTTGAGTTAATTGGTGTCCTTAGATGAGCTAACATGAACGAAAGTATGAGGTCCTAAATTCAAAGGATCATATTAAACCTTACATATCTGAAGAATTTTGTTGCCCTGTTTTTTCCCAACTGAGTCCTATGACCCCTCTCCTCAAGAGGTGGCTCAGCCACTGCCCATAGGGTGTTTACGTATTCAACAATTGTAAAATGCAACATTTCAACGCTTAATTCTAACACAACGTGGTTAGTAATACAAGATTAATTTACGACATACAACGTTTTCAACAGATCTTGGTATTCTCATTGTTTACAACGTGTTAAACTATAGGAAATTAAATTGATTAAAGAAACTCCCATTGTTTACATAGGGACCAACTAACCATCCCCCATTGGCCCATTTTCCCTCACTGTTTTTTGTTTAAAAACGAGTCTACATCTATCTATCTATCTCTACAAACTATATAAAGGCAAAACAAGGTTTCATTTTTCAGTATTTTGAATTTGGTGGCAGGAGAGCGTTTCACGGAAGGGTATTTGTGACAATTCCATCCCAAACTTACAGATGTTGTGCGTTTTAATATGCAGACCTTCTGTTGTTGTGTCAGCCGGGCTATCCACCCCGCCAATTTGGGCCCGAACTGGGCCTTCCTCTCTACACCATCACCTCCCGCATCCCATCTCGGGTTTCCCTTCCCCCCTTCAGCATTTTGAATGAGTGAATAAGGCCGAGGATGGGTGAGAAGAGAAGCTAGATAATGAGGGCTGGAGAGAGAGTGAGAATTTGAAGGACCTTCCATACTATAACCAGGGGATGCAGTAAATTAAATATATGCATGTTGTACACGTTTAAGAGGAAGGATGCCACTTGGCTACCTCTACTATCTTTTTTCTTTGATCATTCTTTTTCCATTTTAATTTGTACTTTTGTAGGCTTTTGGTAATTTGGGATGACAGGTGGTTTTCATATGAAGGAAAAACAATCACATTCACATCAACGTGAAAATTATAATATATGTTGTATATAAAGGATAAATGAATGAATTTTGATAATTTATGTAAGAAAAATGTTATTTCAAGGATGTGTTGCAAGAATATAATACTAACTAATGTAAGAAAATAATGTTGCCGTACATTATTTTTCTTCATATTTGTATGAGTTACACATAGTTGTAAAATATATTCCTTGGCCACCTCTACTAACCTTACAATTTTCACTTATCAAAATTTAAAAGGTAGCAATATGATACAAATTTGCAATAGATAAGTTGATGTATAAAATGTTGATTGTTAGTTCTTTTTCCTCAAATTTTCAGATCACAGTATTTAATTAATTGTGCATTGACCGCTTGATGAGTCTAATTATAGGTTACATTGTTAGTTATATTCTAAGTACATTATGTATAGAAAGATAACTAATAGCATTTTCGAGGATCTATTAAATCTATTATTGTATCTTTATTTTTGGTCTAATCTCTCCCGGTCAACGGGCCGGATTCAGTGCTAGTTATGTTAGTAGGAAAAAAAGGAAACAATGCATGTTAGCCATGTGTTCTCAATCCCAGCCCATTCACAACCCTTCTCTCCCACGCGGCACGCGCATTGGTTCTGGAAGGAGGATAAAACTTGAGCATAAATAATTAGCGGTACTCTTCGACTGGTATTAGTTAATTAGTACTTAACACTTTTTGTGCCACTCCAATTTCAAGGTTCATCCATCACAGAGGTTTGGAAAAAATTGTCAAACAGTAATTAATTAATATTCAAGTAATTAATCGGAATATCGTATTATTCAAATCGAGTAATAAATTAATATTCAAGTAATTTGAAGGCTCTACTGCTGTGTGTTTATTGGGTTTAATGTAGTATTTGGGCATGCCTTAATTAGATTTTCGTATTTAGTTTTTTATTGAACCAACATCATACGATCTAAATCCATTCAGGAAGTAGAGGATCATGTATATGCTGCAACTAGTTCCTTTTAATTTAACATTGTTGTTTTTCTATTAAGTTTTTGTAACTTAAGAGGTCCGGGTAGTGATATTGGAAACATGGGCACCCCAACACTGTTGTTTTTCTATTAATTTTTTGTAACTTTTAGAGTTCTAGGTATTGATGAAGCATGGCACCGCAGAAACTTATAACTAATATATATGGCATTTCCACAATAGGAAAGCGCTAATTTACTGTCTTCCATTTGAGAACAACTTTTAAATGCAAACATGAAGCTTCTGGTGCTGCACTTTCATCCAAGATTCTAGACTTTCCTCTATGAGTTAAGTTGTCGTGCTTCACAGACTGCCCCAAATAGGCCAACACAGAAATGTCATGTCAAATCCTTCCCGAAATAGGATTTATGGATATTGCCAAATTGAAGCCAGGGAGACGAGTTCTCAACTATTCGAAGTACAGAACACATCCAGTTTGCTATGTATGAAACTTTTTTTTATCGGAAGTTTGGCATGTTTGATTGATAACTCTGGCTAATCTTTGACAATTAAAAATGAGTAATTGTTTGTCATTTGAGTGGACAATATTCAATCGGGCCAACGGGCCGCCATTAAAGCTAGTGAGAAACAATGGTGATCTCTCACATGAGATGAGAGTCCGTACACAAATCATTTTGAACAAGCAATAGGAGCATTCAACATCAAAAGATAAGATTCATTCCAACATAATCCCATACAAAAGAAACACAATAGAAAGAGATGCATTGAGTGCAGGCCCCTACAACTAATATCATTTACTAGAAAAGCTAGTACTGTTTTGAGAATTGAGAGCATAAAATTCAGAAATCTTAAGGAACAACCCATTTGCCGTTTAGCCAGTCCTGATGTGGCCTCAAACCAGCCAGATTGAACGTTGTCTTCTCATCATACTCTATAAAGTTAACCTCGTAATTGGAGTTGATCAAGACCTTTGCAATCACGCCAACCCACCAGCCCTCGTTGTAGTAAGCATCTACTGCATCCCACACCTTGAATCCATCCACAACAATGATCTCCGGCGGACAAGGCCTTATGTTGCAAGCACGAATGACTTCTCTGAGAAACTCAGTATCATCATCATTCCTCAGGGTTTTGTACTCAATAAGGTACTTGTCTTCACCCGAAGGTTCAATAATTGTTGCAGCAAACCAAGCACCTTTCAAACCGTCTTCGTCAGTTAGCACCTCGACTTGCATTCCTTGAGTGAACTTCATCACTTCCTTGGAAAAGTTTGAGTTTAGCCACATCTGCATGTTTATGAAGCGATTCAACGAGGTTCAGACATTGTGAAAAAGAACAAATGCCATCTCTGATCACCCAATTCTCTGTTAAAAGGTAATTTGCAATAAATTTACCCCAAAACACTTCACATGGTAGGCCTAATATTATTGATTGATCAATTATCAATATCTACCCCAATGTTGACGTGAAGAACAAGAGCACATGTAAGAGACATCATCAAACTAATTCAAGCAAGTTGCAGCAAGTGGATTGGAAGTTGAAGACAAAATTGATAAGGCTATATCAATGCATGAGAACATGATTGGATTTGGTATTAACTCATGCATGTGTTGTGTTGTATCGTGGAAGAGAAGATGACGATGGAAGAGGGCTCACTTGCATTGAGTATATGGGGTAAATCTATTAGTATCTTTCTTCTTCAATTGTGTATTATTTTTTTTTTATAATGGTGATGATTGCATTAAAACAAGAAAAAGAAAGAGTCTGTACAAGAAACAAAAGGGACCAGCAGCACAAGACGTGCTAAGTAAAAACAAACCCAAAGAACAAAAAGAACAAGGGGGGTAGGCGAACCGAAAAGCCCCTGCGCACCCACACCAAAAGAAAAAAACCATGTCAAAAGTGGGAGGCTGGAACCAAACAAAACAAGAAGCGGTTCACAAGCCAGCACAAGAAAGCAACCTGAAACCCACAGTCAAAAGGTCAAAAATTACAGCCCCTAATCACCTTCAATTGTGTATTATATATGTATGCATGGGGTGTGTCATAGTGCAATGGGGAAGAGACATAAAAAACAGAAAGAAGTCTCTGTATCTCTGTGTTTGTAAGCAACAAGAGCCAAAAATTCCGCTAATACCCAACATTCTCTACTTTCCTCAACCTAACTAGATCGAGATTCAAAATTCCCTAAAATTTTTATACCAAGCAACGGAGCAGGAAAAGTCATAAAATCGAATTAGCTCACCTCTTTCTCCCGCTGAACCTGTTCGAATCGCGGCTCCCACTTCCCTTTAACCCACTGAACAGGCAACCTCAAATCTTTCTCTTCCAACACAATCTGCTCGTCAAAGCCTCTGAGGAACACCGCGAATTTCCCGCCGGAGTGCTCCGCAATAATAGCCCCTTCCCACCAGCCGTCGCTGTAGAAGGCCTCCACTTCGTCTTCGACCTTGAACTGGACCTTCTTCTCGGGAGGCGGCGGCGGCGGACGCAATTGAACCTAATCGAGGGTTTCTTGCAGCAGCTTCTCCCCAGATTCGTCCGCGTAGAGCTGGTCGTACTCGACTACGTAACGATTGGTGTTCTTCGCCTCGCGGCGGACGACGGTGCCGGCGTACCAGGAGCCGCGGAACCCGCGGTCGTTGGAGCTGACCTCGACCCCCTCGCCCGGTTTGAATTGGGCCATCCACGAAGAAGATGGTTTCGCCGTCGACATTTGCAGAATTGCAGGTGAAAACACGGATGGAAGCGGGGGGATTTTGAGAATTTTTGAGAGTTTTGAACCACAAAGAGAAAGGGAATGGGTCGACTCTTCAACAAAGAATGGTTTTGAGAATTAATATATAGCGGAAAGGGGAGGGGAAGGAAAAAGGGGACAGAAAGCACAGAATTGGAAAAGACAAGACTCTGTTCGACTAATCTTCTCAGCAAAGGATTGCATGTACCTTGGTTCCCTCGCTACTTTATTGAGCAACTTGTTTTTTTTTTTTTTGACAGTAAGGGCGGAAAGGGGAGGGGAAGGAAAAAGGGGACAGAAAGCGCGGGTACCAAAAACGTTTCCTCCGTTTTTTAAGGCAACTACAGTAAGGGAGGAGAGGAAAGAGGAAAGAAAATAGACTGTAGAAAGCTCTCCTTCGATTTGGGAGGAAAATTTTGTCAAAAAAAAAAAAGATTTGGGAGGAAAAGGAGAGAGAACGTGGGTTGCTGTTATAGAAATTTTGTTATTCTTTTTTCATTAATTCCAAACAGAAAAGGAAGTTCAATTTAAATGGAGCTCTATGATTATACGACTGGTTAGTGAGAAAATTCTTCTATTTTTTTTTTAATTTATTCCATTCTCGTGTGTTTTGTTGTTACTTTGGTCCAACAAACTCAAAACTAAAATGAGTTTATCTTTTTTGCTGAGGTAGTTAATAATGATGTAGGAATTGAGAGGAGTTAATTTAGTTACTAAATTTATCACTTAATTTAGTTGCTATGTTATTACTCAATAAAATAGTTAACAAAATTTTAGTAATAGGTTGACAAATTTCATTCAAATAACCAACTTTTGATTTGTTGTAGTTAACAAAATTAACAAAGAAGAACAAAGATCAAGGGTGAACCCAACATAAATCACAAGGGTTGCGTATGAACCCACAAAGATCAAGATGAGTACAGTTTACCCAACATTTTACCAAATTGTGTTGCAAAAAATAATCATTATAATATATAATTAATAAAATAATATATTAAAGAATTAAAAAGAGATGAACCCAAATTTCAACTAAACCGTGTAACAACATTGGGAAGGAGAAAAGATATGCCGTGATTTTAGTTGCACCAAATTTTATCTCTTATTTACTTAACAAATTAATAAGTTTCCTTCTCAAATTAAAACTCTAGCACATCCCTTTATATCCTAACAAAGTAACAAACATATAATAAAGAGGTTCTCTTCCAAAACCCCTCCGTTTCTCTTCCAAAACCCCATCCCTTTATATCCCTTTCTACTGCTTAGCTGCCACTTATGTTTCAAATTTTAATTTTGAGATATTATCATAAACTGAGAAAAAAATAGACAATAATCAATTTTGACTTGACAACACTGATAGTTATAGATATGTTGTTTTAGTGGTGGGTTTTGTATCTTATCCATTTTGTTATTATCAAGGGATACAATCATACAAAGTAAAACGATCCTATGCTTTTATGACTATTGATATATACTAGGAATTAGTCCGCGCTCTGCCGCGGGGTACGTTTGATTTGTGTCGTTAGTGTTTGGGTTTCCTGAGGCATCAACTGGCCATTACCAGCGACTATTTTATTAATGGTTGCACTAGAGTTTGGCATTACCAACTATTTTGTGAATGGTTGTCGAAACTTGGTTATAAGCAACCATTTTTCTATGGTTGCCAAGAAAATGGTAGCTGAAACTCTTTTTTCTTGTAGTGCAAGCATGTAATTATTTGTGACAACTAGACATCGAAAAGTGTATTTGTTTCATAAATATTACCACAATTGACATTATTTCTGACAAATATACATGTCACTATGAACGTCTTATTGATAGGTGTCTCCTGCTTTTGGCGTAGATGGTGTGCTCGTAATAAAATAAAAATAATACGTTACCTCCCAGACAACCCGAGTGCAATGGGTGGATGGCTATAATCAAACACATATCAAAATAAAATTATAAATAAAATAAATTGATTTACCTAGTGTCTTTCTACAACTAGCTTGGAGTCGGCCCGTTGGCCGAAACATTCAAGATTTATCACTTTTGCTTATTGTGGTTGTAAATTGTAATTGAGACAAAGGTTGACCACACATGAAGAGATGGTTTACTTTTTTTTTACAATAAATATTTAGAATTTAAGATGTTGGAAAATTATTGTCAATTCATCATATCACTTAAATTCGTCGAAAACTCATAACCTCAACAAAAATTTATGTATAACCAAAATTTAACCTATATTGTTGTCGTTCGAAGCTATCTATAATTTTACAAACTGTCAAACACAATCACCGCTATTTCCCTAAGGTAATTTACTTCACAACTAATGATAAGAATGGTACACAAAGCAAAGCTAGTGATAGAAATGGAAACCATGAAAGTTATACAATGTTGTTTTAATAAAACTGCCAAAGTGGTTTTAGCTTTCCTCGTTAATAAAACCTGCAAAAGAGAAATAAAATATTCTTAAATATAATTTGGATCATGACATTGTAACTAAATTATAAAATGGTTAATACCTTATTTTTGTCAGAATTACATTCAAACTTTCTATTTTAGGATGTGGTTTCTGAAATTGCTCTCTTATCAAGAGTTATGCACCATCCCTTATGCGATAATGGGCCGAGATAATATATAAATGGGCTTTATTAATGGGCCTAAGATAAGGCTGAATGAGGAGGCCTTGAAACTGTCTATTATTAGTATTATGGCGCAGTTGCACTAATGATTTTGGGCGGGAAGTGGGGGAATCAAGGGAATAAAATGACTACATTATCCTTGACGAAAATTAAGGGGAGAGCAGCATTTTTTGAATGAAGAAAAGATTGTAAAACTCCAGCATTAATTAATCTCTAGACTCTAGAACCCATGTATATAAGTATGTGGAAGATGGGGAAATGTTATTGTGATGGCAATAATCAAAATTGCCTGCTCCACATCTCTTCTCATCAGGGCACGTGTAGTAGTGTAGGTAGTGATGAATTGAGATTCTTTTTGTGGCCAATTCTCTTGCTAAATTCAAACTAATTGAGAGTAAATAACACACCCATCCACCTTGCCTTTTGTATGTGGAGGCATGGGAAAGTGATCTTTTTAATTCATGTGTATGTGGTAAATGGTGGGCGGTAGAATTTCCACCTCATTTTTGCTTAAGGCCACGTTGGTGTTGACAGGTAAGGAGTCCATTACCATCCATCAACTAATTGCTCATAATAATTCGTACACATGGAAAATGGCAGGTGATGATGTGTAATGTGTTAATACATCATTTGGTTGGAGGTAAGCAAATAGAAATCGCCATCCACATGGGTTTAGCTTTAAGAAACCATTCCATGGATGTAATTTGGTTTGATGGGGTTATTTTGGAGGGGAGAGCACCCAAACCCAATGTTTTAACCAATAGTAGATACCAACACCATTAACTTACAGAATGTTGTGCCAAATTGATTTCAATTTTGATTTCAATGAATGTCCTTGTGACCGTAATTGTTTTTGATTGCAATAAAAGATGGAATCTTATCCATGAATTATTAATCATGTATTTTTTTCCGTTGTTAAAGGAGAAAAAATTCGTCAACTTCTTCAGTATATCATGGGAAAAAGGAAAAAATATTTGTCAGCCCCCCCTAATTTTAAATCCTGGCTCCGTCCCTGATATTGGGTCTATCAGTTATATACGAAATTAATTTCATATTTTAATATTGAAACTATGATAAATTTTATTTGTGGTGAATTGAAAAAAGTAATAACCATCCATTCTCTAATTATTCATTACAAAAATGAGTAAGAAAAAGTGTACATGGTAGCGGCAAAATGCAACGTAAAAAGAAAATTCAAAATTGTTAAAATTTGGCTTTTACCTTCTCAGAATAGCGCTTTTTTTTCCGCCAAAAATTTGCGTGTCTTTTGAATTCGTCCCCCAGAAACGTTTCCTTCATTCTGACCCCCCATTCTCATTCTATCTTGCATGTCGTCAATCTGAGAGAGAGAGAGAGAGAGAGAGAGAGAGGCGATGGCGGTTCCGCATTTCTGCCGACGAGAAGAGAGAGTTGACGATTCCAATCATTCCATCGACTGGCGACGGCGGTTCCGCGTAGCTGCCGATGAGTTGCGCGGTTGATGAAACCTGGTGGATTTGGGGATGTTCCTATCGGTTGTGTTAGGCGAATATGCTCCAACTGTAAGATAAAGAGTTAGTGATATCTCGGGTTTCCTTCTCCTTTTCCTTCCCCGAATTTTTGGTTTTCGTTTTCAGTTCTTTGATTTCCTCTTTTTTTTTGTTTGGTAGAAATTGATTTCCTCTTTGTTTGGCACGAGATGCATACAAAACAAATCTGGATTGGTAAGAGCGGCAACTATGGTCTCATTCCCTCGGATTAAAAAGGCCCCCTAAGGAACGATTGCAGGTAGTTGCTATGCAAGTTTTCATTTCGTTTCTTTGAGTTCCTATAAAAATCAGCACATGACTGGACACTCCCCAATTACCGAGTCCAAACTTTGGGTTTCTGAACTCGTTTCTTTTATTTCGTTTTGTTTTCATGTTGATTTGAGGCTTGCGAATCGGGGGAGGAGGAGGAACTTGAAGGAACTTCGAGGAGTTAAGGTGCTTCGAGGAGGCCATGAATGGGAGCAGCACAAGCAAGGTAATGGGGATCGAAAACAGGTATCTAAGCCTCGAGTGTTTGTTGACAGATCTGGCCTTTGTTGATAGATGGGTTCTAAACAGAACATAAAAATAATCTAAATAGAACATAAAAGTCATCTAAATAGATCAGAGCTACTTCGTTCAGTTCTCGCGGCAGATTTAGTAGGGTAAGCCCTTACTAGACCAAGTATTGTAGCACTCTCCTGTATGTTCAGTTTCCAATAGGGATAGATTCAGAAAGGGTTATATCAGCGCTTAAGCTCCCTAAGGTGCTGGAGCACATAAAAGAACTGATGGAAAGGTTTCGTGGCCGTAAGGTTTAACCTGAATTTAAACTACATATGCTGTTTTACTTGCTTAAGAGAAAGCAACCTACTGATTAAAAGTCACTGGCTTAGTTTCTTCATTCTTGAATGTAAACGTCCTACTCTTTAATAGGTGATGCTAGGGGTTGATCGTCTCGATATGATTAAGGGAATACCACAGAAGATACTTGCATTTGAGAAGTTTCTTGAGGAGAACCCTCTATGGCGTGATAAAGCACTTCAGACTGGAGGTAAATTACGCATTTCCAATGTAACTGTTACAATTTTAGGCGGCTATACTGGTTAGACACATGAATGGGTTTCCATATATTTGGCTTCAACATCTGATTCAAAGATCTACCTGTTCTTATGCTGACAGTTTATTGAGGAGCAACCCGTGAGGCATTAGCTAGCCAGGTCTGCTTCACACACACACAAACGTTTTTAAAAAAAAAACAACAGAACAAAGAAGAAAAGCCAGGTATGTCCTTTCAATTGCAAACAGTTCATGTCCCGCAATGTACCCTTCGTCCAACAAAAATATGAAGTGTCGATGGAGTTTACTTTTGTGAAATATACCAAGATAAAAGATTTTGTCGCCTAAAATCAATAATAAAATTGTAAACTCAATAAAAAGTGGTCATTGCTTTCCATGGGCGTTTCAACTTCTTGCTCTGGAAGTGCTAGTGAACTTCATTTGTTTTTATTGATGCTTCTGTTCTTTGCACCACGGGTTCTAGTCTGATGTTGTTTCTGTAGCAGACCAAAATAAGAAAAAAATAATATTAAACATGTACATTCCAACACAAAGAATCATCTAATCTTGCTGGTTAAATCATTAGTGTGATTGGAAAATTACCAGTTCATGTTCATCGCTTGGACGATCATCATGCCGACTAGTACTCCCAGCACTATGTCCTGTATGCTTCTTAGCTCCCTTCTCTTGTTGACTAGTATTGCTCCTAGTACGTGCCCCGATCTGTTTGAGGGCAAATAAACTCTTAAGCTAATAGCCATTTCTAACAAATCGATAATTTAGTGAATAAACAAATGATATATAACCTTCTGTTGTGGCTGACTTTTTCCTATGGGCTCTCCAGTAGTATTATGTCTGCTCGTTCGTTGCTTCTGGTAAAAACAAAATAACAACTGTAGGTTATTAACTAATAACTATATCAAGAAAACCTAACCAGAGATGCTAATTACCTTTGGGGGCTGACCACCTTGGTCATCATCTCCATCATCGTCGTCTCCATCTTCTCCGTCGTCCCCATCATCGTCCACATCATCATCGCCATCATCGTCCATGTCATCGTCGTCATCCTCCTCATCAGATTGAGATTCTACCACGTCGGCTGGGGGGTTTTTACAAGTGCTCCTATAATGCCCATCCCTTAGCCCGCAGTTCCCACACTTTCTTCTTTTTTTCTTAAGTTGTTTTATCCCTTTTCCTTTCCTACAACCCTTAAACCTCACTTGATTTGGGTTCAATACATCTTTGAACTGGTCTGGTATGACAATCCTTTCTCTCTCGGCGGGGGTTTTCTTTACCATCTCCAACTTGTTACACGCTGCTGTCAACTCATCTTGAGCCATTCGATAAGAGAGAGGAGTGTCTGCTCCTAATAAGCAGAATCGTTGAGACATGAACTGTAGCGACCCGTACCTAATGCTGAAACTGCTGTCATCCCCCAATGTACTTGGTTCTGGCAGAGTTTGTAGGGACTTTGGGTTCTTCGAGCAACGTCTGAGTACCAGTTTTTCAGGAATAGTCTTCACTTTTTCTTCTTTGAGAACAAAAAGCATATGAACGCAGGGTATCCCAATACTCTTAAACTTTTGACAACTGCACTCCATATCGCTTGTTTCAATGTTGTATTTCACCTCTATGACCTTCTCTTTGTTGAACATGGTAACGGTGTAAGTGTGTAGGTTCTCCTCTTCAGTTTGGTTACCCTTAATGACTCCAATAACCTCCTCCAACTCATTTTTGAACAAAAGAAATGCATCCTTTGAGAAAAGCTTTGCTGCACTTTGCTCGAGGGGCTTTAGGATTGAATTCTTTATAGGAACTACACCATAATTAGACTCAAAATCTAATCTAATCTCTGTCTCTCTCATGTCTCTGAGCCACCGGTCGTATTGAGTGAAAAAGTAAAGCAAACAGAACCTCTGATTTTCATACCTTGCAACAACCGCATTTATGCTTTCACATCTTGATGTGGTTGTCAACCCAGCAAAGAAATGTGAGCGCAAGTATGTGTCCGCCCATTCGTTGCGTCTCCCAAATAGTTTTTTCGAAACCCATTGGTTGTTCTGGAGTTCGCATTCCTCTACCAATGCATTCCATTTCTCCTCAAATTCTTTTGGCTCGTACTCAGCAGTTACTAACTTCTTCCACCGGGGTTCAAAGTCGGGTCGATTCTTCACCCTGCCAGTGATATTCTTGGACAAATGCCATGCACATAGCCGATGTGTTGCATTTGGAAACACATTAGCAATAGCTTTCCTCATTGCTTTATCCCCATCCGTGACAACTGTACGTAGCGGAATGTCCCCCAACATTTCCTTCACTATCTTCAACGCCCAAATATAGGTTTCGTCAGTCTCATTGGGCAACAGTGCACTCCCGAATAAGCAAGTTTTGAAGTGATGGTTGATACCTACAATGTCAAACAAAAACTCGGAAAAATCAGAATCTTTTGAACTAGCAGGAGAAAAGCTAAAACTGTGTAGGAATATGTAAATAATGGTAGAGTTCATATAATCAGAAACTTGCTGTTTTCTAGATGCCATAATGTGTATTCAAACAACAAAGCAAAGCATAATACTTAGAGGGCATACTAGGATGGCGTACCTGTAAAAATGACCAGTGGCATATTGTAAATGTTTTTTTGGTACGTTGTGTCAAATGCGAGCAACTCTCCAAAACACGAAATGTCGGCTCTGCAAATGCTGTCAGCCCAAAATAAAAAATGGAGCCTTTTTTCCTCATCAGTAGTGTATCGGAGGAGGAAGTGTGGGTCTGTGCTTTTCTTTGATTCTAGATAGGCCAGTGCAGTTGCTGCATCACCCTCGCTGATTCTCTCAGCGCGGTCTTTGGTGCTGAAATTTAACCCATCTTTAACTGTATACCCAAGTTTGTCATGCCCTCCAGCACAATGCACAGCAAGCTTAATGGCCTGAGAAGGTTTCATTCCGGCATCCTTTTTAAATCGGAGGTCTGCCTTGTCTGCTTCTGTTAATCCTCGATGCGACCTCGAGTAATGTACCTGATTCTGCCTAACTGGGTCATGAGTGTGCTGTGAGTTAAATATATCAGCCACCCACTTATTGCTTGTCTTGTTCAAGCTCACACGAAACATAGCCATGCACTGAAATCTGATCTCCATAGGCGACTCCCTCTTTTGTGCACCTTTATGCTTTTCTCGAACTCCCTGACAAGAACACACGAAGGCTTCACTTGTTACCTCTCCCTTGACGTTCTTAACCTTCCTTCAGCGACGGACAGAAAACCCCCAACTCTTAGCATAGTTGTTGTAGAACGCATATGCATCCTCAAAATCATTGAATTCCTGACCGATAAAAGGAGAATTTTGAATAACGTTTGTGTCATCCTCCTGTACAGTAGGACCATCGCTGTCAGAGGTCATTGATTCTGGTATGATTTCAACATCGTTGTCTTCATTGTTGTTGATATTATCTCCCTCTTCCTCCATTGGTGTGCCGTCTTTTTGTTGTTTGTGACTTTGTGGGGAGGGGCTGTATCGGGCACAAAGCAGAGGTCTTTTTGCTGTTGTTGTAACTTTGAAAATTTTAATGGCCGTAGTTTTACTCGCCGGCCGCACGTAGAGATGGAGAAGAAAAAGGAGCACGAGAGAGAAAGAGGGGTTAATTAGTTAGTAATTAGTATTATTATATTATTAGTTGGAGAGATGTATCAAAGATGGTAATTGGGAATAGATAAATTGAGGAAAGAATTAAGCAATTAATTAATTGTTGCAGATTGACAAGTGGCGGATTTTAATAGTTGGATAAAGAATGCAGCTAATTAGTTGGATAAAGAATGCAACTAATAAAGAATGCTTGAATTACCGGGAAAAAAAAAATTACTGAAGAATGCTTGTGTGTTATATATGGAAGATTCAACTCCCAAATAGGGGATGCGGATTGTTTCCATGTTAATTATTACCCGTATACAATATTATTTTCCTTTTCCATGTGGAGGTTAATGAGGAAGATAAAGTTTCCAGTATCCTTATAGAGAAAAACACTCACCCGTTGGCGGTTGGCCCTATTTTAAGATCTGAATTTCTATTTATCGCCCTAGGTTTTTAAATATTACGCCCTAAACCCCAGTGAAATGTCGATTTTACCCCAATCACTAAAAAATTGGTGACCATCGCTCTGCTGCTTTTGCGACTTCCGATCTCTGCTCCGCCAGTCGCCGCCAGCCAAGCTGGAAAAGGTAGAAGCAGAAGAAGGAAGCCCAAACCCACCTGCGTCGTCTCCTCTCTACATCGTGGAAGAAGCCTGTCACTCTCGCCGTCGAGCAAGAAAGAATAAGAAGGTCGGAAACCTGCTTTCAACCCGTTCACGCTGTACACCGGCTGATTTCCTTTGTCGTCGACCTCTTGCTTCCTTCCTTGTCGTGCTCCTTCCCTCTCAAGCTTCCAAGATTGCTAACTCCTTTTCTGCATTCACCATGAGCTCGTTCAGGACAGCAGTACAGGAGCTCGGTCAGGGGGCAGAAACCAGGAGCAATATGCAGAACGATAAGGACGGCAGGATGATGACAAAACGCAAAACCAGAAGTTCTTCCAAATTAATGGTTCGTCAATTTGCATTCTTTTTTTCCCCTTTTCTCCATCGTTGGCAGAACTGAATTAAGGCATTGTGTTTTTATTACGATGAATTCTTTGCCGGAGAAGGATGAATCTCGAGGAAAGAAAGGTAGAACTGAAGATGGTGTGATCCAGATTGATGGTGATTTGCAGGCAGATTGGAATGACTTAGTTAGGAAAGGCCGTACCAGATTTTCTTACTTGCAATTCGCCAAGAAGGTATGATAATCTAGCCTTCCAATTTTCCCTGCTTAGAACAAAATCAATTGTTTTTATCCTTATGTTTCTTCTTCTATTGTAGGGTGAAACAAAGTTTACACTTCCAACAGTTCTCAAGTACACTAGAGAGGAAGTGAACCTTGCCCACTACATATTTGCTAAGGATCTTCCAGAAAAGGAAGTCCTGGTCGAAACCATGATGCAATCCTATACACGACAGGTGTTGTGGTCCCTCTGCCCTAAGTCTAATGTCGCTGATGATGTAATTACAGCCATGGCTTGCCAATTGAGCCTGGCGGAAGTTTGGAGGGATGTTGGAGATGGAAGAGTAGTCTGTTATCTACCTGCTGAACTACAAGTATAGTCCCATTTACTTTATATATTTATTTTAGGTGCAATATTCTGTTTCTCCTATTAAATGTGTTATCTTAGGCTTTTAAATGAACCATGATCAGGAAATGGTGATTAACTATGGCATGACATCAAAAAAAGCTCTAGAGTGTTATGGTCCAAAGTTCTTGGCAAGAGCTCACACGTGCAGAAAGGTTTCTTCTTAACAAGTCCTTTCTTGTTGCATTGAAATATTCCTCAATTATTGTTTCTAGCTACTGTTTGAATTGGATATGCGAATAAATTAGATGCTCCATCAAGCTTTTGATATTTCTGTAAATTGTATTTTACAATGCTCAGCTGAGTTTGGTCTTTCTCGTCGTTATTTAGGTGTGTCTGCCCATGAAAGATGCAATGGACGGTGATGCAGTTCACTGGTATTTAGCTGTCATTATGCTGGATGACAAACAAGTCCATATTTTGGATTCGTATCCTTCTAAAAAGCGCCAAAGATCTCGTAGAAACGCAGTAGTAACTATGGTATGGTTTGACCTCCTGATCCGAATAATTTGTGTTTTCATCTATTTCGAATAAATTGATTACTGCTTATGCAGATCGAATTTCTTGATGGCTTGTTTGAGGATCTTTATCGGCAAGTGGAACCAACACTTGATCCACCTGTGCTGGAAAAATTTTCTTTGACAATTCCTTCAATTCCCGAACAACGTCACGAGTAAGAATTGTTCGTTGTGAATAAATTAGAAACATACTTAGATACCCACAACTCATATGCTGCATCTTATTTTATGTAGGTCTGATAGTGGCGTTTGGGTGTGCTCATGGATGATGGGTGCATCTTGGGATTCTTCTTATAATATATGGGTAAGCAAGAATTCTCCTACTTGGCCTTGAAGGAAAACAACCTTTCGAAACAGCTACTAAGCCTCATTGTCATTGTCAAACTGTTGCAGCCATGCGGAGATATAAGGAGAATGCAAATAGCTTTATATCTGGTCCAACAGCCTACAAATTACATAAGACATGTCGTCATCGAGGAATCAAATAGGAATGCATCGAGATTTGTTGCCCAGACTCGTAGGTACAAGGAAGAAAGCCAAAAGAGCGTAATCCAGAACTAGAAGATTCATAGGGAGATAGTGGTTCATTTCTCCTGCACTAGTATATTCTGGATATTGGTTCCTGCAAACGTTTATGAATTTTTTGGTTGATTAGTTGTCCTGCCAGTACTCTAGTTTTGTTTCCCTTTTCATTTTCGTTGAGAACCAAAACAATACCCTTGAATTGTTTGAATTGTCTGCTTGTCTCGTTCCCTTTTCATGTTCGTTGAGAACCAAAACAATACCCTTGAACCTCTTTGACTTTCTGACGATATTTAGTTGTCCTGCTATGATTTAAAGACAAATTAGTTGTAACTGACTTTAAGTTACAGGGTCTAGTTGGAGAACATACTATATATACATTATCAATCTACCACTATCTCTACCACTATCTCGATACGATCCAGCTCTGAGCAACTAAAAACACTTGTTATTGGGTTAAAATTTTGTTATTGAAGCTATTTGTTGGATCCAACATGGTTAGATTTGCTCCGATGAACGCATACATCTCCGGCGTCCTCCGGTGGCAAGATATGAGATATCCAAAGGGCAAAGCCAAGAATTGGCGCTTGTTTTGGGACGAAATAAAGATAAACAAAAAAGCCCACTGAACAGACGAAAGGTCAAAGTCGTCTTCTTATATACAATACCAGTCCCTTCAATCCCATAATGAAATCACGGCAGTTAAGGCTCATGCCTAGGCGCCTTCTTTAAGCCTTATCTCAGATGAACAAGCATCAGGAACAAAGCGACAAAAACGAGAACCAACATTCGGATTTAACAAAAAATAAAGGTAAACACCAAAACCAATCTAAAATGAATTCAATTGGGATCAAATTGATAGTAAAACCGACCGACTACCAATAAAAGTATAAATCCGACCGACTACCAATAAAACAAAACAAAAACTACTTTTCTAAAATGAATCAAATAAACTCTTTTGGCATTTTGAGTTGATTTTCCCCTTGAAATGTCTTTCATAAACGGCCCTTGCTTCATCAATAATTTGAGCCTTGTATTTGAGAGATCTTTGACTAAAATTATGGCCAAGGCTAGTCGACCTCTATTACTACAAACCTGCAGCAAATTTATAACATTACTCTTAACATGTTGATTTCGATTTGATAATGTAGAATCTCACGTGGATGGAATCATATTTAGAAAGAAAGGATTGTATTATACCGCCGTATACGAATTATCATCAGCCTCTCCGTGCAACATCCACTGACAGACGTAAAACCCGCACTCATAGCTACGTGGAAAAATAGCATTTATTATTGAAAATAAGATTGTGAATCGAAATGAAATAATCAAAATACTCAAAGAAATACTAACTCATCAATTTGCTTAGAAACGTATGGAGGAATTATGATTTGGAACTTATGCACTTTGGGCACTTCATAGGTTGATGGCTTGTCTGGAAATTCTTGAAGCATCTTGTAAAAGAATTTCAACTGTAACAACAAACTTAACCACGTAACTATTACAGTACAAAATTTAAAAAAAGAAAAGAAAATTGACTTACTAAATTTACACGAAGGGAATAGTTTGATCACCCACCATTCCTTGCACCCTTTTCTTACGATTTTCCAGCAAACCCAAATCAGTACGCAAAGAGTCCACTACATGCACTACCTTTTGGTCCATGAAAACCACAATAAGAAACCAATGGCGGTTCTCATCATTCATTGGCAAATATATCTGAAATAAATAAACAAGTAAATGATGACGAAAGAATGAATGGACTATACAGTAAAGGGCAAAACATTAAGAGAATATAGTACCCTGGAAAAATTGCTAATATTATTACACCATACCTTGGTGCATTCAAAGGTGCCGCAAAGATATAGGTTCTTATAATTTTCCACGGCTTTTTTTGGAGTCCAACCCATTTTCACAACCAAATCCTGGGTAGCAGTTCACATTCACTATTCAACTTTGGGAGAAAGAAAAAAGTAAACTTACTGTAAAGAGTTTTCCATAATTGTTGCTTACCTCAAAATTGGATGGAAGGTACCAAGGTCCATTTTTCCCCCAAGCCCTAACATCAACAGCTAATTTACAAGCTACAGCAGTCAAAATCTAAAATAAGCAAAACCAAAGATTAGTATAGCTAATATGTGGTCAAGTATGCCTTACCAAAACATAACTACAAAATACTTACATAACCATGAAGCCACGTTTCTGGAAGCAAGTCCTTCAGTTCTAGACGACTTAAACTATGGCCAAAATTCTCAACAAGCCATTTATCATCTTTTAGACCATCACCAAAGATGAAACACGCAATGGAACGATCCTCATCATTATCTAACTCCATTATTGCAGTCACCGGAAATTCCACCTACGATTTGAATTTACCAAAACTTACAATACATAGGTACATCATAAACATTTTAAAATCACACAGGTGTAATTTCTTTAAATAAATTCTATATACCTTCCCCGATACATTTATATATTCCACAGCCGCATTTTTTGGCCTCTTGTGTGAATCATCGCCATCTGCGTCTGAGTCGGAATCTATATAAATAATTCCGTTTACGCTAGGTGTGAAAGGAACAACAGTGGGAGCTGAACTTCCAGATGCAGTCACCGGAAATTCCATCTGCGATTTGAATTTAACAAAAATTACAATACATAGGTACATCATAAACACTTTAAAATGACACAAGTGCAAATTGTTTAAATAAATTCTATATACCTTCACTGACTCATTTAGATCTTCCGTGACCGCATATTTTTGCCTCTTGTGTGAACCATCGCCATCGCGATCTGAGTCTGGGTTTGAATCAATATAATAAACTCTTTTTACGGTAGGCGTGACAGGAACATCAGTGGGAGGTGAACTTCCAGATGCTTCATCAAGAATGCGTTTCGACAGCCTCTTTAGCACTTGAAATTCAGTATCAGTTTTCATTATCATTGCAGTCAAAGATTTAATCTTATCGTACAACTCATTGAACGTCGTCTCCATGGCTCCAAAGGTAGTCGTTATGGATCCAACATATTTCTTAGTATCATGCCTCGACATGCTAAACAACAAAACAAAAGAAATAACATACATGAAACAAACAAAAGTCATAAACAAACAAAAGTCAAAGCGGCTTAAAGAGCGAATAAAGAACATACATGAAAGGAAAAGGGTTGTAAGAAAGGAACAGCACAAACGACCAAAAGAAAGAGCTATTTTAGTTGTTGCACTGTACCGAGATTTCTCCATTGCAATTAAACTTTATCTCCCCGCCAGCACAGAAGAAAAGCCTTACTTTTGCTAAAGTCACCAGGGAAAACGGCAGGAGTTATTTTTTACAAGGTAAACTCTAGGCTTGGCGTCCCTTTATATAGACCGCCAAACAAACCTAATTTATTAATACCATTACGTCCAAAAAAAGAATTCCTCTATTGACACCTAAACTGATCCAACTAAGGAAAGCAAGCCTATTAACAAGGAGTAGAGATTAAATCCCCACCAATGACAAGCCTATTTACAAGCATATTCCTCTATTGCGTTTGGCTCCACCACCGAATGAGGGAGGCCATCTCCACTGGACCAAAAAAAAATTCGGCCATCACTATTTATGCCCCGAACACAGACGTAATTACACATATCACATATGCATTGGAGAGAGAGAGAGAGAGAGAGAGAGACAGAGGAAATGATAGACCTTCAAGATATCGAAGTCTTCTTCCATCATAACAACATCTAAATCAGAGAATGCACGAGAGGGGCCTCAGTTAAGCAAGACCCAAACATATCCCTACTGCAGCAAGATAATGTGTACAAATTATATACAATCTTTAATGGAAGGTTTGCGAATTCAAAGTACAAAAGAGAATTTGAAGACCTACCAACGATGCTCGGCAAACGCTTAACAACACCGAGTCTCTGAATTTATCATCAATCAATCGGCATATCTAATCAAGAACCTGAAAATTATATGCAAGTTCAGATAAGAGAAGCAAGCAAGACAAACAAAGAGGAGGCTCGACTGAAGGAAATTTCCCAAGCGAGAAGATCCAACATCACCTATTGGGCCTGGTACAAAAGGCCTGCTTAGTTTAGTTTTATGTTTTAATTTTACAAGAGCTCATTTTATAGTTATAAATAAAACAGTGGAAGTATATTGAATCAAAATCCTTGTTCAGCATGAATGGTGAAGATTGCCCATGGTAATGACCAGGACGCTGGTTCGACCCTCATACCATTACAAAATTTTTTTGTTTTCATCTACACCTATAGAACGACGTCGTTCTCCAGGCCACTTTCGATTCAGATACGAGCACAAAACGATGTCGTTTTTTCATGTATCGTCGTCTTCCCTAGCCCCCCAAATTCCCAATTATCCAGTTGCCGCCGTCGCCACCGTAATCCGACGGCCGTCTCTCTTCATCGTCCAAACTTTCTCACTCCGTTACGATTCTGGACTCCGACCAAGAGAATTCCCTTGACGAGACCCAATCCCCTCTCTCCATTTCAGCCTTACTCATTGTTTACAGGACGTAAAGGTCATAGTCGTTCACCGTCAATTGACGGCAGCGTACGTCAGCGTACCTACCCACCGCTATCGGCGATCCGCACTTCGGCCCACCTCTCGAGTCAGCACTCTTCACTTCTCCGATCCTTCCTCATCCGCCTCTCGAGCACAAGATTCAATCCATCATGCCTCGAACATATCACTCTCTTAATCCATAGAGGGATTAAACATCGATGGGAAGCGCAAAACCCAATTGCTTCAATCGATAGCCAGGATGAGAGGAGAGGGTTCGTCAACCACTACAGACAACAATTGGAAAGGGGGTTTGAGCGTTTACATGAGTGGCAAAAGGAATAAATCACCGAACTAAAATTGTAAGTAAATATAACTTAATGGATTGGAGACATAATTAGAATAAAATTTGGTACTATAATTCGAAAATATGTTGAAAAGTTTGTTTAGGGGTTAAAGGGTACGCATAAAAAAGTAATAGGACCAACTAATCATTTAAAAATTGTAAAAATTAAATAATTTAATTCCAATTAATAAACACCGTTAGATTAGATCTACGGTGTAGAAATCCTGTCACATAGTATGTGCCTGACGCATACGAGTGTAACCCATATATATATATATATATATATATATATATATATTAGAAAATTAGCCCGTGCTACGCTACGGTTTGAATTGTGAAATTGTAAGGAATAATTATAAAAGAATTAAAGTAGTCAATAAATAAGAAAAAAAGAATCAAGGATATGCTTGCTTTTACCCATTCAAAATATAGAATAATATAATTTCACCATGTCAAATATATAAGGATTCTTAGTAGAATAAAAATAAGTGACGAGGGCAGATAAAAATCTTAAACAAATTATGCTAGTTTTGAAATAGGGCACTACTTAAAAAATAGTCAAACAACCAAGGCCAAATGTCTAATTAGAGGCTGCAAGTAATCATATTCATAAGAGGTTTTCACTGTAGATAGCAAAATATAATACTGTGGTTTCGTTAGTAATAATATAAATAATATTTTCATTTATCATTCTTCCTTGACAAAAACTATCATGAACTCATTATGACAAATACAACAAAACGCTAGAAGTAGGGGAGATTTATTAGTATAACAAAATATAAGAGGCTAGTCAAAGAGATTTATTAGTATAACAAAATATAAGAGGCTAGTCAAATATGTTCATAAAATGGTCAATGTAGTACATGGAGGTCACCTATTGCAACACATTCAAAAGGAGATCATGACCAGAGAAATTTGAATCATCATCTTGCTGTCTCTCTGTTTTCCACAACAGCTTATAGTTTGGCTTTTCATGGGAAAGTGATCTATAAATTGGGGAAAAAGCAATCCACACTAAATATATATGAATGAGCAAATAAATCTACATATCATGAAAGAAAGAAGAGTTTTTCACTGATCATGCAAAAGACCATTTATCAAACCATTGAACCATGACGCTAATTTGGCATTCTAAGCAAGAGTGTTTACCTTTGTGATGGGGAAAGAGATGAAATGTCTTCTTTAAGTGAAGAATGAAAAACGTACCGTAAACTTGCTGTAGAAATTACAGACGCTGATAATTATGCCATGCTATCTCAAGTCAACAATTGCTTGCAAGTACTTCATGCCCTCTCTTCAAACATGTTTCATGACATTGAATGCTGATTTAAAAAACCACTTTTAAGTATGAAAAGAGAAGAGACAGAAATAAGATCATGATCTGAAGTTACCAGAGAACTTTGAATCGAGGCAATCAATAAGGGATTCATGATAAACCTGCTAACATGACCTAAGCTAATCATCAACTAATGTCATTGCTAACATGATAAATTGTGCTATCCCAACCCTACAATGAATCTCAAATTTAATCATACCCTTCTAGTTGGTTCAAATCAGCAATTCAAAACCCATAACATAAATAAAAAAGTAAAAACCAAATATAAATTCTCATTTCATGATTCACATACAGTAGGACTCAAAAGGGGAGAATAGATTCATATGGGAAAGATCGGTATATGGACAAAGCATTGAAAAATCACCTTGTCCATTGCTTGCTTGAAAAGTTGCCTGCTGCATATTATCCCCGAGTTCATCTTGCAAAAGGCTGAAAATAAACAGTATTAACAGTGGGTCAATGAATCATTGCAAGCAACTCCTAATTAAACAAAGAGAATTGAATTTAGATCTCACCTTAGGTTCGATCATTTACGGGAGAAGAATATTGAAATTGAAAAGATGAAAAATATAAAGGGAGAAGGGTACAAACACATCCTCGGACTTGCCTCATTGCCATTCCTACTACCCAAAAATAAATTACCCAACTTGTCACAGGGCGAGTATGGGTATTAAAATACCCTCCTTATTTCTTTCGGATTTCTCACCCTTCTTCGAATCCCACAACACATCATCAAAAACAAGAGAGGCATAAATGGGGCTCCCTATGGAAGGCTTCCCTCCATTAACAACAATACCATTCGCTTTCATATCCACATTTATAGACTTATATTTTTTATCAACTGAAAATGTGATTTTCTCCTCTCCATCCTTAATAAATCAACATTCCCTCATTCACATCTATCAATGCATTGGCAGTGGTTAGGAAAGGTCGTCCTAGTGTGAGGGGCATGTCAGTATCTTCACTAATATGTAAGTTGACAAAATTCGTTAGATAGTAACACTTGCCCACTCAAACTAGGACATCCTCTACTATGCATCTATGGCGAATCACAAAACGGTAAGCCAACGTTACATCTATCAATGCATTGGCAGTGACTGGGAAAGGTCGTCCTAGTATGAGGGGCATGTCAGTATCTTGACTAATATGTAAGGTGACAAAATTCGTTAGATAGTAACACTTGCCCACTCAAACTAGGACATCCTCTACTATGTCTCTATGGCGAATCACAAAACGGTAAGCCAACGTCACATCTATCAATGCATTGGCAGTGGCTAAGAAATGTCGTCCTAGTATGAGGGGCATGTCAGTATCTTCACTAATATGTAAGGTGACAAAATTCGTTAGATAGTAACACTTGCCCACTCAAACTATGCCTCTACTATGCCTCTATGGCGAATCACAAAATGGTAAGCCAACGTCACATATATTATATATAAAGGATCGATGAATGGCCTGAATTTATATATTATACATGAAGGAAGCAAGCAGGTGTAGGGGTTGCATAACGTATATATTATATACTAGCTGCAATGGGCCGGGATTTTTTTGGGTATATATATAATATTTAATATCATCCTTCAATTAATTTAAAGTTACAAATAATTTTGGTTAAATTAATCATCCTTTTGAATTTCTTCTAAATTGTGGTTGACATTTTTCTTACTCAATACCAAGTCTTACTTTTTTATTGCACAATTTTTTTCTAAAACATTCAACTGTTGACAAAAGATTGCCTTAATCAAAGTTTGTCGATTAACGTTATCTTAGATTTAATTTTTATTCCATGACTTACGGTATGATATTCAGTTCATAAATAGTTCTAAAAACAAACAAAATCCAATAAGTTGAATGATCTTTTGATGTCATTTTGATTCTTGCGTTTTGTTTATTTTATATAGATAACATTTTGGTAAGGAATTTCTGAGAGGGTTTTAAAAAATGAACTTGATAGTATCATTTTATTCCCAAGAATAAGATTTTGTTCCAAAATGAAAATTCTGAAAATAAAATCTTAATAGTGAATGACTTAAATTCAAATAATTTATTGCGGAAAATTTTAACATCTTGTTATTTTGGAATAAGTGAGAACTTTAAAATTTACGTAGTAGTTCCTCAAAAAAAAAAAAAAAATTTACGTAGTGGCTGTTTTTACTATAATTCATTTCAAATAAGCATACCTGGCTTATAACTAAAAAAAGTAACTGGTTTGTATTTTGATTCTCTACGGTTTGATTGAGTTTATATTTATTGTTGTTTATATTTTCTGCTAATATCTAAGATACATGTTTTGAGCAATAGTAGACGTTTTTATTATTGTTAATAAAAAAAGGTTTTGGTGAATGTGGAGGATGACCGGAAAATACAAAAGAATTCTATGTATCCTTTTTTATAACTTTTCCTTTATTCTCTTTAGGGATGGCAATGGGACGAGTTTGGGGCGGGTTTGTCTAAATCATTCCTATCCCCGCTTTCAAATATCTATACCCATACCCGCCCCATAGCCATGCGGGGAAGGTTTTGCAAACTCATCCCCATACCCATGGGTTTCGGGTACCCATGGGTAATACCCGCCTCGTACATCCAACATTATAATACATAAAATTTTACATGTAAACTTTCAATTATAATATTAAACGCACCTACTATATCATGAATCGACAAGAGACAATCATTTTTAATACGATTCAAAGCATCTTATCCTAAAGCATGCATTAATCGATATCAGAGTAGAGTACAATGTCATTCAAATCATTATTCTCTACTGTGATACATCTATTAAGTAATAATTAACTAACATATAATCTTGTTAACAAGGGGAAAAAGTGAAAGAGTGAAGGTAAAATTGAGAGAAATCAATTAGATTTTGATTTGGGTGGCCACTCAATTGCACTTCTACTATATATATATATATATATATATATATATATATATATATATATATATATATTTGAGTTATTCTCACTATTATTGATAGGTTACAAATTGATTCACATATTTTTCATATGTGAAGAAATATTTTTGGTGGGGCGGGTATGGGTATGAATATAGGGCGGGGGTAGGGATGGCAATGGGGCGGGTTTGTCTAAACCATCCCCATCCCCGCTTTCAAATATCTATACCCATACCCGCCCCATACCCATGCGGGGAAAGGTTTTGCAAACCCATCCCCATACCCATGGGTTTCGGGTAACCATGGGTAATACCCGCCACGTACATCCAACATTATAATACATAATATTTTACATGTAAACTTTCAATTATAACATTAAACGCACCTACTATATCATGAAGTCGACAAGAGACAATCATTTTTAATACGATTCAAAGCATCTTATCCTAAAGCATGCATTAATCGATATCAGAGTAGAGTACAATGTCATTCAAATCATTATTCTCTACTGTGAATCTGTGATACATATATTAAGTAATAATTAACTAACATAATCTTGTTAACAAGGGGAAAAAGTGAAAGAGTGAAGGTAAAATTGAGAGAAATAAATTAGATTTTGATTTGGGTGGTCACTCAATTGCATTTCTACTATCTTTTTTTTTTTTTTTTAGTTATACTCACTATTATTGATAGGTTACAAATTGATTCACATATTTTTCATATGTGAAGAAATATTTTTGGTGGGGCGGGTATGGGTATGGGTATGGGCGGGGGTAGGAATGGCAATGGGGCGGGTTTGTCTAAACCATCCCCATCCCCGCTTTCAAATATCTATATCCATACCCGCCCCATACCCATGCGGGGGAAGGTTTTGCAAACCCATCCCCGTACCCTTGGCTTTCGGGTAACCATGGGTAATACCCGCCACGTACATCCAACATTATAATACATAATATTTTACATGTAAACTTTCAATTATAACATTAAACGCACCTACTATATCATGAAGTCGACAAGAGACAATCATTTTTAATACGATTCAAAGCATCTTATCCTAAAGCATGCATTAATTGATATCAGAGTAGAGTACAATGTCATCCAAATCATTATTCTCTACTGTGAATCTGTGATACATCTATTAAGTAATAATTAACTAACATAATCTTGTTAACAAGGGGAAAAAGTGAAAGAGTGAAGGTAAAATTGAGAGAAATAAATTAGATTTTGATTTGGGTGGTCACTCAATTGCATTTCTACTATATAATTTTTTTGGTTATACTCACTATTATTGATAGGTTACAAATTGATTCACATATTTTTCATATGTGAAGAAATATTTTTGGTGGGCGGGTATGGGGCGGGGGAGGCTAAAACCATACCCGCCCCATACCCATCAAACTTTTTGCGGGTTTTACCCATACCCGGTCAATGCGGGGATTCCCCGCGTTGACTGGGTTGGGGGCGGTCGGATACCCGTGGGCATGGGTCTGATTGCTATCCGTAGGCGGGGGAGGCTAACACCATACCCGCCTCATACCCATCAAACTTTTTGCAGGTTTTACCCATACCCGGTCAATGCGGGGATTCCCCGCGTTGACTGGGTAGGGAACGATCGGATACCCGTGGGCATGGGTTTGATTGCCATCCCTAATTCACTCTCCACCTCTTAGTTAAGCAATATTCCGGCTTCTGTTCAAAAAAGCATTATCCCGGCCCAAATCGAGAGCCCAACAGAATGAATGTCTACCCAAACACTTCCACTTTCCTCATCGGTAAATAGCAAATCATTCTCATTTAGGTTTAGGCAAGAAAAAGAAAAAGGGATCAAATCAGCAGTGGAGAGAAGATAAGCTTTGAGATTGCTGGCGAAAAGGAAGCAGCCGAGCTGCCGAGTTCATCATACAAAGGTGAGCTGATATTGTTCTTAATAAATCATCGTCAGGGGTTCACCCGTGGTGGGTCTTTTTGTCGATCGAATAAGATACTGTGGCTGTTGGGTTAGATCGAAAGCCCAAAAAGAAATCATGAGTATATATATATGGGGAGTTCTACGGTACCCAGGGTGAAATTCGGGGTACCGCATACCCTGAGTAAGAAAATGCTATCCAGAACTTGAATTGACTGATGTTTCGGACATGATACTGTACTCTTACCCTTAAAGATAAAAATCTAGGTCTTATTTCTCTAAATCTTATACCCTAAGATCAATTTAATTAGAAACAATAATCGACGGTTATGATTCGTCCAAATATAGATAAAAAAATCAATGAACCATCTTAGGGTTTATAGTTTATGATTTAGAAAATTAGGACGTAGGGTTCACTCATTAAGGGTTAGGGTATAGTATCATGCCCAAAAATCCTGCTAATTCGAGGTCTAGATAGTGTTTTCATACTCAAGGTATGTGGTACCTCGGATTTCACCCGGGGTACCGTAGAAGGCACCATATATGTAAACCTAGGCACCGATTTTCTAAACCTCAACCCGAAGTTTGATTTAATGAAAAACAAAAACTAACCGTTGAGATCGGTCGGAGCTCATCTAAGTGCATCTGACGGCTAGATCACCTGTTGTATACTATACGCCTGACGTACACCAGTCATTACCATATATATGGTAATGACATATATATATATATATGGTGACGACTTCGGTGCACTCATAAAAATGAGTGCGTTCAATGCACTCAACTAAAAAACTAGTTTTAAGGTGTCAGATTTTGAATTTTAATTTATAGAATTAGTGTAATATGATGATATAACATATGATAACAACTAATTAGTGGATTATTCTAAGCCCTAGGCCTTCAATTTTGAGTTCTATCTCTAAACCCCAAATTGTAAACCCTAACCCTAAATCTCTAAACTCTAAATCCTTTAAATTAAAGTAAATCTTTAATGGTTTTTGTGCAAATTCATGTGCGTTATTGTTCATCAAATCTTAAGTGATGATTGATATTATTTTGACATATATATGATATTATCCCTTTATTTTATTTATGTCTCGTCTAGCACAATTAATAAATTAACATGAGTGGTACTATCATTTCTCTTTATAGGCGTCCCGGGTGCCCACCAGAGGTTCTTTTGAATAGGTCTCAGGTCTACTCTTATGTAGATTTTAACTCATACCACGGGAGCTAAGCTGGGGTAGGAAGATAAACTCGTCTTCAACCGACGTGAGGTAGAAGAAGAAAGAAAGAAAGTTGGGATTAGTCTACGCCTGTGCTTGTCAGTTTTTGTATTTTTAATAACTGGACGTAGGTCATCCTAACTTTCATTCAAAATCAATCGGGATTCGAAAATCTCCTGAAGGTCATACATAAGCCAATAGTACAAATCTGGATCACAAACATGAAAGGTATGGAGACCCAAAGGGATCGAGTATCCCCACTAGCAATAAAATCTACACACTTGTTCTCTTATTTGTACATACGCGAAACATCAACTTGCCAATTACAGCCTTGGAGGTCATGGATGATTGTTGTGTGACGATGAACATCACCATCCTGGCGAAGGAGCTAAACAAACTGTACATCTGGAATTCAGCTGAGGTAGCACTCGACGGTAACCAAGGTCCCAAGGCAACTGAAGCCCTCTCTACATCACCTTGCAATTCCACTAAGGTGATAGAGCACATGTGTGATGTCTCGATTTTGGATTTAGGTTCAACATCAACTACGAGGAGAATTGGATCAACATGACAAGCCGAATTGACATTTTGTTTCACCATGTTTGGATCAAGCTGGGGAGTAAAAAGGGCAGTGAGACACTTATGGTTACAGTGCTGCAAGCTAGGGAAACTTATTTGAGAAAAAGGTACCAACGAAGTTGTTATAGTAAGAATAGATGATCGTGGGAAGGAAGTATAAGAAGAGTGTTGATAGAAGGATGAGTTCCGAGCAAATTTCGGGGACGAAATTTTTGTAAGGGTGGAGGAAATGTAACACCCCGGTATTTTAGATTTAGGTTCGACCTTAATACATGATCGGTTGGGTTGACGGTTAAGTACTAAGGGTTGCAACCGCGGGTTTTGAATAATAATAATAATAAGTATTATATTATTATTAATATTATTATTAAGAATGAGTGTATAATATACAAATTCTAGAATGATTAACCCTAAACTAATTCCTCCACCAGCGGACAAAACCCTAAAACTATAAAAAGGAAAACCCATTCGTCCTTCCGGAGATAGGGAAAGAACAAGGAATGGCAGCGGTAGCGATTGGAGTGGCGTTGCGGTTAAACAAGAGATGGGTTCGTAGTAGAAAGGAGAAGGTCGATAAGGAATGGCGATGTTTCTCTAGCTCGATGGCGGCAAGGATCAGTAGTACTAGAGGTAAGCGGATCGACCTCACTACCTTTAACTCTTGGATTGGGTGTCGGGATTGGACGCCATTACATTTCAGTATGTACGAAGGCGAACTAAGACCACCCCCAACGCCTGTCAAAGGCCCCTTCCATTGTGACGTCGCATTTCATTTGCCTCTTCCATGGATGTGGTACCTATTTCAGAAAGTGGGATTTTCCACTTAATAAAATAGCAAATGGAAGAGCAAGTGGGTGGAGAGTGGGCTCTATCCCACATTTGATGTTTTTTTTTTCATTTTCATTTTGTTTTGAAATTATATTTTTAATAACAAATGATAAAAAAAAGGAAAGGCATTTTTTTTATGTCTATGTATGTGATGTTTTTTTTATTTCATTTCCTTTTTTTCAAATTATCGAAAATTCATTAAGTTTGGATAAATTAAATTTGTAGATTCTGAAAGTGTAATACGAAACAAAGTTCACGTACGAAACAAAGTTTGACTAAAGCTATAATATATTTTTCAATGAATTAGTAAATTTATTTCATTATTGATAATCAAATAATTACAATATATTATTTTAATTATTTGATACATCTTCAATTGATAAAATCATATAGGTTAGATAAAATGTGTTGATGTATTAAAAAGTAAGTTGGACCCACCATATGAATTAGATAGTGGATTTCATGGATGTAAAGGAAATGGAAGTGATATATGGTGAAATGGAAAAAGTGGCTGATGTGGCAGTAGAAGCCACATATGAAATAGAAATTGTATTTCATGGATGTGGATGGTCTAAGGATGAGAAGTGGGTCTTTGTCCATTACAGCTACAAGGAATCAATTGGTGGAGCCCACACGAGCTGTACACGTTTCGCATGATGTTCCCTTGCTTCTTTAAGTTTGAACCGAGGGGATTTTGGCTACATAGCTATGAGAAGAACTATGAAACTCTCGTGATCAATTCAAAATGTGGTGCTCAAACACATGGATTGACGAGCTTTGTGAAATTGGGAAAGCAATTGAGGCTGCAAGGTTGTCGGCTATGGGGTCATCTTAATGAGTGGACTAAAAAGTGAGTGTAAAGGGGTAAAATCTCTGTCGTATGTCTTTTAGTTCTGCTTTTCGTGCAAGTTATTATTTAGTTAATTTTTTTTCTAGTATGCGCGATATGTGTGTGAGGCATCCCACCGCCTGTAAGGGTGGAGACAGCGTTGTGCTATGTATGAATGTATGTGATGTTGTATGGATAAATGGTATGAGGAACCCCCAGGCGGTTGGGTCACTACTGGACGGCGAGACGTAACGCAGTAGTTGACGGGCATGGACTAGACAGCGAGACGTAGTGCAGTGCCATTGCCGAGTTTGGGTATGCAACCGGACGACGAGACGTAACGCGTTTGGCATACTAGGGTAGGACACCGAACAGCGAGACGTAACGCGGTGGTCCTAGTGTTTTGTGTTTGAGTTAAGGATAAAAGTTGAGAACCTCTATGAGTTAAAGTTGAAAGGAGTTATTAAGAATATAAGTAAGAGAAATTCTAAAGATAAACTTGAGGTCAATATCGTTTGTGTACTTAAGTTTTAAGTTTATTTTACTTTTAAATTTAACAGTTGACCTAACAAAGGTCAAAGTATGCATGACGAATAATTATGTGACGCCTAAATGCCTTCCTTTTGGAAGTGAAACATCAACATTTGACGCGTTGATTCTTGAATCTTGACAACAAAGGCCAATTTTAACGGATTATCATAACGCAACTAACTATAATATTGCACCAACCGATGCTGCCATCTATATGGTCATTCATGACCCCAAGGCCAAAACAATTACATACGTTACTGAGCCCAGATCTCATCCAACCAGTCTAGCGGCATGAACATACCAAACACAACTATTTGAACTTTGGCACTAGACCCTAAAGATTTATTTTGAGCTTGACCAGCCGAAATCTATAACTAACCCATATATCTATATCTTCCTTTATCTTAATATTGCATCCAAACCATGCATAACAGCAGATGAAGTAAAGTTCTAGCAGAAGCAGCGTCGGTGAGAGGATATGAAACTCCTTACCCTTATTGGGTTGCTTGCAATATTTCTTTGATATCATATCCTTGGAGCTGATAAATGGAAGAGCCAAAAGAAACAACATCGGGTTAACAGCATTCAAAAAATTTCAAATGCAAGATTCGTTACTATGGAGCTAGGATTTGAGTATTCAAAGCAGGATGCTAGGAGATATATACTAGACTGGGAAAGATTGAACTAGAGGAGGAAAAAAATGTACCTGAAGCAAGGTAAGAACCAAGATCACGCCAGAGTTCCAGCAAGCATGAATGGTAATTGGAGTAAGAAGGTTCCGTGTTTGAGCATAGGAAAATCCAAGCAGAGTTCCTAATCAAGTTTGCTGAATTCTCTTAGTTACTCATCAAGGAAACGAAGCTGTACAATCAACCAAAGCTGTGCATTCAAGTGTGCAAGTATATACCTAAGACAAACAGTTGGGGAAACTCTCCTGGAGTTAGATGTGCTAGAGCAAATACTGCTGCACTAATCACAACAGCTATTGGTGTTGGAACCCTAAGGGAAGTAGGAGAGAGAGAAGTATAGTCCGTCAGCACATAGCAGGCAGAATAATCAATGTATAACTAACAAACTCATATTAGTTATATACCACTTCGTAAGAGAAACCATGAAAAATCCTCGAAAGACATTCTCCTCCAAAATTGGAGCAAGGACACCCGTGATTACTAGCAGTAAACCAGTGCTGCAACGGTGGCGAAAACAAGTAATGCAGTTTCAATCCATACTAAAAATTCAAACAGTGGAAGGGAAAGAGATTTCAACATTCACTTTTTTACATGGTAGCAATTTCGAACTTACCTGATGCCTGAGGATCCGATCAGTGGAAGAAGCCGAACAAGAGCATCAGCCTGCAATAAATAGAAGTGAAAGGTACCTTACATGACAACATGTAGGATGTACAAAGATCAAGAAAAAGAAGCTCATAGAAAGAAACATCAAGAAATTAGAACACCGACCAATTAGATTATACTAGACAAACATGGGACTAATAAGCTGCCAGTAAGATGTCCCACCTAAACCAGAAATGGAAAGAGACTTACTGGAAATAACTCGCCAGTGTACTAGAAGGAAGAGAGATTTCCAAGTTGGCATGACTTAATACAGCCATGGCACTAGCCATTTGAAGCATACACTACCAAGTACTTCTCCATTCGAACTTCCATCATCCCTTATGTCTCTACCATAATAATAAAAAAATAATGATTGAAGGTAAGAAACAAGTTCCTAACCTCACGTTCTTGAGTCTCGCCATTAAAAGTAGAGACAACAAATCCTGTCAATGCAATGGCAAGCACAGCACTTCCAAGACCTATTCCAGCCCACAATAACCAGCCTCTTCGTAGGTTGAAGGGTTCCTTGAAATCTGGCAAAACATCAAACCATCCTGAAACTTTACTGCTTGAATGGCAGAATGATTACAATAAATGAGCCATTGCCGAACTGAATCTGCAGAAGTTGTAATCAAACAACATATTAAGACTGCTTTACCATAGCGATAGATATCTTCAGGAAGCGGTCCAAAGCTCTTCGTAATACTATACATAACTCCAAGTACAACTGCTGTTGTTAGACTGGGTAGGAGCAAAGTTTAGAAAAGTCAGAAACCCGTGGAATTACCAATTTTGCTAAGAAATGAAGTCATCCCCTGTACCTTTGATCCAAAAATAACATCTCAGCCTTCTCATCCAAACTCAACTGTTCAAATTTAATTCCCAGAAATGGCAGTGTCTCAACCTCCACGAACCCTGTCAAAATAAAACTGCCTGCCTAAAAAGTTAATTCACTTTCTGTGTAGCTAGCCAACATCATACACCAATTCAAACTACAACAGTTAGTTACGTATTCCCATGATTGCATCAGTAAAATAATCTTTTCCCAAGAAACAAGTACCCAGATAAGAAAATTTTGAGAATTAACACATCAAAATTAGGAGCAATCGGAAATCAGAACCTAATTCCACAGGCAAGTGATGTTAATGAAACAGTTGGCCACTCCCATGGCACGTCCCATCTCTTGAAAGCAGGCCAATCCAATCCACTCTCCTAAAATCGCAACAAGACATCCCCAAAAAGTCTGTAAATTTGAAAAGGAGAAACAGACAAAGCGCTATCAAAACAGAATCTCGAAGCATAGCCGAACCTTAGGCTCAAGTTTGGTCTTCGACTTCTCTTCTCCAGCATTGAAGAAGCAAACAGGGCGCAATCCTCGGTTAGAAACCCGAATTAGCCTTCCTGGAGCTACCAACTTCGGGATTCCGACTGGAGTTCTCAGTGAAGATGATAACTTGGAAGGAGAAGAGAGAGCGTGCACAGAGGACTGGGCTAAAGAAGTGAAGATTGCGGAAACCATGCTGCTGGGAATGGGATTGGAGCTCAGAACTGGGATTGGAGTAGAACGTTGTGCTGGCTGAGAGATAAGGAACTGGGGGGAAATCTGGAGGCACTGCTTTGGTTGGGCTTGGTAGTTTTCTTTTCTGTGGGCAACATTTTCTCTTGGGATATTTTTTTCTTTTACCGCAGTTCACCAAAGAAACGCAAACATATTCCTCGTTTATAAACCATTTGGTACCAAATGAATTTAGAATTCATTTCATTTTAAAATGAATTCCTGTGTAGAATTCATTGTCAAATGAATTCTTGTGTTTGATATATACTATTAGCGTTACAATCAAATTTTTGTCGATGTTCCTCATTCTGCATGAATTGGCGCCAAATAATATATGTAAAAGTAATTTTGTTAATAAATGAGAATAATTATGTCATTTTATCATAATTGGTAAATACTTGTGGAATTCATTTGAAAATTCCATCTCAATTCCTCGGAATTGCTATAACTAGTTCCAATTCCGTAGAATTCAAATTTTAGAATTGAAAATGAAATCTTTTAATTACCAAACACAAAAAGATTTCATTTCAAAATAAATTCCTAAAAACTTATGGAATTCATTTATACCAAACGGTATGTTATAGTTATTTAACCCACATTGCACACACTGTGTATTTGCTTGTGATTTCTTTTGTTTAGTTTGTTGTATTTTTTTTGGTAGATTTCTTTTCGTAGGCGTTTGCCCCCGATCCAATCGGGGGATCGGATTGATTATAGAAACATGAGTTTAATTAGTCGATTTATTAGTGAACAAGGAAAAATATTATCGAGACGGGTAACTAGGTTGACTTTAAAACAACAACGATTAATTACTATTGCTATAAAACAAGCTCGTATTTTATCTTCGTTACCGTTTCTTAATAATGAAAAACAATTTGAAAAAAGCGAGTTGGTTGCTAGTACTAGGAAGTGGAAACTATTCTAAAAGTGTTATTTGTGTACTAAACTATTCAATATAACAAATATGGCACAAATTATATACGCTTCGGGACATTTGTGTTCTAAACTAATCAATATGACAAATCTGGCACAAACCACATAGATACTGACTAGATTTTCTGTTCAATACTAACGGTCAATGTCGGTCAACATTAACGAAAAAATAGTTCGTTTCAAATTTTTCATATTGAATAGTTTAGAACACAAATGACATTTTTTTAAATAGTTTGAACTTCCTAGTGGAATTAGCCCTATTTTTTTAAAACAAAAGGTAATTTGATTGAAATAGAGATAGAACACATATCAAACTGTCTCATGTCAAAATGGATGTTTTGCAAATAGGAACGAAAATAGGCATAGACTAGCATGATATGTGGGTTAGACACGGTGATTTACCACGCAAATGCCTCAAGAATGAAGGCCAATGGACACCTGTTTTAGGTGTTATCAATCCCCCCACACTTAGGCATTTGCTTGTCCTCAAGCAAACTTTCAATCAAATCATACAACTCGAGTCATCTATATCCCCCCGCACTTGATGGATTCCGTAGGAGTCAGGTTTCTAGTGTCTAGGGTCGTCCTAATTCTATATGATCTTTCTTGATCCACTCGAGAGAGGTCGACATGGATGTTCTCAAAATATGGTGATAGGGACAAGGTGCAAAATAAAGCTCTCAAAGATAGGTGAAAGGATCGGTGCTCTCACGGTTCTTTTCTACACTCTCTCGACAACCTTTTATTCCTATCTAGAGTCTCGCTTTGGGGGGGAGGGGGGTTTATTCGGGTAGTCATTCATATTAAGATGAGAATGTGCACTTAGGCACTTATTATTGTGTGCTTGTTAGCAAGGCAAGTAGGGATAAATTCTCCTACCTATATCTCGGCCCATGAGAGGAAGTACATGGGAGGATGGAAAGCTATCCGGTCTCTCATGCACATTGTCCTAAAAGGCATTCCCATTACTCTAGAACGAATTGCCACACCATGTTGCATTAGAAATTACACCCCACTTTATTCTCTTTTTTTTCTTCCTCTTTTTTCTTTTTGAATGCGAGAAAGCACATAACCGAGCACCTTTCTAATGGTCTAAACAAGAGAACTAGGGTTCGCTCACATGCAAGGAATCAAACAAAACCACTTCGACTCAAGACATCCCACGCACTACGTTCATCAACATTGGTCAAGACAATGAAGAGCAAGATTCAACAATCCGAAGCAAGTAATTGCATTGCAAGCAAATGAGCCAACTTGGAGCCCTCAAAATCTCTCGTCGAAGCATTCAAACATTCATAGTATAAGAAAGATCAATTGATAACAAACATTCCACAAGCATTAATGCGACCCCCCCCCCCCCCCCCCGCGACACACTTACAAAACATATTGTCCCCAGGGGTGAAGAACAGGGGAACGAGGTTACCGATTTGTTGATGTCGTTGATTCCGAGTTGATTGTAGGATCTAAGGGTAGGGTGGGTTTGATCGATTGGTAAGAACATCCACGAGAAAAAGAACTACGAAAAAGATCAATCACATCCACAAAATGAAAATTTTAACAACAAAGTACTAACCATTCAAATAAGAAATCCTACTAAGTACTTAAATAGAAAAGCACACACATAATACTAGCATCCTACATAGATCATTATTCAAATGGAAAGAGATGAGAAAAAGTTAGAGAAATGGCTTGTTTCATTGAGATCCGCGAGTGCATGGTGTTGTAGAGCATTCCGAGGAGGTAGGATTCTGCAAAGACATTCAAACAACACACAAGTGGCACACGAGTCCAATACCTCATTAGGAACTCTCAATAAGAACAATCCCCCACACTTGTTCTTCAAACAAAAATTCAAACTCTATGTAAACAACCAATTCAACAAAATCCACAAAAACATGCTCCATAGGGTTTTGATAAAATTAAATGAGGTAATCTTACGTTCACATGAGAAAAGTTATGATTAAAGTCAACTCTATAGCATAGAAATATCACATTTTAAACCATAAACCATCTAAGTTGCAACTCAACATCACAAAAAAGAGATCACCAAAGTCATATCACAACATGGAAAACCAATTTTTTCAAATAAAGCATTCTATGGTAAACATGTTACAAACCAACTATAACCGTGCTAGGTAAGTTTAGGAAAAGGTTCCAAAAACCTAGAATTCGTCAAGATAGATCATAAATCAAACAATCTAACTCATTGGGGGCATTTTAACAAACACATAGTAGGCAATTTTGCACCTAATGACCACAAATGTGGAAATCAACCCAACAAGCCTCTAGGTTTCTAGCATTCATCTATTTTTCATTCCCATCCCATTCAATCACCAATTTCAATCATTGTCCTCAACTAATTTCAACTAGAATCTAGTATTCCCCCAAATCCCCAATTCTCATTCCTAGGGTTCTAAGAATATGAAATTGAGAATGTTAGGGTGAAACTAGAACCTTAAAACTTGGGAAGAAGACTAAGCACAACAAGGAGACGGTTGGGGAAACAAGGAAAGGCCTCAAAAGTTGATTTTTTCGACGAAGTTCACCAGAGACACCTCGCAAAAGGAGATGGATCTCCGACGGGCGTTGGATATGGCGAGTAGGTTCACAAGAGACACCTCTCAAAGATGAAGGTGGTGGTGATCTGGGATTTTGATTTGATTAAGTGTGGAAGGAGATATGGGGTGATTTGTGTTCGGTGGTGGTGAGAGGAGAGGGAGTTGGGAGAGTTGTTCTGAAGAAAAGAGGGGAAAAGAGTATGAGGATTCGATTTTTAGGGTTTAGCTCCATGAGGTGACGATGACGTGATGGCTCAAGGCAGACACAGTAGGCCGAGCATCACAGCTATGTCACTAGCCATGACAAGGCCGTGATCGCTATTGGTAGTAAAATTCAATTAAATTGTCATGGCTTGGTCGCCGTGACCATGCCGTGATCTGAACATTTTCACCACATTCGACTCTCTAAACTCCCTTAACCCCGAATATTGATTTCCCATCATATCATGCATCAATTGTGATCAATCTTGTTGGTTATGGAGAACTCCTATGACATTCCAACTACCTCTAAACTCACTAAGCACAAGCGAAATCCGAAGAGAAAAAACTAAAATATAAGGAGAAGAAAATGGAAATCGATGTTGGAGTGCCTCCCAACTAGCGCGTCTTTTACGTCTTATCGCTGCACGACTGACTTCAAGTACTCAGTCCAGCTCAAAACCTCCTTGAAGTTGAGGTTTTATCGGCAAAGTGGAATCTCAATTCTTGATTGGTCTCCGGATCATTCAGTGAAGGCTCATATAAATAAAAACTCTTGAGAAATTTCCAATAAAACCTCACTTCATCTTTCTTCTTCTTGTCTTTGCTTTGAACCAAATCAAGCATCCTTGAGGGGTTGTTACACTCCGACATTTGAAGTTTAGGTTCGACCGAACGGTTGGATCGACGATTACGTACGAAGGATTGCAACCGGAGTTTAGAAATAATGATAATAACATTTATAACTATTTTATTATTATTATTTTCATAATCATCCTATCATCACTTTTCCGTCCAGCAAAAGAGGAAAAGAAGGAGAAAAAATAATAAACAATAAACCCCCCCACCATTAAACCCATTAACGCACCTCTCTCGGTCTCTTCCTCTCCCGAAAGGCCACAACAAGTAACTCGTTAACCAGCCCTCTTCCTTTCTTTTATTAAGACATCATCGCAATTTGCTATCCCTAAAGCCATAGCGTACGATCCATATTCCCCACCCCCGCTTTGTCATCGTCTCTTTGTCTCCGTAGCAGCGATAGCGGGACGCCCAGCGGCCGTGCCGAGGAAGCGGCCTCCACTTGTCCTGTCGCAAGCCCTGTGTTGACGCCATCATCGACGATAACTATTCTCTCCTGGCGTTGTAGTGGTAAGGTTCTTGATCTCCTCTGTCCCTAAACTCGTTTTAACCCCGATTAAACCAATGCATGAGATCATCGTAGTGCTCCGTCGACGGCACCGGCGTACTCGACCTCGACCAAACTTTAAAAACTTGGTACCATCTCGTAGGAGGCAATCTCAGGAACACCCCGGTTTCGACGGAGTCGAGTTTCGACGGAGTCGAGTTTCGACGTTGGAGGAGGGAGATACGAGCCTCGAAAGTTTGGGATGCAAATCGGATAGTTCAGGTACCAATTATGTCCATTCGAAGAGTATAAGGACCTAGATAGCAATTTCATTTCAGTCTGTGGAAAAATGACCTTATTAGTTCCACATATTTCTTGTACGAACAGCTTAGTCCCCAGAGTTTTAAACTTTTTATATTCGATCAAAAATGAGGTTTTCTCTAGATTATTGTTATTATTGTTGCCGTACAATGGGTATTTTCGTGGTAGGATAGGTTTATAAATAAGAATAAATCAATAGGGTGTTTGGATATTAATTCAAGGATTTTTGGAGCTGTAGTTCTAATTATAGAAAAAATTGGTGGGAAGACTATTTTAGTTAAATAAAATAGTATGCGAATGTTTTTGCCGGTTTTGATAATTTTATTCAAAGACTCATCCTGTTATGTTTGTCCAGGAATTGTTGGGTGATTTGTTCGAGTTGATTTGATAATTAAAAAAATTTATGTGATATTCGTTTTAATTAATTTAATTATTGTATGTATATATTATATGACTTTGTTAATTTTTTGCAAGACTAGAGTATTGAATTTGTGTAGGGGAATAAAGAACCGGAAATTTAGACATTGGTAGCATAGGTTTAAAAATTATTTATTATATAAGAAGGAGGGGTAATTAAGGTATAAATTATAGTTAATGATTTTGGTTTATGTTTTAGGTTATTAGAAGTAAGAATTTGTAGTTTGAGGGGTCAGGGATTTTTGGAGTGTTCACAAGAATTTTTATGAGATTTATGCAAAGGATTATTTAATTAGTTAGGATGAGTTAATGCATTTTTAAGAATTATGGGACTAAGCGAGGAGAACGGAAAATTTGGCGGAATAGCGACTAAGGGGAATTTAATCTCGAATTATAGGTTCAAGGAGGCGATCAAATTAAGGGACCACACGTCAAAGGAAGTAAAGTATCGGCACTAAAGAGGTGAGTGTAAAGGGGGTAAAATCTCCGTCGAGGTCTTTTAGTTTATGTCTTTTAATTCAGTTATGTTATTTAATTTTCAAGTAAGCGCGATTATGTGTGTGAGGCATCCCACCGCCTACTTAAGGTGGAGGCACGCGTTGTGCTATGCATGTGTGTTGTTTATGCGTATGGATGATGGTAATTGAACCCCCGGGCGGTTGGGCCACTACTGGACGCGGTAGATGGTCGGGTCACTACTGGACGGCGATACGTAACGCAGTAGTTGACCGGGCATGGACTGGACGGCGATACGTAACGCAGTACCATTGCCTTGAGGATAGGGACACCGGACGGCGATACGTAACGCGGTGAACCCTAGTAATAAGTATACAAATTAAGATAGAAGTACAGAACTTCTATAAGCTGTCAGGGACTAAAATATTAAGGATGAAAGCGAGAACGGCTTTCATGTAAGAGAAAGTAATTTCTAATAATGTGTTAGTAAGGTTTGCTTAGGCAAAGACCTTAGAAAGTAACGACGAGACTGACCCCTTCTCACTCACCAGGTGTGGAAAGGGGAAGAGTGCATAACCAGCACCAGGAGATTAATCAAGGAGGTCAGCCGCGTCAAGCGTGAGGATGTCGGAAGGATCAGGGTATTGAGATGGGACCCTTTTTATCATATTTGTCTTTATTTCTTGTCCTATGAGTATACTGGGAAACTCAGGTTTTCTGTTCAAATGTTTGGATTGAGATTTGCCCAACTGTTTAGGGCTTTTCGTTTGAGATTTTTGGTTATTGTCGTTGGTTAATTTTTGGTTTGACTTAAAAACATGGTTTGGGTTGCTCCGGAGTAACTGGTTTTTGTTTTAAAATTTTGGTTTGATTTTGATTTTTATCTTTTTCCAAAAAGATCGGGTTGTTTCAGGGGTCATCATCGGATCCACCAAGAGAGATTGATGATATCGTGGCCTTGTCTCGGAAAAGAGTTGTTGCAAAAGGATCCAATGCTAGGAGTCCTAGGTTAGGTGGTCTTCCATGGTATGGCCTCCTCGGATGCACCAACCCGGATTAACCACAAAACATCTTCATCCTTTTCTTTAACCTCTTCTCTCCCTTCTTCATACATATCTTCCCCATATTTAGTATCAAGCTTATCCTCTTCTTCACTTTCTTCTTCCTCCTTCACTTACTCATTAAAGCTCTCTTTCACATTCATTTTTACTTGATGATTGGGGGCTATGATATTCCTCCAACCAAGTTCTTCTCTATTTGTGTCTTCAAGATCAACTTGCTCTTCCACCATTGAGACTTCTTCCTCTTCCGATGCTTCCTCTTCTTCTTCATTGTTAGAAACGAGGAGGTGAATTTGATGGAGTCTCGAACGAATTTGTTCAAGTTGTCTCTTCTTTGCTTCCAACCTCTGGTTCAAAACTTGTTTCTCAATAAGGATTTCTTGAAAGGAATGGTCGAGATCTCCAAGATTTGAAGATGACCCTTCGATCTTTACCTCTTCGGGTATAGGTGGTGGTGAAGGAGAGTCTTATCCATCCTCATGGACTCCATCGTTGCTCCTTTCTTCTATAGCTTCATCTTGTGACCTCCAAGCAATGGTGGGGTCTCAAGCAAGAACTTTTATAGGTATAGAGTTGAGACTTTCTTGCTTTTCTATCATCTTGCATCTTTCTTCCTCTGCTAAGCTTTTGGATCGAATTTAGAAGCAAACCAAAGGAATGTTCGGGACACTAGTATCAACGTACTCGGACATATATGATAGACCAATAATTACACATGTTTTCACCCCATTCTGAAGCCGTTTGAGATGTGGATTCTAGTGTTTTAAGCCGATATCACGCTAGGGTGTGTGTTTATGTGATAGACCGATAATTATACATGTTTTCACCCCTATTCTGAAGCCGTTTGTGATGTGGAATCTCGTGTTTTAAGCCGATTTTACGCTAGGTTGTGTGTTTATGTCATATTTCAGGTCCCGGCGTTGGAATCGAGGCGGAGAAACGAGTTCTGGGTCGAAAGGAGCGAAGTTGGGACGAAGTGGGCAGTAGGAGGAAAATACCCGGTCAGGTGGCCAAATACCCGACCGGGTATTCATCACTTTTGGGCGCCCGAGAAGCAGAGAGGGGCCCGGGCACAACAGCAAAATCCCCGGTCGGGGATTATGGCGAGTGACCGGGGATTTCTCCTTTGACTGAAACGGTGCGCTGCGATAATACCCGGTCGAAACCCAAGAAACCCGACCGGGTATTTCGACCGGGTATCGCGACCAGGCAGCTGATATAAGGAAGAAGAAGGCCAACATTGAAGGGTTCCGAGTTTTTGAGAGAGAAAGCGATACCTAGAGAGAGAAAGCGACGAACCAGAGTTCCCAAGCGCCATAGATCGATCTTCAACACCATTGGAGCCCGGTTTGAGCTTGGAGAAGTGCGATTAAACGTCCAGGAGCAGAAATCCAACTTCACAGTATGATTTCCGCGTCTGAATCTGCTTTTGCTTCTTTCTCTATGGAGTAGTTTCCCCATTCATCTGGGTATGGGGAACCCTAGATTTGTATGCTAGGTCTGATTGTATGAACCCAAGTACAGAGTTTGTGAATTGATTATATTCGATTGAGGTTTGAATGATTGAATGACTTGAATCCTGATCAAATTCCTGTTATTTCTGCTTTAACCTAGAATGAGAATATCTGCCTAGGTTGATAGAGTACCCTTAATCGAAGGTGGCGAATTGGTGACTTTAGTCGAGAAGCCAATTCGCTATTCTGTACCGAAGTCAGTTCGGTAGTGGAGGTTTGGTTCATTAGGGCCTCAATCTGTTTACTCCGGTGGAGGTTAGTCGCCCGCTAGAGACTCAGATTGAGAGGGTCTGGAGACCTTTAGTCGAGACTTCAGGCTAATTGAGAACCTTCCGCAGTATAACTTTCATGAAAACTGAACTTGGTAAATTGCAATCCGACTTAACTGCAGTCTAGGGGGAACCATATCCGGGTGACCTCTCTTGACTTGACAACAAACCGTTTACTTGCTTTGTGTTTTGTTTGCTTGAGTTGCACTAAAAGTTCACCGCTAAATAACAAGAATTCACCGAGTAGTCATCACATCTAGGACCTGGGTTGATAATAAAACCCAAACCCGCTATACTACGCTTTAGGAAGTGGTTACACTTGGCCATTTTCTAGAGTGACAGTAGGAGTGAGTCAAGTTTTTGGCGCCGTTGCCTGGGACGGCTAGGTTGTTGAAGAAAAGTGATTTCTGTTACTTTAGCATTTTCATTTTCGCATTGAGTTTTTGTTTTTTCCCACTTGTGCCTTCACGGGTTTGCATTGCTTGATTGTGTGCAGATAGTGCATGACCCGTAGCCAGTCGGGAGGTTTACTGCCGTTGAATCCTGAGATTGAGCGCACCTGCAAACAACTTCGGAGACAACAGCGAGCTAGACTGACTACGGTGGAGCGCCGAGACGGCCAATTGAGCAGCGACACCGAGGACGAGTACGAGATGGAAGGCGATCAGAACCCGCCTCCTCAGAACCAGATCCTGGGGAATGACCCAAATCCCCAGGGAGCTGGGAACCATCATCATCCGCCACCACCGGGTCCCACCTTGGAGTACTACTATACTTTACGGATTGCTGACATCCGCCCGGTCATCCTCTATCCGCCCATTCCTGCAAACAACTTCGAGATCAAGCCATGCTGGATTCAACTCATCACATCCTCTATCCAGTTCCATGGCTTGAAGGATGAGGAAGCCCGGGTACACCTTTCCCATTTTCTGCAGCTGACGAACGGGTTCAAGCTGAACGGTGTCCCGGATGACGCAATCCGCCTTCACCTCTTCCCCCATTCTCTGGCGGGGAATGCTAAGAGGTGGTTGGAGACCCAACCCCCATTGTCCATCACCTCTTGGGACGATCTGGCTGACAAGTTCGTGCACCGGTATTATCCGGCATCGAAGACCACGGAGATACAGCGGGAGATCACTCACTTCCGCCAAGAGCCAGATGAGTCCCTTCGTGATGCATGGGAGCGGTACATGGGATACTTCTGGCAGTGTCCCCATCATGGCTTCAGTGATGCTTTCACAGTGGGGAACTTCTACAGCGCCCTCACTCCAGACAGCCAGAGGGTGATCGAGTCTCTATGCCCAGGAGGGGATATCCTCACTAAGACTCCACCGGAGCTGAACCAGATGATCAGTACCTTGGCTGCCCGGGATCATTCCTAGGGGCAGAGCAGCAGAGGCAGGCACTCCCGGGACCGTGGTGTGCATGCCATGGAGGCCAGATCCGGGTTAGAGCAGCAGGTGGCTGAGTTGGTGCAGACATTGAAGCAGCCCAACAGTCTCCTACCGGGCCGAGGTGTAGCTCCGCCTCCAGTCGCTCAGTGTCAGTGGTGTGAGAGCCCGAACCACCTGGTGGAAGATTGTCAGTCTATGAGGGAGTCCTCTACTCCCCAAGAGCAGGTGGATTTCATCGCCAATGCTCGGCGCCTGGACCCATACAGCAACACCTACAATGAGGGATGGCGCCAGCATCCTAACTTTGCCTGGAGCAGCAACACCAACAAACCACCTGGTTTCCCAGCACCAGTAGGTGGTTTTCAGCAGAGGCAGCCCTTCCAGGCTAGGCAAGGGCCACCACCACAGCAGCAGCCCTACCAGCCTAGGCAAGGGCAGCCATTCCAGCAGCCCCAGGGCCAGTTTGCTCAGCCTCCAGCAACCGCAGCTCCAGATAATCAGATGGCTGATCTGAAGAATATTTTGGAGACATTCATGACCACCAGCCAGGCGAATTTCACGAGGGTGGACCAGAGCATAGCCTCTTTGGAGGCAGGGCAGAGGAACCAGGGTGCTATTTTGCAAGATCTACAGCACCAAGTCGGTGTCCTAGCGCGCCAGCTTACTGCTCGGGCCCCGGGGACTCTACCTGCCACCACCATCCCCAATCCACGGGACCCGCATGAGACCGCACATGCCATTTTCACCCTGAGCGGCAGGCCTACATCAGCTGATCCTGCCCCGACCAGGCAGGAGGCACCACTACCTGCTTCAGCACTTCCAGCTGGTGATGCAGAAGCGCGGGTGGAGAAGGAAGCCCTTGCTCCCAAGCCACAACCAGTGGTGAAAGAGCACATACCCCAGCTTCCCTTTCCCACTCGCCTTCACAGAGACAAGCTGGAGACTGAGTTTGCCAAATTTATGGCAATGTTGAAGCAACTCAACATCAGCGTACCGTTTGTGGAAGCACTGTCGAAGATGCCCAAGTACGCGAAGTTCATGAAAGATCTCTGCACCAACAAGAAGAAACTTGGAGATCTCTCGACAGTGCTGCTGAGCGAGGAGTGTTCTGCCATCCTGCAGAACAAGCTGCCCGAAAAGCGCAAGGATCCAGGGAGTTTTACTATCCCTCTTACTATTGGCAGCATGCATGTAGGAAAGTCCTTGGCGGACCTAGGCGCTAGCATTAATGTCATGCCATACAAATTGTTCAAAAAGCTAGACCTAGGTGAACTTAGCCCTACTAGGATGAGCATTCAACTAGCTGACCGATCCGTTGTGCATCCTAGGGGTATCATAGAGGATCTGCTTGTTAATGCTGGTGCATTCACATATCCTGTTGATTTTGTTATCCTGGACATAAATGATGATGTGGATGTGCCTTTGATTCTGGGTAGACCATTTCTTGCCACCGCCAAGGCGTTGATTGATGTGCATGATGGTAAACTGATCCTGCGTGCTGGGAATGAACAGGCTACTTTTTCTGTGACTGAGTTTGATCACTGTTCTATGATTGCTGTCACACCTGTGCATGCTATTTCTGACCAGGTACACGAGCTTGTCGTGTATCCGTCTGCATCTCCCATTTTGCAGGAGCCTCCTATCATTCCTTCGCCGCCACTCCATCCAGCCTCGCCTCCGAACAAAAAGCTCAAGGAGGAGTGGCGGCCGAAGCAGCAGGTTTCTACGCCTGCACGGAAGAAGGGTGGAGACCACTACGAGCTGGTCCCACCCCCTGCACCACGACCACCCTGGCCATCCGAGTACTCACTCGCCTGCATCATACCGGATGGCCAGATCGAGCTGACCACTGCTGGTGGTTGCAACCGTCGGATGCACGGTCACCACCTGAAGCTGTACCTCAAGAGCGATGTGGATCCGCTCTTGGAGATACCTGTTCCTGCACCCCGCTGAGTATCCACCATGGGCGTCCAGCTAAAAGACGGTAAAGAAGCGCTTGTGGGGAGGCAACCCCACCACGGTTTGCATTTTCTTTTCCCTTTTTCTGAGTTTTTGTGTCATGTCGAGTCAGTTGCATGTCTGTATTGAAGTTCGGTCGTCGTTGATGCCTCCACCGGATGATGGCGTCGACGACCTTATGGATCAGATTGATTTCTCCGGTCTCGGAGGGCCCTATGGGCATGTTTTTAGAGTTTTTTATCTGTGTCAGCATGCAAACTGTCTGTTTTGTGTCGGTTTTTGTTTCTTTTTCTTTTCCTTTTGGATGCTTTACTATTGGGCTGACCATTGGACCTAACGTATGTGTTTGAGCTTTTTGGTCTCTTTTAGCTCTGCCTGTGTTCCCGACTGGTCCTCTCTCCAGTCCGTCCCATGCCGACTGGTCCATTTCCAGTCTCCTGCAGTCTGTGCACACCGGTAACATCGTTCCCCTTTCCTTCCCTCTTCTCCATTGAGGGCAATGTCGATCTTAAGTGTGGGGGGGATGTTTATCTTTTGACTGCATTAGCTCTGTTTGTGTGCTTGGAGCCTAGTCCACTGTCCAAATTTTTAAATTTGAGGGCTCCAAGTACGTGTTCCTTGCAATTGCCTGCTCAGTATGCTTTGAATTGACAGTCTCTGTAGTGATTTGCAACCTAGGGAGGTAGTGTAGCACTATGGAGGATGTTGATGCATTTAAGAAGTCTCATTTCTTCTTCATATTGTGTTGGTTGATTGAGTGAATTAGTGATCTTAGGACCCTTGAATTGTGTGGTATTGTGGACTCTCTGCCTGTCATGGACTCTTGTATCATGTTCTGAATGTAACAGGTGCTCGAAATGTGCTTTAAAATAACGTCTCCCGTGCGAATAGGGCGAAAGTGTGTAAGGGGAGACGGGAATCCGTTCCCAATTTCCACCTACTACCTCCAGCCCCCTTACATGTCTTTCCCCCGTACGAGGCTCGAGACACCTGCTCCTGGCATGGCCGGTAAGAGCCGGACTCCCGCAAAACCTTTGCTAGGGGGGAGCCCCCGTTTTTTGCAGAAACAGGTTGGAACCCGTGAAAAAAAAAGAGAGAAAAACAGAAAAACAAGCAAAAAGAAGAAAGAAAAGGGTTCCAACAATGTTCAAAACGAGAATCGAGCACCTTGAATTAATGTGAGTCCATGATCTTTTGTTTGTGAGAGTCTCTTCATCCACGATTCATTTGTCCTCTGTTCACTATTTGCCATGATGCCGATTCGAGACTAGCGTTCTCGCCGAAGAGGCTATGAGATGACTTGTGCGTCGGTTGACCTCGTAAGCTGCTAAATGATCTAGGAAGTCCGCTACCTACGATCGAGGTTGTTTGTTGTTATAGAGGTCTGGAGAATTGCATTGGTTTGAGTTAGGTTTGCTTGGGGACAAGCAAACGGTTAAGTGTGGGGGAGTTTAATAGACCGATAATTATACATGTTTTCACCCCTATTCTGAAGCCGTTTGTGATGTGGAATCTCGTGTTTTAAGCCGATTTTACGCTAGGTTGTGTGTTTATGTCATATTTCAGGTCCCGGCGTTGGAATCGAGGCGGAGAAACGAGTTCTGGGTCGAAAGGAGCGAAGTTGGGACGAAGTGGGCAGTAGGAGGAAAATACCCGGTCAGGTGGCCAAATACCCGACCGGGTATTCATCACTTTTGGGCGCCCGAGAAGCAGAGAGGGGCCCGGGCACAACAGCAAAATCCCCGGTCGGGGATTATGGCGAGTGACCGGGGATTTCTCCTTTGACTGAAACGGTGCGCTGCGATAATACCCGGTCGAAACCCAAGAAACCCGACCGGGTATTTCGACCGGGTATCGCGACCAGGCAGCTGATATAAGGAAGAAGAAGGCCAACATTGAAGGGTTCCGAGTTTTTGAGAGAGAAAGCGATACCTAGAGAGAGAAAGCGACGAACCAGAGTTCCCAAGCGCCATAGATCGATCTTCAACACCATTGGAGCCCGGTTTGAGCTTGGAGAAGTGCGATTAAACGTCCAGGAGCAGAAATCCAACTTCACAGTATGATTTCCGCGTCTGAATCTGCTTTTGCTTCTTTCTCTATGGAGTAGTTTCCCCATTCATCTGGGTATGGGGAACCCTAGATTTGTATGCTAGGTCTGATTGTATGAACCCAAGTACAGAGTTTGTGAATTGATTATATTCGATTGAGGTTTGAATGATTGAATGACTTGAATCCTGATCAAATTCCTGTTATTTCTGCTTTAACCTAGAATGAGAATATCTGCCTAGGTTGATAGAGTACCCTTAATCGAAGGTGGCGAATTGGTGACTTTAGTCGAGAAGCCAATTCGCTATTCTGTACCGAAGTCAGTTCGGTAGTGGAGGTTTGGTTCATTAGGGCCTCAATCTGTTTACTCCGGTGGAGGTTAGTCGCCCGCTAGAGACTCAGATTGAGAGGGTCTGGAGACCTTTAGTCGAGACTTCAGGCTAATTGAGAACCTTCCGCAGTATAACTTTCATGAAAACTGAACTTGGTAAATTGCAATCCGACTTAACTGAAGTCTAGGGGGAACCATATCCGGGTGACCTCTCTTGACTTGACAACAAACCGTTTACTTGCTTTGTGTTTTGTTTGCTTGAGTTGCACTAAAAGTTCACCGCTAAATAACAAGAATTCACCGAGTAGTCATCACATCTAGGACCCGGGTTGATAATAAAACCCAAACCCGCTATACTACGCTTTAGGAAGTGGTTACACTTGGCCATTTTCTAGAGTGACAGTAGGAGTGAGTCATTATGTCATATTTCAGGTCCCGGCGTTGAAATCGAGGCGGAGAAACGAGGTCTGGGTCGAAAGGAGCGAAGTTGGGACAAAGTAAGCCGCAGGAGGAAAATACCCGGTCAGGTGGCCAAATACCCGACCGGGTATTCACTACTTTTGGGCGCCCGAGAACCAGAGAGGGGCCCGGGCAGAATGCTAAAATCCCCGGTCAGGGATTATTGGATCAGACCGGGGATTTGCGCTTTACCAAAGCGGCGCGTTTTGATTATACCCGGTCGGAACCCGAAATACCCGACCGGGTATTTCGACCGGGTATCGCGACCAGGCAGCCAATTTAAGGAGGAAGAACGCCAACATTCAAGGGTTCCGAGTTTTTGAGAGAGAAAGCGATCCCTAGAGAGAGAAAGCGACGAACCAGAGTTCCAAAGTGCCATAGCTTGATCTTCATCACCATTGGAGCCCGGCTTGAGCTTGGAGAAGTGCTGATTAAACGTCCAGGAGCAGAAATCCGTCTTCACAGTATGATTTCCGCGTCTGAATTTGCTTTTGCTTCTTTCTCTATGGAGTAGTTCCCCCATTCATCTGGGTATGGGGAACCCTAGATTTGTATGCTAGGTCTGATTGTATGAACCCAAGTACAGAGTTTGTGAATTGATTATATTCGATTGAGGTTTGAATGATTGAATGACTTGAATCCTGATCAAATTCCTGTTGTTTCTGCTTTGACCTAGAATGAGAATATCTGCCTAGGTTGATAGAGTATCCTTAATCGAAGGTGGCGAATTGGTGACTTTAGTCGAGGAGCCAATTCGCTATCCTGTACCGAATTCAATTCGGTAGTGGAGGTTTGGTTTGTTAGGGCCTCGGCCTGTTTACTCCGGTGGAGGTTAGTCGCCCGCTAGAGACTCAGATTGAGAGGGTCTGGAGACCTTTAGTCGAGACTTCAGACTATTTAAGAACCTTCAGCAGTATAACTTTCATGAAAACTGAACTTGGTAAATTGCAATCCGACTTAACTGAAGTCTAGGGGGAACCATATCCGGGTGACCTCTCTTGAATTGACAACAACCGTTTAACTTGCTTTGTGTTTTTGTTTGCTTGAATCTGCACTAAAAGTTCACTGCTAGATAACGAGAATTCACCGAGTAGTCATCACATCTAGGACCCGGGTTGACAATAAAACCCAAACCCGCTATACTACGCTTTAGGAAGTGGTTACACTTGGCCATTTTCTAGAGTGACAGTAGGAGTGAGTCAATATACCAAAGCCCTTCATGGCTAATTCCATCGTGGTTTTGAACTTTAGTGATGGCAAGGTATGGAGCATCTCTTCATTCTTGGAGTTTGAAATTTCTCCCTTCTCCTTTTGTCGGACAATGCAACCTTCTCCAACCTCTTGATGCACTCTTGAGGAAGAGGAGAACTTGAATGTCTTGTACCCTCCCTCCATTGGGGAAATTCTTTGGGCTTCGGTAGAAGGTTGAGTGAGGGAGTTGGAGTGATGCAAGAATCCGAAACGGATTGAGCCCTCTCACTCTTCATCATGAAGCTCACCAATTCGAACTTCAAGCTTGCTCTAGGCTTCGGGAGTGAGGTAGGGTTCCATCCTTGGTATGAAGAATGTATTTATCGGTATGGTTGGTCAGACAGATACCCTTGGGGGTCTAATTTTTGATCATAGGTTGGTTCTTCCTACCCGGATCCTTGAATAGCCTCGCCACTAGAAGCTTCAAGATAGCACCAATTCAGCGTTTGATGATCTCCCCACTTCTCGTGGCAACCATATCGATCCATCCTATACACTATTATAAACACAAAAACAAAAACAACCTATGAAAGAAAAAGTGTAAAAAGAGAAAACAAAAACTAACTAAAAACTAACCACAACCTAATACAAGATTTCTCGGCCAAGTTATAAAACTCGATTATCAACTAATTCTACTCCAACCTAAGGTAAATATAACCTAGATTGGCGATGTAGTAAAGGGTTGACTGAGGAGGTAGTATTCCAAAGGGCCATGGATCTACTACTACTTTAGAACTAATTTACTATTTAACCTAATGATGATAAGGGGTGTTCCAAACTAACCTAACTAAAAGCAAAACAAACAACCAACCAACTGGTTGGGATACCGCTAGAAATGAGATGGTTGTCTAAGATTGAATCCCTCTAGTCCTAGTTTGGGTTTTATAGGATAGGATGTGTAACTCTCTAATATGGGGATTTCAATAATTACTTTCCCTACTCCTCACACGACCCACAAAGATCCAATGTCACCTCAGTCAAAATTTTGTGTGCTAGGATGCTCACCTAGTTCCTATCAATAGGTTCAACCAATCATGCATACTAGATCAGTGTTTCGATCAGAACGAGTACGAGCTATATGCATTGCTTTAGGAGGGCATTCCTATAGTAGAGGTTCGGTCGCCACGTCCACTAAGGAACCCTAAGATCATTCATCTACCCTTAATTAGCCATATGACGCTACCCAGTCAAACCTAAAATTCCTACCCAGTGTTAACTCTTTTTTAGGCTAGTAAGGAGGATTTATGAGACATACCCAATCACAATCAATCATAAATGAAGCATATAATCACTAAAGCAAACATATCCATAGATAGACCCTACTATAGACTAGTGTTCATCTTTCCTAAACAACCTTAGAGATTCAAGTCATAGAGAGGAGAAAGAAAATACAAGCTTAGAAGAGGAGGAATGGTCGAAATCATCTTCTCCTTCTTACTCCTTGGGTGGATTTAATCTTCTATTAATTTTCTCACTCTAGGTTGGCACTCCTTTATCTAGTGCCCAAAAACCCTAATTTTTTCACTCTAGGTCGGCTCTCCTTTGTCAAGTGCAAAAAAGTGGTATTTATAGTACACTAGCACTGGTCACACACGTGACCTGGCCGTCACCAGGTCGTGACCAGCCTAGAACGGGTCCGAATCGCCCAAAATTTTGTTTTTGCACTTTGTCTTTAAGTTCCAAAATCTTGAACTCCTTCGCGAGATCACAAGCGGGATCTTTGGAGTTAGGGGCGTGATCTTTTTCGCAGTGTTACAGCTCATTGCTTGCGATCCAAGTGTCAAAACTTTTCGCCCTCTTGTTGGCTGCTTGCTGAAGTTCTAGACCACTATTCATGGCCGTGAACACGATCACAACCTCATCAAAGTCGTGACGTGGTCGTGACCTACGTTTTTTCTTCCTTTCTTTCTCCTATGCTTCCCAATAGTGCTCGGATGAACTCCAATCGATTCCCGATCAATCCTAGATGGCTTTAAGTCCTGTAACTACATAAAAACACTGGAAAAACATAAATTACGACAAAGTGGGTTCGATTTCCCCATGAAAACATTCATATCAAACTATCCTATGCCAAAATGGATGTTCTGAAAATAGGAACGAAAATAGGAATAAACTAGCATGATACGTTGCCTAGACATGATGATTTAGCATGCAAATGTCTCCAGAATGACGGCCAAATAACACCTATTTTAGGTGTTATCAAAGCATGTAACTTCCACTCACCCATCATATCTAGCATCATGAAAGTTACCCAAGTGAAAGTTACCTAGAATCTTCAAATTGAGAATGGTTGACGACTGGTGAGCTGGTATCGACTAAATTAGGCGAGTGATTCGGGTCCTATTGTACACATTTACCCCCGTTTTCATTAGATGTTTGAGGCATTTTCACTCTGTGAGGTTCAATTTTACGCTAGGTTGCGCCTGTTTCTAGTATGTTTTAGATCATAGCAGGTGGAATCAACCTCGAGAACGAAAGTTGGACGAAAAAAGGGCAAAAATGGATCAAAAGGGAGCAATCAACTGAGGTTCACGGTGGAGGTCAGGATTTCAAGGTCAGGCCGACCTTGATAGCGAGGCCAGGACGAGGAGTCCAGAGAAGTTTTTCCACCTCGCGGGCATACGAGACATCACGGTCACTCGACCGTGATAATCCTCTATAGACCATGAAGAGCATTAATGAAACGGTGCACTTTTGTTCAGGATCCTGTCCAGGCATAGAGTTCATGACTGTGAATTGGGACCGTGAAAAATTGTCGATCTGGGTATAAAAGGGGAGTTGAGCTGAAAGAAGAAGGAGAGAGCCTAGTGTGAGAAAACTTATTCTTCCTTAGATTTTCAGAGAGAGAAAGTGATTAACAAGAGAGGAGAAGGAGGTTAGGATTTCATCCAAACTCCAAGATTTGGGAATCCCATCCTCAAAGGTTGATCTTCACGCCAAAGGAAGAAGCCAAAAATCTCAAGATGGTCTTTTCACTTCTCCTTTGTGTATTCCCTCATCTCAAGTGACGAACATGAGCTTAACCAAAAATCAATAATATTTCAAACAGTTGAAGTAGGGTACATGGACCGGTCCGGGTTTGACTTTGAAAACATACTTGCCCTATACTGCACCTGGCTAGGGTTTATACTTGGGCCTTAGTCGTGATTTAGATTGTGGAATTCAGGACGAGTCCAGTTTTTGGCACCATTTTCGGGAAAATTTTGTCCGTTATTTTGAGAAGATTGTTTGGAGTTAATCTAGCATTTACTTTTTGTTATGTTGATTGTGAATCTTGCTTGTGTTAGCCGAGTTGTGTTTCTTTGAAATGTGTGCAGGAGGGTGTATGAACCATAGTAATCTGACACATTTGGAGCCACTAGACGAGAACCTCAATCGCACTCTCCGACTCTTGGCTCGTTAGAGGGAGCTGGCGGAAGCAAGAAGAAAGATAGAGGAGAGGGGACAACCACAAGTTGGTCTTGAAGTTGAAGAAGAAGTTGTAGTCGAGGAGGAAGTTGAATCGGAGGAAGAAGAATGCAGTGAAGTCAATATGGCGGAGAATCATAATGCCTAAGAGGTAAATGAGTAATTGGGGACCATGGGCTACTATATGGCTCCATGGGCGGCGGATATCCAACCGATCATTTTTCATCCACCCTTGACCACCAAAAATTTCGAGATCAAGCTCGGCCTCGTCACAATGATCCAGAACAACGTCCATTTCTATGGTCTTAAGGATGAGTCTTCGAGGGAACATATCTAGAGATTCATCGAGATTGCGGGAAGTTTGAAGATCAATGGGGTATCCGATGAGGCATTGAAGTTGAGGTTTTTCCCCTACTCTCTTGCAGGGAAAGCGCTCAGGTTGCTCAACAATAGACGACCTCTCTCGATTACTCATGGGATGACTTGCTTAACAAGTTCATGGCCCGATATTTTCCACCTTCCAAGACGACGAGTGGCGTAAGAAGATCACCCACTTCGCTCAAGAGGGGGACGAGACATTGAGGGATGCATGGGAGAGGTACTCTGACTTTTTTCTCCAATCACGGGTTTGGAGAGCAGTTTCGGATCGAAACCTTCTATCTTGTGGGCTAAGATAGTAACTTATTTGGAATTAGTTTGCTTGGGGTCAAGCAAACGTCTAAGTGTGGGAGAGTGATTTGGGTCCAATTGTACACATTTTACCCTCATTTTCCTTAGATGTTTGAGGCATTTTCACACCGTTATGTTCGATTTTATGCTAGGTTGTGCCTGTTTCTAGTATCTTTCAGATCCTAGCAAGTGGAATCGACCTCTGGAACGAAATTTCGACGAAAAGGGATGAACGTATCAAAAGGGAGCAATCAATCGAGGTTCACGGTGGAGGCCAGGAGTTCACGGTCAGCCCGACTGTGATAAGGAGGCCAGGACCGTGAAGTGCAAGGAGTCTAGAGAAGTTTTTCCACCTCACGGAAATACGAGAAATCACGATCACTCGACCGTGATAATCCGCTCTAGACCATGAAGAGCATTAATCGCTCTTTTGTTTAGGATTACGGTTCAGGATTAGAGTTCGAGACCGCGAACTGGGACCGTGAAAAGCCGTCGATCTGGGTGTAAAAAGGGAGTCGGGATGAAAGAATAAGGAAAAAGCCTAGTGTGAGAAAAATCCGTCTTCCTCGGATTTCTAGAGGATAAAGTGACAAACTAGAGAGGAGAAGAAGGTTAGGGTTTCATCCAAGCTCCAAGATTTAAGAATCTCATCCTAAAAGGTTGATCTCCACACCAAAGGAAGAAGCCAAACAACTCAAGATGGTCTTTTCTCTTCTGCTTTGTGTATTCCCTCATCTTAGCATGGAGTAGTTCTCTTCTTTCACTTGGGTGTTTGTGAACCCTAGATATAATTATGTGAATGTTCATATGATTGAATCATTTGTGTTTGGTTGTGTTTTAATGCAAGTATTGATGTATGTTCATGAAGGTTATGTTGTGTTTTCCATTTCCAACTCTTATGCCAATTTGACCTAAGTAGAGGGAACTCCCCTTCTTACTAAGAGGCTTTTAAAACTTGGAATTCCTTGGCCAAATTGAAGCAGCCACCTACTTAGGTCGAATTAGGGCAAACCTGTAACATCCCGTTCCGGCAAAACCCATATTTCGATCGCTAGAAAGTTTGCGATTTAAAATCGAGCGTTTTGGCTGTATTTTGTCGAAAATCGGATTATCGATCGATCGGATAAGTATACGTATTAATTATATATATAATATATTATATATAATTATATATATAATACATATTATATATATAATTACATTAAGCGGCTGGGCCGCATATAAATAAACCCCCCGTCCCTTTTATTCTCATCACCATCGTCATTTTTCCATTTCGGACCGAGAGAGAAGCAGAGCGAGCGAAGTGCAGGGAGCGACTGTGGAAAAATTCCAAAGCTCCAATCTTGAGCCCTAGTGATCCAAAAATCCCGTAAGTAATGCCTAATCCATCAATTCATCGTGATTTATCGATTTAGAGCTTTAAAACGAGTTTTTGGTTCAGGAATTTCTTGAATTTCCGATAAGCCAAATTAGGGTTTCGGAGTATCCGGAAGCCGGATTGAGCCCAAATTTCATATACGAGCTTCCTGCAGCGAGGTAATTAATCCTCTAGTTCTAGTCCTTGAATTTCGGCAATTATTTAGGTCGGAGCCGGGATCGCTGAATTTAGCTCCGGCCAGGGTTTGATGTGTTTTTATCGAGAATTTGACCCAGAGCCTAGAACTAATATTGACGGGGATACTGCAGGGGATATTAGGGCGGTCTCGGATTTTAATTCGGGGTTCGTTCGTGAAATTGACGTTTTAGTACGGGAGGCTAGAACCGGTGTTTGAACGACCAGAACTGGTGAGGGATTAGCACGGCATACCGGGTTTGTCGTATCACGATAATTATATTAATGTTTAGAATTGACCTAGGTGAATTAGAATGGCATGATTAGGGGTGTATGGACTTTTATGCTATATGATGAACCATGGATTGTTGTATGATATTATTGACTTGCCCTACCCGATATGGACCTTGTTTATGTTGATGATTGCATACATGTTGCCATTTGTGGCTTAACCGTTGATATGACTTCATGGTTGTTCGATCAGGTGTTTTGACATGATGTGATATTGTGATTGTATTTAGATTCACAAGTGGGGGAAATAGACATCCCAGGGTGATATTATGATGTTTGAGGAGGATGACTTGCACGAGGGTTTATCCCGAGGAAGTGCTATTATACGACTCCTGATATACCTATGTTGAGCCAATCATGGCCAGGTCAAGTATATGTGCAAGTAACGAATTATGATTAAGCAAGATGAGATATGAATCATGTATAAGGATACCAAATATGAGTGTTGTGGTCTCATGGTCAACTACATAGTAATTAGGGCTCCCTATGCTATTACTCTATTATGATATGTATGATAGTCACACCTCTCATGTGGTGGTGACTGAAGATTTCTTACGAGATATGACCACACCCAGAGCGGTGTCGGGGTATGACTACACCCATAGTGGTGTGGGGTATGTATGACCATAGTGGTGTTAGGTCCGATATGACTACACCGGCAGTGGTACATCCGACGGGATGTGGGGTATGTTTCCCGGGAGAGTTAATAGCATGGGAGTAGCCAGGCGCCTATAAGTAAAACATGATAAGATGCATATGAATAAGTCAAGGTGGTTGAGTCTTTTGCCTATTGGGATATGAGGATGACTGTGGTCCGATCCTAGTGCTTTGGCTTGATTGTTAGATGTATGATAGGGGTATGCTATGTTATGAACTCACGATGCTATGATTATCTCACTCAGCTATGAGCTGACCCTCTTTATCCTTTTTCTCTGCTTATGCCATGTGTAAGCAGATCATCGTCATCAGCAGCAGTAGATAGTTGTATAGGTGGGAGCTGAGCAAGAGTTGAAGGCAAGATGAGGTATGGTCTTCAACTATTCTGTGCTTGGACTACTACTCGGGATTTTGGCCAGTGATCCACACCTTTTTGTAAAAATGTTTTGAGAACGTTTTTCATGTGCATACTAGCTTCTGATGTAGTGTGAGACATCCACAGGTGTGGAAAGTTGATGAATGTGTATATTTGTGTAATTATGTAAGTTGTGATGATTATAGCATGTATCAGTATGGGTTGCAGTTGTGGAGTATGAAACTGTGACTATGGCTATGAAAAGCCAATGCATATGGTTGTGAGTATATATGTTTGTGATGAATTATTTTGCAGGATAAGTTGCAAGAACTGTTAGCCCATTACGCGAGTAATTCATGTCGAAATTTTATTTGGGAAAATTTTGATAATTAATGTAACACCCGAGATTATTTCCGCTGCAACTGTATGAACAATATGATTAGGCAAAACGTATAGGGTAGGGTGTTACAAAACCTCATACCATGTTTTAGCACCTTAGGTAGGTTGTATTTTGGGTGTTGATAAACCGTTATTTGTACATCTTATTTCCCACTAATCTTGAACTGTTTGAGAGTTGGTTCTCATGTTTTAAGCCTATTTCACGCTAGGTTGCACTTTTATGTCATATTTCAGGAGCTAGAGTGGAAAGGAAGGCTTGGAGGAGAGTTTCGGGTTAAAAACACCAAGGAAACGAAAGGAGGATTGCAAGGACCAAAATACCCGGTCTGGTCATCAAAAACCCGCCGGGAAAATGGTTTAGAGGCCAGGGAAACACTCTAGGGTTTTTACCCGGTCTGGACCCCAAGTTCCCCGAGAGGGTAATTCCAGATGGAGACCGGGCTTTACCCAATTAGGATGCACACCGTTTTGACATTACCCGGCCGGTTTGCTTAAGACCCGACCGGGTAATTGGATCGGGTTTCGGGCAGGAGAGCTATTTGAAGGCAATTTTGGGTTCTTTGTTCAATTATTCAAGTTTTAGAGAAAGAAAGTGAAACCTAGAGAGATAAAGCTACAAACTAAACCTCCAAATTGACCTAGATCGAGGTTTGATGCCATTGGAGCTTGATTAAAGCTTGGAGAGTGCCGATTGATAACCAGAAGCTTATTTTCATCCTCCACAGAATGATTTCTGCATCTGAAGCCGATTTCTCTTCTATCTCTATGGGGTAAACTCTCTCTCTCTCTCACCTGGGTATTTTACAACCCTAGATTTGTATGCTAGGAAGAGTTGTATGAACTTGATTTCATGATTGATTGACGTTTTATATCCAGTTGAGGCATTGATTCAGAATTACTTGAGTCGTGATACAACTTTTGTGATTTCTGCTTTAACTTAGAATGATAGTCTCTGCATAGGTTGAAAGAGCATCCTGAATTGGAAATGGTGAATCGGCGACTTTTAATCGAGAGGTCGATTCACTGCTCTGTACTAGAGTTGAAATCCAATACAAGAAGTTTTGTTTGATAGTGCCTCGGTTAGCTTACGCCGGTGGAGGTTAGTCGCTCGCCGGGTATTCGAACCGAGAGGGTATGGAGACCTTTAGTCGAGACTTCAGATTGACTAAGAACCTTCCGCAGTATAATTGTCATTAAATATGGACTTGGTGAATTATAACTTGGCTTAACTGCAATCTAGGGGGAACCATATCTTGGTGACCTCTCTCAAACCTGAACTACAACCTTCACTATTTTGTGTTTGTTTAGATTAATTACAACTTCGCTACCGTCAAACAGCTAGATAACAAGAATTCATGGAGTAGTCATCACATCTAGGACCCGGGTTGACAAGTAAAGCTAAACCCGTTATACTACGTATTAGTTGGTGGTTACACTTGGCCACTTTCCAGTGTGGCGTTACAGGCGAGTCAAGTTTTTGGCATCGTTTCCATGGACGGCTAGATTGTTGAAGATACATGATTTTTGTTACTTTAGCATTTCTTTTCCTCATTGATTGGTTTACTTTTTCCCACTTTTGCCTTCACGGGTTTGCTCGTTTAGTTCTATGCATGTAGTGCATGACCCGTAGCCAGTCGAGAGCATTACTACCACTGGATCTGGAACTTGAGCGCACTTGTCACCAGCTTTAGAGAGTATAGTGAGTGAGACTGGCTACGGCAGAAGAACAGGTTAACGGTCGAATTAGTAGCAATCTCGAGTAGGAGGACGGCATGGGAGACGAAAACAACCGAATGAACAACCTGAATCATGAACACCCTCTGGGGATGCCCTCCAGGTCCCTCCGGTGAATCAAGTCCCACCTAATAGCGGCTTTCCATAGGCAGACCCTACTAACCATCAACCACCTCCCCAGGGGCCCACTATGGAGTACTTCTACACTCCACAGATCGCTGACATCCGCCCATTCATCCAGTATTCGCCCATCCCTACCAACAATTTTGAGATCAAGCCATGTTGGATCCAGTTGATCACATCTTCCATCCAGTTTCATGGGCTCAAGGATGAAGAGGCGAGGGTGCACCTTTCTCGGTTCTTGCAGCTGACCAATGGGTTCAAGCTAAACGGTGTCCCAGACGAGGCGATCCGCCTTCACCTCTTCCCCCACTCTCTGGCGGGGCATGCAAAGAGGCGGCTAGAGACTCAATCGACACTCTCCATCACTTCTTGGGATGATGTGGCCAACAAGTTCGTGCATAGGTACTATCCGGCCTCGAAGACCTTAGAGATTCAGCGGGAGATCACTCATTTTCGCCAGGAAGATGATGAGTCCCTGCAAGACGCTTGGGAGCGATATTCGGGACTGTTCTGGAAGTGTCCCCATCACGACTTTACTGATGCATTCATTGTGGAGAATTCTACAGTGCCCTGTCCCCGGAGAGTCAGAGATTGATTGAGTCTTTGTGTCCGGGTGGAGATATTCTCACTAATATTCCACTCGAGCTTAATAAGATGATCAGTACTTTGGCCGCCAGAGATCATTCTTGGGGGTAGATCACTAGAGGTAGGAGCTGTAGAGACAGAGGTGTGCATGACATGGAGGCCAGATCAGGGCTTGAGCGAGAGGTGGTAGAGCTGGTTCAGACATTTAAACAGCCTAACAACCTCATACCAGGCAAAGGAAGGCCTCACCTCCTATAGCCCAATGCCAGTAGTGTGAAAGTTCAAACCATTTGGCAGAGGATTGTCAGGCTATGCGGGAGTCTTCCACCCCCCAGGAGTAGTTGCACTTCATTGCCAATGCACGGCGCCTTGACCCCTACAGTGGTACCTATAATGAGGGGTGGCGCCACCATCCCAATTTCTTTTTGGGTGGCAACAACAGCAACACCACCAAGCCTCTCGGATTCACAACACCAGCTGGTGGCTTTCAGCAGAGGCAGCAGTACCAGACCCGACAAGGTCCATTTCCGCAGTTGTAGCCTTGTGCTCTAGCTTGGAAGGCAAGTGGAATGCCTTTCCATAGACAAGCCGATACCGCGAAGTATCGATACGGCGAAGTACTGATCGGCGTCTTGTAGGCAGTCAAGTATGCCTAGAGAGCATCATTGAGCTTGGTGGACCAATCCTTGCGGGATTGATCTGCCATTTTCTCAATTATGCGCTTAAGCTCCCGATTCATCAACTCGCCTGACCACTTGTTTCGAGGTGTTAGGCACGGACACCTTGTGAGTGACACCATAGCGAGAGAGGAGCTTATCGAATTGGCCCTGAAAGTGGGTGTCTCGATCGCTAATGATGACTCTAGGCGTCCTGAACCGGGAGAATAGCTGCTTAAGGAACTAAAAAACTCGTCTAGCATCATTGATGGGCAAGGCCTGCACTTCAGCCCACCTAGAGACGTAATCAACAACAACTTAGATGTATAGATTACCAAATGATGGAGGAAAGAGGCCATTGAAATCGATACCCCATACATCAAAAATTTCACAAGTAATAAACACATTATGGGGTATCTCATCCCGGGCGTAAATTTTACCTGAACTTTGGCAGCGGTCGCACATGCGTGCGAAGGTGTCGGCGTCCTCGAAGAGCGAGGGCCAGTAGAAGCCCGACTGCAGTACCTTCCGCGCCGTGCATTTTTTGCCATGGTGTCTACCAGAGGTCCCTCATGGCAATTAGATAGAATGCCCTCCATCTCATTGTCCATGACACAGCGACGGATAACCCCGTCGGCTCCGACCCTGAAGAGATACAGATCATCCCAAAAGTAATGCTTCATGTCGGAGAAAAACTTCTGCTTTGCGTGAGTCGTCATCCCCTTAGGCAGCTGCTGGCCAACAAGATAGTTGGCGAAGTCAGAGAACCAAGGGGTGACACTCTCCACCAAGCACATCATCATCAGCCGCTCATTTGGAAAAGAGTCGTTGATCTCCTCCATGAAGTTGTCCGCAGGAGGTGCGTTCAACCGAGAAAGATGATCAGAATCAACATTTTTGGCTCCCTTCTTGTCCCGGATATCGATGTCGAACTCCTGTAGTAGCAAGATCCAGCGTATGAGCTGAGGCTTGGCATCAGCCTTGCACATCAGGTATCTGATGACAGAGTGATCTGTGTATACTAACACACGAGACAAGACCATATAAGGGCGAAATTTGTCAAAGGCAAACACCATAGCTAACAACTCCTTCTCTGTGGTGGTGTAGTTCTCCTAGGCATCATTGAGGGTCTTCGAGGTATAATAGATGGGCAGGAAATGTTGGTCTCTCCTTTACCCTAGGACAGCTCCAATTGTGAAGTCACTCGCGTCGCACATCAGCTCAAATGGTAAGGTCCAATCAGGAGTGACCATGATATGAGCATGAGTGAGCTTCTCCTTCAAGGTCGTGAATGCTACTATGCACGCGTCATTGAAATGGAAGGGGGCATCATTCTCAAGGAGCTTCGTCAGTGGCAAGGAAATCTTCGAGAAATCCTTGATGAACCTCCTATAGAACCCTGCATGGACCAAGAAACTGCGGATCCCCTTCACAAATGTGGGAGGAGGTAGCTTGATGATAGACTCAATCTTGGCTCTGTCCACCTCTATCCCCGTCTTGGAGATCTTATTCTCTAAATGGGATCCTCTGGTAAGCAAATGTGTCGAAATGGCAAGTGAAGGTGGTCTTCGCCTGGTCTTCCGGTGCTATGGGAATCTAAAAACACCTGGACATCCCATCCAAGAAACAGTAGAAATCGTGCTCTACCAGCCTCTTGAGCATCTGATCAATGAATGGCAGAGGGAAATGATCCTTTCAGGTGGTGTCGTTGAGGCGGCGATAGTCGATGCAGACGCGGTACCCGGTTATTGTGCGCATCAGAATGAGCTCATTATTCTCATTTGGGACCACGGTCATCCCACCCTTCTTAGGCACCACCTGAGTGGTACTGACCCACTCGCTGTCAGAAATGACGAAGGTGATTACCGCGTCCATCAACTTGATAATCTCCGGTCGAACCACAACCACCAGGTTTGGCGTCCATCTCTGTTGGGGCTGTCTCACCGGCCGAATCTCATCCTCCAGCAATATCCGATGGGAATAGAAAGAAGGGTTGATCCCCTGGATATCAGTGATCTTCCATGCCATAGCTCGCTCATACTGCGTCAGCAGTAGGGGTGAGCATTCGGTCGGTTCGGTTTCGACCGAACCGAAATTATGAATACCGGGTCCCCGAATTCTCCCAATCCTCAAACCGAATTCGAACCGAATTATAATTCGGTTCGGTTTGGTTTTTCACACAAAACCGAATTTGTGAAACTACTTGTATTTTCTCACTTTTAAGTTATTTTTCACCCCTAATATAAACAATAAATATCAATTATATGCATCATCGATGATAAAACCAAACTTTTCAACACATAAGTCATAAAACATTTCAAATATTTAAGTCTATAAACAACTAAAAACATAAAAATCCACCATTTGGAGCTTGCAATTATAGTATTTCGGTTTTTCGGTCGGAAATTCGGTTCGGTTGGAAGCACCCTGATTTCCGAACTATCCATATTTTCCTTCCGAATTCCGAACCGAATATCATTAATTCGGTTTCAGTTCGGTTTATTTCGGTTTTGGTTTACCGAACCGTTTGCCCACCCCTATTCAGCAGGGCCACCAGTTTAGGCTTCTAGCTGATGATAACTGGAAGCTTGTTCCCCTCCCGAAGAAATGCATACTCCAAATAAGGAGGGAGGGGTTTTAGCTCCAATTCTGGTGGCTCCTCTAGAGAGGTGGTGATACGGGTCGAGGATGAGATCGGCTTGAATGGCTTTTCGACCTCCACAAACTCGCCATGCTCGAGCGCTACCAACTGCTCCTCCAGCTGCAGCTCCTGAGATGCCTACTCACCTAGCAAAATGCAACGCTCAAGTACATCGTCAGTACTAGCACCCGAACCGCCCACCTCGGTCAATCACCTCATGGCTCGTTATTGCCCGCCTTAGAATACGGAAGAGTGGAGAAAGAAGATAAACCATTTCGAGCAAGAAAAGGACGAGATCTTGAGGGATGCTTGAGAGAGGTCTCCCATTATTTTCTTCAGTTCCCTCAGCACGAGTTTGAAGAACAGTTTCGGATCGATGAATATGGCTCCTTGTGTCATGGGAAATTGATGAATATGGCTCCGCCCCAAATAACCGAGATACTGGAAGACATGGCCTTCAGGGGATACGATTGGGGGTTGACTAGAAGTGGGAGGAGAAGCAATGATAGGGGAGTGAGAAGCGTCGGAGCGAGTGCTCCGCTTGAGGCGAATTTGGATAAGTTGCTTGAGGTTATGCTTGAAGATAAGAGGCAAGGAAAAAGGCCGGTGATGTCGTGCGACTAGTGCTCGAGCACCAGTCATGAGATGGCGGAGTGTCAAGCAATGAAGCAGGGAACCACTCCGGAGGAACAAGTCAACTTCGTGGCAAATGCTAGGGTCAACAACCCGTATAGTAATACTTATAACCCTGGATGGAGGAACCACCCCAACTTTTCTTGGTCATCACCGAAGAATCCAAGGCCCCCGCGTTTTCAAGGCCCCACAGGAAATTTCCAACCTCGACCGACCTTCATCCAACCAAGGCCCCAAGTTCAAGGCTCAAGCTTCCAACAACCGTACCAATCACAAGGTGGCCTAGGGTTTCAACAACAACAACAACCAAACAAGCTTGGAGATCAAGCGAGCCTCCAAAGCTTGGAGATGCAAATTGGCAACCTTGGCGGCATGTTCACCGAGAGACCCAAGGGAGCTTTATCTTCCCAAACCGTGGAAAACCCCAAGGACCATGCCGGGGTAAATGCACTTCAAGTGAGGAGTGTGAAGGTGGTTCCGGAAGTCGCCACTAATGAGGTGATGGAGAAGGAAGATAACAACAAGGAAAAGACCAACCAGAATAAGGGAGAGAAGAAGCCCTCGAGGAATGAGAGAAAGGCGGCAAGGAAGGCATCACCGGTGGGGGAGTACACACCACCTCTTCCTTATCCCACAAGGATGTACAAGGAGAGGTTGGAGAACGAGTGTGGAGGTTTCTTGGAAATCCTCCGCAACCTCAAACTCAACATCCCTTTCCTTGAAGCCATGGCTCAAATGCCAAGATATGCCAAGCACCTCAAGGGATTCCTCACCAAGAAGACAAAGCTTGAAGGCCTCGCCAACGTGACTCTTGGCGAGGAGTGTTCGGCTTACCTCCTTAACCGCTTGCCCGAAAAGCGGTCTGACCCAGGTAGCTTTACTATCCCTCTTGATATTGGTAACCATCATACAGACAATGCCTTGGCGGATCTAGGAGCTAGTGTTAATGTGATGCCCTACAAGCTTTTCAAAAAGTAAGAAGAATGTGAATTTAAGACCTCTAAGCTTAGCATCACCTTAGCCGACCGTTCGGTCATTAGCTTGAGGGGTGTTGTGGAGGACATGATGGGGAGAGTGGGCAAGTTTTGCTATCCGACCGATTTCGTGATTCTCGACATAAGTGAGGACTCGGATATGCCACTCATCCTCGGTCGTCCCTTTCTTGCCATCACCAAGGCATTGATAGACGTTAATGTGGGAACCTTAATTTTGAGGGATGGTAAGGAGATAATCAAGCTTGAAATTGACTCTAAGGGTAGGAGTAATGAAGTGAAGGGAGTAGTTTCAAATGATGTGAATGAGAGTGGAGGAGAGCCTCTCAACGCAAACCCCACCATTACTTGTGTTGCTTTTGGTGATGTTGAGCAGGAAGTTAAGAAGGTTCCTATGCCCAAATGATCGAGGATGAATGCTTGGAGACGAAGGATGAAGGGAGCTTTGTCCCGAAAGATGGGGGAGGCCGAAGCAATGTTGGCCAACCAAGAGGGCCAGCTCAAGGAGCCTAAGATGGGAGGCTACAAGCCTCACCTCGAAAGTGTGGTGGATCCGCTCTCGGTGGCATCATGTTTGAAGTCGTGATTGATCCCCAACCGTCAAGCTAATGACGATAAATTATCGCTTTTTGGGAGGCAACCCAACAGAGGTTTGTTTTATTTTCCATAGTTTTCGTTTTAGTGTCTTGTGAAGAGTTCGAGTGGTGAAGTGGTGTCCCCGTGCCCGTGCCGAGTGTTGTGGTGATCGATTAGGGGGCACGGTGGAATAGTTTGAGTTAATTTTTCTTCAAAAGTGCCCTATTTTAACTTGAGTTCACGGACGGATTGGTGTGTTCACGGTCTTACAAGACCGTGAACATGCAAACGCGTTCATGAACTGCCACTTCTGCATGTTCACCACTTGTCGACCAACCGCAGTTCACGGACGCGCTTGAGTGTTCACGGTCTCTAAGACCTTGAAATGGGACTCAGAGCCGTGCCTATAAAAGGGGCGTGAACAACGACTCTTCACTTCACGACCAAATCTCTCCGAAAAATTTCAAATCTTCGCCGGAAAACGCAAAACTCTGTCTGTTTTTTGTTTTTTCCCCTATTTCTGGCAAGCAAAACCCAAAACCAACGTCATATCCAGTCTCCCCTCCTCAAAACCAGCTTGTGCTAAAATTTTGGGGAGATTTGGAGCACATTTTTTCCGGCCAAGCCACCGGTGGCGAATTTCCGACGAGCTTCCGACGAAGCTCCAACGACCCCTCTCCGGTCATTTTTCTGACTGTTTTTCACCGTCCTCGCCCGCACCTCACTTCCTCCTACGACCTACTTACGTCTCCAGGTTTGTTTTTCGACTTTACCTTAGTGATTTGTGGAGAATCGGAATAGGTAGTAAAGTGAGGTTGAATTTTTGTGCTTTGCATCATTGAATCTAGATTTAGGGCGAGGAATTAGGTGAATTAGGTCGATTGAATGATGGAATGATTTTTGCATGAGCTTAGTGAGCCTTGGTGGGCGTGTTTGAACATACTTGTGTTTATTTTTAGAATTTTCCCACCAAGTGCTATGTTATGAATGCAAGTGGAGTTTATTCTTATTTGGTGGATGGTAGCCACCGTGGTTTGGGTTGTGGTTCAACTTTTTGTGTGCTTGAACTGTGAACTACCCACAAACATGCCATAGTGATCTTGAGTTTAAATGTTTTTATCCATAGTGGAAAGATAAGTGTGGCCGGGGGGGATTTCTTTTCCTCTCAATGAGCATTATTTGATGAATGTTTCCATGTATGGTGTGTGTGTATTTGTGCAGGATGCTTAACTTGGAGCATGAGTTCATCAGTTATCTGGTGAACCACCCGGGCTTTAGTGACAAGTTTGCCTACTAGAGTGGCAGACCGATTGGGCCTCACTGGCGACTGGACCTGGACAAGTTCAACTAGTTCAGGTGCTGAGCTGCGGTGACTGGGGTGCTCAGCCACCCCTAGTGGCGCCAGCTCTTGACCATGGACGAGGAGATCTACCATGAGTTGTGCGTGGAGTTCTACTCCACCTTCTCCCACATCGTCCCGGCCAGCAAGAAGAGCCGGCCACGGGTGGAGTTTATGGTGAGAGGTCAGCCACGAGTGTTGACCTATGATGCCTTTGCACAGGCCATGGGGATCGACACCGCCCACATGACGATGACGGATGGACAGTACACCGTCGACTTCAACTATCAGGGTGCATTCTGAGCCCTCTGCCACCTAGAGCACGAGCAGGACGAGTTCGAGGGGAGCCGCACCAATGCGGTGTAGCTGAAGACCCAATGGAGGATCTTCCACACTCTGCTCACCAGATCCGTCGTCCCCAGCCTCCAGTCAGGACACTTGATGAAGAACAAAGGGCTCATTGCCCTCTACTCGATGAGGAGTCCAGCAGAGCCGATCCATCTGGGATCATTGATCGCGACTTCTTTCGCCCGGTGTCTGGGGCGGAACAGAGTGGACACTATGCATATGGGGGGATCATCACGAGGATAGCCCGACACTTCCCGGTGGATCTGCCCGCTGCACTAGAGTGGGAAGGACGGAGTCCTTCCTAGTGGAGACATTGTATAACCAGAAGCTGGTATTCTAAGGCGAGAGAGGAGTGGAGTACCTTGACGGAATCCGACCTTCCAGAGTCATTCGAGCTGCAGTAGCACCAGCTCTAGTGGAGCCTGACTCCGAGGTCCCACCAGCAGCAGAGCAGCCACCTGCTCGTGCACCCGGCCGTCGTCGGCGTCTAGCGCTACATCGCCCTGCACAGTAGCCGCCGCCACCAGCAGCATGTGATCCCCTCGTCCAGAGGGTGGATCGCCTAGAGACGAACTTCATGGGATTCTCATCCCGGCTCGACCTACAGACCGACATCCTCGAGCTTATGGCTCGACTCCAGGGTATCCTCCCAGATGATGGAGAGGGTCCTTCCACCGGAGAGAGGTAGCCGACGAGTGAGACATGTGGCAAAACGGAGTCCTTTCGCCCCACTTCTCTACTTGTAACCCTGAACTTGTTTTTTGTTTTTATTTTTCTTCATTTTGTGTGTGTGAGAGACATAAAATACTACTGTGTATTGAGTTTGTAATAACCTCGCCTCGAGCGAGTCGTATTGTGTTTGTGTGTGTGTTTTTGTCTCTCTTTGAACCTCAAATTATCCTACCCCGGCCCGATTCAAACTTTCACTCACCAAGCCCATGCGGTAACATCATTCTACCCCTTTCCTAAGCCATTGAGGGCAATATCGAGTTTAAGTGGGGGGGGGGGTAGTTTACTAGTATGCTTGTCTGAATTTGATTGATGCTTGGAGCCTTTTGTATGCCCAAATTTCAATAATTTGAGGGCTCCAAGCAATGTTTGCCTGATCAAAGTGGCCGGATGGTGGGAAATTCTCATGTTTATTGGCATTGATCTTGAATTGTTGCATGTGATCGAGTATATCCTATGATGATGACTGAGAAGTTCATTAGGATAGGGCAAAAGTTTAGTTCTCAAGTGTGCTTAAATGAATGGATGTCTTGACTTGATCACTTGTTGCTTACAATTGCCATGGATCGTGTTTGTGAATTGGAATAGATGGTTGGGTAACTAGGTTGCCTGTGAAATTGAGCCAATCGTTTTCTTCTAGTGTGATAGTTCCCTCTTATCACGGTGTGTAGCATCCCAGTTGTCACTGGTAAGTATGATGGAGGCATAGGATTAGTCCACGCCCAAATATTGATTGTTCCGAAATGTGTCATCCTTTAGTCAAACCCTTTGAGCCTTGTGAGTTCGAGGGTCGTTCTCAATTTAGGAGCTTCGTGCTTGTGAGCTTAATGGTGTTAATAGAACGACCCCCAATCATTTCTTCGTGTCTAAACATGAGTCGTTCATACTCTAGGAGGGGTTTCTTGACACCCAAGCCATTGAAACCCCCACATTCTTTTAGAACTCCTTCACTACCAAACCTTAATGTGCTAGCAATAGTAGACCGAGGAAGAGTGCTTCAATGTAGTTCACGATGGGTGATAGGTTGGAAAGGAGAGATAAGGGTTTTGGCCGATGCTAGTGGCCTTGGGTTGAAGAAAGGGGTTTTAGTTGAAACCATAGAACCTTCGGGTTTAGGTTGAAGATGTAGAACCTCACTTCATGATTGACACCACTCAAAAAGCATTTTTCCCGTGTCCAAGACAATTGCCAGTCATTTGAACCCGTGTCTAAGACCTCCGGACGAGCTAGTGATGACAACCATCTCGTGAACTCTAGCATCTAGAGGTTACCGCCATGGTATTGAGATGATAGGGCCGAGAGTTTATGATTGTACACATCTTTTCCACCAAAAAGATCCCGACCCCACTAGTCTTGAGAGTGAGTGATTCATTCTTGCTTTGCATGTCATATCATACCCTTGTGAGGACCTTTGTTGCATTTCCATTTGTTCCTCGGACTTGAATTCCATGCATGGTTGGTTGTGGTTGATAAGTGGTCTTGTTGAGACTTGCATTGATCCATGAACAAGGTGAGAACTTTTCGTTTGCCCGTTTTTGGTGGCTTCGAATGTCGTGTGTGGTGGATGTCGGTATTGCGTGCAACGGTCCATGTATTGATTGCCAATAGCCATTGCGAATTTCCACTTTGTGCCCTTTGAGTTGTCCCCAAAGTATGTGTGTAGGTTGAAATATTACCTTGTGTGAACTGGTTTTCTTGGGGACAAGCAAACGTCTAAGTGTGGGGGAGTGATTCGGGCCTAGTTGTACATGTTTTGTCCCCGCTTTACTTAGGTGTTTGTTGCAAATTCACTCCTATAAGGTTGGTTTTACGCTATGTTTCTCATGTTTTAGTGTGTTTCAGGATTTAATAGGTGAATCCAGCCTCGGAGTCGAAATTTGGACGAAAAGGACCGAAAACCGGGAGAAGAGGTGGAAAAAGGCCAGTTCACGGTCTTGCACGACCATGAAGAAGAGCCATTGATTGTGAACCTCGAGGCTTCCAGAGCCAAAACAGAAGTTACTGCACGCAAGGTGAGTTCACGGTCACTAAGACCGTGAACTGAGGCTGTAGACCGTGAACGGATGTGAACGAAGCGGTGCGTTTTGGCGCACACCTGCAGTTCACTGACGCATTTCATGGTTCACGGTCGCTAACTCAGGCCATGAACTAAGCTCGTCTCTGGTTTAAAAGGTGAGCTGAAAGAGGAGAGAAGGTAGAGCCCATTTGTGTGAAAGGCCTTCTTCAGATTCTAGAGAGAGAAACACGAACCAAAAGAGAAGAAGGCTAGGGTTTTGTTTCAAGGTGGATTTTGGGAAGATTTCCTCCAAGGAAAGTTCAACACAAGGGCCAAGAAGATTGGGAGCATCCTCCAAGATGGTTTCCACCTCTTCTCCTTGTGTTTTGCCCATTTCTAGCACGGAGTAGATCTCCTTTCACTTGGGTGTTGTGAAACCCTAACTCTACCATGTAGTTTCTTTTATGTGAATTGAATGATTGTCATTGGGTATTGGTTAATTCAATGATTGAGGTATTATTCATGTTGATTGTGCATGCATGTGCTCAACAACCTAAGAGTTGTGCATGTTTTGTGCTTAGCATCCTTAGGTTTGTGCATTTTGGTGCTTAGCAACCTAAGGATTGTGCATAATTGTGCTTAGCATCCTTAGGTTTATGCATGTTGGTGCTAGCAATCTAATTAGCCACCTTAACCTAGCTTAGAGAGGAAAATCCCCCTTCCAAGGGAGACTCAATCGAGTTGGTTTTCCTTCAGCTTTTTAAGTCACCTAACTAGGTTAATTTAGGGCAACCCTCAATGTTAAATTAAGCAAATTGGTTAATCGCGATTAAGCCGTCCAACCCTTGAGTTGAGTGAGGGAGTAAGTCAACTACCGATTACCTAAACCGAGAGGGTCGAGTGACACGGCGTATAATGTTTAACTCGGTTTAGCAATTGAGATTGTGATCTTCGACCATATATGCATCTCTCTGCGGTTCGCGGTTACCATGCCCAATGCAATCGTTCCAATTCACATACCATGGTAGTAGTTAGGGGGAAGCGACACCCGAGTGATCCCTCCAATCTGGTTCTAGAGGTCTTACAAAATAGCACTCTGGTTTCTCTGACCTACTTCATATGCATTGAATTTCCCCATATAGAATTCCATGAACTGGTCCATCCTGGCGAACTTCTCCATACTGGCGCTCACGAAAGCCGTCACCATATTTTTCAGCTCAGACATCTAGTCACCCTGTGTTGGGGCTGCTGGCGGCCATGGGAATAGCCTCTACTGCTGTTGGAAGGGTTGCCCCTGTCTAGGCTAGAATGGCTGCTGCGGAAATGGAGCTTAAGGTGATAAACTTGGATGTGAGTCTTGTAGGTGTTGAACGCAAGATGCAGATGCTGGAGCTGGAGGAATGGCGTTACCACGCCTATGAGAACACCAAGCTGCAGAAGGAGCGAACGAATCATCTTCACGACGCTCGATTGAGGGGCCCGAAGGAGTTTTAGGTTGGTGATTGGGTTCTTCTCTATAACTCTCGCCTGAAACTCTTTCCTGAAAAGCTCCTATCCAGGTGGTTTGGACCGTTAACGGTCACACAGGTATTCCCGTATGGTACCATCGAGATCACAGGTATTCCCGTACGGTCACACAGGTATTCCCGCAAACTGCACCGTTTAAAGTCAATGTCCATCGCCTCAAACTATATCTGGGAGCGTGGTCAAACATGCAGAGTTGGTGGTTGAACTCGCGCACCCTTAGTTCCACTGGTTACGCCTAGCTAAAAACGTAAAAGAAAGCGCTTGTGGGGAGGCAACCCCACCACAGTTTGCATTTCATTTTTCCCTTTTGTCTTTGATTTTCTGTGGTCTGATCGAGTCAATCTGTGTGAATGATGAAGTATGGTCGTTAGCTGTGCATCTTTCTTGAATAATTGGGCTTCACGGTGGCAAGGAAATGCCTTACAATGATGGTTTCCCGTTTTTTGTCAAAACCCGGCCACCCTAGAAAAAAAACTAGACTGGGTTTTAGGCTTCAGAGATCGGGGAAAATCCTTGGACCTGAAACCCTGTCTGCGGCCTAAGATCCCCGATCGGGGAATTTTGAAGAGGGAGAGCGGGTTTTCGACGGGTAAAAACCCAGCCTCCAGCCGCGTTTCCCCAACCGGGTTTTTCGGCCTTATAAGCCAAAACCCTGTTAGTTTCTCTCTCTTCCCCATTTTTTTCCAGAACCAACCTCTCTCCCTCTCCTGTCCTATCGCAGGAGACGCGAAGCTTTGTCGATTTTTCGTAGATCCAGGTCTCATACGACCTCCAAATTTCGATCCATTCGTGGATTCGAGATCTACTCGTATGTGCGCACATCATATAGTAAACTCGGCGCATTTCGCCGAGTTTGACCGCAACCGGCGAAGCTCCAACGAGTCTTCGGCGAGGCTCCCGGGGCACTTTTTTTGCTTGATTCCGTCTCCCTCGCCCTCTTCTCACCTTCCACTACGCTCCTACTTATCTTGACTTTTCCTTGCTTTTTCTGGAAAATCGGTTGTAGCTGCTAGGCTTGAGAACTCTGGATTGCTTGGCATGCTTGCTTTAGTTTAGGGCGAGGGACAATTTTGCTTGTGGCTTTATTGACTTAATTTTGAGGATTCTCGTCTGTTTCCCCCCCCCCCCCTTTGTGCCATGATCTATGTTAGAACTTAGACTACTTTGCCGCCTTTCTGTTTCTATAATTTCAAAGCAGCTTGGTTGTGCTTACCTGTTACCAAGTGGTTCTTCAGTGTGGGGGAATTATCGTCCCCTTGCTCGTGTTTTTAACGGGTTTTTCCCTCGTGGTTCCACCTTTGTTTACTCTCTTTTGCAGGATCATGTCGCGTAACCACCGCTACTTGAGCCATGTGGCCCCCACTGCGAGGCTGAGTCGAAGTCCCAGGAGGTCCTGGCAGCCCACTTCGAGCCCCACAGCCACCTTGACTTTGACGTCTTTCGAGCACTCCACTGCCACGGCGAGATGGTCGCCGCGATTTCCCATCGTGACTGGCCTACGCTCCTGTCCGTTTAGGAGCCCACTTACAAGGAGTTGGTGTGGGAGTTCTACACTTCCTACTCATTCCGGTCATCGGCACCTGTTGACCAGAATAATGCCATCACGTTCTGGTTGGGCAGGTAGGAGTGGCAGATTAGCATGATAGAACTTATCCGCGCCCTCGGTATCAGATATCCTCCCGGATATGGCGTTAAAGAGGTCACTAACCCATCTGGTTTCCGCATCAACGACTTCTACCACCAGATTTGTCGTCCGAATTCCCTCGAGGAGCAGTTCGTGTGCGGGCAGACGAAGGTCACCACTCTTAGACCTCAATGACACATCCTCAACCTCCTCCTCACGGGCTCGGTGCGTCCAAATGTCAGTGGCCCGCATGAGCTCACCAAGCATGTGCTCTACTTCATGTATGTGCTATGAAGAATCCGGATTTCGACCTGCACCTCGGCTTGGTTGTGGCGAAGACCTTCGCCAAATTCCATAACAAGCTGAACTACCTCTACTATGGTCCCTTGATCACATGTCTGGCTCGCCACATTGGGTTGAACTTTCAGGGGCTGACTAACGCCTTTGAATAGTTAGGATCTCACCCGCTCGTCAGGAACGTCATCTTCAACGCCCTCCTCTTGTCTTTCGCTAATGGTCGAGAGTGGGTGGATGGTCTTTCTATGCCTCCTGCTCCTGGAGCGAGTGCTGAGGATGATGGCGACGAGGATGCAGATGATGATGATGATGGCGGGGCCATGGAGGCCAACAAGCCGGAGCCCCCACTTTCCCCACTTGGGCCCCTCCCTCCGCGAGGAGATCCGAGAGAGGCGAGTACTCCTATGGTCCTTCTGTTCCGCCGATGGACTTTTTCACCGAGCAATTTGACCTTATGGGGCTCTAGATTCCGCAACTTGGCCTCCAGAACTAGCAGCTCATGGACCACCAGTACTAGTTTCAGCAGCAATACTCAGCCCACCAGGATGAGTATGCCACCAGGATGGCTGCTTTCGACGAGTGCCTCAACCGTTTTGAGGCTCAGCAGGGTGTCACCCGTGCTCACATCGAGCGGGAGCAAGGCCACATCCGTCGGATGATGGAGTACCAGGAGCACTTGCTTCAGTCCTATCATTTGCCACAGGAGCACCACTGGACCACTCGGTGGGAACACTCACCACCACCAGAGGACCTTGATGACCTCATGGACCATATCGACTTTGACCACCTCGAGTAGGCTGTACTCGCTGGCTCTTCTCTTTGTTTGTCGTGTGTTTTGTTTTGTTTTGTTTGGGAAGGATTGCAAACTGGATTTTTGTGCTTTGATTGTTTTTCTCTTTTGGATATTGTCACATTGGGCTGACAACTCTACCTAACGAATTTGTGTTTGAGTGGTTGTTTTTGCTCTAGCCCGTGTTCATGGTTCCAATAGTCCCATTTCCAGTCCTTCCCCGCCCGACTGGTCCACTTTTCAGTCCCGCATCAGTCTGTTTTCCCGGTAACATTGTTCCCCTTCTCTTTCCCTCTTCTCCATTGAGGTCCATGTCGATCTTAAGTGTGGGGGTGTTTATATTTGACTGCTTAGTGTGTTTGTGTGCTTGGAGCGTAGTCAACTGTCCAAATCTTTGATTTGAGGGCTCCAAGTACGTGTTCCTTGCAATGACCTGCTCAGTATGATTTGAATTGACAGTCTTTATAGTACTATGCAATCTAGGGACTAGGGAGATAGTGTAGCGCTATGGAGGATGCTGAAGTATAAGATCTTTCCTATCTTTCTTTTTTCTGTGTCGGTTGATTGTGTGAACTAGTGGATGTAGGACCTTTGATTCATTTGATATCGATGACTCTCTCTTGCTGTGTATGGACTGATGTTTCGTATAAGGGTGCTCAAGTGCGTAATGATAAAGCAGTTGGTCCTCCATGTCAGAAAAATTGAAATTTTAAACATGGGGTAAACCCAACGTGTGCGGCATCGTTCATTGCACAAAATCGGGTTTTGGAAGCGATTTTAATGATCCTTAGTGGGGTAGGCCTACAAGGTGAAGCTAAGTCATATCTGGTACAAGTAAAAATTCCACCCGTTGAACAGTTTGCCTACTTGAGGATGTATTTTTAAGGGCACAGATAAAGCTTCCGAATCCCCTTAATTTCATTTACCCTCCACACGAAGTGAGGAAATGAGTTAAAAGAAGTACTCTGGCGAGCGACATATGTACAAAAATTGCTCTTGCTCACCCAATACGGGTCGACCGCGCATAAAAACTGCAGCTTTGAACCCCAACAAAGTGCAAACGTGAAAAGCAAAAAAAAAAAAATAGAAACAACTAATAAGGAAAAGGGGTTCCAATGAGTGAAATGGACTGGAAGAGCACCCGATACGAAGAGTATTTGGTTGTTGTGATATGTGAGTGAGTCTCTTTGTCCATGAATTGTCTGTCCTATGTCCACTGCTTCACATGATCCTGGTGTGAGTCTAGTACTCGCATTGAGGGAAATAGGGGATGTCATAGAAAATCAATTGACCTCGTAAGTTGCTAAATGATCTAGGAAATCCTCTATCGACAATCATGGTTTCATGGTGCTATAGAGGTCTAATGAGTTGCATTGGTTTGAGCCAGGTTTGCTTGGGGACAAGCAAACGGTTAAGTGTGGGGGGATTTGATAAATCGTTATTTGTACATGTTATTTCCCACTAATCTTGAACCGTTTGAGAGTTGATTCTCGTGTTTTAAGCCGATTTCACGCTAGGTTGCTCTTTTATGTCATATTTCAAGACCTGGAGCGAAAAGAAAGGCTTGAAGGTGAGTTTCGGGTAAAAACACCAAGGAAGCTGAAGGAGGAGTGCAAGGACCAAAATCCCCGGTCTAGTAATCAAAAACCCGACCGAGGAAATGGTTTAGTGGCTGGGGAAACACTCCATGGATTTTACCCAGTTTGGACCCCCAGTTACCCGATCAGTTCGCTTAAAACCCGATTGAGTAATTGGACCGCGTTTCGGGCAGGAGAGCTGTTTGAAGGAAATTTTGGGTTCTTTGTTCAATTATTCAAGTTTTAGAGAAATAAAGTGAAACCCAGAGAGAGAAAGCGACGAACTAAACCTCCAAAATGACCTAGATCGAGTTTTGACGCCATTGGAGCTCGATTGAAGCTTGGAGAAGTGTCGATTGACAACCAGAAGCTAATTTTCATCCTCCACATAATGATTTCTGCATCTGAAACTGATTTCTCTTCTCTCTCTACGGAGTAAATTCTCTCTCTCACCTGAGTATGAAGAACCCTAGATTTGTATGCTAGGAAGAGTTGTATGAACTTGAATTCATGATTGATTGACGTTTATATCCAGTTGAGGCATTAATTCATAATTACTTGAGTCTTGATCAAACTTTTGTGATTTCTACTTTAACCTAGAATGATAGTCTCTGCATAGGTTGAAAGAGCATCCTGAATTGGAAATGGTGAATCGGCGACTTTTAATCGAGAGGTCGATTCACTGCTCTGTACTAGAGTTGAAATCCAATACAAGAAGTTTTGTTTGATAGTGCCTCGGTTAGCTTATGCCGGTGGAGGTTAGTCGCTCGCCGGGTATTCGAACCGAGAGGGTATGGAGACCTTTAGTCGAGACTTCAGATTGACTAAGAACCTTCCGCAGTATAATTGTTATTAAATATGGAGTTGGTGAATTATAACTTGGCTTAACTGCAATCTAAGGGGAACCATATCTGGGTGACCTCTCTCAAACTTGAACTACAACCTTTATTGTTTTGTGGTTTGTTTAGATTAATTACAACTTCTCTACCGTCAAATAACTAGATAACAAGAATTCATGGAGTAGTCATAACATCTAGGACCCGGGTTGACAAGTAAAGCTAAGCCCGCTATACTACGCATTAGTAGGTGGTTACACTTGGCCACTTTCTAGTGTGACGGTACAGGCGAGTTAGCCATCCGAACTATGGTTTGAGGGAGAAGCCTAAGCAACCCTTAGTCGATTGGCCAAGAGAGCTACATTGGTATCTTGATTTGATATCCCTTGGCCTAACGACCGAGAGAGTGAAGCATTTTCACTTGTTGTGCTACCCTACGGTTTACGACCACTTATACCACACACTTGCATTCGGTTCGACAAATCATGATTACTAGCTAGGGGGTGCAGTACTCAAGTGAAGCCTTCTCAATTAGTGTTCAAAACCATTTGCATTTCCAATTTCTTTTAATTATAGTCCATAATTTTATCCAAAAATCGGTTGCTAGATAATGTTTCAAACAGTTCAAGTAGGGGTACATGGACCGGCCCGGGTTTGACCGTTAAAACATACTTGCCCTATACTGCACCCGTCTAGGGTTTATACTTGGGCCTTAGTCAGGATTTAAATTGTGCTATTCGGGACGAGTCAGCGAGTCGAGCAAGAATAATGTGAGGCAAGGGGTCGATCCAAAGCAGGGCAGTCCGTAGTCGTATGCTTTAGCTGAGGTTGTGGGCTGACGCACGTTGTTGCTGAGAGTAGGTGTGGCCGCCTTAGAGCGTGCAATTTCGCGGGAATGTAAGAGGTCGCTTCTAGCGTGCGAATCGACTTGAGCGCCCGACCGTAGCAGGCCACGAAGACGAGAGCAGGTGATGTCGGCGAGAAGGCGCACTAACGATGAGAGCGAACGAGATTGCTGGTTGCTCGGACTGCGCTGAGACTAGGTCGTCGCCTCTGAGAGATGAGCTAGGGTTTGTGCTTGGAGAAAAATTCAGAATGGGAGGGGAATCAAAATTTAGAGGGATCAACATTCAGCTGAAATCCTCCTTTGACCAAAATGGCGTCGCTACACGCCTAAACCTGATGCTCGGGTATGGGTTGATCTTCAATTGGGCAACAACCACTCGTTTGCAGTATCAGGTCTTCGTCAAACTGTTCGGACCGTCCAGTTGAACCGCAGGCTGATAAACTTGATTTAGATCGACAACGACTTTCCGTGATGGTGAAGGGATAACTTGCCGACATAAGGAAAGGACGAAAACCCTATTTTAGTAATTTCATCGTAAAATCAGGATAGGTAACCCAAAGGAGAATCGTCCCAGATTTTTATTACACCAACGAGAACTGTTCAGATTCAGACTTCATAGTAAAAAATAAAATAGAATAAAGGAGAAGGGTAGAAAGTAGAAACGCATTAACGCAATGCGGTCTGGCTCTAGCTGGCCGGCTTGTTCGCTTACTTACTGTTAATTACTCCCAGTGGGAACTCTGCTCTGCTCGTCTATCTCTTCTATTCTCTGTCACAGAGCTCACATCTTTCAGACAGTCGCGTTCACTACATACACCGCCAAGGAAAAGCAAATTATTTATTTCCATTTCCATTTTCTCTTGTTCTTCCACATTGTGGTTGAATTGGGTAGATAGATCGGAGGAGCTTCTTTTCATTTCAATATATTATTAGGGTTCTTGAGATATTTGGTGCCACGTACTAGCTTCCCCTCCATCTGAGATCTCTCTCTCTCTCTCGTTGCTCCCAAAGCTCAACTCTTTTCTTCATTATTCCTTGTCTGAGCACAATCTACATTGAAAAGCTCACATCTTGGAGATTGGTTTTTTCCTTTGATTGGTGGGAGGGAGCAGATCTTTGAAAAATACTGCTCCAACCTTTCTATCTAAATTTTATTGGGGGTTACCCTCTTCTTTTTATGTGATTCGCAATCGGTAAGCATCCAACTACCTATCTACCCATTATATGCAAGATCGTTTCTTTTTCTTAAAAATGAAGAGCACTTGGTTTCAACTATGTAATTTCGCCTTCTGTTTCTAGTTTTCTATAATTAATGGCTAAATTTGAAGGATCGTTTAGTGTACTGTTGTCTGCTGAATCCATTTAATTCCTCAACCGTGGATGGAGTTAATCCCCATTAATGGCGAATTCCAGTAGTCCCCACCCCACTACCACCCCGATCATTGTACTTGCCTTTTGATTTGGTCTTCCCCTTCGGAGTACCATGGCGGTGAAATCACCTCCGTGGATAGTTTTGAAACAGAGAAGAAAGTTTTCAAACCATGCGATCCAAAGTACACCGATTACACCCCCTGTCAAGACCAGAGGCGTGCCATGACATTCCCTAGGGATAACATGATATACAGGGAGAGGCATTGTCCCCCAGAGGAAGAGAAGTTGCATTGTCTAATACCAGCTCCTAAGGGCTACGTGACGCCGTTCCCTTGGCCTAAGAGTCGTGATTATGTCCCTTATGCGAATGCACCTTATAAGAGCTTGACTGTTGAGAAGGCCATTCAGAATTGGGTTCAGTATGAGGGTAATGTGTTTAGGTTTCCTGGTGGAGGGACGCAGTTCCCACAAGGTGCTGATAAGTACATTGATCAATTGGCATCGGTTATACCAATTAAGAATGGAACAGTTAGAACATTGCTCGACACAGGTTGTGGGGTATGTAAAATATCCTTCCTTCTCTTGCTAGCAACATCGTTTCTTGTGCTGATATTTGGATCTATTTCTGACTTTTGTTTTGCTCTGTAATTTTAGGTTGCTAGTTTGGGTGCTTACCTGTGGAACAGAAATGTGATTGCCATGTCATTTGCACCAAGAGACTCGCATGAAGCACAGGTTCAATTTGCTCTTGAAAGAGGTGTACCTGCTGTGATTGGCGTTCTCGGTACTATAAAGGTGCCGTATCCATCCAGAGCTTTCGACATGGCTCATTGTTCTCGGTGCTTAATACCATGGGGTGCCAATGGTGAGAGCATCATTTGGATACCTTTTTATTTTTGTTCTTTGTTTTTCTTTTAATATCTTATCTTAGACCTGGTTATTGGCTTCTTTCCGTAGATGGGAAATACTTGATGGAAGTGGACCGAGTTCTTAGACCGGGTGGGTATTGGATTCTTTCGGGTCCTCCAATCCATTGGAAGGTTAACTACAAGGCATGGGAGCGTCCTAAGGAAGAACTTCAGGAGGAGCAAAGGCAGATTGAAGAAGCTGCCAAAATGCTTTGCTGGGAGAAGAAGTACGAAAAGGGTGAAATTGCTATCTGGCAAAAGAGAATGGATGGTGATTCATGCCATAGTAAACAAGATAAATCTCAAGTTACCTTCTGCAAATCTTCTGATCCTGATGATGTGTGGTATGTTTCTCTGAATATACAATTAAGGAAAGTCAGTTCGAGAGTGAAGAAATTGTTCGACCTCTTTATGGATTTTATTGTGTTTAGTTGCAAAATTGTCTACATCCCATCACCTACCTTTTCTAGTGAGATGTTTCTTAGATTTAAATGATTGGTACACTAAACATTTGTTTCGAGAAGGTTTCTTTTTACTAGCAACTCTATTTTTAAGTGGATGCAAATGTACCCTTTATCTTAGTTGTGAATGAAGATTAACATTTGTTCTTGGTGGCTGCCAGGTACCAGAAGATGGAGGCTTGTGTCACACCTTATCCTGATACCAGCAGCTCAGAACTTAAAAATTTCCCTGAAAGGCTTTATGCTGTTCCACCAAGAGTTTCTAGTGGTTCTGTTCGTGGAGTTTCAGCTGAGAAATACCAAGAGGACAGTAACGAATGGAAGAAACACGTCAAAGCTTATAAAAGAATCAATAGACTTTTGGATTCTGGAAGGTACAGGAACATAATGGACATGAATGCTGGATTGGGAGGATTTGCTGCTGCACTTCAGTCTCCAAAGTTGTGGGTTATGAATGTTGTTCCATCTATAGCTGAGAGAAGTACACTGGGTGTGATATACGAAAGAGGCTTGATTGGAATCTATCATGACTGGTAAAAGCTTTCAGTGTCTTTCACTTTTCTTTGGATTATTCATTACCTTAGGGTTTCATACTGAACGCTTTGGTTTGTCAATAGGTGTGAGGCTTTTTCTACATACCCAAGGTCCTATGATTTAATTCATGCCAATGGTCTTTTTAGTCTGTACAATAACAAGTAAGTATCGGCTTTTCAGTTATTGTTGAATTCTGTAAATAGTTCGTCCGCTCTTTACCAGTCATGCCATCATCTTTGGTTTACTGTTGCTCTTTTGTCAAAGTCACATTGTTCTTTCCCTTTTGTGAAAGCACCATTGTTGATTTAGTTTACATTCTTCATTCTGCGTGCTGATACCACCTCATCTCCTGTTTACTGTAAATTGCAGGTGTAATCTAGAGGACATCCTTCTGGAGATGGACAGGATTTTGCGACCAGAAGGTGCAGTTATAATCCGAGATGAAGTGGATGTACTAATCAAGGTGAAGAAGATAATAGGAGGAATGAGATGGGATACTAAAATGATGGACCATGAAGATGGTCCTCTTGTTCCTGAGAAAATACTGGTCGCAGTCAAGCAGTACTGGGTTGCAGGTGGCAACTCTACATCCACCCAGTGAGCTTCATGTATGGCCGCTCGAGATATTTCAAATGGACCTCCTTGAAGTAGCCCCTGGTGAAGCAGAAACCCATCCTCGTGACGGATTCATGTGCTTGGACTGTTTCTTCCTGCAGAGCAAAATGAGCAGTGGGGTGCTTTAATTTAAACCAACACATGTTTGGTTATGGTTCTATCCTATTGTTCTTAGCATCTGGTGCCGTTGTGTAGTTGTAATGCCATTGATGAGAAAGCTAGAAAAGGATAGTCTTTGTGATGTTCCTAGCTAGCCTGTGTTACATTGAGAGCTTCTCCCTCGTTCTCCTCCAATTTTGTTGTACTATCAATTTTGTGCATCTGTCAATTTTGATATTGTTGCTTGATGGATCATATCAATCACCGGTCACTACCAACGCATCTCACATGGGGGTAATGAATTTTGTGTTTTTATTAAAGTCTATATTGGTCGTTAGAATAATCGTCGGTGATTAGCTGGCTTTGGTGTGACATCAACCGGTACTTATGGCAAGGTTATCAGACCGGTGGGAAAAATGGGTGCCAAATGTATGTGGCACCGGGCCGTGCCGCCATTAGAGCATGGCACGAGCATGAGCACGAAATAAATGGGTCAGCTCGGCACGAGCACGAATAATTGATAAGCTGTGTAGGGTTTAAACTTTACGGGCACGAGCACGGTATATAAGTGGACCGTGACGGGTCTAATATTTTTGAAACTTTATTGAGTATAACAACGGACATGGCAGGAAAATAATATTTATTTGATATTTTAGAATTGTCATAAGGATATATGCGTAATAACTACCATAAGTAAAAATGGATGAATAATTAAACAAAGTCAAATCACACTCGCTATACTTCCAATTCCCTCCCCTATTTGTTACTTTTCTCAAACATTATCAGTTAATACTATCTTCTTCCATCCAATTTTCACCTTCTTTTTCATTCTCTCTTTTGTTTTCTTCATTTACATTAAACATGAATACGAGCATGGCACGAGCACGAATAGGCACAGCACGATTCGAACCGTGCTCGGGCCTGGACCGGACCTAACAAAGTTAACAAATGGACTTGCATGGCACGACACGAAAACTGACGGGCCGGGCCAAACACGACACGAACCGGCCCAAGTACAGCCCATCGCCCATGTACAGTGCCAAAGTATCATATTCAATTGCAAAGGACAATGGAAATGCAATTGCATTAATGGGAGTTTCAATTGTAACAATCTTATGCAACCTACCATTTCTTGCAATTCTATGTGGACATCAATGGATTTTTTATTTAATGTATGGATAAAATAATAAACATATAAACTTTTTATTTTATTAAAAAAAATTGTGTCCACATATATAATTGCAAGTTAAAAGTAGTGAGTTTGATTGCAAAAAAAACTTGATGTGACAATAAAACGTACAAATACAATTATTGGGATTTCCTAGAGTAACTTGGGTATAATTTTAAGTTCGATAACTTGATTAAATCTAAACCATTAAATTATATCTTAATCACTTTAAGCCATTGATTAAAAGGAAAAAAAGAAAGAAACACGAAAATAAAAAAAGGGCAACCGGATGTCGGATTTCTTTAAGGGGTCGTTTGCTTGTGGGATTTGGGTGATGGATTTGGAACCCAAATCCCAAGTATCATGGAGTTGACACAAATCCTTTGTTTGTTGAGGGACACAAACCCGTGGGGTCCACGGATTTGGACCCCTTTTTTAGATCCAAATCCGTGGACCCCACGGATTTTCAAATCCCACATTTCATTTGGGATTTGACAATAGAAGGAAAAAATGTGAGACAAATCCATCACAAATCCATGATAAAAAATCAACTAAACAAACAATGTACTCTTCCAAATCCATGATGCAACAAATCCATCATAAATCCAAAGGTTTTTAAAACTCAAAACCTTCATTTTCAAATCCAACAAGCAAACGAGTAAGTTTTGCAGGAACACTTCTTTCCTTCTTTTTTCAAAGATATTAACACTTCTTTCCTTTTTATGTTTGATGTGTCTTCTTTTTCTTTTTAATTATTTTCTACTTAATACCCATTACGTAAAAGTTAAAAAACATAGATATTTCTTACGTAATAGTTAAATTAGAAGCGTTACGTAAAGCTTTCGTAATGATTTAGCAGTTTAACAAGTTGAAAGATCGAATCTAATTAGTTGAAGAAAAGTCACAATAGGAGAAATATGTATAAATACTTTAAGAAATTGTGATATAATGAGCCAAGAACGGGGCGGGGCAGGGCAGAGTGGGTTAGAAGTAGATACCCATGTCCTGTCCTACATTACTGCGGGTAGGTAATACCCGCGGGGCGGATTCAAATTGCCACCACTAAGTATGTTGTGATCTTGAGATTTCAATCTTTTGGATTAAAAACACAAAAGATGGGTTCCAGCTCTTAAAATCACGAGTTCTATCTATATTCCTCAAGCTGTTCCAGTTCATTCAAGGTGCTAATCACGAATTTAAAGTGTGTTTGAATTTTTAATACATGTTGGATTCAAGTATGAACTATTATTTTGATGTGAAGTTATACGTTATTACTTATATGATAGATGAAATTTAATATCATTTATATATGTCTGAACAATATAATGACATTTACTATATATCCAAGATAAATTGGGCTAAAACGATCAGACCATTAACCCTACACCTACTTACTCGATTGAGCCAACTAGTTAAACCGGGTTGACAATGTTGATTAATGTGAATTTCAGCGTTGGTTTCTTATAAATTGCGATTCTACTATATTTGGCCGCTGGATGCATTTGGATTTTGGAAGTAATTAAGTCCTGATGTTTGAGAATTGTATGTGTGATTTAATGGTGTCTACGTTATTGTTGATCCTCTAGAATAATTTATGTGTATGAGTTACTATGAGGAGTCGTTTGGAACCCTCTCAATTGTCATATGCGCATGTTCAAGTTAGATAGAGGTAACAATTCTTAATTTAATTCACCAATTCAATCCATTAATGCATTTAAAATATTCAATTAATCCAATTCATTTGATCCAAATTTAATTGAATTTGTGGATTTATGGATTGGCTTCATGGGTCATTGGTAAATTACAGTTTATTACCTATAATTTTTATTTTTTACATTTTGGTACCTATAATTTAATTTTTATACAAAAATATCATTGGAAGATTATGGTTTGGTACCTAAAATGTTTCATTATGACATTTTAGTACGTAAACTTTCCACATTTTACATATTGGTCCAAGGTTAAGGATGACATGGATTCCTGGATAATCCACAAATCCACTTAATCCATTTGCCACCACTAAAGTTACTAGAAGGATTCATTTGAAAGCTACCTCATCATTTAGATGGAGAAAGAAGAAGAGGTACCTCATCATTTACCACCAGTTAAACCGTCCCTCTGCACATAAGGTGCGCGTTACAAAGACAACTGTCAGAACCTTTCGAAAAGCAGAAGTTATTTTCTCCCTTGCGAAAGTATACGTCTCACCCAACTCTTTGAAACTCCCGACCTAATCCAACTAGAATTCACCTGCAACCGCTCTTTGATTCATGACCTGTGTCCTCCCAAGTCCCAACCGCGCCTATTGGAACTCAGCTTCTCTGACTGTATGCCTACTACATCAATTAGTGCAAGTAGCAAAGTACATTGAGTGATCAACAAAAGGCTGGCCCTAACAAGTTCGAAATCACTTCACCTTTAAATACACGAGGAAAAGAAAAATAGTAAAAGGAACTCCAACGAGAAAAACAATGAAAATAGAGCAGTTAAGGGAACTCCAATGAAACAAGAAAAGGAAAGCATAGCAGTCAAAGCAGCTCCAACGAAAAAAAGAGAAAGAAGGTCTAAAATTCATAATTATGAAGTTTTACAAGTTTATAATCCAATGATACGACTTGATATGAATTGACATGAACATGATATGATTGATATGGACTGATATGATCCTCACCTGAACTGACATTAAAATGATATGAATTGTATTAACTTATATGATATTGAAATGAGATGATATGAAGTCATCTGAACTGATTTGAAAATTATATGAACTTATACGATCTTGAAATGAGCTGATAGGAACTGATTTACTATTGGTATGGACTAATATGATCTTGATATGAATGTTGTATAACTGATACGATTTTGATATAAACTGACATGAACTTAATATGCATCGATATCATATTCATATGATCCTGACATGAATTGATATGAAAATGATATGATTTTGAAATGAGCTTATATGAAATAATATGAAAAATGATATGAGGTGAATTGATATTAAAATGATATGATATGAATTGATATGAACAGATATGGAAGGAGGACTTTTTCGCGTCAGTACTAGCATTTTTGCTGAGTTACCAATAATCCAATTCTTGAAGATGACAAGAAACATGAATTTAAAGAGTGCAACTGGTGTGTGTACTTTTGTGCAGAAACAACATAGGGAATGACACAGAAACAACAATGGCTTGCTGTAAATATACACTTTATCATTGTAAGTTTACAATTAACTTATTAGGTGTTCTATCGTTTTATAAAATCATATAATGATATACTAAGCATTTATGTAGAGGGGTTCATTTTCACTTGCCTTACTAACAATCATAATAGTAATAGATGAAAGATTAACTAGACGATATCGCTACCCTATAGGACTCTCATCAGTCGCCTTCAGTGGAAAATCAAATTGAACCCCTGACCTGGCATCCTTTGTATAACATGGCAAAATCATATCAGTTGGAAAGATTTTGAAAACAACATTAATTGTTGTATACCGCAATATATCATAAGCCCTCAATTGATGCTTGCTGAACCATCCACTGGACTGGACTCCCACAAACGAGATGGGCACCCTAATTTCCCATTCTCAAACTCAACAAACACATTCCTAATGTCAATCTTTGATCCCTCTTCTGTAGAATCAAAGGACAGGGCTTCTAAGACTTTTTGAATTGAAAGAACATCTTTATCCAGTCTATAAACTACTAAATTCTTGACCATGTATTCCCCATCAAAATCCCCTCTTGGTCAAATAAAATAGTTAAGTGACTCCATAAACTCCTTTTGAAACTTTCGAAAAAAGTCGGTGTACACAACCCAACAGCTTGACTCACTAACCGACTAGTAGGAAATCGTGAAACATCCAACTCATTCAATGTAAAAAACTCCCCACAATCCACATAATCCCTCTTATTCCCACCACTCTCTCAAACTGCTTCAAGATCTTAAGAATTCTGAAATCACACTGCACATATTGCTTTATGTTACTGTTGGCACATTCGCTTAAGTGTGTGCTACTCAATCGAGCAAAAAAATAACACAACCCAGGAAGCTGACCATTTACATCTCAAACAATAAATTTCCTCCAACAAATCATGCCCCATTGGACCTTTACCAGGGAAACATTTCTTAACCATTTTTCCCAATGAAACTCAAAATCATCCTCATCATCAACATTGAATATCAAATAACTAAGCTCTTTAACAAACTTAGAATCACAATGCGTACTAAGCCTAGACATTACATTATATAAAGTACATTAACCATGAAAAGAATAAGTGAATATAGATCTTATACTAGCACCTATGGCGAGTGCCTGATTAATGAAAACGGCCTTTGGTTTCTTCTTCCCCATACAGTCCATAAAGTAGTAAGTAACCACGCAAATGTCGCAATAGTTTCATCATACAAAAGAGCACCACCGGACAAAACAAGTTTATGATGATCGTTATAACCAACAAATAAAGCTGCAAAACAAACATAAAAATATGAAATAAGATTTCTACAAACCTCACCAACAAATCATACCACCATGATATGAAGATCATACCACTATGATATACCAATCATACCACAAAAGTATCACCATCATATTATAGTGGTACGATGATACCACTGTACTTTGACTCGCTACTACACTACATTTAATCCCGACTACAGGCCAAGTGCAACATCTAGTAGGGCGTAGGATAGGGCAAGTATTTAAATGTCAATCCAAGGTGATCCATATAACTTTACTTCAATCGTTTAAGATTTTATTTATCGAACGATTTGGAGTTAAGGCTAAAGAATTACAATTGAAAGCAACTAAGCAAGCAAAGAAGGTAAATTATGATGAATTCAATGTGAGAAAACTTCGCTCGGGTATTGCTCCCCCTAGTCTCGTGTCAAAGTGAACCGAATTTGACTCTAGTGTGGTGAGTGTGATTATATACTGTGAAGTGTATGCAATTAGTAGGAGAACCCAACTTAATTGATTAATCAAGGATTGTCACAATAAGCTAGGAAGCTAGCTCTCTTGACTAATCGACTAAGGATCGCAAAGAGCAATTCCTCGGAAGCTAATCCAGATGGAGAAAAGTAACTAATCATGATGTATTCATGGCACTAATCCAAGGTTTGAGGCTTGTCCTTAATTTCCCTAGATGAGGTTACCCAATAGGCTAAGAAATCTAGCTTCTTATGGTCCAAAGGGGGATTTCCTCCACCTAGTTCAATGTGACCTAACATTGAGATATGAAAAACAACACTCAAGATTCATGAAAATATCTCAAACATTATATTAAACATAAATCCAACACACATAGAGTTTGATTCTTACTATCTAACACATCCTAGTCTAGGGTTCACAATACCCATGTGAATTGGAAAACTACTCCATAACTAAGAAGAGGAATACAACAAAGATGGAGGAAACAACCATGGTAAGATGTTTCTCTTCCCTTAAGTGCTTGGATTGCCTCCTTGGAGAAGAAATATCCACTCTTCAAGCCTTGGGTAGGTTAAAATCATCTTCTTTCTCCTTTGGTTCGTGACTTTCTCTCTCTAATTGAAGAAGAACCCAATCTCACTCTAGAACCCTTTCCTTCTTTGGTTTCAGCTCTCTTCTCTTTTATATACTCCATTTGGCACTTTTCACGGTCAATTGTCACGCCCGTAATGTTGGAAGCTTGCCCGTGATCTAGGCCCAAAACATGCCATTTCATTAATAGACTTCACGGTCGGGTGGAAATTGTCACGGTCTGGTGGTCGTGACATCTGACTTGCCCGCAACCGTGCAAAGTCTTCTGGAAGTTGTCCATATTCACAGTCTGAGCTCCATTTTCACGGTCGGGTGACCGTGATAATTGCACCTTGGGTGTAATCTCTTCCTGTTTGTCCATTTCACCCCATTTTCGCCCTCTTTCATTCGAATTTCGTTACCGAAGCCAATTCCACCAACTAAGATATGAAATATGCTAAAACACACACAAACCTAGCATAAAAGTGCTCCTCGGGCGATGTAAATGCCACAAACATCACAAGATAATAGGGTAAAACATGTCTAATTATGCCCGAATCACACTCATACCATAGCGGTGTGATAATACAGCTATGGTATAATGGTCATTCTAAAACTCATACAAACATGGTATAATATGAAACTCAAGACTGTAATATGCTAAACAGAACATAAAACAGACAACATAAATATCACAAAGTAGACGATGCTCTTTGTTCGTGCCTAAACTACCATTAATATCCACACATAATATGATGGTTTGCAATTATGCCATCGGTTTGTTTTATCCCTCTTATGTCGTTTACAAGATCTACCCCCTCTAGACTCTGCCATTGATCTTTGAGTCCTCAAACGCGTCTCTGCCCAGTTTCTCGATTTTCAATAGAAAGCGACCCTTCATATCCTCTTTTGCCTACCCTTCATCTCCACTCTAATTATTGTCGCCAGGAAGCTGATCAGATGGCGAAGGAATCCCTTTTTATGTCCTTCATTTTTAACGATTGTCCATCTTTTCTTTCTTCTTATGCGTCTTGTTTCTTCAATTCTTTTGCTTAGTTTCAGTTCCTTGACATGAATGCAATCCAAATCCAGTAATTAGCGGTGACCAAGATCAAAACTTATCAAACCTACAAAGTACAATTGCATATAACTCCAACCTTACACATATTGACTACAGATTAAACTCAACGAAGGATAAAACTTCAGTAGGGGTAGAAAAGTACCTTTAGTTGGAAAAGAACCTCAAAGTTTGCCTCCCAGGTTCTGAATAAATAAGAGTTCTGTCCTTATATGATTTAATAAATATGGACATGTACTACTAACTCTGAACTTACTCTCTATTGAGGTATTCATAGCAAACATCAATTCGAACATTAGTTAATTGTATCCATTCGAACATGATAAATCATCCCTTTCATGGGCTGTCAACCCTACCCAAGTTCAGCACAAGATAAATCGTAGCCTGCCATCTTGGCCTTACTAAGTGCGGTCATTAGTTCCAATGTCGTCGACATGGGAAGGAGGCCCGCCGAAGTCTCAAGCCACTCACTTCCCGGTCCGCTGGGAGAGCTCCATGGACCCCAGAGATTTAACACTCTTATCTTCTTTTGCCACTATCAGCACAAGACAAATCGAAGATTGCCATCTTGGAATTACTAAGTGCGGCCATAAGTTCCAATATAGTCGACATGGGAAGGATCAAGCCACTCACTTCCCCATCGGCTTGGAGAGCTCCATGGACCACAGAGATCTACCGCTCAGCTTTCCTTTTGCCACTATCTCCGAGGAAGAGAGGGGAGACAGATAATTATACTTCTGTATTTTCTTAGCCAAATATATAATGTAGTTACAAAATAAATAGGCTGAATACACTTCCATAGCCATAACTTTCGCGGTTTTGACAATAATAACCACTTTTCAAAAAACACATAGTTGTAGCCACCTTTTAAAAACTGGTTTGACAAAATTAGTCATTTTCGTTAAAAACTTTAACACCATTAGCATGATGCTGATGTGGATGCCACCTCATCTCCCACACCAGCTTCAACATACCAGGTCACATGCCACATCATAATTTTAATTAAAATAAAAGAAAAATGGCATCCAATACACAATCCCCCAACAACCACTGCCAACCTCCCTCTGCGATGGCCATTTTTGTCGTCTGACCCTCAAATCCCTGCTCATCCTCCTCCTAATCTCGTCCATCCCCGTCGCCTATTCATCTCACTCGATATCTCCCCACCCTCCACCCACATCTTCCACAACTAGAGCTCGGACGGCTAGAGTGCACCAAGTGGGATCCCCCACCGGCCGTTCATCGTCTCCTTTGTCGAAGGCGGGGTCGGCGACCTGACCGACAACTCATCGCTCGTGTTGGTCGTGGACTATAAGAGGAATCGGGTGCTGGTCACCTCCCGATCTCATCCTTCCCCTTCTTCCTTCTTATCCCACTAGGATTTTTGGGATTCAAATTAAATTGAGAGTTCAGATTTGAAGCCAGAAGAAGGAGGGGGATTTGGATTTTCTACTGAAACTTTGAGTGGGCAGCTGGACAAAGTGGATTGGAAAAAGGAGGGGGATTTGGATTTTCAATCCCGCTGCTACTCGTGCGTAGGAAACCCAAATTCTTTTTTAACCTCGTCTACAAAGCTAGTAAGCAGGTTTGGATCGATGATTGTATGGCATCCACATGTAGATTGGGATTAAACAGAGAAATAAGAGGGAGGATGAAAGAAAGGAGGTGGAGGGAGTGGTGGCGGAGCTTGGGTATGGAAATGGCGGTGCGAAGTTTCGTGAAAAGAGGGGAAGATGAGTCACTATTTTTTTTCTAGTTAATTATAATAGGAAAAATACACTTGTATAGCCAAAACTTTGACGGTTTGGCCAAATATAGCCACGTTTGACGAAATACCAAAAATAGCCAATTCCGTCCAATTATTTGGCGGTGTCAAGTAACGGGCTGACTGGACTAACGGAATTGCTGAGTTGGTAACGATTAATAAATTGAAAATGTTAGGTGGAAAATAAAAATAAATTAAATAAATATTTTTAATTTTCTCTCTCCAATCTCTCTTCTTCCCTAGCCGAAACTCTCTATCGTTTTCCTCCGACTCTAAAAAAATCCAGAATCTCCAAACTTTTCTTCACGCCCTACTCCAAATCCATCTTCTTCTTCTCAAAAAATCGACCACACACCAAAACCCACTATATCCCTTACTTGTAAAATCCCACAAATCCATTTTCTTGTTCTCCTCTGTTTGATGTCCGATTAGGAATCTTGAAAGTCTGAAAAATCATTCGGCACGGACTGGACTACAAGAACAGTTTTTTCTAACTGGGATTCTACACGAACATGCCATTGCTCCATCAATGGATTCATCCTCCTCCGGCCAGTTGTCGTCGTTCTTCAGGAACCAACAAGGAAATCGAATCTCCAAAGTCTCACCGACCAGAAGCAGCGCCAGTGGCAACTGTGAGGGCAAAAACAAATTTCAACATCATCGTCGTTCATCAAACATCTCGCGTCTCTATTTGAAGTTCGCAACCCAAAAATCCCAAAACAAAACTGGTATAGATGACGAGATCTGAAGAATATCTAAAAAGAATATTGAAATCTCCGCCTTCTTCTTTCCTGCAAAAATGCCGCCTTCATCTTCGCGATCGATTTGAGAAAATTGTCGTTGACGTTTCTTATCTCACGACTTAAGTCTCCCATCGACCGACGGCGGGTAAAAACCCTACTCTGCAGTCTTGAATCGGGCAAATTAGAAGATCGTCGTTACGGTTGAGGAGGAATTGGCCGAGGTTTCCCATCGTCGTCGTCCTCTTGATGCAGGAAATTTCCATCGGGGAAGACGACCGGAGCTCTGAGCCCGACCATGGCGGCAGAACCACCATCTTCTCTCTTCACCGTCGTTATTGTTGCCGAAGTAGAAAAGTCAAAGTCATCATCTGCCTTTCCGCATCGTCATCGCCGGTCATCTTCCACTTCGTATCTGGGTTTTTAGAAGTGGAAGTTCCTGAATATTTATCCCCAAATCAATTGGTTTGGGATTCCTCTATCCCTTGGCGAGAGGAAGAAGGTGAAAAGTAATTGTCTTTTTTATTTTTCTTTTTAATTTTGATTATTGGAATCCCCCCCACCCCCAATTTAGGTAGGACGGTAGGATTTTTTTTTACCTTTGTAAATGACCCGTCACTAAATGCTGAGGTGGAAATGAAAGAATGGGTGAGTTGGCAGCCAGGTAAGTATTTTGTTAATTTGACTAACGGTGTTACTGACGTTGTTAAATTATGTAACGGAAATGGCTATATTTGTCATCAAATTTTCAAAATTCTGGCTATTATTGGTATTTCTCCAAAAGTGGCTATTATTTTCACAAACGTCAAAGTTTTGGCTACACAGATGAATTTTGCCATTATAATATGAAGGATATTTCCAAGTGGCAAAGCTTTTGACAAAAAGTTGAAAAACCGTTAGTACAGTCAGCGTCTATCTCAATGTCGTTAAAGTTATGGACGGAATGACTATTTTAGTGTATTTTTAAAAAAGTGGCTATTATTTTCAAAACCGCAAAAGTTATAGCTATTCAAATGTATTAAGCCCAATAAATAATCTGATAAATTCACTTAAACTACTCATAGTTAGTCCCTATTACGAAGATATCAAATAGCACCAAAACCACTTAAAAAGTACTCAAACATTCCAATAATTTCAAAAACACCACAATTCTTAATATTTATTCAAATATAAAATTGAGTTGGGAACTAAGTTTCCATCACAACACGGGTGTTTAGTTAATTTTTTTTAGTACCGGTTTTTTTTTCTCAATATAATTGTTTATTTTTTTATTCTGAAATACAGATTATATCGAACAAATATCTACAGAAAATTAGTGGGCAACTTAGATACAATCTGGGCTCCCACCCCTTTAGTGATAGCAAAGTTAAGTCTAGTGAAAATGTACGCGGCCGTCCGAGCTCCTGCATCATGAGACACAGAGACTTTCTAACTTAGATACATTTTGGGCTCCAACCTCTGTATCTAACTCTCCCAGCGAAGAGAAAGAAAAGGGCAGGAACCCATAACCAGTTGTAATGCACAAGTCCCGATAATTGACACAAGTCCAGATTATTATTCATACAAGTGCATCCAACTCGTTAATTACGCTACTTTTGTGCTTAAAGAATAATGAACTCAGAATGAGCCCTATAATTAAGCTTCTTGATGGCTTCATTAGTTTGGTTATCTAAGCTTTGCTTAATAATTTTCTGCTTGTGTATAAAGTGAATTCGCTGGTAAGGAGATTCCTTTTTGAGACTTTGCCTCTCAACAATGCTCTATTAATCGATGAAATTCATTTGTTTCCTAATAGCGAGTTAGAGAAAATGACCCTAAACGCGATCCTCTGAATAATTCGAGTCAGATTGAATCACTCAGCTTAGGGTTTGCGGGAGTTTAACCAAGGTCAATGCCTCATGGGGTAGTTTTGCTAGTCATGAGAAGAGAAAATTTTGTCCTTTTTACCTCATCACCTATCAGTCAGCCTGTAGTTGCTTGGGAATTCCACGCTCTATGATGATATATTAGTTTTTTTCCCGTGCTTCACGACGATAAGACTTACATAATACTTATTTGATTGATATATAATACCTAACTATTAAATCATGTAAGAAGAGAGACATAATTAAAACAGCGAGAGGCAAACAATCAAGAAGATCTAAAAATAATCATTGACAAGGCAAAAAAGAATGTTGAGGTTCTTCAACATATTCAGGAGCAAGAAGAAGCCCATAAAATAAAGTAAAAAATCTGAAACCCTCCAAAATATTTATGTAATATATTATAATTAATGTTAATGTTACGTTAAATTTCTTTATTGTATGGTCTAAAGATAACATTAAGTTAAGTAAAAGTATCACATTTGATCAAATATTATGCAAACTTTATAAAATATTTGTGTAATACAAATTGATGAGATGGTGAATCGTTTAGTATTAATAAAGACATTTTATTAAATCTAAACTTTGTAGGATTTTTTTTAATGCAAATTGATGAGATGGTCAAGGTTTAGTTAATAATAAATAATTATCCTTAAAACTCATATTATGAAAGACTACATAATTTGTTTTTTTAATTGATACATAAGAAATGACTATCCCTCTATAAGTTTAAGTAATGTCTTAATCGTTATAAAAGACTTATCATATCATGTTTTGTTTAATTGATACATAAGAAATAACTAACATTATATAAGTTTGACGTAATGTGTTTTTAATTTACATAATTTTTATAAAATGGTGTTACATAAATATTTCATAATTTATGATCTACTAACAAAATCAATTTATGGAAAGTATCACATTTGATTAAATTATTATGTAAAAGTTAACTTATCTTACGAAATTTATGTGTAAACTGTAATGTAAATTGATGATATGGTGAATATTGTAGTTAATGTAATTAAAGTTGGGGAGCGGATAGTATAACAAGCTCCTTTGTTGTTAGGATAACAACAAATTTCATTAAGGTTAAAATAGTAAACTAACATTGAAGATATAATAAAAAAACAAAAAACCCTTCCCTTGTTTCCCGTCTCTCCCCTTCTCCTCGTAGCAATTACGGTGGCTTCTCTTCCCTGTCCTGTTTCTTCATATCTCAAATCCAAATTCGCCGGTGCTTTTCCCCATCGGCCTAATCCTTTTGACGCCATTCCTTTCCAACACTGTCCTGAAACCCTACCTCGTCGCAAGAATATGCTATAATCAAGAGATTGTAGCCGTTCATCGACAAGGCTGACATCGAAGAAGCCCTGGCAGCCGTCGAGCTCCAATTCAACGAGCTTGGCAGGGGGAGCGGTGCCGAAATCGGGGCCGGAGCATTCAACCTTGCTGGGGCGGTAGTTTCCTGTGGAATCTTCAAAGTAGTGCGTCCGACCCACATGCAACCGCCCCACGATGTCGACGGGGAGATGGTTCGGGTATTGCCTTTCTGGAGCACAATATAGATGACCAGCTCCTTCCCGACGTGGACGAACCCGAAGAACTCCGGCAGGTAGGTCCTCACCGGGTTGGGGAAGTTCTGGATCCAGAGGAGTCGGAGGTGGTGGTGGGAAAGGGCCTTGAACATGTCGTGGAAGCCTTGGTCGCCGATGAGAGGACAGCCGTAGACGAACGCGGTGACCATGCAGCCGCAGGAAGTGGTTGGACCGGTATGGATCTGTTTATGGTAGTGGTTGGTGACTATGTCGTCCTGGTTGTTTATTGCATTAAAATGATAGAAGAGTACTTGTAATAGCAAGTGGAGGATAGATAGATAGCTTTCTGACAATGTAATGGTTGATACCTGATCACTTGAGATCAATTGTCCCTAAGATCAACAAAGTGAGCCATAAATATTTTAAAAAGACACCAAAAACCTTATTATACAAACCATAACTCTCCTAAAACAAACCAAAAACACCACAAAGCACACCAGAAACCCCACAAATCAAACCATAAAATTTTTGGAAGCACACCATAAACTTCTTAATGCAAACCAGAAACCTCCTAATGCATACCACAAATCTCCTAAAACATACCACAAACCTCACAAAGCAAACCACAACATTTGCGAAAGCACACCAGAAACCTCCTAATGCAAACCACAAACACAGTAAATCAAACCACAAAAAAGCAAATCTGAAACGTCCTAATACATACCACAAATATATTAAAACAAACCAGAAACCCCTCAAAGGAAAACAAAAAATTTTGGAAAGCGCACTTGAAACCTCCTAATGCAAACCACAAACACGGTAAAGCAAACCACAAAAACAAACCAGAAACGTCCTGATGCATATCACAAATCTATTAAAACAAACCAGAAACCCCGCAAAGCAAACCACAAATAGCATAAAAAAACACGAGAAACCAAACCATCAATCTCACAATGCAAACCATTATATTCGGTGGTCTTTGACCATTGACCGGTCAACGAAAATCGTTGATCAAACTCCAATGACCGTGGGTGACCGGATTTCGGCACCGAAAAGCATATTCCGGCCTCGATGAGTAGATTTCGACGTCGGTAAGCATATTCCGGCGATAGTGAGCATATTCCGGTGACCGGCAGAATTCCGACGACCAAAATTTTGGGCAGAAAATAAAAAAAAAATATTTTTTTATTATTATTTAAACATATTTTTTCGTAATGACAATTATACCCCTGCTTTGATTTTACACTAAGTCAACTCATCTAATAAAAAGTCATCACAACCCTAGCTTCCTATTGATAGGAAACTAGTGTTGTTACAATAACAACACGAGGGGTGTTGTCACACTATCTAGTCCCTTTAAATTGTTTGTTCATTAACCTTAAAAAATCTCATCTCAATATGAGTAAACCTAAAAAAAAGTAACCTGAAAGTAGGGCAATCCTTGTGATTCGTGTGCTGTGCGCTTTTTTTGTTTGGTCTCGATGTTGGATATTTTTTTGTGAAGTTTCTCTCATATATTTGAATGAAATCGTTCATCTTTATATAAAAAAGGAAGTACGACAACAAAAAGAAAGATACTATAATAGAAAATTATTATATTTAGTGAGTTAGAAGTCTCATACATTCATCACATAATGTGCTTAAATCATACGTCATCATTAGGAGTTAATGGAGTTTGAGAACATGACCTTTGGCCAAGAAACCGTAACACGATATCAAGTTTTAGTTTGTTAGATTACTTCTATTGTTAGGATAATTTCATATTGACTCGCATGGAACTACACCGCGAATTAATCCCGACTAGAGGCTAAGTTTTTAAACTCTAGCCGGGTGCAGTATAGGGCAAGTATTTAATCGTCAAACTTGTTTCTGTCCATGTACTCCTACTTCAATTGCTTAGGTTGTTATCTAGCAAAACAGTTTTGGGTTTAAAACTAAGAAAATTACAAATAAAAACAAGCAAGCAAAGTAAATCAAGGTTGTCCCAATGAGATAAGAGTTCACTCGGTTGTTGCTCCCCCTAGCTAACAATTACGACTTGTTGGATTGAATGGTCGTGTGTGGCGAGGGGGTTGTAAACCGTAGGAAAGTCTAACAAGTAGACAAAGCTACCCTCTTAGTCTCTAGGTCGAGGAAAGGGGATACGATCCAAGCCACTAATGCGACTCTCTCTGCCTATTGACTAAGGATTGGTTAGACTTCACCCTCAAAGCGGAGTTCGGATGGCCACCCACAACTAAACCCTCAGTGCTAATACGAAATAGGAGGTTTTCCCTGCATTAACCTAACTAGGAGACAATGAACTGCCCAAGAAAACCTAGCATTAAAGCCTCTTTCAAAGAAAGGAAGGGGGTTTTCTCTACCTAGGTTAGAATGACAATTAGATTGGTAAGCTTTCACACAACACAACACAACACAATCATTCATGAATAATAACTCCACTTTCACATTAAACACAACCATAACACAAATCATTCAATTCATACAAGCATTCACATAATTGTAGCTAGGGTTCACAACACCCAAGTGAATAGGTAGGCTATTCCATAGCTAGGCAAAGGAAAACAAGAAAGAGGAGAGAAAAAACCATGAAGAGATGACAATCCTCCTTCCTCCTTGCTTGAATCTACCTTGAGAGGTAAGGATCTTCACTCCTCTAGCTTAGGGCTTGCCCAAATCTCCTTCTTCCTCCTTTGAATGACACTCTTTATCTCAAAAATAGGAAGAGGAAACCATAATCTCTCACTAGAAATCCCCTTTTATTCTACACACTAAAACCTACTAAAAGCTCCCCCTTTCTCCTTCAGCTCCCTTCTCCTTTTATACCCAGATCGGACTATGTTCACGGTGTGAGACCTTAGTTCACGGCGCGTTGAACAGTTCAAGGTCTTAGACCTCAGTTCAAGGACGCGTTGAACAATTTAAGGTCTTAGACCTTAGTTCAAGGACGTGTTGATCAGTTCAAGGTCTTAGACCTCAGTTCACGGCTGTGAACATCAAAACGCGTCCTTGAACATAGTGTACTGAACCAAAACACACTGCTTCACTTCTTAGGTTCATGGTTTGTGGTTGCAGTTCACGGTCTTAGAGATCGTGAACAACCTTGGCGTCAGTAACCTCAGAAACCCCTCTGTACGCTTCTTGGTTCACGGGTTTTGGTTCCAGTACACGGTCATGGAGACTGTGGACTCCAATGGCAGACCGTGAACACAAGCTATTTCCTACTCTTTGCGCAGTCTCTTTGCTCCTTTTCTTCCAACTTTCGACTCCGGGTTGGTTTCACCTGTTAGAATCTGAAACACACTAAAACACACGAAACCTAGCGTAAACCACCCCCTTTTAGGAGCTCAATTGCAACAAACGTCAAAGAAAAACGGGGATAAAGTGTACAATTACCCCCGAATCACTCCCCCACACTTAGACGTTTGCTTGTCCCCAAGCAAACCAAGTACAAAACAAAGTAAGCTCACAACTTCTTTTTCAACAAAATTGTTGGGGCATGTCATAGGGCACAAAACAAATAGATCACAATGGTTATTTGACACCAACTTATGGACAAAAACAAAGTAATCATAGCAACCACCACACACGACATTCAACTGTATTAAAATTGTGCAAAATAAGAGTTCTCACATTATTCACGAACCCACACACAACATGCCTCGACGCCTCACCAATCACAGTTACTCATGCATGAAGATCACATCATAGGAATGAACGATCGAGCAACCTCACTCTCGACCAGTGGGATCAGGACCATTTGATGCAAAAGATGTGCATATGTACGCTCAATCCTAACGTCTCTTTACCATGATGGTAGCCTCTAAATGCTAGAGCTCAAAAGACGGGTGTCGTTGCTACCTTGTCTGGAGGTCTTAGGCACATGTTCAAATGACTGGCTAGGGTCTAGGACATGGGGAAAAAGATTTTTCAGTGTTGGCAAACATAACTTGAGGTTCCACCTCTTCAACCTAAAACTGCAAAAGGGTTCTAAGGTTTCGATTAGAACCCTCTCCTATACTCAATGACCACTAGCATCGGCCAAAAACTGCACCTCCTCAATTCCATACTACAACCAATCACAAAACTAAGTCACACATACTTTCTTTTACATTTGCTAGTCAATTCCAGGCACAAGAGTGTGGTAGGCAAACAACATGTAAGTGTTCCTAAAGCTTGCATGCTAAGCAACACTTCTAAGAGTATGTTCAACATTTATTATATTTTTGGTCGCCACTCTCTTTTCTTCTTTGCCCTCTTATTGATCCTTTTTTTTCTTTTTTCTTTTCTTTAGGGGCTATAGAGAGCTATATACACATGCCACATTTCTTTAACTTAAGGAACAATGCTAACAATTAAGACCTACATCCACAATCACTTCATATTATTAGCAAAACCATACACAAATCACTCATGTAAAACCTCATCTAATCTCAAACGGTATGAATGGAGCTTCCAAACACAAGGGTGACTAGATAACGATGTAGAAACGAAGAAAGCAAAGGGTCGTTCTATCTAAATCAATCAAGCTCAAGTAGTGCGGCTACCTAACACGAGAATGACCCTTAGACAAACTGATTCTGGCCTAATTGTACATGTTTTACCCCTGTTTTCCTTAGGTGTTGTGGCAATTTCGCTCCTAAAAGGGTGGTTTTACGCTAGGTTTCTTGTATTTTAGTGTGTTTCGGGATTTAACAGGTGAAACAAGCCTCAGAGTCGAAAGTTGGACGGAAAGGGGCAAAACCAGGAGAATGGGTGAAAAACGGCGAGTTCACGGTTTTCCTTGGATGTTCACTGTCTTGTATGACCGTGAAGAAGAGCTATTGCCTGTTAACATCAAGGCATCCAGGGCCAAATCTCAAGTTACTGACGCTAATTGAGTTCACGGCCTATAAGACCGTGAACTGGAGCTGTGAACACGTGCAAGTGAAGTAGTGAGTTTCGACGCCCATCTTGAGTTCACGGACGCGTTTCAAAGTTCACAGCCGTGAACTGAGGTCGTGAACTTACCACGATCTCTGTTTAAAAGAAGAGCTGAAAGGAAGAGAGGGAGAGAGCCCATTTTGAGTGAGAAAGCCTTCTTAAGATTTTAAGAGAGAGAAAGACGAACCAACCCTAAGAGAATTCAGCACAAGTGCCAAGAAGATTAGAAGCCTCCTTCATGATGGTTTCTAGCTCTTCCCCTAGTGTTTCTCCCATTTCTAGCATGGAGTATATTTCTTTTTCACTTGGGTGTTGTGAAACCCTAACTAGATACCATGTAGTTTTCTGTTATGTGAATTGAATGATTGTTTATGGGTGTTGTTTAATTCAATGATTGAGGTATTATTCATGTTTATTATGCATGTTTGTGCTTAGAACCTAAGGATTGTGCATGTTGGTGCTTAGAAATCTAAGGATTGTGCATGCTTTTGCTTAGTAATCTAAGGGCTATGCATGTTTGTGCTTAGAAATCTAATTAGCCACTTAACATAGATTAGAGAGGAAAACCCCCCTTCCAAGGGAAACTTAATTGAGTTGGTATCCCTATGGCTTTTTAAGTCTCCTAACTAGGTTAATTTAGGGTAAACATCAATGTTGGATTAAGCAATTTGGTTAAGAGCAATTGAGCCGTCCAACCCTTGGGTTGAGTGAGGGAGTAAGTCAACCATTGATTGCCTAAACCAAGAGGGCCGAGTGACAGCATATAATGTATTCATCGGTTTAGCAATCGTGAGTGTGGTCTACGACCATATTTGCATCCCCTAGCGGTTCACGATCATCTTGCCCATAGCAATCGTTTCAATTCACATACCATAGTAGTATTTAGAGGGAAGCGACACCCGAGTGATCCTTCTCACAAAAGAGCTTTCAAAACCATTCACTTTTGTCTTGTTTTATTTTAATCAGCAAACTTTTCAACCAAAAACTTGTTGCTAGATAATGATTCGAATGACTGAAGTAGGGGTACATGGACCGGCCCGGATCGATAGTTAAACATACTTATCTTGTCATGCACCCGACTAAGGTTTATACTTGCACCTTAGGTGGGAATTTATTGTGGTATTCAGGACGAGTCAAGTTTTTGGCGCCGTTGCCGGGGAACAATGGTTTATTATATTGAAAAAGTTGTTTGGTGTTAATTTAGCTTTTTATTTCCAGTTTTGAAAGTGTGTGTGCTTTGCTTGTGCTAGACTTGGTGTTGTTTTATGATTGTGTATAGGTGGTGCATGACCAGGAGTAACCCGATACCTTTGCTACCACTTGACGAGGACATAAACCGCACTCTCCGGCTCCTAGCAAGGGAGAGAGAGCTAGCGGAGGCAAGGAGATGGAGTGAATGAAGGGGACAACAATTGGGTCCCGGTGTTAGTGGAGAAGAAGTTGAAGAAGTGGAAGTTGAACCCGTTGTTGGAGTAGATATAGCGGGAAGCCAAAGAGAAGAGGAAGACCCGAGAACAATGGGATACTATGTGGCCCCACTTGTAGCGAAGCTAGATCAGTTGATCGAGTTAAATCTCGAAGATAATGGCCAAGGAAGCGGAGTAGCGAAGCCTATGGAGGAAGTACAGTGTCACCGGGTGACCCGCCTTGAGGAGGTAGTGATGACCTTTGTCGCCACCAGCTCGAATTTTTTTTAATGAATCGACAGATTTATTGGAGAGGCAACAGAGAAATTCCCGGCCATCGAGGCAGGGTTAGAGAGCCAGCAAACCCACCTGATTAGACTGGACACAAGCATAGGGGTTATCTCACAAGCGGCTAGTTCTTGGAAGTCAGCCGACGAAGTTGACGTAGGGGCGGTTACTCTTCGAAGTAGAAGAGAGGTCAAAGAGCTGCCCCAAAGAAGAAACAGCTCGCAACAAAGGAGCAACAAGTGACCGGTAGCTTCCCCTCACAACCGGAAGCCACAAGTGAAAGGAAGGCAACCCCAACTCTCTGAATCTTCAACCGGCCCCTCAAAAAGAGGATTTCACTCTGAACCCTCAACCGGATCAAGAAAAGGGGAAATCAACCCAACTCTCCCCTTTCCTTCGCGACTCCGCAATGACAGCATGGCAGTGGAGTTTGCCCACTTCATGGAGTTGATGAACAGTATCATTTAAACATCCCCTCCTGGAGGCAGTTACCCAAATGCCCAAGTACCCAAAATACTTGAAAGACCTCCTCACCAACAAGAAAAAGCTAGAAGGGGTAGCTACGGTGAGCTTGAATGAGGAATGCTTCGCCCTCTTGCAGAACCACTTGCCTACGATGCGCAAAGATCCAGGAAGTTTCACTATCCCTTGCTTTATTGGTGATGTGTGCATAGGAAAGTCCTTGGAGGATTTAGGAGCTAACATTAATGTGATGCCTATAAGTTGTTTCAAAAGATAGAACTAGGGGAACTTAGAGCCACTAGGATGCACATTCAATTGGCAGATAGGTCTATAGTACGACCTAAAGGTGTTGTGGAGGACTTGCTCATTAAATTAGGACCTCTCATTTATCCTGTTGACTTTGTTATCTTAGACATTGATGAGAACGTTGAGGTCCCCTCATCTTGGGTATACCTTCCTTAACCACCGCCAAGGCTTTGATTGATGTGCATGGGGGAAAGTTGGTGCTTAGGGCATGAGAGGAGGAGGTTACATTCTCTATTGATGATAGCATGAAGTTGTCTCGTTGCCATGATGATTTTGATTACTGCGAAGAGGTATTTGGCTTTATGGAGGCACTCGCATCCGCGGGTGCCCTTACTTCTGACCTTTTTGAGGAGTGTTGTTTGGTAGGAATAGACACCCTGGACTCCCCAGAGAATGGGAACCAACCCCCTCAAAATCAAGAAGTGGAGGCCTTACCCTCAATGCCAAAAATCCCTACCTCTTTGGAGGAACACCCCCCCCCCCCCCCCCCCCCCCCGAGTTCGAATTGAAACCGCTGCCTCCTCACCTCGAATACACCTTTTTGAGTGATGATGGGAATCTTCCGGTTATCATCAATGCTAATCTTACACCAGAGAAGAAGACATAATTAATTGGGGTTTTAAGGCGTCGCGAGAGGGCGATAGCATGGAAGATCACATATATCCGGGGAATTGGGCCGAACTTTTATTCACACAAAATTCACCTGCAGGAGGGAGCCAAACCGGTTCGGCAATCGCAGAGGCGAGTAAATCCTAATATGGAAGAAGTAGTGAAAGCAGAAGTGATCAAGCTACTGGATGCCGGGATTATTTACCCTATCTCGGATAGCCAGTGGGTGAGTCCAACCCCGTTGGTCCCTAAGAACGGAGGAATGACGATGGTAGCCAATGGAAAGTGAGAGCTTATACCAACAAGAACGGTGACGGGGTGGAGGGTGTGCATTGACTATCAAAGATTGAACGAAGCCACTAGAAAAGATCACTTCCCTTTACCTTTCATCGATCAAATCTTGGAGAGACTCGTTTTTATAATTGTGTATATAAAGACGAGTTCTTTCTATCTTTCCTCAAGTGTGTTAAGCCTGTCTGGCATGCTAAGTTAGAAGGCCAGGATATAGACAACTATTTTGGATTACTATTGCTTCCTAGATGGGATGTCAGGATATTTCCAGATTCCAATTGCCCCGGAAGATCAAGCCAAGACAACATTCACATGCCCCTTCGGAACATTTGCTTACAGGCGCATCCCGTTTGGATTGTGAAATGCCCCGACGACATTCCAAAGATGCATGGTAGCCATTTTTGATAAGCTAGTTGGGGAGATACTGGAAGTGTTCATGGATGACTTCTCAGTGTTCAGAGATTCATTCTCTTATTGTCTAACAAACTTGGAGAAGGTCCTTGAGCGATGTGAAGAAACCAATCTAGCTTTGAGTTGGGAGAAGTCACATTTTATGATCCGGGAGGGCATTGTGTTGGGTCACAAAATCTCCAAGCGGGGGATTGAGGTGGATCGAGCCAAAGTTGAGACAATAAGCAAGCTCCCTCCTCCAACCATAGTCAAGGCCATAAGGAGTTTCCTTGGGCATGGCGGATTTTACCGACGTTTCATTGAGAACTTCTCAAAAATTGCATTGCCCTTGACCAAGCTTTTGGAGAAGGATGTCCCCTTCCTTTTCACAAAGGAATCTTTTGAAGCTTTCAACATCCTTAAAGATAATCTTACAAATGCCCCCATAATGGTCTCACCGGATTGGAACCTTCCCTTCGAGCTCATGTGTGATGCTAGTGACTATACAGTGGGAGCGGTGTTAGGTCAAAGGCGGGGTATAAATTTTCAACCTATTTGCTACACCTCCAAGACACTGAATGATGCCCAAGCGAACTACACAACCACGTAAAAAGAATTGTTGGCATTAATCTTCGCTTTTGATAAATTCAGGTCTTATCTGGTTCTCTCCAAGGTTGTTGTCTACACCGACCACTCCGCCATCCGCTTCTTCATGAGCAAGGCGGACGCCAAGCCCCAACTTATCCGATGGATCCTGCTACTTCAAGAGTTCGATGTGGAGATCAAGGACAAAAAGGGGGACGAAAACCTTGCACCTGACCACCTCTCGCGGCTCGAAGGATCGGGATGTATCACCTCCCCAAGTGAGATAAATGACACTTTCACCGATGAACGGTTACTCGCCTCGCCACTACAGAGAGTATCGCCCCGTGGTTCGTCGACTTCACCAATTATCATGTTCGAGGGCAACTACGCAAGGGGAAGACTACACATGAGAGGAACAAGTTTTTCTCCGACCTCCATTGCTACTTTTGGGATGATCCTACCTTTTTCGAATTGGGGGCCGACAGAGTCATTCGAAGGTGTGTGCCATAGGAGGAAATGGAGGATATTCTGAACCACTATCATACGGGGCCAGGTGGAGGCCATCATGGAGGCAACCAAATTGCAAGAAAGGTCAAAGGGCAGGTAATGCTTCTAACCGAAATGAGATGCCCCAAACGACTTCTATCACTTGTGAAATCTTTGATGTTTGGAGCATCGATTTTATGGGTCCTTTCCCCTCGTCTTTAGGTAACAAATACATCCTTGTGGCCATAGACTACCTCTCGAGGTGGGTCGAGGCTCAGGCTCTCCCCACCAATGATGCAAGAAGAGTTTGTGGATTTCTGAAAAAGTTGTTTCCACGGTTCGGGATTTCTGTTATGTGAATTCAATGATTGTTTATGGGTGTTGTTTAATTCAATGATTGAGGTATTATTCATGTTGATTGTGCATGTTTGTGCTTAGCAACCTAAGGATTGTGCATGCTGGTGCTTAGCAATCTAAGGATTGTGTATGCTTGTGCTTAGCAATATAAGGGTTGTGCATGTTTGTGCTTAGCAATCTAATTAGCCACTTAACCTAGATTAGAGAGGAAAACCCCCCTTCCAAGTGAGACTCAATTGAGTTGTATTCCTAGGGATTTCTTAAGTCTCCTAACTAGGTTAATCTAGGGCAAACCTCAATGTTGGATTAAGCAATTCGGTTAAGCGCAATTGAGCCGTCCAACCCTTGGGTTGAGTGAGCGAGTAAGTCAACCATTGATTGCCTAAACCGAGAGGGCCGAGTGACAGCCTATAGTGTATTTGTCGGTTTAGCGATCGTGAGTGTGGTCTACGATCATATTTGCATCCCCTAGCAGTTCGCAATCACCTTTACCATAGCAATCGTTTCAATTCACATACCAAGGTAGTAGTTACAGGGAAGCGACACCCGAGTGATCCTTCTCACAAAAGAGCTTTCAAAACCATTCACTTTTGTCTTGTTTTATTTTAATTAGCAAACTTTTCAACCAAAACCTTGTTGCTAGATAATGATTTGAACAACTGAAGTAGGGGTACACGGACTAGCCCGGGTCGATATTTAAACATACTTATCATGTACTGCACCCAACTAAGGTTTATACTTGGACTTTAGGCGGGAATTTATTGTGGTATTTAGGACGAGTCAAGTTTTTGGCACCGTTGCCGGGAAACAACGGTCTGTTATCTTGAAAAAGTTGTTTGGTGTTAATCTAGCTTTTAATTTCCACTTTTGAAAGTGTGTGTTTTGCTTGTGCTAGACTTGGTGTTGTTTTCTGATTGTGTGTAGGTGGTGCATGACCCTAACCCAACACCTTTGCTACCACTTGACGAGGACATAAACCGAACTCCCGGCTCCTAGCAAGGGAGAGAGAGCTAGCGGAGGCAAGGAGAAGGAGTGAAGAAAGGGAACAACAATTGGGTCCCGGTGTTAGTGGAGAAGAAGTTGAAGAAGTGGAAGTTGAACTCGTGGTTAGAGCATCCCCAATGCCTGTCATCTCCCCATTTTATTGATGACATGGCATCCAAATGGTATATTTCATGGTTGTGGGAACCTTTTCACGAAGTGAAATCTTACATCTAATGAAATAGTAGATGAAATAGAAAATGGGCGGGGAGTGGGTCCCCCTTCCCATGTTGTGCTCTTTTTTTGTTTTTCATTTGTTTATTTGATTTGAAATAATATAGGTTAGATAAAATGTATAATAGTATTAAAAAGTAAGTTGGACCCACCATATGAAATAGATTGGGTATTTCATGGATGTAGACGAAATGAAAATGGTATGTAGGGGGAATTGAAAAAGTTGCTCATGTGGCAGTAGGGGGCACATATGAAATAGAAATGGTATTTCATGGATGTGGATAGTCTTAGAATATAGAGAAGAGAGAGAAAGATGGAATTTAATTGATAGGTATAGACTCATAGATAGGAAAGGAAGTGAATGGATAAATAAATTGAAAAGGTAACAAAGAAGAGAGGAGGGAGTGCACGCAAAAAAAGAGGGTGACAACATTGTGCTTTGACCGTTTCTTTATGAGCACATGCATGTGAAGATATTTAAAAACAATCAATGGCCCAGCTTACTTAGCCCAATATGGTGGCTGAGGCTTACATAGAAACGACTGCTTGTGATCATAAAACCTTTCAGTGAACAGTACATCCCGCTTTTTTCTTATGGAACGGTGAATTCATATTTTTGGTAATTTTTGAAAACTTGTGATTTAATAATTCTAATTTGAGAAGAGACACAACTATTTGAACTTCCACATAATTCCACGTGTAAATCGGTTCTTAACTTCTTATTGAATTTCAACTCAGTTAAACGACCTGTGTGACTTAGGCATAATTTGACTTATAAATGTTCCATAAAATTAAAACTAAAAATTCCATAAATGACATAACCTGTAAAGGGTTTCATGCTAAATTAATAGAATTAGTACCTCTAAGTGCACTTTCAGAGTAGGGGTGGCTATACGGTCCGGTCCGGTTAAATTGGCCCGAATTGATCCGGTCCAGTCTTGTCTTTTTGAAAATATAGGGATCAAAACTTGGATTGGGTACAGTCCGGTTTTGACCCAGTCAGGTCCCAATCCGATTTTGACCTGTTTTGACCCGTTTTGACCATGTTGCAGAAAATTCAGCAGCATATACCCATTTTTCTGGAATGTAGACAACCTGTTTGTAGCAAAAATCAAGCCAAACATGGTCCAATACAAAATCACAACCATCATTGATGTCTATTACAAACTCAAATCTCACCCATTAGCTCTTTTCCCCTCTTGGTTTATAATTTTCCAGGAACGTGGGTTAATGTTCCTTTTCCCCTTCAATTTCATTTGTTTAATTATATTACTATTGAATGGTCAGTGAATGCGTGAATGGAGTAATCACAACAATTGTGATTTATGGAGTAAGTGGAGTGAAGTGAACATGTAAGAAAGGAACAATTATCAAAACTAATTGCCAACTAAGGTGTTGCTGCCTGCTGCAAATTATCATCTTCACCATTCTAAGTCATCACGTTCCACCATTAAACTAAAACTAATGACTAATAACCTAAAAAACTTACCCAGCTGCTGCTCCCCTCAATTTTTCAAGGTTCGGCGGATTCAAGCTATTGTACTGGTCGGAGGGCGACGAGTTGCTGGGTCACGAGATGCTCGCTGGCCGCTGCTGCTGGGTCACCTCGCGTCGCAAAGCTGAGTGGAGGTGGGAGCGATTGCGACGCCGAGGAGCTGAGCGGAGGTGGGAGCGACGACGCGGAGCTGAGCGGAGGTGGGAGCGGCTGAGCCGACGGCGCGGATCCGACCGACGGCCGCGATGCCGATTCGGAGGGGTGAGAATAGAGGAGAGGTATCGGCTGACGGGCACGGCTGCGCTGCTGTGTTGCTGTCCATCACTATTTGAGAAGTTGCAATTTGCAACCCTAGAAGAGTAAAGTTGATTCGGCTGGGCTGAATGGGAGGGAGAGTGGGCCGAGTGGTTGGGCTCATCTAGGGCTTGGGCTGTACATGGGCGCTGGGCCGGCACTGCACGGGCACGCTTTGGGCCCATTTATTTCGTGCCGTGCTTGGCACGGCCCGTCATTTTTCGTGTCGTGCCATGCAAGCCCTTTTGTCAACTTTGCTAGGCCCGGCCCAGGCCCGGGCACGGTTCGAATCGTGCCGTGCCTATTCGTGCTCGTGCCATGCTCGTATTCGTGTTTAATGAAAAGGACGAAAACAAAAGAGAGAACGAAAAAGAAGGTGAAAATTGGACGGGGGAAGATAGTATTAACCGATAATGTTTGAGAAAAGTAACAAATAGGGGGAAAAGAAAATTGGAAGTATAGCGAGTGTGATTTGGTTTTGTTTAATTCTTTGTTCTTTTTTACTTATGTTAGTAATTACGTATATATATTTATGACACTTCTAACAACAACAAATAATTATATTTTTTTTATGAATAACAAATAATTATATTTCTACTTGTGTTTTGTAATATTTGAACCTATAATTCTTTTTATACTTATTTTCTATCAAATAAATATTATATTCGTGCCATGTCCGTTCTTATACTCAATAAAGTCTAGAATATATTAGGCCCGACAGAAAGCTTTTAAACATATACTTTGGGGTGACTCTCTCTCTAGGTGACTCTCTCTCTAGGCGATTCCCAGTCGACTCTTCGTCTCCGACGCCGGAGGGAGGGCCATCTCCGCGGACTGTCCCGAATCGATTGCTTTCTATCTGCGCTCTCTGCTTCTCGCTGGTTCAGGATGAGTACTGTGCCAAGTCGCTCGTGGGCGGAACTTTTTGGTATCGCGGAGGAAAACCGATTGGTGTACGTGGAGCCTGAGATTGTGGATGGAGGCTTGCGTATTCCAGCGGAGCTGGAAGACGAAGGAATTGCGCGTTGGCAGCATTGCCTTGTTGGTCAGTTCCTCTCTTCCTCTCCTCACATCCGGCAAGTCCAGTCCTGGGCGAATCGACTATGGGGGAAGAAGGGATCGATTAGGGTTTCCTGGTTGGGGGAAAGGCTTCTGTTGTTCCAATTTCCCACCGCTGAGACTGCACATTGGGTTTTCTCTAGTCGTCCCTGGCATCTGCAGCATGATATGTGCTATTTGAGGAAGTGGGAACTAGGGATTCGAGCTGAGCAACCGAGGCAATCGATTCCAATATGGGTTAGGTTTCTTGATCTTTCTCTTGAACACAGCACTGGTCGTATCCTTACTCGCCTGGCGAGTATGATTGGCAAGCCACTGCGGTTTGATAAGTCCACTCGTTTGGGGCAGAGGCTGGGTTACCCTAGAGTGTGTGTTGAGATGGAGGTAGGTTCTGAATTCCCGGAGTTTCTGAGGCTTGTTCCTGATAGAAGGCCTGCTTATAACGTGCACATTGAGTTCTGTAATAAGCCTGAAACTGTGCAAAGTGTTGCAAGTTTGGGCATGACTGCTTGAAGGAGAGTGCGCAGGAAGAGCTACAGGTTCAAGGGACTCAGGAGGTATCTCTGGTGGATGAGGAGGGGAAAGAAGGAGTAGCGGTTGAAAGTGTATCTCTGGAGCAAGCAGCTGCTGATGTACATGGTAAGGCCCAGCCAGAGGTGGTTCCCCAATCTGTGCCTGATGGTGACGTCCCTCATGCTCAGGAAGGGTTGCAACTGGCAGTGGATAATCTTGTTACTTCGTTATCAGTGAACTCTGGTGTTTGGAAGAGTTGTGGTTTGCCTTCTGAAGGTGAGTTCCATCAAGCAATTGAAGGGTTTGAGACAAATCAAGGCTCGTTTGGGGTTCTATCATCATTAAATCAGTTTGCAGTAGGCGAAGTCATTGTTTCTCCCCACAAAGACTCAGTTCATTTCCTTGAATTGGGTAGAGATGGTTTGAACAAGAAGAAGGGTAAACCTGGTCGGCCTCCGAAAGGGGCAAAACAACATACCAAATGATGACAATACTTGTATGGAACATGAGAGGGTTTAACAACCCTGCAAAGCAGAGTAGTATATTAGAAGCTGTTAGTAAGTATAAAGTTGATATTGTTGCTGTTTTGGAGACCAGAGTTAATTCTGATAGAGTGCAAAAGATTGTAGATGAGAAGTTTCCTGGCTGGGAACATAAGGAAACATACTCTCAAGTAGGGGTTGGGAGGATTTGGCTGCTTTGGAAGAAGGAGCTCAGGTTCAGTGTGGTGGATAGTGGGAGCAATTTCGTTCATGGTGTTTTACAGGAGGGGGTTCCTACTCAACTAACCTTCCTTTATGGTTCTAATGATGTGGGGGAGAGGAAGCAGACCTACAGAGATATTGCTGGAAGGGTGAATCTTTCTATTCCCTGGATGGTGGCTGGTGATTTTAATGCCATAGTGGATGGTTCTGAGAGTTCCAATCAAGTGTGTTTGGGGGAGAGCACACAGGATTTTAAAACTTGGATTGAGGATTTAAAGCTGATTGATCATAAGGCCCTGGGACCATGGTTTACCTGGTCAAATAAACAGGCTGAGTCTCCAATTGCTAAGAGGCTAGATAGGGCTCTTGTCACAGAGGGTTGGATGGAAGCCTATCCAAGAAGTTTGGTAAAAAAGATTCTTATGCCAGGATTGTTAGATCACTGTGGGTTGTTGGTTAATTTGGACTCTGGTAATCAATCCCTGCCCAAGCCATTTAAATATTTTAGTTTCTGGAAATTGCATCCCCAGTATGAAGCATTGGTAAGTGAAGGCTGGGTTTGTTCTGCTACTGGAACTGCGATGGCAAGGCTGTATCAAAAGTTGCGTAGTATTAAGTGTGTCCTGAAGAAGCTTAATAGGGAATGCTACTCTGAGATTCATGATATAGTTAGGCAGGCAAGGGCAGAACTTGAGCAGGCTCAGCAAGAGGTGTTGGAGCGCCCTGCCTATTCAGCTTTCCAGGCTGAGAAGAGGTGTATGGTCCAGCTTCTTGCTCTTCAAAAGGCAGAAGAAAGTTTCCTAAAGCAGAAGTCAAAGCAGCAGTGGATTACAAAGGGGATACAAATTCAAGATTCTTCCACAGTATAGTAAAAACCAGACAGGCTAGGAATACTATCAAGCAGTTAGTCACAGGGGAGGGGAAAATTCTGGAGAACATTGAAGATATTGGTTTGGAAGTAGTGAACTTCTACAAGCAACTCTTGGGGGCTGAGGATACAAATCTGAAAAGGGTCTCAGTTGATACCCTAAGAAGTCTTCTCAAGTTCCATCTGGAGACTGGTAGTGAGGATTTATGTGCTCAGGTTACAGGGGATGAGATTAAAAGGTAGTCATGAAGATGAAGAGGGGGAAAGCCCCAGGGCCAGATGGCTTCCCTGCCGAGTTTTTCCAATTGCATTGGGATTTGGTGGGGGAGACTCTCATTTCTGCTGTTCAGGATTTCTTCTGCACTGGTACACTGCGCAAAGAGGTAAATTGCACTATCTTAGCTCTCATCCCTAAGGTCCCTAATGCAAATATCATGAAGAACTTTAGGCCTATATCCTGCTGTAATTTCGTCTACAAATGTATCTCCAAGATTCTGGCTAATAGGATCAGAGTAGTCTTACCCCAGCTTATTAGCCCCAATCAATCTGCCTTCATTCAAGGCAGGCTAATAACAGACAATATAGTATTAGCTCATGAGATGGTGAAATGGTACAATAGGAAAAATGTTTCCCCCAGATGTGCCCTAAAAATTGATATAATGAAAGCCTTTGATAGTGTTGATTGGGATTTTCTGCTATGTACTTTGACTGCCATGGGTATACCAAGCAAATTTGTGAGTTGGGTGAGGGGTTGCTTGATTTCTACAAGTTTCTCTGTCTGTATTAATGGGGGGTTGACTGGCTTATTCCCAGCTAAGAAAGGACTGAGGCAGGGTTGCCCACTTTCACCCTATTTGTTCACTGTTAGTATGGAGGTACTCAGTTGCATGATTGATAGAGCTGCTGTTAGATGCATCTTACCATACCATCCTCAGTGTAAGAGAATCAGCCTAACACACTTGTGTTTTGCTGATGATCTACTGATTTTTACTAAGGGGACTGTGGAAGGAGTGTCTGTGGTTGCTGAAGTGTTAGATAAGTTCTATCTGGTCTCTGGGTTAAGGTGCAATCAGAGCAAGAGTGAGATTTTTAGTGCAGGGGTCTCTGCTACCCTGAGGGAGGAACTGGTTTCATGTTCTGGTTTTCAGGCTGGTAGTTTGCCAGTCAGGTACCTAGGATTGCCACTAACTGCAGGGAAATTATCAGCTGCTGACTGTAGGAACCTGGTAGATAGAATTGGGAAGCGTATCATGGGGTGGCAGCCAAAGTTGTTAACATATGCTGGTAAAATTGAGCTGGTAATCTCTGTTCTGGCAAGTATGACACAGTATTGGATGCAGGTAATTCTTCTGCCTAAGAAGGTGATAAAAGAAATTGAGAGGTTATGCTCACAATTTCTCTGGGGTGACTTTGAGAGGAAGAAAAGAGCTAAAGTCTCATGGAAAACAGTGGCTCTACCTAAAACAGAGGGTGGAATGGGGTTTAAGGATCTCTACTCCTGGAATAAGGCCTGCCTCACAAGACACATCTGGGGGATACTTTCAGATTTGGATACCCTTTGGATTGCCTGGATAAAGGAATACAGACTCAGGAACTTGAGCATTTGGGAGGTGAGTACTGGTGGTTCTTGGGTGTGGAACAAAGTACTGAAGCTGAGGAGTGAGATAGAAGGGAAGATGTGCCTAACTAGCAGAGGGGTTGAATGGGAAGGGGAACTGATGGACAAGTTCAAAATTAGCAGGGTCTGGAATAGCTTCAGACCAAGAGCGGGTGTAGTAGGTTGGTCGAAGCTGGTCTGGAAGGGAGGAATTCCCAAAAATTCGACAATTACTTGGTTGATCTTACTGGGGCGTATCCATACAATGGATGTGGTGAAGATCTGGAATCCTACAGTGGATGGTCTGTGTGTTCTTTGTGGGCATGATTTGGAGACTAAGTCTCATCTTTTTTTCCAGTGTTCATATGTGCAGGCTACTTGGAGTACTGTTTTCCCACCCTCGTGGTGCTTCCCGGTGCCCAGGGATCTGCAGGAGGCAGTGTCTTTGGCTACCCGGCGCTTTAATAAATGCTTGGTGGGCAGGATCCTTTGGTGCCTCGTGCTGAGTGAGATTTGGCGAGAACGGTGTATAAGATTTTTTGGTGGGAAGCAACTGCTGGTCGTAGAGCTTGTGAGGAAAATGCAGGAGGTCATGGAAGCTAGAGAGTTGGGAGACCCTGGTTTTGCTGATTTAGCCATGTCTAGGCGTTTGTGGTACAGATTATAGTTTAGCTGTTGTGCTAGGCTTTTTTGCGTTTTTGTGGGAGTTTGTATACTGGTGTAGTACCTTGTAGAACAATGTAAAAGATTGTATTTTTGATGAAATAAGATCCCATCCATTCATAAAAAAAAATATATATATTAGGCCCGATACGACCCACTTTTATACCATGCCGTGCCCATGAAGTTTAGGCCCGGCACGGCCCATAAATTATTCGTGCTCGTGCCGGGCTGGCCCATTTATTTCGTGCCCGTGCTCGTGCCGTGCTCTAACCGTGCCGTGCCGTGCTAGCCCGTGGGCGGCACGGCCCGGTGCCCATGTACAGCTTGGGCTTTGAATTTGGGTCAGTTTATTATTTATCCGGTCTGCCGGTTTTGACAAGAATTGAATTGGTCCGGGTATTTTACTAATTATGAGATCAAAGACGGGATTGGATTGTTTTAAATCCGGTCCCGGTCTTAAACGGTCCGGGTTATACGGTCCAGTTTCCGTTTTTTATCCGGTCCCTGTCCAAATGGCCAGCCCTATTTTAGAGGGTCTTTAACACATACAAGGACTAAATTAACACACAATCAACTATTCACATAAATACAAGAAATAAATATGTAATTATGCACATATAGGAAAAATTGCCAGATAGTCCATTTACTTGTAAAAGCGTAACATAAGTGGCAACGAGTTTACCTCCTACCGTTGATTGGTGAAGTGGGAGGGGGTTTGTTGTGTACTACTAGAACCAGTTTATATAGGCACCAACAGAATCGATGTGAATTTAGGCCTAACTAATTTATAATATCGTCAAATTCACAACGCATGCATTTTTTCAATACACATTTGAATAATCTCAACTTCCAAACTATATAGCATATTCATTCTTTTATGACTCCAATGAATATGAGCAGTTGAAACAAAATGGTTCTTTCTTCCGCTTAAACAACAAAATATTCTCAATATAACATAAATTTCTTTGACCCGAAGATCTTATGTTTGAATTCTGAGAAGCCTCTGATATTAAATGTCATTTGCGCAAGATATGAACAAACCTTAAGAGCACTTATGAGCTAACTTTTATTTAAGCAGGTGTGCAAGAGAATGATCCAAGATTGATTCACATGGTAGTGTAGAACAAATGTATCACCTATATGCTAGTCGAAGTTCTGCTGTTCTGGGAACCCCACCAAATTTCATCATCCACCCAATGAAGGGTTGTGGTTGGCAGAGTCAATTTCAACTAGTGGAACTTCTAGCTGGTGCTAGGATGTTTTTTTTTTTTTTTTTTTGTTTCTTTGTTTTTTTGTGTGTGGTAGTTTGTGGATTATGTAAAAAGAATTTATGGGTTATTGTCATGGCTTTGAAGCTTTGAAAGTTATCCCGCCACCTGGTGTGAATGATGAACCAATCTTGAGGAACTGAGAGGTTAAAAATTGAGTATCGTGGACACAGTTTTAGAAGGAGCCAAGAAACGGATTGTAGGCCATTTTTGGCATCTGAGTTGAGAGAGAGAGAGAGAGAGAGAGGGGGGGGGGGGGGGGGGAGAGAGAGAGAGAGAGAGAGAGAGAGCTGACGACACCATATCCGACTTCTGTCGGCTGCAAACACACTGCAAACCAGAACCTATTTCTGGCATTTGTCTAAGTACATATACGTGGTGGACTTGAAGCCTCATGTAGTTCTTTACCTAACTGGCTGTTCACCAGTGAAGAGTCGGAAGTTGAAACATGGCACATTGCAGTTTACACGGCTCAAGTTCCATAACCAGTTACCATCACCTTCTGCTGGAAAAATTGTCTTGGTTAATTAAGGGAATGATTAAATGTACTTGGCCGTTACTCAGTGTGAGTTGATGGAATGATGTAAAAGGCAACAACAGCACGAGATTGTCTTAAAGATTTTGTGTCCGTCAGAAAAGACCAATCCCTTCTCTGACTCTAAGTACTCTTCTTGCTGCCAAGTTAGTTCCTTCCCATTCCCAAACTCATTCTCGGCTAGGGCTGCAAATGAGTCGAGTTTTACACCAGTTTGAATTCGGCTCGTTAATAAACGAGTTGAGCTCGACCTCGGCTTATTTATTAACGAGTCGAGTTCGAGCAAGCTTGATATATTCATTTTGTATGTCATACATTGTACATGTGATTAATGTCAACATGAAAACAATGATAATAATAGTTAAGAGTTCAATATTAACTAATCTCATGTTATACTTTTTAGTATCAAATTATTTAGTTAATAGATTTTAACTATTGAAAATTAAGTTATTGCATAGTATCGAAGCAATCTATGATACATAATTTATTTTAAAATTAAATAAGACATATTTGTTCACATAATCTACATGTTAAAATTATATAAGATAAGATATATGATTTAACAATTCTATAAATTATCAAAATTAAACTCATATAAATCGATTCGCTCATAACTCGGTAATCGAGTTGGCTCTCTAACTACAATGTTGAGAGTTGAGACATCTCATGAGCTGTCAAGAGTTGTCAATTTAAGGTCTGGATAGTGTTTTCATACTCATGGTATGTGATACCCCAGATTCCACCCTGGCGTACGCTAATCTACCGTACGCCCTATTGGGTTTACTATTTAGATCATGAATTAAAGTAGTTCGGGGCATGATACTATACCCTAACCTATAATGGATGAACCTCAGTCCCTAATTTTCTAACCCGAACCATGAGATTCGTTTAATCTTCAAATGAAAATCAATGCTAATTTGGACGAATCAGAATCAATGATTTTCATTTCAAGATTAAACGAATCTCATGGTTTGGGTTAGTGAATTGGGGGCTGGGATTCATGCATTAGGGTTTAGGGTATAGTATCATGTCCCAAACTCCACTTAATTCATTATCTAAATAACAAAAATTAACGGGCGTACGGTAGGTTAGCGTACGCTAGCCTTTGCCATACATATATATATATATATAAACCCCAGTCCCCAATTCTCTAACTCACGGCAAAAGATTCATTTAATCTAAAAAATCATAACCGACGGTTTAGATTCAGCAAAATATATTGAAGTGCAAAAACCAAGTGTGAACACAGGCGTACAGCGTACGACTGACGTACGCTAACCTGAACCATATATATATATGTGTGTGTGTGTGTGTGTGTGTGCTGCAAGGTTGTCAAACTGGATTAAGCCATCCAGCCGGTTCGGCTAGGGGTTCGAGATTTAATGGTCGGATCGGGGTTCAACCGGGTTAAGACGGTTTTGACAAGATATGTTCTTAGTTCATATTGGAGAGCCATTAACTCCTAATTAACAAACTATTTCTTTCCCCCCTCCTCGAATAATTGTCTTTTCCGACTCTGATCTGCGAGAGCATCGCTCGAAGGATTTTCTCGCGTGAAGGATTCAGCGAGTACAGAGATCTAGTAGAAGTGTACCTCTGCGTGACGATGGCACTATTAGTTCTGGAAGGCAGCAGCGACCCATGGAGAGGGAAAGCATTCACATTTAGCGATCGCCCAAAGCTGTTGAAGGTCGAGGGTGACGATTTGAGCTCCAAGTCAGAGTATTTGTGGGAAAAGAACTCAGGGGAGGACCTCAACTTGCTGAAGGTCTACCACAGTGTTGGAAATAAAAAACTTTATTTCCTTATAGTTGAGTTTGGTGGGCACGTTGGTTTGGACTAAGGAAAATAGGCAACTTTTATAGGGTCTTTATTTGGGGAAGGGAATGGTTTTGTTTTTATAGGAGAAAAGGCTGCAGAGAGTATTGGAAGAAGGAAACTTTTATTTCTTTCTTCTTTGCTTATTGTCTTTTAATGGCTGTGCTCTACACTCTATTACCAACGCAGAACCAGCCTATATATAGGCTTTCAAATAGAAAATATCTGCCTAAACCGACTTACAACTTGTGGTTTTCCATTTTTCTCATTTCTTTATTTTACAACTAACAACTACTCTTAATTAATTAACCTTCTACACAATTCTGCACACACTCATCCACACACAACACCTACTCCCAACTAGCACATTCTGATATTTATTTATTTAATTAAACTTTATTCTTCATTTTCAACACTCCCCCTTAAAGTTTAATTAATAGTAACTCCGAGTAGCGTCCTTAGTTTGACGAACACATCTTGCTTCAGTGGCTTTGTGAATATATCAGCCATCTGGTCTTCAGTCTTCACATACTTTAGCATTACTTCTTTCTGCTCTACGCATTCTCTCAGAAAATGATATTTATGTTGATAACAAGTCTGCCCTGGCGCTAGCAAAGAATCCGGTATTTCATGATCGCAGTAAGCATATTGATACAATCTTGTATCAATATGCTTACTGCGATCATGAAATACCAGATTCTTTGCTAGCGCCAGGGCAGACTTGTTATCAATATAAATCTCAGTTGACTCTTCTTGTGTCATATTCAACTCCTTCAGTAACTTTCTCAGCCATATCGCATGACACGAACACGATGTCGCAGCAACATACTCAGCTTCAAAAGTAGATAATGTCACGATAGCTTGCTTCTTTGAACTCCATGTGAAAGCTGTATCTCCCAGAAAAAATACAAATCCAGTAGTGCTCTTGCGATCATCGACGTCTCCTGCCCAATCACTATCGCAGTATCCAACCAATTTGAAATTTTCTGACTTAGTATAAAGTAGACCATGATCGATTGTACCTTTGATGTAGCGCAGTATCCTCTTTGCAGCATTCCAGTGTGACATAGTTGGTGCCTCCATGTATCTGCTGACTAATCCAACTGCGTAGAGAATATCTAGTCTGGTGCAAGTCAGATATCTCAGACTTCCCACGAGACTTCTAAACTCCGTTGAGTTGACCTTCTCTCCTTTGTCGTCCTTGGATAACTTTAGTCCGCACTCTGCTGGTGTGCTCACAGGATTACAGCTTTCCATCTTAAACTTCTTCAGCGAATCCATTCTGTGAGATGAAAATTCCTTCCTCCTTTTGACTTACTTCAATTCTGAGTTAGTATGACATTAGTCCGATGTATGACATCTCAAACTCATGAACCATTGTCTTCTTGAACTCTTCAAACATTTTAGGATCATTGCCTGTGAAGATGAGATCGTCTACGTACAAGCAAACTATCAATATTGCTCCCCCCTGCACCTTGCAGTATAGTGCACGCTCATGTGGGCATTTGCTGAATCCGTTATGCTGAAAATACTTGTCAATCCTGCTATTCCAAGCTCTCGGTGCTTGTTTCAGACCATACAGTGCTTTCTTCAGCTTTAGCACCTTATCTTCTTGTCCTTCAACGATATATCCAGGGGGTTGCTCAATATAGATATCTTCCTCGAGATATCCATTCAGAAAAGCTGACTTCACATCCATTTGGTGTATCTTCCATCCATTTTGAGCAGCGAGAGATATCACCATCCTGATACTCTCCATTCTCACCACGGGAGCAAAAACTTCATTATAGTCAATGCCTGGTCTCTGACTGTATCCTTTTGCCACCAACCTTGCTTTGTGTCTGACGACTTCTCCTTTAGCATTTTACTTGGCCTTGAATACCCACTTCACACCGATGGGCTTCTGGTTCTCAGGTAGCGACACAAGCTCCCAAGTCTTGTTCTTCACAATTGCTCCAATTCTTCATCCATAGCTTTCTTCCATTTTTCATCCTTCATGGCTTCTTCAACATCCACTGGTTCATCATCAATGAAATGACAATAGAGTGTCAATTCATCACCTTCAATGGTTGTCGTTTCCTCATAAATTTCTTCAAGTCTCCTATACTTCTGTGGCCTCTCTTTTGGACTTTCACTTGATTCTCCTTCTGGGTTGGTAGGTTCTCTGTGAATGGGTGGACTCTTCACAGGTGTAGTTGTATCTGGTTCGTCATCACTTTCATCCATAGTGAATGGATAGAAAGTGTAATTCTTCTTTGCTTCAGTAGTCCAGTCCCATGTTGCTTCTTCATCAACTACCACGTCTCTGCTGATGATCAACTTCTCTTCCACGGGATCAAACATTTTGTAACCTTTTGAGTGTTCTGAGTATCCCAGGAATATGTACTTTTTGCTTTTGTCATCCAACTTCTTTCTTTCTTGATCTGGTACGTGCACATATCCGACACTTCCGAAGACTCGGAGGTGAGAGATTGTGGGTTTCCTTCCTCTCCATGCTTCTTGGGGTGTTTGATTCCAAACACTCTTTGTTGGTGACCTGTTCAGCAGGTAGACTGCACAGTCAATAGCTTCAGCCCATAGCTCCTATGGCAGGTTCTTGCTCTTCATCATGCTTCTCGCCATGTTGAGGACAGTTCTGTTCTTCCTCTCAACAACTCCATTTTGCTGTGGGGATCTTGGGACTGTGAGAAACCTGCGAATTCCTTGATATTCACAGAACCTTCTGAACTTCTTGGGCATAAATTCTCCACCTCTATTTGATCTCATGGCTTTGATGTAGCGGCCACTTTCATTCTCCACCATTATCTTGAACTTCTTGAAAGCTTCAAATGTGTATGACTTCTGCTTCAAGAAGTATACTCATGTCTTTCTACTGTAGTCGTCAATGAACAATAGGAAGTATTTGTTCTTCCCGAACGATGTTGGGGTGATCGGTCCACAGAGATCTGCATGGACGAGCTCAAGTGGTGTTTTAGCTCGTGACAGGGACTCTTTTGGGAAACTTGCCCTGAATTGCTTGCCAACCAAGCATCCTTCACACAACTGGTCTGGATGATTGATCACTGGCAGACCATGAACCATCTTCTTCTGACCGAGTAACTTCAGGCTTCCAAAATTTAGATGGCCATACCTCAGATGCCATAGCATGTATTGTCCTTCACACACGCTTTCAAGCACTTCGCCATTTCTGTCTGAATGTTCAGAGTGAACATTCTGTTTCTCGACATTGGGACTCTGGCCAACAACTGCTTCTTCTCGTTTAACAGCTCCAGTTGACGATTCACTATGTGAACTTCATAATCTTTCTCCATCAGCTGACCCAAACTCAGGATGTTACTAGTCATGTCTGGGACATAGTACACATCACTGATAAATTGTTGTGAGCCATTCTTGAGCCGGATGAGTATTGTTCCTCTCCCTTTGATAGGAACTTTCGAGGAGTCTCCAAATACGACATTTCCTTTCACCGATTCATCCATATCCACGAACATGTTTCTTTTACCGCACATGTGGTTGCTTGCTGCATTATCCAGATACCACATGTTGTCTTTCGGTTTCTCATCTACTTGATGTGACAGCATCAATGTACCTTTGACTTCTTCTTCTTGCACGTTGTTTGTCGTCTCCTCCACTTCTTTAGGCGGAATCCAACATTCCGATGCATAATCCCGTACTTCGAGCAATTATAGCACTGGACGTTGGATTTATCACGACCGTCATTTGATCTCCAATTTCCTCTTCCACGTCCACGACCTCTACCTTTGGTGGACGTTTGATAATTTTTCGTGGTGAAATTTTCTCCATCTCTACTTTGATATGCTCCTCGGGCTCTTCCTCTGCCTTTGTAGCTGCCTCGACCTCTGTACTGACCTCCTCCTCGTGCGCCTGCTTTCTCCTCAGTGGTAGCTTTTGTAGCTAACACTTGTTCTGATGATTCTTCATTTCTTTTATTTAATCTTTCCTCCCGTGCTTGCAGTGAACCGATAAATTCATCCACCGTCATTTTTGACACGTCCTTAGCTTCCTCCATGGCCACCACCACATAGTCAAACTTCGGTAATAATGACCGTAGAATTTTCTCCACCACTTTGGTCTCTTCAATTTTCTCCCCATACTGCTTCAATTTGCTGACGACTGACTTCACACGGGCGGTGTAATCTGAAACAAATTCACCTTCCTTCATTTTTATTGCTTCAAAATCTCCTCTGAGTGTCTGAAGTCGAACCTTCTTTACTGGTTCCACGCCTTGCATTTCCTTTTGCAAATGCTTCCTTAGCCGTGGTAGCATCTGCTATTTGATCGAACATGGATTCATCAAGACATTGATGAATGAGAGTGAGAGCTTTCCGATCACTCTTTCTATTTTTTCTCAATACCTCCTTTTCAGTAGGAGATAACCGAGAATCCTCCACGGGAATCTCGTAGCCATTTTCGACAATATCCCAAGCATCTTGGGATCCAAGCAAGGCTTTCATACGGATGCACCAATTTTTATAATTGGTTTTGGTAAGGTGGGGAAATTGAATGGGGAAAGTAGATTTTTCGGCCATGGGACAATCGTGATAACCACAACACGAGAAATTCTTTTCTGATGTGGAAGATCAGACTACGCCGCAACCATAGAGCATACACAGAAATAACTCGGGCTCTGATACCACTTTGTTGGAAATAAAAAACTTTATTTCCTTATAATTGAGTTTGGTGGGCACGTTGGTTTGAACTAAGGAAAATAGGCAACTTTTATAGGGTCTTTATTTGGGGAAGGGAATGGTTTTGTTTTTATAGGAGAAAGAGGCTACAGAGAGTATTGGAAGAAGGAAACTTTTATTTCTTTCTTCTTTGCTTATTGTCTTTTAATGGCTGTGATCTACACTCTATTACCAACGCAGAACCAGCCTATATATAGGCTTTCAAATAGAAAATATCTGCCTAAACCGACTTACAACTTGTGGTTTTCCATTTTTCTCATTTCTTTATTTTACAACTAACAACTACTCTTAATTAATTAACCTTCTACACAATTCTGCACACACTCATCCACACACAACACCTACTCCCATCTAGCAAATTCTGATATTTATTTATTTAATTAAACTTTATTCTTCATTTTCAACGCACAAGGTGTTGCAGGTCGGGATAACTGAGAAGTTGAGGAAAGAGAAGATGGCAAAAAGGGTGTTCGTCTTCAGTAGTTGCAGCGAGAGGCATGTAAGGGTTTCAGGAACAGAGGATACAAGAGTGTTCTAGAGATTGTGTACTGGGACTTGAGATCTGGCAATGAATCGGGAAGGGACCAGGAAGAAAGATAAGGGATTCATTTGGATTGCTGCGCCTGCGATGGAAAATAGGGTTAGAAGAAAATCCCATAAATGACAAAAACGACGCCGCTTGTTGATGGCCGGTAGCCTGTTAGGTCCATCCAGACTCAGAGTTTGCCCGGTTTTGAACAGCTACAGGCCATAAGTGATATATGGCTTTTGCTAGCCATTTCCCATTTTAGTGCCCGGTTCTGGCCAGCCCGATTCGACCGGAAGGTTCGACTCCGGTTTGACAACCTTGTTATGCTGTGAGGATATGTGTGTGTTAAAAATAGAAAGGGAAGTAAAAGAAAATGAAATTAAAAGTGATAATGAACCGCACACCATTCCATTCCATTTATATGTACACTTCCTTTCCGTTATTCCCCATTATTTCATTTACATGAGCCGAGGGACAAAGAACAGAAACAGGGGACGTTCCGGAGGAAATCGCTGTGTTTAAATCTCGGGTTCTGGTGATAAAAAAAAATTCTACAATCGGTAGGTAGCTCTTCTCTATAGTGTAGTTCATCAATTCCGACCTTATACCATAGTTTCGGTACACTGATTTCTTGTTTTCCCTATCGAAGAAATTGGGGGTTTGAATATTTTAAAAGCCGGATTAAACCCAAATTTCATATACAAACTATCTGCGGCGGGATAATAAATTTTATAGTTCTAATCTTTGAATTTCCACAATTATTTCGGCCGGAGTCGGAATCTCTAAATTTAGCTCAGTCTAGGGTTTGATGTGTTTTTATCAAGAATTTGACCCAGAGCCTAGTACTAATAGTCACTGGGACACTGCATGGGGTATTAGGACGATCTCGGATTTTGATTCTCGGTTCGTTGGTGAAATTGATGTTTTAGTACGAGAAGTTAAAATCAGTGTTAGAACGACCATAACTGGTGCGGGATTAGCACATCATAGCGGGTTTGTTGTATCATGATAATTATATTGATGTTTAGAATTGATCTAGGTGAACTAGAATGGCATGATTAGGGGTATATGGATTTTTGTGCTATATGATGAACACTTGAGTGCTATATGATATATTGTCTTGCCCTAATCTTTATGGACCTTGTTATGATGATGACTGCAATTTGTGGGTGTAATTGTGGATATGCCTCTATGTTGGTGTGCTTGAATATGAGTTCTTATAATTGTTGTATTTGGAGTCACAAGTGGAAAAATGTACTTTCCCAGATGATATTATGATGTTTAAGGAGGATGACTTGCACGGTGGTTATCCCGAGGAAGTGCAATTATACGACTCTTAGGTTACCTATGTTGAGCCAATTATGGCCAGGTCAAGTACATGTCCAAGTAAAGAATTGAGATTAAGCAAGATGAGTTATGAATCATGTATAAGGGTACCAAACAAGAGTGTGTGGGCTCATGGTCAATTACATAGTAATTAGGATTCCACATGCTATTACTTCGTTATGACATGATAGTCACACCTCTATTGTGGTGTTGACTGAAGATTATGATATGCATGATTGTCACACCTCTCATGTGGTGGCGACTGAAGATTATTCACGACATATGACCTCACTCTGAATGGTGTCAGTATGGCTTCACCTATGGTGGTATGGGGGTATGTATGTATGCATGTATGACAACATCATACGGGCTGTTGGGTGTGTATGGTGGCTCGGGAGAGTTATTAGCATGGGAGTAGGCAGGCGTCTATAAGTAAAACATGATAAGACGCATATGCATAAGTCAAGGTGGTTGAGTCTTTTGCTTGTTGGGGTGTTGGATGGCTGAAGTCAGACCCTAGTGTTTTGGCTTGATTGCTAGATGTATGGTAGGGGTATGCTTTGTTATGAACTCAGGATGCAATGATTGTCTCTCGGCTATGAGCTGACCCTCTTTTATCCTTTTCCTTTGCTTATGACATGTGTAAGCATATTTATCATAAGTGGTAGATAGGTGTATAGGTGGGAGCTGAGCAAGAGTTGAAGGCAAGATGAGGTATGGTCTTCAACTATTCTGTGCTTGGACGACTACTTGAGATTTTGGACAGTGATCCACACCTTTTTGTAAAAATGTTTTGAGAATGTTTTTCATGTACATACTAGCTTGTGATGTAGTGTTAGATATCCATATGTGTGGAAAGTTGATGATATGTGTATCTTTTGGTGGTTGTGTAAGTTGTGATGTCTACGACATGTATAAGTATGGTATGCAGTGGTGGAGTATGAATTGTGACTATGGCTATGAAAAGTCAATGCATATGGTTGTGAGTATATATGTATGCCTATGAATGCAGGGATTCGGGTTAATTATTTTGCATGATTAGTTGCAAGAGCTGTTAGCACATTACGCGAGTAATTCATGTCAAAATTTTATTTGGGTCAGTTTTGGTAAGTAATATAACACCAATTTTAAATTCCGTTGCAATTGTATGAACTATATGATTAGGAAAAAATTACAAGATATGGTGTTACTTCATGGGTGTGGATACTAGTTCACAGTCTTCAACTTAAAGTTATAATCACCAAGCAATTCAGAAATATATTGGATAAGCATTATCCCTCTTTAATTGCGCGTAACCTATAACACCAAGAAGTAGGATAGCTCATCAAGATACTTGATCCTAAAGGATGCATTGGCCCCATGGCGATTCCTTTATAAACAGTGGGATGCATTGAACAATTCTCAACATCTTGTATGTTTTTCTCCAAAAGTTTCATTGCTTGCTCGCATCAGACTTTCAAGCTGTAGAACTTGTCCCCGGCTACGAGTTGTGATGAGCTTAGATTTGTGACCATGATTCTGATACCAAATGATAGAAACAAGGTTTCTATCGGGTTTGATATTTGGGGCTTAGAGTTTATACGAATAGAATTAGGGATTGAGATTGGGATTATGAGAGGAAGAACAAAATTAGAATCGGCCGAAGCCTTGGACTAGGGAAGAAGAGAAATTAGGAGATAGAGAGAGTTTAGAGTTTGGGAAGATAATTCAAAGTACATATTTATAGATAAAGACTGGGACGAACCTAATAAATAACCTAATACGACTTGAATACTACTAACCCGAATGATAATATCCTACCATAATAAATAATATAAGCGTGTTTCTTTCATACCCTCCCCCTTGAGACCAACCTTGCCCTCAAGGTTGACCGACCCACTTCATCACGTTATTACTCTTCCATTTCTCGCGCTTCCTTTTCTTCCAATCGTGTTCCACTACTCGACTTGGGCTTCTTCCAACAATCTCCTTGTGCGGGTCCAACTCTTTTAAATTTATTACTATTGGCCCACTATTCGCTTCCTCGACAGATTCAAACCTCCATAGTTCATCTCTCATTGGTATGAGTCCATCAAGAACCTCGAACTCCAAGTTAGTGTCCCATACTTATCCATATCTTTCATACGTTTGAAAATATGGACTAGAGTTGATCCTCCTTGGAATTAGTCCATCAACTTCTTTAGTTTTATCCTCAATTACTCCTGGCTCACTTCTTTGAGAACCCATCACTTAAGCCCACAAGACTATCTTCTTTTTCTTTCCAGCCCATTCCTTACAAAATATATCTAACCAAGGGACCCATTTAAAGTCCAAGTCTTCCTTGAAGACCATCTGTTTCCTTAATTCTCGGCCCAGAAGTGATCTTTTGCTCAACCCACCTTTCTCCAACCTTCAACCCGCAACTAAGCCATTTCTCGGCCCACTTTTGACTTGGCAGCAGCCTGAGAAGCAACTTACCCTCTTGATTCCCATGGGCCAAAACGAGCTCAGTTATTTCTTTCTTCTTGACTCGCTTCGAATATCACACTAAAATCCCACCTATGGCCCAAGTATAAACCTTAAATGGGTGTAGTATAGTGCAAATATGTTTAAATATCAACCCGGGCCGCCCATGTACCCATACTTCAATTGTTTGAAACATTATCTAGCGGAATATTGTTTGTGAAAATCTCTACAATCTACTATTGAAAAGCAAGACTTGAAAAGTAAAAGGTTTGAAACTCTTGGTGAGAAGCTTCACTCGGAGTTGCTTCCCTCTAACTAACTACCATGAACTGTCAGATCGAATGAATGAATCTGTGTGCGACAAGGCAATTGCAACAATGGTTAGAAACCATCCTCTCAATTGCTAGGCCAAGGAAAGCATTATAGGCTACAATTGTAGCCCTCTTGCCCGAAGCAATTAAGGGTTGACTTACCTTCTCCCTCAAACCAATGTTTGGACGACATAATCACAATTAACCTAGGTGTCTAATTCGAGTTTAGAGGTTTTCCCTTCATTAACCTAGTTAGGAGGCATGGAATGCCTAAGAAAACCTAGCTCAATTTGAGCCTCTTAAGATAAGGGGGTTCTATATAAGCTAGGTTAGAATAGCACAATAGATTGTCAATCACACACAATGCACAATCACCATGAAAAATACTTCATATCTTAAATTAAACACCACCCACACACAATCATTCAATCCACACAATCAACTACATGGTAAAAGTAAGGGTTCTACAACATCCAAGTCAGAAGGGAGACTACTCCATGCTAGACAAAGGAAGAACAAAAAGGAAAAAGAGAGAAACTATCATTGTGATGCCTCCAACTCTCCTTGTGCTTGTAGAGATCCTCTCTTCAAGAGGAACTTCCCAAATATTCACTTGGAGCAAACCCTAGCCTCTTATCCCTCTTGGTTCCTGACTTTCTCTCTCTAGGGTTTCATGAAGAAGAAGGTTTCTCTCACTTTGGGCTCCCCTTCTTCCTCTTTTCAACTCTTCATTTATACACAGATCGCGCCCAATTGAAGGTCTTAGTTCACAGCCATGAACATCAAGCGGGACCGTGAATACAGCCCAAAAAGCGCTGCTTCATTTGTTGAGTTCACGGTCCATGGTTTCAATTGACGGTCTTACGACCATGAACTGGCTAGGTGTCAGGAACCTCTGAAACCTCTCTGGACTCCCTTCTCTTCGCAGTTCGTAGTTCCAGTTCACGGTCCTGACGATCGTGAACTCGCAGCTCTTACAATGAACTACGACTTGATCCTCCTCTTTGCCTGGTCTGTGCGCCTTTTCTTCTAACTTTCGACTCCGGGGTTGGTTTCAACTGTTAGACTCTGAAACACATTGACACACAACAAACCTAGCGTAAAACCACCCTTTTTGGAGCTCAAATGCCACAACCACCAAAGAGAAACGAGGATAAAAAGTGTACAATTAGGCCGGAATCACTCCCCCATACTTAGACGTTTGGTTGTCCCCAATAAAACCATTTCACACAAGGTAATATCTTACCCTACAATAATACTTTGGGGACAAATAAAAGGGCACAAAGTGGGAAATCTCAATGGCTATTGGCAATTAACACATGGACTGTTGCAAGCGATACCGACATCCACCATAAACGACATTCGAGGTTACCAAAAACGGGCAAATGAAATGTTCTCACCTTGTTCATGAATCAATTCAAGTCTCAACAAGATCACTCATCAACCACAACTAACCATGCATAGAGTTTAAGTACAAGGAACAAACGAATGGGCAACAAAGGTCCTCACCAGGGTATGATATGACATGTAAAATAAGAATGAATCAGTCACTCTCTTAACCAGTGGGGTCGGGACCATTTGGTCCAAATAATGTGCGCAATCATCAACACTCGGTCCTATCGTTTCAACACCACGGCGACAACCTCTAAATGCTAGAGTTCAAGGGATGGTTGTCATCACTAGCTTGTTCGAAGGTCTTATACACGGGTTCAAATGACTGGCAATTATCTTGGACATGGGAAAAAGGCCTTTCAGGTGGTGGAAAACACAACATGAGGTCTTACATCTTCACTTTAAATCCGAAGTTTCTATGGTTTCGACTAAGAACCTTCCTTACAAGCAATGGCCACTTGCATTGGCCAAAAACCTAACTTCATCTTTCCAAACTATCACCCATCATGAACTACATTCAAACGCACTTCCTTGGTCTATCACATTTTAAACATGGTAGTGAAGGAGTTAAAAAACATGTGGGTCTTTCAATGGCTTGAGTGCCGAGAAACCCATCCTAGGGCATACACTTTGATTTTTGTGGCACTCTCTACTTTATTTAACCCGTTTTATTACCTCTTTTTCGATTTTTTTTTCTTTCTACTTTCCTTTTCTATATTTTTCTCTTTTCTTTTCTTTTGAGGGGTGTACTAGAGAGTAAAACACTTGCCACTTTACATTTAACAACCAATGCTCTCTTTTAAGAACTTACTCCAACACTATTGTTTTCTCTTTCATTCCTAGCAAGAACCGCACAAAATCCTCCTATGTAGAACCTCAATAAAACTCAAAAGTGAGAGGTCTGGGACACAAGGACAAATCACGTATAGACACGAAGAAAGGATGGGGCTTGTTTTATCAAAAACCATTAAGCTCGCAAGAAATAAGCTCCTACAAGAGAATGACTCCCAAAGTCGCAAGGCTCAAAGGGGTTGACTAGGGGATAAAACATTTCAGGACAATCAACATTTGGGCTTGGACTAATCCTATGCCTCAATCATACTCAATAGTGACTACTGTGATGTTACGCGCCATGGTAAGAGGGATCTAAGCACCTAGTCACCCAATCATCTATTCCAATTCACAAAACACAATGCATGACAATTGTAATTAACAAGTAATTGAGTCAAGACATCCATTCATTTTTGCACACATGAAAACTAAACCTCTACACTATCCAAATGCACCTATCAGTCATCATCAAAGGACACACTCGATCACATGCAACAATTCAAGATCAATGCCAATAAACACGAGATATTCTCCCACAAACCGGCCACTTTGATCATGCAAGCATTGCTTGGAGCCCTCAAAATTTTCAAATTTGGGCATACATCAAGGCTCCAAGCATTCAATCACACTCACACAAGCATAATAATAGACTACCCCCCCCCCCACACCCCCAAACTTAAGTTCGACATTGCCCTCAATGGCGTAAGATAGGGGTAGAACGATGTTACCGTATGGCTTGGTGAGTGAAAGTTGAATTTTTTTCGGGGTACGAGATTTGAGCTTCAAGGAGAAGACAAAAACACACACAATACAAACACATACTCGCTCGAGGCGAGGTTATAACACATAACAGTACGATAGTAGTAGAAGAGAAACTTGCTAACCTCCATTGGGTTATAACACACTTAAGCTAGACAGAGACTTTGTACTAGGCCTCTTGCAGGAACACCACCTCCTTTTGGGGAAATACCTCTCCTCCAAGGTAACGTTTGAGGCGGTGTCCATTCACTTTGAAGTTCCTTGCTTTGGGTGGGAGATCTCAACCATCCCGTATGGGAACACTTGCGTTACCACATACGGGCCCGACCATTTCGACCTTAACTTCCTGGGGAATAATCGTAACTGGGAGTTCTACAAGAGTACCTGCTCTCCGGTTGAAAATCCTTCCCTCCTTTCAGTCGAACATCATGCAAGCGCTTCATCTTTTCCTTGTAAATCTTGGTGTTCTCATAGGCTTGGAGGCGCCACTCCTCGAATTCAAGCACCTGGAACTTCCTTTCATTTCCACACAAAGTAGGGTCCATATTCAATAGCTTTGTGGCCCAGAAAGCCCTATGCTCTAGCTCTAAAGGCAAATGAAAGGCTTTTCCGTAAACCTATTGGTAAGGCGAGACGCCTATTGGGGGTTTTTAGGCCATGAGTACGCCCATAGAGCATCATCGAGTTTTGCGGACCAATCCTTGCGGGATAGATCCATGGACTTTTCCAGTATCCTTTTCAGTTCCCTATTTAACAGCTCTACTTGTCCACTTGTTTGGGGATGATAGGCCATTCCCACCCAGTAGGTAACACCATAACGATCAAAGAGTTTGCCGAATTGCCTCTGAAAATGGGGTCCTTGATCACTGATGATGGCCCTCGGGGTGCCAAATCGTGAAAACCGTTTTTTAAGAAATCCACAGACCCGTCTTGCATCATTGGTGGGGAGAGCTTGTGCCTCGACCCACCTCGAGATGTAGTCCAGAGCCACTAGAATGTACTTGTTTCCAGAAGACGAGGGAAAAGGACCCATAAAATCGATGCCCCAAAAATAAAAATAAAAACTCACATGTAATGGAAATCGTTTGGGGAATCTCATTTCGGTTAGAAACATTACCTGTCATTTGGAATCTGTCACAATGACTCACAAATGTGGAGGCATCCTGGAATAGGGATGACCAATAGAATCCCGATTGAAGCACATTCCTTGCAGTTCGATTGACACCATGATGGCCTCCAGCTGGTCCCTTGTGGCACTGGCTTAGGATAGCCATCATTTCCTTCTCCGGTACACAACTCAGAATGACCCCATCGACCCCAATCCGAAAAAGGTGGGGATCATCCCAGAAGTAGTACCGGAGATCGGAGAAGAACTTCCTTTTCCCATTTGTATTCATCCCCTTAGGCAATTGCCTTCTCACCAAGTAATTGGCGAAGTCGGTGAACCAAGGGGTGACACTCTCAACAGTGATAAGCACGAACAACCGTTCATCAGGGAAGGTGTCATTTATCTCTCTTTGGGAGGTGCTCCCTCCCGGTCCTTCGAGCCGCAAGAGGTGGCCCGCCGTAAGATTTTTGGCTCCTTTTTTGTCTTTGATCTCCAAATAAAACTCTTGGAGAAGTAGGATCCATTAGATTAGGCGGGGCTTGGCATCGGCCTTGCTCATCAAGAAGCGAATGGAAGAGTGGTCAGTGTAGACAATAACTTTCAAAAGCACAAGGTATGACCTGAACTTGTCAAAAGCAAAGATTACTGCCAACAACTCTTTTTCTGTAGTTGTATAATTCTTCTGAGGATCATTCAACGTCTTTGCAGCATAGCAACTGGGTTGAAAATTCCTACCCCGCATTTGTCCCAACACCACTCCCACTGCATAGTCACTAGCATCACACATAAGTTCGAAAGGAAGTCTCCAATCCGGCGAGACCATTATGGGGGCATTCATGAGCTTCACCTTGATGATGTTAAACCCTTCGAAACACTCCTTTGTGAAAAGGAAGGGAGCATCTTTCTCCGAAAGCTTTGTAAGCGGTAATGCAATATTTGAGAAGTTCTCAGTGAAGAGTTGGTAAAATCCCGCATGCCCGAGGAATCTCCTGATGCACTTGACCGTTGTTGGTGGAGGAAGCTTGCTTATTATTTCAACCTTGGCTCAATCCACTTCAATTCCCCTCTTTGAAATTTTGTGCCCCAACACAATGCCTCTCTCATCATGAAATGTGAGTTCTCCCAACTCAAAGCCAAATTGGTTTCTTCACAACGCTCAAGGAACTTCTCCAGGTTCACAAGACAGTGAGAAAAGGAATCTCCGAATACCAAGAACTAGTCCATGAACACTTTCATTATCTACCCCACGAGTTTATTGAAGATAGCCACCATGCATCTTTGGAAGGTGGCTGGGGCATTGCACAATCCAAACGGAATACGCCTATAAGCAAATGTTCCAAAAGGGCAAGTGAACGTTGTCTTGGCTTGATCTTCTAGATCAATCGGGATCTGGAAGTACCCCGACATTCCATCCAGGAAACAGTAATAATCATGCCCAGCGAGCCTCTCCAGAATTTGATCGATGAAGGGCAAAGAGAAATGATCCTTACGGGTGGCATCGTTCAATCACCAATAATCAATGCACACCCTCCACCCGGTCACCGTTCTTGTTGGTATAAGCTCTTCCTTCTCATTAGCTGCCACCATCATCCCTCATTTCTTAGGTACCAACTGAGTTGGGTTCACCCACTGACTATCCGAGATGGGGTAGATGATCCTGGCATCCAAAGGCTTGATTACTTCTGCCTTTACCACTTCCTCCATGTTGGGATTCACATGTCTTTGTGGTTGACGAACCGGTTTGGCATATTCCTCCAAGAGGATCTTGTGCGACCAAAAGGTTGATCTGATCCCTCGGATATTTGTGATCTTCCATGCGATTTTCCTCTCGTGACGACGCAAGACCTCAATCAACTCAGTCTTATGCTCCGGTGTAAGATTGGAGTTGATGATGACTGGGAGTTTGCCATCATCCCTCAGGAAGACATACTCAAGATGAGGAGGCAGAGGTTTCAACTCCAACTCGGGCGATTACTCCAGGGGGTAGGGATTTTAGGCATTGAGGGCAAGGCTTCCACTACCTGATCTTGCAGAAGTTGGCCTTCACCCTCCGGAGATTCGAGATTTTCATCCCTGGATTGAGTTGCTTCTTGGGCAACCTGTTGAGCATAAAGACGGAGCCCTACTCGCCTAGGGTGGCATTGGTGAGGTCTTGGAACTTCAGCTTCTTAGAGAGAAGCCCCTTGATGTATTTCGAGTACCGTGGCATGTGGGCATTGCTTCAAGGAAGGGGATGTTGAGGTGGAGCTTTCAGAACATCTCCATGAAACCTCCACATTCCGCTTCCAATCTTTCCTTGCGCATCCTCGTGGGAAAAGGTAGGGGTGGCGTGTACTCAGCCTCTAAAGGAGGTGTTGGCGATGCCTTCCTTGCCACTCCTCTCGTTTCTCCCGAGGTCTCTTCTTCTCCACCCTCAGGTAGAGGGTCTTCCTTCTCGTTCACTTCTTTGGAAATGACTTCCGGATTCAGATTCCCACTTTGCAATTGAATTGCATTCACCCCTGCATGATCCTTGGGGTTTGCAACGACATGAGAGGGTAGGGCTCCCTTTGGTCTTTCAGTGAGGATCCCGACAAGATTGCCGATTTGAACATCCAAGTTCTGGAGGCTTGCTTGATAACTTTGGTGTTCTGCCTCAACCGATGTAAACTTGGAGGTTGCCATATCCATGAATTGCTCAATCTTCTCGAACTTCTAAGAGCTTGTACTCACAAAGATGGTGACTAGATCTTCAAGTTTAGAAAACTTTTCGACTTGTTGTTTTTGTTAGAACCCTTGACCACCTTGTGCTTGGTATGGTTATTGGAAGTTCAAGTTTTAAAATTGAGGCCTTTGTTGGATGAAAGTTGGCCGAGTTTGATAGTTGCCCGCTGGACCTTGGAAACCAGGAGTTCTTGGATTGGTAGGGAAAGACCAAGCGAAGTTTGGATGATTGTGCCACCCGGGGTTGTAGGTGTTGCTATAAGGGGTTTTCCCTCTAGCATTGGCAATGAAACTCACTTGCTCCTCGGGGGTACTTGTTTCCTTCATCGCTTGGCAATCCACAATTTCATGATTAGTGCTAGAACACCAATCACAAGACATCATCGCTCTCTGCTCTTGCTTCTTGTCCTCAAGGATCACCTCGATCAACTTGTCAACCTTAGCTTCAAGTGAAGCACTTGCTCCCTCACTTCACACTCCTCTTTCGGTGCTTCTATTACCACTTATCGTCAAGCCCCAATCGTATCCCTTGAGAGCCTTTTTTTTTAGCAACTCGGTCACCTGAGGTGGGGTCATGTTCATCAACTTCCCTTGGCAAAGAGAGTCGATGAGAATCTAATCATCTTGAATGAGAACGCCATATAATGTCTTTATCCGAAATTTCTCCTCGAATTCATGGTGAGGGCATTGGAGGAAGTAGTCAAAGAATCATTCCCATGCATCCCTCAACGTCTCATCTTCCTCTTGCTCAAAGTGAGTGATCTTCTTCCTTCACTCGGCCGTCTTGGAAGGAGCACAATATCGGGTCATAAACATGTTGAGCAAATCGTCCCAAGAGGTGATGGATTGAGCCTTTGATTGTTGAGCCATCAGAGCGCCTTCCCCGCAAGAGAGTAGGGGAATAACCTCAGTCGCAATGCCTCCTCAAGGATGCCATTTTTCTTCAGGCTTCCCGCAAGGTTAAGAAACCTTTGAACATGCTCTCACGGTGATTCATTGGCAAGCCCATGGAACAAGGCATTGTTTTGAATAATTGAAACACAACAAACCTAGCATAAAACCATCCTTTTTGGAGCTCAAATGCCACAAACGCCAAAGAGAAACGGGGATAAAAATGTAAAATTAGGCCCAAATCACTTCTCTGTTTGTCCATGACAAAGGCCGATGTTTGTCGACCCGCAAGACGTGACAGTCACCAGCTGCTGGCTCACTAGCATTGACTCCATCACACCAGTGTCCCAAGTCCCTAGGGACCAACGAAGACGGCTGTTGTGCCATCTTACCTAGGGTTTGCGACGACTCACATGGAAGAAGGGATACGACGCCTATCTCCTTGTCATCGGTCGCGAGCTCGCCCCCATGTGTTTTTTAGGCGATGGAAGAGCCACGTCGCTCTTCACCGACTGCTGCTTCACATCCCACGTCGGCCCCACTAGGGCCGCCGCATTTGTTTTCTCTCTTCAGGGGAGTCGCAGCCTCGTTGACTCAACTCAATGGCCACGAGACACGCCCAGAGCCGGCTTTGTCTTCTCGGTGATCAATATGGGTGTAGCGGAATCGAGGGCCCTTGCTGACCCTTCCTATTCTTCTAGCGGTGGATGCGACACTCCCGACGGAGCCTCATCGTTGAGTTCTTGTGGTGTCGAGCTAGGTGACATGGTGGTGGTTGAGTGGACTACGGCGGGAGTGATTGAGAAGACCAAATGCGGCCCCCAGCTCTCTCCCTCTAGTGGTGACGACGACAACTCGGTTGAGGCTACCAAGGTGTCACCGAGTGATAGTGGCGGCCACGGCGGTGCGGCGGCAGTCCTTGTGGGCGCTGGTTTCCGCTCGAGCGACGATGACGTTCGTGTCCTCTCTTGTGACGGACGTGGTGGCGGTTGAAAGAATCCCCACGACGGAAGCTGCTGTTGACTTCGGTAAGGATTGAGCCACGATGGATGCAGGCGGACGGTTAGCCTCGACTCTCTTCTTCTGCAACGGTGCCTGAAGTTGGATAATGGTAGTGGGGGTGTGTGACACGGCAACAGTGGTTGTTTGTGGCGGTGTTACTTCGCCATTGGTTGTTGGAGTTGCTTTTTGCAGCATAACACCCTTGTTTGGCGGGGACCGGACAACAGAGGAGCCATCGTCAGCCGCGATGACTTGCTTTGGTGGTATGTGGTGATTGTGATGGCAGGCGCCATTGTCCTGACCTTTGCAGGTGGTGACGTGGTTTTGGCCTTATAATCTTCTTCTTCTTCGACGACAGCGAGGAAAAATACGATAGATTTCCGCCGAAGGTGATAGGGGCTGACGCCGCACCAGTGGTAGTTGGTGGCTTGACTCGCCGAGGTGAGGTTAGGAGTCGTTCACACTCCTCCACCAATGGCCGCCACTCCTCGTCCCGCTTCTCAACATCTTGTATGATTTTCTCCAAGACTTTCATTGTTTGCTCGCAATGGACTTTCAAGTTGTTGAACTTTTCCCCGGCTACGAGTTGTGATGAATTCAGATTCGTGAGCATGACTATGATACCAAATGATAGAAACAAGGTTTCTATCGGGTTTGATATTTGGAGCTTAGGGTTTATACGAATAGAATTAGGTATTGGGATTTGGATTAGGATAGAAAGAACAGAAACCTGATAGAAATGTGTTTCTATCAGGATACTAGTTCACAGTCTTCAAATTAAAGTTATGATCACCAAGCAGTTCAGAGATATATTGGATAAGTATTTTCCCTTTTTAATTGTGCGTAACCTATAACCCCAAGAAGTAGGATAGCTCACCAAGATACTTGATCCTAAAGGATGCATTGACCATTTGGCGATTCCTTTATAAACGGTGGGATCATTTAGACTCGATATCCCATTCCAACTAGAGTTGCTTGGAATTTCTCAAATCAAGCATGAGGTGCTTATTTAAGGCCATATAGAAATTGATGTAGTCTACATACTTGACCTGGGTTACCAATATTATAAACAGGTTGGCATTCCATATAAACCACTTCCTCTCAACTTCCTGGCCGAGATCTTCACTTGGTGCTGACAGGAGTGACACGTCTACTCAGCATGGTTTCCTAAAGTTCCTCTGACTTAGCCTGCATTAGCGTCAGCCACTTGCTCCTCCTGATGCTTGTGAAAGATCACCTTCCTGATGCTTTTGCCTTGGAGTCGTTAAATTAAACACAAAGTGTCTCGCCAGGTGTACCAAACTATTTTCCTTTAATAAAATTGTTGTGTTTGGAACTAATGGATACAACTTTGACTTCTTAAACAATGAAAAACAACATGGTTCAAACCTTTTCAAATAAAGTATGGACGACGGTGTTTGATTTTTCGGAGTAAATGATGACACATAAAATGAGCTATTCTAGACACCCTTAATATGATCAAAAGTTTATCCATTTCATACCAATATCATCATAATACCTTGTATTTGTGCATCCATTTCATTCAAAGCACATCTATTTCATATCATTATTGTCATAATAACATAATATTGTATCTACCTATCCGTCTACCCAGCAAGCCAGTGTCATTGGCTGGTGCCCTCCCAGCTTGTCTAGGTACCTGTCCGACAAGCCCCCACCATTAAGGATTCAAACTTAGTTTTTAAAGGCTAAATTTCATACCGCCATGCTTATTACACATGTGTCACTAAGCCGACACTGATTTTGTTGTGTCTGGCCGACCACCTAGGTCAGGGAGAGGGGGCCACATGACTATTAGGTCGAAAACCCAACCTATTAAGACTAAGTGAAGATAATGTAATTTTTAATAATGAGATGGTCTTATAAAGTCATTTAATTTCTTGTAATTAGACATTGTTTGAATTATTTTAAAGAGGAATACGACACTAGATGGATAGAGAGATACGATATCATTGATATGAGTTGTTTCATAATATTGTTCAACTTGCGGTGTAATTTTTTCTGCCCTTTCTTTTCTCCAACCAAACATGAGATGAATTAAATTGTGCATAGTCATCAAACAAATAAAAGTGTGGTCCAAAATTCATCATCCAGCATAATGGTTGATGTAGCAATTGGGCTGCAAGGAGAGGGATGTCTTCTCCTCACTCACTCAGGCTTTATCCTCTTCTCCCACTTGCCTACTTATACTACCCACCACCACTGTGCTCTTTACTCCAACCACAGCAACCTTAGCTCAGACATTCCAAAAGGAAACCCTCCCTCGCCTGTCTTGTACCTTTCATGCTTCACAATCTTCTCTGTTCTCAATCTTACGCACCTGACTTGACATACATACATATTTACATAGTACGTACACTACACAATGGCTGCCTCGTCTGTTGCAAATACATTTCCATCCCAAGATAACAACAACACAGGGAGGTACCGCGAGGTTTCCTTCTCCTCGTACCTCAACAAATCTGACGAAGCCTTCGTTCGTCGGCTCGCAGAAGAATCCATTGCCCAAAACAAGAAAAAACAAGAACAAGAAGATGATGATGAGATTGGAGTTTTCGGCGCTGAGAAGTACTTCAACGGCGGGATCGATGACGAAGGTATGACCATGACTACTCCTCGAACAAGAAGAGATTTCCAGCAGAGGCAGACGGTTGTTGCTGTTCTTGCCGCGAGCCATGATTCCCGTCCTGCAACTCCGAGCTTGAAATCCGAGTCATCGAGCTGCAACAGCCGGAGTCTTCTCCTGATGAAGAGCTCCAACAACAATTCATGGCGGCGGCCGAGACAAAAATCGGGGCGGGGGAAAGGGCTGCTTTACGGCCTGGCCTGCAGATGTTACTGCAACGACAAGGATTCGGTGGCTGTGGAAGCGAAAGAAGAACAAATCGGAGAGATCAGCTTCAGGGGAAATGCAGGGGAGAGGAAGCCGATTCCTGCTGGTGAGCATATTCGGGATTCAGAGGATTTGATTTTGAAGCAGCAGCAGAAAGAAAACTATTGCTTCAGCTTTCCGGCCACTTGTTCCGGTAATAATCCCAAAACGCAGCCGTGGTGGGCCTCCGGGGCAGAAGAAGCCGAGCGTGACATCGAGAAAGAGGGAAGCGATACGAGTTCGGATTTGTTCGAGATCGAGAGCCTGACTTCAGGGAGAGCGACGCCGTTTCGGTCAGGGTGTCCATACGCGCCCAGCGAGGCGAGCGTGGAGTGGAGCGTGGTGACGGCTAGTGCGTGCGCGGCCGATTATTTCTCGGTGGCTTCCGACCAGGAAGACAGCGCGACAGAAGTGAGAGGTGTCTGTGTGGCAGAGCCGCCGTCAAGCAGGCGGCGGAGCCGCGGCACCGGCGCCAGGCTATCGTTGATAGGTTGTAAGAGTGGTGAAGCTGCGAGAGTGGCGAGTGATGCCGCGTACGTGATAAAGAGAGAGAGGGCGAAAGCTGAAGCATTGGTGGGAAAATCAGCCGATGTCAGGGCTTCTTCGCGTTCGTTTCCCAGCAACAGTTACGGGCCGCAGAATCAGCACCGTCCTGTTCTGAACTTGTCGCTTCCTTCACGTCCCGGGAAGGTCAATGACCTCGAACTCCATCGATGAAAAGGGTCTATATCTATATATATAGCTCCAGATTTGTACTTGGATTGTTCATGGTGCTCATTTTTGTAAAGTTTAAATAACAGAATAAGTTGAGCTAATTAAGCCGATAGTGGTACAATATTGTCCGTTTTGTGCCAAGTCCGTACGATTTTACTTTTGGGTATCATCCTAAAAGGTCTCGTACTAATTGGGATAGGTGGACATTAATATATAAGAGTTTCTTCTCTTGTATTATCGATATAGTACTTGGATTGTCCCATAACAATATTCATGGCATGTAGCATCCACTCTATTTCAAAATATGAATTATGATGTACATTATTGGCTTTGCACGAAACATTTGGAATTTTGGTTCATTACAGATAATATATTATGATGTAGTGGTGCTACACACCCTTTTCCAAAAAATTGAAAATGATAGCAAAGCATGAAACTTTATTAAGGGAAAATAAAGATGAATCAGCCAGGACCACCATGAAAATTCACCCGAACCTACCCCCAGTTTATTGATAATTGTGGAATGGTAATACATATCTATCTTATATACTGCGTACTGTCCAATAATATCCCTAGGTTTTCAGTTGAAGGAAAGGGCTCAAGATAGGGTGCATAACCATGGTTATGCACCCATCAATAACCAAATCTGGACCCTTCATTTAGAAAATCCAGATCTAAGGATGGAGAATTAAAGACTATTTTTATTTTCATTAGCTTTCTTAATTGACTCATATCTTTTTCGTTTTAACTTGGATTTTAATTTTTTTTTGCACAGATGGAACGAGCGAGTTCACCGTGCTCTACAAAATGAGATCAATTTTCAATATTTTTTTAGGAAAAAAAAATTCTGGCCTCTCGGTACCAACTGCATACCATATGGTATCTTCTTCGTTTTTAATTCGTTTTTGAAAACGTTTGCACAACAGGGATGAGTTCATCATATGATCTACTGGATCTACAAATTTCTGGGTGAACAAATTACAGGACAAAAAAATACCATACAATACCATACAATACCACCCTGGTACGGGGTGGTATTGTATGGTATCTTCTTCGTTTTAATTCATTTTTGAAAACGTTTGCACAGAAGGGACGAGTTCATCATGATCTATTGGATCTACAAATTTCTGGGTGAACAAATACAGGACCAAAAAATACCACACAATACCATACAATACCACCTTGGTACGGGGTGGTATTGTGTGGTATACAATGTTAAAAGTCGTAAATTACAATTAATATACTTCTACTATCATGTATTCAACCATCCTACAGTATTGTACGATTTTTCAAAACATAGGTATGCTTTTATTTCAATACCAGTCAATACCATATGGTATAGGCTGGTAAAAAATGGCTCAATTTTTTTTGTTCGAAAAATATATTAAAGTGGATATCATTTTGAAGAGCACAATTAATCTGATCTAACTGTGCAAAAAAAATTAAATTTCGACTTAAAATGAGCGAGAAATCGTCCGTCAAAGATTAAAGAGGGAAAAATTAAAGGCTTTCCATGAGAGAGAGGATGCTGATGTCATGCTGATGTGGACGGGTTACTCATAGTTACTCACCATAAGATTACTCACCTGATCCATTCCCAAGGAAAGCACTTGAAAACATTATTGGAAGGAACATGTTAGGAATCAGCAGCCAATAAATAAATATCAGAGCTTCAAGTCTCCAACGGCAGAACTCTTAAAATGAAGTAGCATGCACAGTCGCCGCAATGGTTTAGAAGATGAGAAACAACTACCGTCATTAAGAAAGGTAGACCAATGGGTTACTGTATAGCACTATATATCTTGTGGTTGTTCTTGGCCTTTTAAGTTGAAATAAAATTTCCATGAATATTATTAAACATATAAGGAAGTTACTGTTTTACAAGAGTTTTGCTATCCTGTATTACTGTGTTTTCTTCCATTTCCTTTAGGTCACCCGCACCTTGGTTGTTTGTGGCAATGCTTGGTGTGGAACGTGTCACTCTACCTCCGCTTCGCATGTTTAAATACAAATTGTTGTCCATACGTGCTCAAAGGTATGCATTATATGGGATATAATTGAACGAACTTTAGCTATAATATATGAAGGTATGCATTATATGGGATATAATTGAACGAACTTTAGCTATAATATATGCAACATTCTTGAGTTAAAATGTATTTATATTTTTCGAGCAGTGTTTGTGGACAAAAGTTACAAACAATGAATGAAGCTGTAACATCCCGAAATTTTGAGTTGGGTTCGTCCAATAATCGATTCGGTTCGTGGTTGAGTACGCTAATACTCATTATAAATTGGGAGTTTTGTTTTAATTTCTACTGATTACACCTAAATTAATAGATTTTAATTAGAATAAAAAAAAAAAGAAGAGGAAGAGTTCCTCACTCACCCATTACACCAACCCTCTCCCACCGTTACAAACTTAAGTGTGTTGCTTCCCCCATCCTATTAGGCGAGTGGCATAAGACGAAGGAAAGAAACTCCCACCCGACGTCTCTTTTTCCCCTCGCAAGCAGCAGAAGTCGATCACCCTTCCTTCTTTCCCTCGCGATCAGAAGCAGCAACATCACCATCCATCGACCCTTTTCCCTCCCCTGTTCGGTTGTTGCACGTCGGAGAAGAAGATGAGGGAAGAGAGTAAGGAAAGGAGGGAGACAAGAAAGAGTCTAGGCACTGGGTTTTGGTCGGTAGAAGGTCAGAATTCGTTCCACAGAGTTAGAATCCAAGTTAGTGGTCCTTTGGTGGTTCGTCGGACCTTCGTCGACATCTCGCCGGAGTGTCGCCGGATTCTGGAAAAAAATCAACTTCGACCATTATTAGAAAGGTGAGTACGATTGCGTAGAGGGCAATCTCAGGACCGTCACGGTGTCGACGAAATCAAATTCGGACGTCGGATGAGGGAGAACCGAGTCTCCCAAGTTTGAAGAAGAATGTGTCAACGATCAGATACCATTCTTGGAAATTCGAAAAAGTTAGAGGATTATATGTGTAATTTGGAGAGTGGTTGTGGTCAACTGTGTTGACTGGAAAATTTCAGTTTCGGTACTTGGTACTTCTAAACTGACGGAATTTTTATTTTGGTCATAACTCGATCGATTGACGTCCAAACGAGGAACCGTCGGCGCCTACGGAATCGTGAGAACGAGGAGAATTTAATTGGAGGGAGTATGGAAACTTTAGAGCAGAATCAGATTCGGTTTCGACGGATATAAGGTGAGTGTAAAGGGGGTAAAATCTCCGTCGAGGTCTTTTAGTTTATGTCTTTTAATTCAGTTATGTTATTTAATTTTCAAGTAAGCGCGATTATGTGTGTGAGGCATCCCACCGCCTATAAGGGTGGAGGCACGCGTTGTGCTATTTATGTGATGTATGATTGATGGTAATTGAACCCCCGGGCGGTTGGGCCACTACTGGACGCGGTAGATGGTCGGGTCACTACTGGACGGCGAGACGTAACGCAGTAGTTGACGTGCAGGGACTGGACGGCGAGATGTAACGCAGTGCCATTGCCGAGTTTGGGTATGCAACCGGACGGCGAGACGTAACGAGGTTGGCATACTAGGGTTGGGACACCGGACGACGAGACGTAACGCGGTGGTCCCTGGTATTGATGTCTATTAGTTAAGGATAGAAGTAGAGAACTTCTATGATTTAAGGATAAAGTTGAGAACTTATATGAGTTAACGTTGGAATAAAGTAATAGGATGAAAGTGAGAACGACTTTCGTCTAAGGCAGAAAACCCGTTAATAACGTGTTTTAGTAAGTAGTTTGCTTAGGGCAAAGACCTTAGGAAGTAACGACGAGACTGACCCCTTCTCACTCACCAGGTTGAGGAAGGGTTAGCAAAGGTGGATCCCGAGAAAAGGCAGTGTGAGGCGAGCTACTGCACTAGCATGGACGAGACCTCAAGGAACTCAACCAGGAGTTAGAGCTAGAGTTAGTTTAATTATTTTGTTTATGGTTATGAGTATATGTACTGGAGATTCAAAGTTCAAGATTCTGTGTTAAGTTGTTTTAAGTATTTGAGATTGAGATTTTGCCCAAGTGTTGGGGCTTTTTGATTTAAAATTATTAAATAAAGTTAGTTTGTTATTTTAAAAGTGGTTTGGGTTGCTCCGGAGTAACGGGTTTTCGGTTCGAGTTATGGTTTGGTTTCAAAAAGAGTCGGGACGTTTCATTTTGGTATCAGAGCCTGGTTTCGATCCAGGGACCTGTGGGTTATGGGCCCACCACGCTTCCGCTGCGCACTCCTCTGTTTCTTGGTCTCCAAGGAATACTGGAGTGACGATCTGAGTTTTTCAAGGTTTATGTTTTTAAAGGAAAGGAAAAAAAGGTGTCATGTTAAAGGTTTGGCCAAACGAGTCAGGGTTTCTTTTAATAATTTTTAGAATCTCCAGTATACTCTAATCATGATAAGGAAATAACTTTCGGATACCCCATGGAGTTATGATACGTCTTGGGAAGGAGAAGGAGCAGGTTCCTAAAGGGATCATTTAGTGAAACCCGTTGATGAGTGAGAAGAGAAGGTTCAAGGGAGCTCATATCCTACAGGGGATGCAAAGAGGGTGCGCTAGAATAACGATGATCGACCTATCAGAGCTGTCCAAGGGATGCAAAGAGGGTGCGCTAGAATCACGATGATCAAGCTTAGGGGTACGACCCAAAGGAGGAGTGGAGGGTTAGACTTTAAGTAATGCTGGGAGTATGTAAGGAGGAATTAGAAAAGGTTTTGAGGATCCCGACAAGTCGCTCGAAGACAAGTTTTGGAAAAGAAGGAGACCGCCATCGAGTTAAGCAATGTAAAGAGTGAGGTTGGAGAAAGCACTATGTAGCCTATAAGTAAGAAAGGCTAGAGGTGTTGCCAACTAAGCCGAGGTATGAGGAGGGATTCGAGAGACCCTACGGGGTATAGTAATCATGAGAGGTCGAAAATACAAGGGACACAAGGAGCATCGTCGGACCGAGATAGGATAAGAGTTAGAATCTCGAAACTCGCCTAATAAAAGTCATCAAGCCAGTCGAGGAAAGACAAGAAAGTAGAACGTTCGAGAGAAGTTCTAATAAATGTCAAAGAAGACAAGTAGAACTTTTGAGCAGGAATGACGGGGAGCTAGTGAACTGAGTTTGAGCATCAAAGCAAGAACCAAGCATCGATAAAGGGGTTGTGAAATTAAAGGAAGTGTAAATCCCTATAGTAGAAGGATTACCACAGTAAGATTTTGAGCTAATGCGATGAAGAAAAAAAAATTCGAGGTCGAAATTTTTCTTAAGGGGAGAGGAAATGTGATACTTCGACTCCGATTTAAGGGCCAACAACGAGTGCTGAATGAGCTGGACCAACAAAGTGAATCGATAATTTTTTTCCATCACCAGATGGGGGAATTAAAAGGGACGAGTAGCCACTCAAAGCTACTTGATGCTAATGAGCTTGTTGAGAATACCTTTTATGGTCAAGAGGAAATAACTTGAGGTGATGTAAGCTACACGGGACAAGCAACGGACATCATCAAGGTTCATATAGCGAGAGTAAATTTTTGAGGCAAGGAATTACAAGAATGGTGTTGACAGAGGAATGAGATTCAAGCAAATTTCGGGGACGAAATTTTCGTAAGGGTGGAGGAAATGTAACATCCCTAAGTGATAAAGACGTTTCAGAAGCCAACACTTCTCAGGAAGTGATAAATATGCATTGTAGTTTTTAAAAGTAGTTAAGGGTTGTTTGAAGAATATGACTCTAAATTTATAAATTGTTAATAATTTAGAGATTTTAACTCTTCGAATTATTGGAATTAAATTTTAAAATTTTTATTGTTTGATAACCGTGATTGTTAACATTCAATGAAAATAAAAATTCTAATTTTATATCAAATAACATGTTTAGCCGTAACAAGGTTGTCAAACCGGTTTATACTATTGCGCCGGTTTAGCAAGTGGAATGGTATGACCAGTGGTACAACCAGTTTGTGTCAGTTCATGTCGGCTTTATCTAATGCGATATTCAAAACAAAATAATAAATACTCATATTTAAATATATTTAACGTCAATATCAAAACATATATACACGAATCCAACAAATTTTTGAAATTACATAAACTTTTAACTCTTATATCAGTAAAACATATACTAAATTATTTTTTATTAATCAAATTTACTAAAACGATGCAAATTTACTTAGAGTTTGTAAATCGATCATACCGATTTCATGACCGGCACCGATTGAATCAGGTTGAACCGGCCAACATGCCACTGGCATGACAACCATGATTCGTAATATAAAAAAATTAGAGTGGTTCGAGAAATATTTAAAATTTTGTTGATAAACAAAAAAAAAGAAGGGATAAAGTACGAGAAAAAATCTCACAAATCAAGACATAAAATATCTCAGATGATAAGATATCTGATATCAATAGATTTTAGATATTTGAAATCTAATGTTAATATCCACATTACAAAAAACAACAAAAAATTATATAATGTTCTATAAAAACTATAAATTCAGTAAATCCACTCATTAAATCATGTTTTTCAAACTACCCCTAAATTGTCTTCACAAAAGAAGGTTGTTATGTTACCTACAAATGGCGATGGAGTAGTGTTCTGAAATCAAGTTTTAAACAGTTAGTTATAAAGATGTCCCTGCCAATTAAGTATTAGCTTCCCCAGTTGAGCTTATATTTCACCTCCTCTTGCAACTTCTTGCTCTATATCTGTATACCATGTAGTCTTAATAAACATCACATCTACCTAATTGGACATGTTAGCTTCACGGGTTAGCAAAAGATGCAAGGAAAACTCCACCCACGCCGCTGCGTAGCGCGGCCCATTTTACTACTTTAGACCCACATCATCAATAACAAATCAAACCTCAAAAGCAACCTCAATTATCAAAAGCTACCCTTCACATATATTCTTCTTGATGTACACGTTCTTTTTCTTTTTTTGCCAAACAATGGACCAGATAGCTAGCAGAATGTAATACATAATTACCATAATACGGAGAATATCCCTAAATACAGCTAATAATAAAGCAAATCCCTAAACTACTGCAGTTATAAAATAATTTCCCGAAATACCAATGTTTGAAGCGGATCGAGACACAGACACTTGAACCACTCAAAGCACAGAGTAGATCGAGCCATAAACCCTCGAACAACATGGATCGAGGGTTACAACCTCGAACCACCTCATGAATCATCAATGATGGCGATTGATCTCTGCTTCGTACCTAGTTCGGGAATCAGTCACCGGATTGCCTTCTCTCACGATTTCTGCCTCTCTGAATTCGATCAACACCACCAACAATAGCAACCTTACCGATCCACCTTGCCCGGCACCAACCTCTTCCGCCGACGAAAAACTCCTCCACCGCCATCAAGACCACAACAGCAACCGCAGCGTCGTCCACCCCAAACCGTCTCTGCCTCCGCCGCATCCCAAGCCGCGCGATTGAAGATCTGTCCTCTGCGGGTAAAGAAAGCGACGATGCCGTCTCGAGGGATAGTAATAATCATAGGCGAGAAGAGGATGAGGCATCTAAGCAGCAAAGCTCCTCCAAAATTTTTTTGCAGAATACTTGAGTTGGTTCGAGTTTGTCACCGTCGATCCAGTTGTTCGAGTGTATGGGCCTCGATCCAGTGTGTGGTTCGAGTGTATGAGCATCGATCGGCTTCAAAGTTAGGTATTTTAGGAATTTTTTTTTATAAGTGTTATAGTATAAGAATTTGTTTTATTATTAGCTGTATTTAGGGATTTTTCCCGCCATAATAGGGTTCGATTAGGAAGAAAGATAAGGGAGGTAGTTGAATGGGATGGGATTAGGTGCTAACCCTTATAGGAGTTAGCACAGTGATAACTAGCAAAAAACGCTACTAAAAACAATGAAATCACTACGGATTATTATAAAATCAATACAACATCTAAGCTAAATCACTACTAATCCTTTATTAGGACGGTGCTAACTCTTGTACAATTAGCACCGTAACTCCTCCCTAGTTGAATCTATAAATCCAAGAATAGCCACATCAATTTTACTATAGCAGGGAGAAGATCGAGGAAAAGAAAATTTGCTATGCTTTTTTCTTTGCGGGCATAACTTATAATAATTAAAAAAAATTGGCATTTTGAGCCCCCATTTTTGCAGCTAAAATAGTACGAACCCCGCATTTTAGTACCATAAGTACTTATACGTGCTCGATGTTTAGCCAAGACTGGCAGTGTATCCCCATAATCGTCTTTATCATTTTGATACGCCATTTTAGTAGTATTTTGTGCAATTTGAGTATAAGGTGTCTTCGGGAGCCACCTCACCTTTATTAGAGATGTCAACGAGCAGCTAGGATGTTGACATGCAACTCAAGTCGCAAAAGATAACAATGCCACCCGTTTGGCGGACTGAAGACAAAACCCCCCTTCACCTCCATAACCAGAATGAAAAAAGGTCACTCCAAGCTTTTTCCAATTCAAGTTTCAATCCCATCCATTTATCTCTACTTGCACTTTAATTTTCAAAAATTGCATAACCTCTTGACCAATGAGTATATTATGAGTGGTCGATCGACCCTTTACAAAACCATTTTGATTGTTATTCAACTACCGGGGTAGGATTCGTCCAAGACGGTTAGCTAATATTATGAAAATGTTCTTATAAAATATCTTGCATAGTCCTATTGGATAGAATTGTCTCATCGATAAGCACTCGACACCTTTAGAAGAAGCGTAGCCATGTATCTTTTAGTGTATGGGTCATTAAGCTCAATTGGTCTTTTGATAGCTGGCTAACCATAAGGATTATCAAGTTTGACATAATGTTTTATTTTACAAAAAGATGGTACCCTCCATATCTCGATAAGTGGAAAACAATGATTCTTAAGAGATAAAAGATCATCAATAACAAGTGGAAAACAATGATTCTTAAGAGATAAAAGATCATCAATAACAACCCATTCCCCCAGTAAAATATCTAGATTAACATTACGAGCTATCCAATATGCTAAAGATTGAAAACCAAAAACTCAACGGACGAAAGTGGAGAATGGATATGATACGTGCTAAAGAAGTCCGACATTCCAATGGGCAAAATGCCGAGAGTTTGCTTCAGAGTGACAATCAGTATATGACAGTCAGACTTGATCCATGTTAGACAGGGTTGTTGTTCCGGTCGCAATACTACATTAAGAATAGCTTATGCTTCCTCCTGAATCGGATAGGAATAATAGAAATTATCAGCCTTGCCATCATACACCTTACCATGGGCGTTAGCAATAGTAATCCCATAAGCCAGCACCTGTGATACAGGATCAAAGAAACCACACAATGCACAATCTTTAGGAAAAAGCTAGACAATGGTGAGGGGTGTGAACAAAATCCCCTATGCGTATAAGACACCATATCTAATCTTAAAGATGTTGACATTCGAAAGCAATTCTTAGCTTCTCCCAAACTTACGGAATCACAATAATGTAATCTTACTATGGTGGGTGGGGAAAGAGACAAGTTTTCAAAGATGAAACCATTACAAGCTATATGTATGTTCCATAAGCAACAAAAGATCCACCTAAGAAGATCATTTAACATATGTTCTTTGAGAATGAAAAACCAATCGGAAAAGATGATTTCAAATGGCAAAAGGCCCAAAAGGCATGTCAAAGTTCGAACAAGTATTACCCACATGCTGGCTATGAAAAAATGATGCATGATAGACTCTTCCTAATATCGCAAATGGGGCATTTCACAATTGGTGCAGACTTACGAGCAAACAATCTAGCTCTAGTTATAATTGCACTTTTTCACTCTTCCAAATGAAGAATATGATTATTTGAGGGGGAGATAGTGCATAGTAATTTACAGTCCTTTCTATTAGGACAAGATTCACTCCCATCGGCGAAACTGATAAAATTTGGCGTGCCTTTGACATATTGATTAATGGTTGGATTAATGGTTCAACTACATTTGTAATCACAAACTTTTTAAGATGTTTCATTTTGTTCACCATCGGTTCAACTTATAGCAACCTTTTATCGTTGCCCTATATGGATTTATCTGAAAATATGGAGTCCATAATACAGTTGCAATCATATAAAAATCTAAGCCAGCGAAATAAAATATAGATCACTATCCACTGAAAATGCAGCAAAAGTCAGTTTCCAATCAGCAACAGATTCAACAGGAATCTGCATAATTAACTCAACCATAACAACAGATCATGTTGCACTTTTTGCACTCTTCCAAATGAAGAATATGATTATTTGAGGGGGAGAGAGTGCATAGTAATTTACAGTTCTTTCTATTAGGACAAGATTCACTCCCATCAGTGAAACTGAGAAACTTTGGCTTGCTTTTGACATATTGGTTAATGGTTGGATTCATGGTTCAACTACATTTTTAATCACAGACTTTTTAAGATGTTTCGTTTTGTTCACCATCTGTTCAACTTATAGCAACCTTTTATCGTTGCCCTATATGGCTTTATTTGAAAACGTGGAGTCCATAATACAGTTGCAATCATATAAAAAAAATTGAGCCAACTAAATAAAATACAAGTCACTATCCACTGAAAATGCAGCAGAAGTCAGTTTCCAGTCAGCAACAGATTTAACAGAAAGCTGCATAATTAACTCAACCATAACTACAATCATGTTGAAGCCATAAAAAACATGCATTGAACTTTACATGGATATACGACTATTTCACTCTCTAGAGATATTTTTAGACTCATGAATACCCGGAACAAATAAAGCACAACAAATATCATTGAGATTGAATAAAAAAGAAAAACAAAAAATTAGTGGTGGTACATCCTAGTAACAACAATGCTTCTTCCCCCCTAAGAATTTAAGTTCAATCACCATTAAACTCTTTAGCTGGTCGTGCTTCAAATCCCCCACCCCGTCTCTTTTCAAGAGAATACGGCATATAGGTTCCTAGAATTCTGTCCCATATCACAAAGAACGGTTGAGAGAAGTTGTACTTGCTTCCGTACAATTGATGGTGGATGTCATGATAAGCAGTGTTGTTCTTGAAAAACAAGTGGAAGGGGTTCCCAGGTAACCACAACCCACAGTGATCGTCCACCGTTTTGATCGTGGCAAAAGAGAAGAAGAAAATGGATGCTCGAGGGGACATACCGGAGAGCAAGAAGGAAAGTGCCCCGCCAATGGTGTCGAGAAGAAGACCCTCCACCGGGTGATTATACAAAGCTCCATATGCATATGGGACTACGAGCCGGTGGTGCAGGGAATGGATGTGTTTGTAAAGAAACTTATTTTGGTGCATGAACCTATGCATGAAATACTGCCAAGTATCTAGGACTATCATTGCTGTGATAAACTGCACAACCAAGACTGTTAGGGAATGGCGTTGGGTAGATCCGACTGCTTCGTCATCGCTTCCCATCACCTGCATTGAAAAAAGGGAAACGGTAAAGGAGAATTTTAGTTAACGTTTATATATGTTGATGATGACTCGGTATTTGCACATGTTTTCCCCTTTGTTTCTTGATTGTTTGAGCTTGAATTATCGTGTCTTTGGCCTATTTTACGCTAGGTTGTGTTCCTTTGTCACATTTCAGGTCCTAGCACATAAAGTGAAGCATAGGCGCAAGTTTCAAGTCAATCAGAGATCAATTGGCGATTCGGGAGCAGAAACTCGGGCATGACCTGAAGAAGAATGGATTTCTACCTCACTTTATGGACAAAGAATCATGCAAGCTTGTCATGCAAAGAAAGAGGACGAGACTACGAGCGTCTGGGATCAAACGGCGACTGATTCGGAGTCCGGACGAGGGAGAAACGAAGCATTGAATATAGGGGAACAGGTTCGGCAGTAAAAACACGGGCGCGCCTAAATCAAAACACGGTCGTGCCCATATTTAGGCATGACCGTGTTTTGACCGACGCGACCGAGCGTGTTTTTAACACGGGGCAAAACACGGGCGGTCAAAAGCAAAGCACGGCCGTGCCCGCGACCGTGTTTTGCCCAGAATCGGGTTTTTTAACCCAAATTCGAGCCAAAGGAGAGGGAGAGCTGGGTTTTGGATCCCAAACACCCAAGGGACGAACCCTAGAGAGAGAGAGCGACTTGGGAACATTCTTGGAGCTATTTTGGAGGATTTCTTCGCCATTGGAGCTCGGGAATCAAGCCCGGACTTGAAGACTGATCATCTGAAGATTCTTACTGCAGTCTCTCTCTTCTCTATGGAGTAACTTCCCTTCACTTAGGTTTTGAGGAACCCTAGCCATGTTTGTTTGATTGGATGATTGTATGAGTACTCTGACTTGATAATCTTGAGTTCATATTCAATCTATGCATGTTTTCATGATTCAATTCTGCTTTAGTCGGGATTATTGATTCTGCTTTGATCCTATGAGAGCGAATACCTGATTAGGTCAATAGAGCACCATAGATTGATAGTAGTGGATCGATTGCTTTAGTCGAGGGTTGATTCACTGCTTTGTATCGATTGAGAACCTCATTCGATAGAGGGAATCTAGTTCAGAACGCCTTGATCAGTTGTTCTAGAGAAGGATACGTCCCTCTAGGCAATTGACTCAAGAGGGCCTTGTTCCTTTAATCGAGACTCAAGGTCTAGTTAAGGATTCTCCGCATTGTGAATGAAAGTGAAGCAGGTAAGAGATCATCAATCATTAATCTGGCTAGTGGCTAGGGGGAATCATACCTAAGTGAGTTCCCAACCTGTAATTAGATTAACTTTAACTGTAGTTTGCTAGAGTAATTTTAGTTCTTTCATCTTAATCTGTTTTGCTAGATAATGAACTGAAGCTGAGTAATAGTAACTCTAGAGACCCGTGGATTCGATATTTATTACTTGAGCCACTATACTGCAGTCCCTTTCATTGGTTACACTTGGCCATTGTTAGGAGTTGTGCCATAGCGAGTCAAGTTTTTGGCGCCGTTGCCGGGGACTTTCTAGAGTATTAGGAAAGGCAGAAGTTTGTTACTTTAGCGGTTTTCTTTTCTTTTCCACCCTTGCTTTTCACTTGGGTGTTTTTGTTTTTGTTGGTGCAGATCTGAATCATGGATCCTCATGGCTTCACCAATCATTGGGGGTATTCACCACCATCCGAGTGGTATTACCCCGAGACCCCCTGGAGCAATCAAGGAGGAGAAGACTATGGATTCGGGTTCCAGTACCAACCCCCTTTCTATGGAGAACAATCTGACCCCTGGGCATATCAAGGACAATCTCATTACCAAGAAGACTTCCTCCCACAACCAGAAGGGCCATCAGCGCTGGAGTTACCCATGGCGGCCTTCACGGGCCATTCTGCAGAGCCATGCTACACTCCACAGCCAGATCCAAACTATGAACTGAGGCTTCTCTTGGAGCAGTTTACTCGAGCCTGTGAGAGAACATGCTCCAGGATGGATCCTCAAATCCAGGCCCTTCCCTCTTCCGATCCCTCATATCTCCGTGATATGGAGGAGGCTGTTCAACGCTCAGCGAAGCAAACAGAGTGGGTTGAGCAAGTTTGTGCACAACTTGCTCAAGATCACCCTTCTGCTACCATACAAGAAGAGGAGGAGGAAGAAGAAGGCTACACGGACATTAGGGAGCACACAGAAGTTGTCACGGAGAGCTCCCGTGATGATCATGATCAGGAATGTCCTGTCGTAGCCGACCACCCTTTCCCACATCCCACACTGCGCTTTGAAGAGGTGGGCATGAGTGAGGAGATGCAAGAAGATCTCATGAAAGAAATTGCTTGGCAACTTGCTCTCCAATCCGTGCTAGAAGAAGAAGAGCAAGAAAGGGTGCAGAAAGAGGTTGTGGAGGATGACGAAAGCGAAGCAGGAGGAGTTCTTGATCATTTCCCAGGGGTGATACCACATGAAGAAGGAAGGGAGGTTGAAGGAGCAATTGGCGTCCAGGCCGAGGACGAAGTTGAGGTGGAAGAGGCTTGCACCGGCCATGAGTTACATGTGATATCTCCACCAAACTTCGAGGAACTGCTTGGCAAGGACCCATTTGCAGTGTCTCTTTGCCAGACCAAGGCCACATCGACATCGGTCCCTCTTGGTGGACGCGATGGTGGCCAATCGATGCTGTCATATCTGGTTTGGGGCAATGAGACGAGAGAAGAGAAGAAGAGGTCTCGAGGGTGGAGACTTCATCTGCATCAAGTGCACGAGCTTCCATCACCTGTCATACCACATGCTCGTGACTTGAGACTCCACCTCATTGACGAGAACCTCAACTTCAAGGAGGTTTTGGGGTGGACCGAAACTTAGGAGCCATCGTCCGGCTCACGACGTGAAAGAAGCGCTTGTTGGGAGGCAACCCAACCATTCGGTTTGCATTTCTTTCCCTATTACTCTTCGGTTGAGTCAGTTTTGTTCTTTGATTTTAGAGTCAATAACTCAACCTTTGTGAGATTTTGTGTGGTGTTTGTGTTCTGATTACTCTCTCCTCCTAGAATACACGCCTGTCCCATCCACCATCATTCACCCTTGATCTGGTAACTTCGTTCTACCCTCCTTATCTTTCCTCCATTGAGGACAATGTCGTGCTTAAGTGTGGGGGGATGTTCGATTATGTATGCGTGTCAATGTTTGGCTGTTTGTGTGCTTGGAGCCTAGTCCACTGTCCAAATTTCGATTTGAGGGCTCCAAGTACGTGTTTCCTTGCAAATTGCCTGCTCAGTATGCTTTGAATTGACAGTCTCTATAGTAATGTGCAACCTAGGGAGGTAGTGTAGCACTATGGAGGATGTTGAAGTATAAGATTTTTCCTATCTAGCTCTTTGCTGTGCCAGTTGATTTTGTGAATTAGTGGAGCTAGGACCGTTGAATTCATGTGGTGATGGTGACTCTATGTGGATTGTGTTTTGGACTCGTGTATCGAACAGGGTGCTCATATAGAAAATGGAAAGCAGTTGGTCCTCCATGTCGAAATCATTGAAATCTTAAACATGGGGTAAGCCCAACGTGTGTGGCATCGTTCATTGCACAAAATCGGGTTTTGGAAGAGATTTTAGTGATCCTTAGTGGGGTACTCCTACAAGGTGAAGCTAAGCTGTCTCTAGTACAAGTAAAATTTTCACCCGTTGAACGGTTTGCCTACTCGAGGATGTGTTTTTAAGGGCACGGATAGAGCTTCCGACCCCCCTTAATTTCATTGACCCTCCACACGAGTTGAGGAAAAGGAGTTAAAAGAAGTACTCTGGCGAGCGCCAGATGTACAGAAATTGCTCTTGCTCGACTAATAAGGGTCGACCGTGCAAAAGACTGCAGTTGGAACCCCCGCCAAGTGAATAAAAAGGAAAAAAAAGTAAGTAAAATGAAAGTGAAAAAGGGGTTCCAACGGTGAAATGAAGTGAAAGAGCACCCCGGTACAACGAGTCCTTGGTTGTGAATGGTGTGAGTCCCTTTATCCATGAACTGACTGTCTTACTTCTACTTTTTCTCATGATCCTGACTTGAGTCTAGTACTCGCATTGAGAAAGATAGGGGACGTCTTAGAAGACCAGTTGACCTCGTAAGCTGCTTTATGATCTAGAAAGTCCTCTACCGACGATCGGGGTTGTATGTTGCTATAGAGCTCTGGAGAGTTGCATTGGTTTGAGTTAGGTTTGCTTGGGGACAAGCAAACAGTTAAGTGTGGGGGGATTTGATGACTCGGTATTTGCACATGTTTTCCCCTTTGTTTCTTGATTGTTTGAGCTTGAATTATCGTGTCTTTGGCCTATTTTACGCTAGGTTGTGTTCCTTTGTCACATTTCAGGTCCTAGCACATAAAGTGAAGCATAGGCGCAAGTTTCAAGTCAATCAGAGATCAATTGGCGATTCGGGAGCAGAAACTCGGGCATGACCTGAAGAAGAATGGATTTCTACCTCACTTTATGGACAAAGAATCATGCAAGCTTGTCATGCAAAGAAAGAGGACGAGACTACGAGCGTCTGGGATCAAACGGCGACTGATTCGGAGTCCGGACGAGGGAGAAACGAAGCATTGAATATAGGGGAACAGGTTCGGCAGTAAAAACACGGGCGCGCCTAAATCAAAACACGGCCGTGCCCATATTTAGGCATGACCGTGTTTTGACCGACGCGACCGAGCGTGTTTTTAACACGGGGCAAAACACGGGCGGTCAAAAGCAAAGCACGGCCGTGCCCGCGACCGTGTTTTGCCCAGAATCGGGTTTTTTAACCCAAATTCGAGCCAAAGGAGAGGGAGAGCTGGGTTTTGGATCCCAAACACCCAAGGGACGAACCCTAGAGAGAGAGAGCGACTTGGGAACATTCTTGGAGCTATTTTGGAGGATTTCTTCGCCATTGGAGCTCGGGAATCAAGCCCGGACTTGAAGACTGATCATCTGAAGATTCTTACTGCAGTCTCTCTCTTCTCTATGGAGTAACTTCCCTTCACTTAGGTTTTGAGGAACCCTAGCCATGTTTGTTTGATTGGATGATTGTATGAGTACTCTGACTTGATAATCTTGAGTTCATATTCAATCTATGCATGTTTTCATGATTCAATTCTGCTTTAGTCGGGATTATTGATTCTGCTTTGATCCTATGAGAGCGAATACCTGATTAGGTCAATAGAGCACCATAGATTGATAGTAGTGGATCGATTGCTTTAGTCGAGGGTTGATTCACTGCTTTGTATCGATTGAGAACCTCATTCGATAGAGGGAATCTAGTTCAGAACGCCTTGATCAGTTGTTCTAGAGAAGGATACGTCCCTCTAGGCAATTGACTCAAGAGGGCCTTGTTCCTTTAATCGAGACTCAAGGTCTAGTTAAGGATTCTCCGCATTGTGAATGAAAGTGAAGCAGGTAAGAGATCATCAATCATTAATCTGGCTAGTGGCTAGGGGGAATCATACCTAAGTGAGTTCCCAACCTGTAATTAGATTAACTTTAACTGTAGTTTGCTAGAGTAATTTTAGTTCTTTCATCTTAATCTGTTTTGCTAGATAATGAACTGAAGCTGAGTAATAGTAACTCTAGAGACCCGTGGATTCGATATTTATTACTTGAGCCACTATACTGCAGTCCCTTTCATTGGTTACACTTGGCCATTGTTAGGAGTTGTGCCATAGCGAGTCAGTTGACCTCTCGCCTCAAGTAGAGACTGGAGGACAAATGGAAACCACAACCCCCCCCCCCCGGTCGTCACCCCAACAAGAAGCAAAGGGACATGTTAATATGATAAAATGAGAAGATAATGAAAAGTGATTCAACATTGTGACAAAAGAATGAAATATATTGAAAGGTAGAGAAAAGGATGTTCATACAACACAACTCTTCCTTTTTGTTTTGATTCTGAAGGAGAAACAACTTCCAAAGAATATATATTAACACAGCTTTCAGTCGCTTTCTCGTTATGATTGGCAAAGTTATGAGATCCATTATCAGTGAATATTTCCTTTATCACAAGCCAATCTTAATACTCCACATGGATTAATTATGTCCACCACAACTCAAAGCATATGGATTCATTATTCATCAATGCTAAATTTTCCTCAAACTAACCCTAAACCCATAGGCCGAAACCAAAACATAATCCTTGTTTCAGCAGAACATTACATAGCTCCACCATAACTCCTTGCTTAGGGAAGTCTATGTTAATCCATCCTCTCCATCATTGGGCTGTCTAGTTCCTGGAGAAATTCTGGCAACTGAAGTAGGAAGAACCCCCAACTATTATATGTTACTTACTACCAGCAGCAGCAAGAAAGTTCAAAGCACGTATGCAGACTTTTTTTTGCACACTCAAAACAATATTACAGACTGTAGAACCAGTTTCCAATCAACACTCATCTTAAATATCCAGAATGAAAACCGCAAACACATTTAGTATTTCAACTGCATACAAGGTATGTGCGGGGTTTTGAGAAAGGCTAATACTGGATCCAATCAGTAAAGTAATTATGTTTCAGTAAAGCTAAATCATACCGAAAAATTTCCCATTGTAGTAACAGCTCCGCTGGTGGGAATCAAGAAACTTCCTTCACTAGCCGCAGTTCAAAAGCTCGTAAAAGAAAACAACCCATCATTGATTCGTAAATAGGAAATGCAAACTTACCGCAAACAAGAGGGTGGCAACAAGAGCTTGAACAACTTGTTGGCAGAGAACGCCTTTGATGACAGTCCATTTGGAGACCAAATTCTTCTCGTCCTCATCCTGCTTTGTGTGCAACCTATAACCCTTGAGCCACTCCAAGAGGCAATATATCCCTGAATAACCCCAATAAACCACAATTGGCAGAAATGTACCCAGCAATTCATCTGAGATTTGACAACCCATAATCATCAAACATACATCACAACCACCCCAACCCCAACTCTAACAGAGAAGAAACCCCAATAGAAGAAAACCCCCTTTTCCGATTTTATATTTCTCCAATGTAGCACGAAGGCGATTAGAAGAACTAACAGGACGGGAGAAAAGGGACAAAATGTGGGGAGGAGGGAGCAATAATTCCACGACGAGAAAAACAATGGAATTGTTAAAGAAGTGTTTCCCTTTCGGAAGGAATAATATAATAGGGAAAATTATGAAAAATAAATTATATTAGGATTTAAGAAGCAACCACCGATGATAAGAAAAAATAATTAACAGGGCGAGATGAGGCGGGGCGGGGTTAAGCAATTTGGGGATTTTAGGTCAAGATGATCGAAGACTAGGAAGCTCACAGAGAGACAATCAATGTATCCAGAAAACACAAAGAGGAAAGGGAGAAGGACAGAGAAATTTAAGAGCGAAGAGGAAAAGAGTATTTGCTTTCCTTTCCAAAAAAAAAATCAACTTAATAGAATTAATAAATGTTTTTTATTTTGAATAGTCTTTTTGTTTTTGCCAAAGTTGTTTTGAATAGTGTAGTCAGTCATGTGCTTCATTTCTTGTAAATATCCATGGTTGTAGTGTCCACCTGTACAAGCAGGTTCAACTAGTAACGATTATAAATTGGTTGGGTTATAGTACAATTGGCATGGTTGATTTCCAATCTTTAAACAAAATTATTTATTATTTTTTCTTGAATTTGAATTTTTTCAAGAATGAATTTGAAATTTAAATATTGATGTTATTTGTCGCAATCAAGTTTGAATGTTTAGATGTTTATGTTATTTACTGGATCCAAGTATAAAATTTTGGATGTTTGCGTTAAATGTTGTATTTAAATATGATAATTTTTCATTTAATGTGCAATGTTGTATTTTATTTAAATATGAATGTAGATTCTAGAGAAATTGTCTTCAAATATGTTATATATATCTGTGTCTAAATTTATTTAATATGAATAATTTTCCACTTACACGTTTTACTAAACCCGGCATGAGCCGACATAAACTAGTTATAATATTGATCAAATTATACCACTTGGCAAATCGGTATAACGATAAAATTGGTTTGACAAACTTGTAAATATCTATCTATGTGATGAGACATGACATCAAGTATTCTGTTGGGAATCTCAAATTGGGGCGCTACATTGCACTCTATTATTGGTGCAGATTAGTCCTCATAAGTGTTCCAACACAACAACCAACAACAACACACAACGCTATTCTGTTCACTTGTTCATGGATCAATTATGCTGAAGTCCGTTACTAAACTTCATCCTAATAATTACTAATTATCTCCCTAAAATACATTAAAGTTACACCTCTACCCTTTTGTCTTCCTTTCTTAATTTTATTCAAACAAACACGCCGTTAGAAAAACTATTCTTCTATGTATTCAAATAAATTTAATTTAATTTGGATTAAAAATAATTGACCAATGGTCGAATGAAACAAAACTATTGTTTGGACCAGGGCCAAACCGAAGGTTTGACTTTGGTTGACCGTCGACCTTGAAGAAAATGATATTCCTTTTAAGCTCACGGTCAATCGAAGTCAAACCTTCTGTTTGGCCCTAGCATAAATGAAATATTATTTCGTTCATCTCTTCTGCGTTCATATAGAAGGAGGAAGAGCATGGTCGGGGCAAAGAGGCGGCGGGGATGTATTACTTTTTCTGCAGGCATAGCATGGGCATGGTTGCCCAAGTTGGAGAGGAGCTAAGTCGGGCAGGCAGCGAGGTTTTCCGGCAACCGCCTTCTTCTTTGTAGGCGAATTCTCCTTGTCCTCCCATCTGGCCATGAAAAATTGATGATCGATAGTCGGAAATGCGAGAATGCTAGCGTGCTCGCCGCCACTCCTATAGGAAACAGAGCATCATCCCCGTTTGCAAATCTGCAATCCTCTGACGCTCGAATGCTAAGATGATGGAGAAGTGAGTACGACTTTGGTGATTAGGCAAGATATCTTCACCATCTGAGATCTTGACTGTTTCCGCAGCCGTCATTGTCGCTCGGCTTGTGCTTGCGGAAGCCAAACCAGAGAATCTGCAATCTCGTCAATTCACATAAGGGGAACATAGGTGAAAGCCATAAAATTGAATGATTGGTGGATATTACGGTAAGTTTAGAGTGAGAGGGATGTTGTGAGTGTGAAGTTCGGGGGAGGAAGGTTTTGGGTAGCAGGAGGGAAAGGCCGAGGGGGAAAAGACACGATTTGTTTTTTGTATAACTTAGTTGGGATGTGTTTGGTTTTTTCTTTTGATTTCAAATTATAAAGGGTAATACAGTCATTTACGTATTAGTTTTAGGACGACATTTACCATTCAAGTTATTCTTTGGGGTCACTAGTAAATGAGTCATTAGACTTTTAATTTAGAAAACTTATTTTTTAGAATGAGGAATTTTATAATGCTCAATAGTATTGGTATTTTCGTTTAAAACACATTGTATGGTATAAACTGAACTTATATAAATAATTTTATGGAACAAGTTCAGTTTGTACTTATATATTTTATAGAAAGTCCTTTATGACACAAATTGAACTTCTGTATTTAATCTTATGATACTAATTCAGTTTGTATATATACTTTTTTGTACAAATTTTTTATAGTACAAACTAAACATGTACATTTAGCATTATGGCACCAATCCTTTGGAGAATAACTAAACTAATAAAAGTCACTTCATCCATCTTTATAAGATTTGTCAACAATCAGAGAATATAAAATTAACCATGCATTTCAATATGTAGCTTTTTCCAATATCTTCATAAATAAAAATCAATTTCCATCAATAATTATTTTGAAAAAATTAAAAATAATTAATTTTAGAACCAAAGGTGTCCATAAGAATTAGAAGTTGAATACCTTAATTATGAAAGTTAAATTATTTAAACTATTATTCGGTTAAAGTCAAATAGATTGCAAAGGAGTACTTAATCATAAAGATGAGCTAATCAACCACTGACCCATTCACAACTTTAATATATTGACTCGCACTATCATGTGGTGTGAGATCGAGTGATAAAATGATGCTCGCTAATTACTAACATTGACAAAGCCAAGTATATTGATAATTGGCAAAAACATTTTGATTTTGTGTGCTTACAGTGAATATTTGATGATATGGTTGAGACATATAACGCTTGTTTTAGGGCCAACTGATTATGGAATGGTTATGAGACCATTACCACCATGTGCTATAATTTTGGTATGATTAGGTGAAAAAATAAGAGATTATGGATGCACATGCAAATTGGAGAAGAAGCAAAACAAAATAGATCAGCAACCTAAGTGACGATAACTGGGGTTTTTTTCATTTTCGGATCAGAAAGAATTAATTCCTTCACCTTGGGTGACGTAACAATGGGCCAACATGCCCATCCTATTTCTTTCCTTGGCGAGACATTGATTGATTCATTTCGTGCATATTATTGCCTGTGGTTAGCACGTATCAATTACTACCCCATCCTAGTTCAACTTTAACATAAGATGGTTTTGTCATATAGTGGCAATCAAGATCGTATTCACTCGGGTCCCGGTACTCTAGCCTACTTCCCACATTGTTGTTATCTAGCCGATCGGTTTAAGGGTTTGTGTTGGAAGATTCAAGCGAAATAACTAGTAAAGAGAGTTAATAAAGATAAAAGCAGGTACTTAGGGGAACTATCCCTCACCCTAGTCTAGGTTTAATATGCAATGTCTAGATAAGTAGGGTTTGTCGAATGTGGTGAGTGAGCTATTTGTCGTGGGCTTTCGTGGTTATCCACACGCCTCCTAGTAGGCCTCCCCTAAACCCATGTAAGTCACCTCAATCTAGGCTATCGTATCTGGGGAATTAAGAACATAGCTCATTTCAATGGGTACTGCCCACCATCCACACCGAGGTTTTATCTTGGGTTTTATCTAGGAAGACATTCCTATGGCAAAGGTACGGTCGCCTCATCGACCACAAGATCCTATTCATTCATCTAGCCTAATTTGTTTGATGGTGCATACCCGTCTAGCCCTAAAACTCCATACCCAGCGTAGAAGCTCAAGTAGGCTAGTAGAGAAGATTTGGGCGACTTACCCAAACACAATCGAAGCTAGAGAAGCATTAAAATTAACTAGATAAACACATTCATTCATTTCCCCTAATACCTTAGTGGACTACTCCATAAAGGAGGAAAGAAGATACATAGAAGAAATTGGGGAAGACTTGATATGTTGAGTAAGATGGCTCCTCTCTTCTAGCTCCTCCTCCTCCTCCTCCTATTCTCATTCCTTCAGATTCTGTCTCTTCTCTCTCTAACCACAAATTTCTATCTCAAAATCATCTCTCTCAAATAGGAGAAGGGGGTCTTCTATTTATAACCTTCAGAGGACCAACAAGTTCGCGGCCAGGCAGGGTAAAGATCGCAGTCGCGATCTTCTTCATAGAGGCCGCGATTTGTCGACGACACCGTGTTAGCCTTCAAATGCAAGGGGCTAACTTCGCGGTCGTAATCTGTGAGTTGTGGCTACGAACTTCCCGCGGTCAGTGTGAACTGTGGTTGTGATCGGACTAGGGAAACTCTTTGTTTCTCCTCGGCTAGATTCTTCACGAAGTTCGCGACCAAAGCCTCCAGATTCGCGGCCGCGATCTTGGGCTCTCAGGCCACGATCTTTACCTTAAGTTTGCAATATGTGTTCTTGGACGTGATCTCCATCTTCAGGCTGTTATCATCAGTCTTCTGTCCCTTTTGCTACACTTTTGTCCTTTTTCATACCTAATTCGCATGTATTGTCTACAGCACGCTAAAATCACATCACAATCAAATAGGAATGAAATAGGGGTGGAATCGCCGGTATTTAAACGATTATGCACATGAATTGGTACGAAACAAACCTAAATATGAAGGGAAAATCAAACCAATTTAGGTGTTATCAAACTCCCCTACACTCAGGCGTTTGCTTGTCCCCAAGCAAACCTACTCTAGCCAATGCAACTTGATAAATAATTCATGGTGGGATGCACTCTAGTTTTTCATTGCATAAAGAAGAGTAGACCTAGATGAATGAACGTTACTATCATCCTACTGTGCATGCACAAACTCTTCGGTGAGGACCATACTTACTACCTTAGGAGAAACATTCACGGTGTGCACCAGGGGACTTCTCAATCAACCATTAAGCACATGAACTATAGAAGGTTCTCTTTATTCTTTCTTTCGATTAGGACTTAGGAGTTGTCGTTTATTGGTCTTCTTCAAGGTTGACACGCATTGCACCAAACTTTGGGGGATGGCAAGTAGTAAAAGATGGTCGGGACGCGGTAAATCTATCTGATCCCCAAACATATCCTCAAAGGGCTACTCCAAGCCACGAGGATCGGTTGCCTCTCACGTGAGAGCATCTTTGTTTAAATTTTTTATTTAAAGAATGATAGAGTATCCCACACACATGATCTTCCGAAAATAGCAAACATTATCAACCCACCAAAGAGGAAGAAGATAGTAAAACCCCTGATACACCGGTACTCTAATCATGCAACTATCCTCTAGCGAGCACAACATATCAATTAAAAGCATATCGAGTAGGAAGTTGCAAGGAACAAGGAGTTTTGGAACCCTCAAATTTGAATTTTTTTGGGTAATGCAGTTAAGGTTCCAAAACACCATTATTTGATCATTCAACACCACAAACACACTCACATTGCTGGAATACACTCCCATAAGAATTCATCAACGTCTTACATTCATAAACAAGGGAAGATACTAGCAATTCATTGTTCAATCAATCATGATAATCTTCAAGCATTCACACACATCCCCACACTTGAGCAACACATTGTCCTCAATGTGGGAGATTCAAAAGAGAAGATCATGAAGGTTACCATATGTTGGGTTGTGGTTGGTGAAGGTACACAAGTGCAGGTCTTTGTCTTCCTAGTGATTTTCACAATGATAAAGAGCATAAGAAAAAGAGAGGAAGACGATTAAGAGTTATAGGTAACGATAAGTATATAATATAAGTATGATTACTACTAGTACAAGAATATTGAAAGTACGAAAACTAAAATGAAAAGAAAATAATAATTAAACATTGTCTTAAGTAAAAAAAGAAGAGTAAGGAAAAAGAAATGGTAGAACATAGGCCCTAGATGCCTAGGGTCCTTCTTTTTCTTCTTCTGGAAATGGTGCAAGGGGATGGGAGCGAGCAAGTTGGGGTTGTAGACACCACATTTTGTCCGGAGCAACCACTCTACTTAAAACTCAAAATGATATCTTACTTAAAAAATGAAAGGAGAATTTGAAGGTTGGATAGAATTGGTTGAGACTAGCAGTAGCAAGTCAATATGAACGAACAAACCAATGAGTATTATCAAACTAATTGTTTGCAATGGAAAACACAAACTACCTAAATTGTTGGCCTCCAATTGTGTATAGTTGCGAATAGAGCACTATAGCGGCCAAGAGGTATCAGAAGGTTTGAGATTTGTAATTTGGCACTTGATTAAAAGAACCAAGCTTTATTATCAAATGTTTGTCTAAACATACAAGAACGATTTTATAAAAAGCATAAATGATGATTAATAACACATGGGTTGGTTCAAAAGAAAATTTACTACATTATTATACATTATACACAAAAAGCAGAATCTGCAAACTTCATTCTTTGTTGGCACTAGTAAGATCTGGTGGCCCAGCTTGTTCTATCCAGCAGAGATTGAAATTTTCGTGAATCCCTAATCAACATAAAAGCCAGTTAAATAGAAAAAAACCTTCAACCTCACAATCGACCCACAAAACAAAATCATAGCATAAGAAACCAGTTAATGGCAAAATCAATTAAGATCCAAAGTTCTGATTTAGTCATAGCAGTGGCTGTGACTTAGGTTATTGTTCTTAATCGTTCTTTCCAAACCATTGTGGATACTATATTCTTAAACTCCTATCCCAAACATAAAACATAATTTTCTTTCTCAGTCCGAAATCACAAGCAGTGGCTGTGATTTTCGGCTACGTTAAAAGGTTTTGAACTAAAACTCTACAACACGATAATTTCATATTTCAAAATCCACAGCAAAAATCAACAAAACAAACGATTTACCAAGTATTACAATAAAAACAATTCACTAGCAGATTAAGAAATCGACTCCTAACTAGTTAGGACCCAATCGACTAAAGAGAAAACAGACATAAATCTCCAGTTGTACAGGGGATATCACCTAAATCTCTTCGTTTAGTCACTGCAAAGGGGAGGGTTCGAGAGATTCTGGTGTTTCCTCTGGCTGGTGGCAGTTGTTTCCGCGCCGGCGACCACCGCCTCTCCCTTCCTTCTCTCGGCGGAGATCCAAAACAAAAACAAAACAAAAACGAAACAGGTTAAATCTCGATCGAATGCATTAAATCGAACGAAAATGGAGATGCATGTAGAAAAATCTTACTAGAGGGCAAGGTCCCCTCGTCGTCGCCTCCATTCCAACTTGAAAGGGTAGATCGAAAATAGTAGAAGGAGATTCGATAGTTCCACTTTGATTTCAAGCCGATTTCCGGGGAGAAACAAGAAAATAGGAATCAAAACTCTAAAACCCAAAAATACATGATCGAACCAAAAAAAAAAATAAAGATGCATGTTGAGGATCTTACCTAGATCGTTGACCTATGATCGATTTAGGGAGACTAGAGTCGTACCCCTGCCTAATTGAAAAGGGAGGAGGCGGCTGTCAGGGGTCTTTTGGTTTGAGCGGATCCGATTTCGGTTTTCCTTTGCCTCCCTATTCGTCTCAGAGAAAGCAGAAAAGAAAGGCGAAGAGAGGAAGAGGATGAAGGCGGCTAGGGTTTAGATTTTTGCGGTTTAGAGAGACGGCAGGAACGAGAGAGAAGAGAGAGGCGAGTGAGCGGCGTTTTCTTAGTGTGCTAGGGTTTATTTCGTTTTCTCTGGAATGGAAAAGAGGCGAGATAGATGGAGAAGGATCGAGATCAAGGGAGAGGGGGAGAGAGCGGCGGCCATGGGGGTCGTTTAGGGTTAGGAGTTTGATTAGGGCTCCTCTAGGATGAATTTATACCTAGTCGAAAAAGACCAACTTACCCCTAGGGTTTCGGTTTAATTACATAATCCTGCCACCGCGTTTTTGAGTAATTACAAATCTACCCTCCCCCGTCTCTGAAACAAAATGAGAAACCAAAAATAAATATTGCTAGGGGGTTTCGAACCCACTTCCTCACGGGCGAACGCGCCCTGATTAGGGACTCAGCCACTTGGACTGCTGGCCCATCATGCATTAAAATAATCATCCTGCTTAGTTTCATTAGTTTTAAGTTCTTAATACGAAATGTTAAATTGCAGATTAAGTTTATCTTGCCTCTTTTCTAGTACATCAAAATACTTCTCAATGACTAAAATCCCTGTAATAGTCAATTTAAATTTTACTAACAAAGTTATAATACGAGACTTACGTTCAGTGAAACATGGTAAAAGTCATACAATTAAACTATCAAAGTTACAACGAACTACGTGGACTTTGATCCCGTCTAACGGGTACGTAGGTAACCGATAAGGTTCGAGTCCAATTAACCAATTAACTTTATCTTTTAATTTTTTACGTCAGTGGCGTATAATTAAAGTACAATTAATATGATAAAATCATTAAATGGTCCAGTGGGACCTAAAATTACTAAAATATTACTAAAATACACTCAACTCGTATAAAAACTTATCGACTTAAGTAGTACCGATTTAGGGCGTTGTGGGGTGTGATTTCACTTCCCCACACGTAACCGTACTCCCGAACACATATCTCTTAACCGCAGACCATATCTTGGTTCCGACCCTAAGGTTAGTGCCGATTCAAAGAGTGTTCGATCCACTCCAAGTAAGATCGATGGCGACTCCCAAAAATGCCGATGCGACTACATCGGACCCCCCGAAGGGACGGTTGCGATAGGGGTGATACATTTTCAATCTGAATATCCATTTCTTCATTATAGCATGGATGCATGCCATGATTTGGAGTCGCACTTTTTTCTCCCTCCTTTGCCTTTGTTTTAGTTCTTTCCACCCATGAACCTAGCAATCACATGGTGGATGAGCAGTGCAACTCTAGTTTCACCTCACTAGCCTTCGATAGCTTCACATCCCATGATTGACTATTGAATTTCTTGACCTCGGATTCATAGAAGGACTTGAAACATGGGAAGTCAGATTCCCTTGTCAAAGTGGTAAGAGCATCCAGTGAGTCAAAGAAATACGTCGGGTGCATATACATGGCTGTTGTAAATTCTCGGATCGACAGTTCGCGATGTTCTCCTCCTAGTTTGAATTGGATGTTGTCTTCAAGGTCGGCGACATCTCTCATATCTCGCATTCTAAGTGTACTAATGAACTCCTGAACAAATACCTGGTAGAAGTTTTCTTGAATTGATAACAATTTAAGCCACTCCAACTTTTGAATCTTGGAACGGATTGAATCCTCGATCCTAAGCTGTACGAAGAGTATCTAGTTGATGCATGTACTCTCGCCTAGAGGAAGTCCTTGAAGCCACAAAAGTTTGGTCTTGAATTGTTCGGGGGCATTGTCCAAATAATAGTGAGTGATGTGCTCTATGCCGCCTCAAACATTGGTTTCATTATATTGATGAATTTATCTTGATAGGTGGGGAGAGAGTGATGGTGGATGTGGTTCTTCAACAAATACTTCCTTTGACACAGATTTGCTTTTCTTCTTCTGATGACCTTGGCAAGGATGAGAAGTTCGAGAGCGCTCCATATTAGAAGAACTCCCTCCACGAGCCATTCCTTTAGTCTTGTAAATTATACTTCAAAACAAAAAGTACATAATGCACAAACCATCAATCCAAACATCACATACCATGAAAACAATTGTCAAAGAACTTTCATCAATTCTCTATGTCCCCCCCCCCCCACACTAAAATGATACTAAAGCTTGCGCAAAAGATAGGACTTAGATGAAGATGGTGTTCAATGACAAGGAATAGTGCTAGGATTTCCCCAAACAACACACAATTAAGTAAACCAGAGTTAAAAAGTGCATGGAGGTTGATGCCTAATGAGTAGGACTGAAGAAAATGAAAACTATGTAGTTGGGGACTTTCTATGAACACTTGGTAGGCAGTCTTTGTAAACTCAAGAGATGCATGAAAATAGCCCACCAAGGACTCCCAAAATGCATAGCAAGAACATTGAAGAAATGAAAACAATCTTGTGACATCAAAAAGTCATGCAGAGATGAAGATGAGCGTTTCAAGCAGGGATTACTAAACCGTGCCGTACCGGACGGTAGGATCGGAAAAGCCGGATATCGCGTCTGATCCGGAACGGTGTCTGAATCCAGCGGCTTTTCACGTGCCGGCCGATATTGACTGTGCAACCGGTATTTCGCTTCCAACCGGCCGGTTTTAATAAACCCGCCGGCATGAATCCTCTTCATCTGTCGAGAGAAGTGGTGGCGGCGGAAGAACGGAGAAGGCGGGTAGGTGGTGATTTCCTCCCTGTGTACTTTGTAACGGCCATAAGCTCGACAGTGGACTCTTTCTCACGGATCTCCGGTCTCGCCTTCTCGTCTCCCTGCTTTTCTCTGCTGCCGCTCTATCAAGTGGAGAAAAGACGCGATAATGGCTATTGTTGGGGAAGCCGATGCAGAAAGAGAGTTTGGAGGATTTGGGGAATGTGGAGATAAATGAGATTGATTATTATTATTATTATTATTATTATTATTATTATTATTATTATTATTATAAGATGGGTATGGGGAGTGATATTGCCGTGAGAGGATTAAGGGGGATTTTGTTGTTTTTTAATATTATTATAATTATTATTAGAAAGTATTCGGCAGTTAGGGGGATTATTGGATTTTTAATTTTTGATGGGAGGGGGATTTTGGCTTTTGGGGTTAGTAGATTTAGAATAATGGAAGTAGCTAGTAATAAAGGTTTTAGTTGCTTAGGATTGGTAAAGGGTGGCGGTCAATTTTGAGATATTTCTATATATTTGTATGTTGGTTTCATAGTTTAGTGTAGAGAATTAAATTTAGAAAAAATATCAATTGAATTTTTGGCTTGTTCAAGTTTACCGTGAACGTCTATTTTCACATTGGAACACTTTGTTGAATGTTACCTAAGCTTATTTACTTTTTTACAGTTTCTTAGGCGGTATAATCCGGTATTTTCCCGGTATGGTACCCTAATTTTGCCGGTACGGTTTTTTAACAAAAAAATAATTTTTATTCCAAAAACTGTATTTACCGATAGGAACGGTTGAACCATGGTTGTACCACGATTTACCATGCCAAAGACGATTACGGTTTGATGTCCGGTACGGTTTTGTAATCCATGGTTTCAAGGTCTCAAAGCATTCAACACATGTTGAGCAAAATAAAGTAGTTAAGATATGGGGAAATACATAAGTGTACCTTATATTGACGAGAGACCACGTTGAACCATTCTATCTCAGGGCTTGAAGGCGGTGTGGTAGGAGGTGTGACCGGATCACAATCCATCTTTAACATCGTCCCATTTGTAATACTTGTGAAAATTGGGGATGGAGTCATCTTGTAGCTTATCTCCTCCTCTCCAAACCTTAAAGTGATCTTGCTCCCACTCACATTGATAATGGTCCTTGTCGTAGCCCAGAATGGTCGGCCTAGGATTATCGATGCATAACACCCTTCCATGTCGAGAACTACGAAGTCTACAAGATAAACAAAATGGGCACACTTCACCAAGACGTTCTCTATTACTCCTCTTGGCTCGAAAATGGACCTATTGGAAAACTCAATCCGCATCTTAGTAGGTATGAGTGGTCCAATGTCTAACTCATTGTATATTCTTGTAGGCATAATGTTGATACTAGACCCCAAATCTGCTAGCGGATTCCAAAAGGTTTTGACTCCGGAGGTGCATGGAATAATGAAGATCCCCAAATCTCTTAATTTTGGAGGGAAGCCTTCACATCCGATGGATGCCAAAGCAACTTCACTAATAGGTACCCTGACAACTTCTTTCATTTTCCTATTTCACGACAAAATGTATTTCAAGAATTTAGTATATTTCGGAATCTTCATCACCATGTCTAAGAAAGGGGTCGTTACCTTCAATTTCTTCAAGGTGTCATTCCATGGAGCACATTCATGATATAGATAACTTTTGAACAAACGTCTAGGATAAAGAGCTTTTGGTGTTGGATCGGGTGCTTGAGCTATCTTTGAGTTCTCCTCCTATTCAATTTTGATTGCAATAGGAGGTTGCACTTCTTCCCGAACTAACTCTTCTTATTGAACAACCTCACGTTTAGCTTCTCTTCTCGGTATCCTCGGTGTTGAGATAGGAACCTCCTTCAAAGTTCGGTCACTCATAGAGTTACCGCATGACATCCCTCCTAGGATTAGGTTCGTTATTTCCCAGCAAAGTTCCTTGTGGTCTTGATGATAGATTTTGGTTGTAGTATTCTCTATTAACTTGTCTATAGCCTCAAACTTCATGTTGGAGTGTGTAAAGAATTGACCTACCAAGCCTTCAAGTTTAGAGACTCGGCCATTGGATGGTCGACTTTGTTCTTGATACGCCCCTTGGTATGAGGGTTGACTAATCCTTGGATAAGTATTTTGAAAAGGAGATTGAGATTGAAATCCTGTAGGCTTTTTATCCATTGGAGAAGACCAAAGGAAGTTGGGATGGTTCCTCCAACTCGAATTGTATGTAGAGCTATAAGGGTTGTTTCCTCGGGATTTCCCCTCAACAAAGTTGGCTTGCTCAAACTGTATCGACGCCTCAATCATAGACTTACACTCCTCCATAGTGTGACTCGAGTCACCACACCAATCACATTTCATGAGTGGCTTCCCATTGCCTTTTATTAATGACGCAAATTGATTAATTTTCTTGGAAAGTTCTTTTATATGAGCCGCTAACGACGATGGTTCTTCGACCTTCATTAAACTTCCTTTCTTCCCACTCTTGCCTCTCCTTCCGTCTCCCCATTCATAGCTATTTAGGGCCATTTCTTCAATCAATCTTTGAAGTTCACCGACTTCTTTGTTCCTAGAGGCACCTCCACTAGCCGCATCGATCAGGTGGCGTGACTCCCGTGTTAAACCATTATAAAATATTTCCACTTGTAACCAATCGGCAATGCCATTGTGTGGACATTTGAGTAGGAGAGACGTAAAAATTTCTCAAGCTTCAAACAACAGCTCATCCTCCTCTTGTCGGAACATAGTAATCTCGCTTCTCATTAAAGTCATATTAGAAGGTGGAATATACCTTGCGAAAAACTTGTTGCATAAATCATCCCACGAGGTGATGGAGTGATGATGATGGTTATTCAACCATTGCTTTGCCGCTCCATTCAAAGTAAACGGAAATAACCTTAGATGAACTACCTCTTGTGGAACCCCGTTTACCATGATTCCATCTATCAACTCGTAGAACGACAAGATATGTGTGTGATCGTCTTCACTCATCATCCCATTGAATTGAACCACACTTTGAAGCATCGAAATTGTGCCCGGCTATATCTCATAGTTGTTGTTCGGTATCGGTGGATGAAGAATAGGTGATTGAACATTATCCACACTCGGCCTTGAGTAGGATCCCATTTTTCTAGGCCTTGGTGGAACTTGAGCTTGATGATCATCCATTGGTGGAGATTGATGTCTTGCAACTCTTCTTAGATAATAAAACACAAAAAGAAATAAACTACGAAAAAAAACACAAACAAAACAAAGGAAATAGAGGTAAACTGGCAACTCGATGGTTTTCTACTAGTTACCGAGGTTCCCCAGAAACGGTGCCAAAAAGCATGATCGATTCATTCCATGCAGACTACTGTCAGTGGTTAGCATGTATCAATAACTACCCCATCCTAGGCCAGGTTTAACCTAAGATGGTGTTGTCATATAATGGCAATCAAGGTCGTATTCACTCGGGTACCGGTACCTTAGCCTACTTCCCACATTATTGTTATCTAGCTTATCGGTTTAAGGGTTTGTGTTTGAGGACAGTGAAATAACTAGTAAAGAGAGTAAATAAAGATAAAAGAAGGTACTTCGGTGAACTATCCCTCACCCTAGCCTAGGTTTACTATGCAATGTCTAAATAAGTAGGGTTTGTCGAATGTGGTGAGTGAGCTCTTTTCTGTGGGCTGTCATGGTTATCCACACGCCTCCGAGTATGCGTCCCCTAAACATATGGCAGTCACCTTGATCTAGGCTATCGTATCTGGGGGAATTAAGAACATAGTTCATTTCAATGGGTACTACCCTCCGTCCACACAGAGATTTTATCCCATGTTCTATCTTGGAAGGCATTCCTATGGTAGGGGTACGATCGCCTCGTCCACCATAAGATCCTATTCATTCATCTAGCCTAATTTGCTAGATGGTGCATACCTGTCTAACCCTAAAACTCAATACCCAACCTAGAAGCTCAAGTATGCTAGTAAAGAAGATTAGGGCGACTTACCCAAACACAATCAAAGCTAGAGAAGCATTAAAATCAACTAGATAAACACATTCATTCATCAAAACCCTAAAATACCCATCCATTACATAGTAACCCTAAAACTAGGCTTTGATGTTTAGAACCCCTAGTACCTTAGAGGACTACTCCATAAAGGAGGGAAGAAGATACATAGAAGAAATTGGGGAAGACTAGATGTTGAGGAAGATGACTCCTTTCTTCTAGCTCCCTCTCCTTCTTCTCATCTTCTCCTTCATTCAACTTCTCTCTCTTCTCTATCTCTAACGATAAATTTTTATCTCAAAATCAGCTCTCTCAAATGGGAGAAGTGGTTCTTCTATTTATAGCCTTTAGAGGACGGACAAGTTCACGGCCAGGCAGGGTAAAGATCGCGATCGTCTTCATAGATGTCGCGATCAGCCGACGTTGCTGTTTTGGCCTTCAAACGTGAGGGTTCGTGGGCTGACGTCACGGTTCCGATCCGTGATTCGCGGCCGTGAACTTCATCGCGGTCAGTGTGAACTGTGGCCTTGATTAGACCAAGGAAACTCTTTGTTTCTCCTCGGATGGCTTCTTCAAGAAGTTTGCGCCCAAATCCTCCAGATTCGCGGCCGCAATCTTGGGCTCTCAGGCTGCAATCTTCACCTTGAGTTTGTAGTCTGTGTTCTTAGCCTTGATCTCCATCTCCAAGCCGTGATCATAAGTTTTCTGCCCCTTTTGCTAAACTTGTGTCTTTTTTCATACATAATTCGCATGTATTGTCTAAAGCACCCTAAAATCACATCTTAATCAAATAGGAATGAAATAAGGATGCAATCGACGATATTCAAATGATTATGCACATGAATTGGCAAGAAACAAACTTAAATATGAAGGGGAAATCACATCAATTTGGGTGTTATTAGACACAGAATTGGGGAGAGGGGCATTTTAATGAACCAAGTGCTTTGTCCTTTATGGAAGTGGAAGGGGACTCCATAAAAGGGATAGAAGGAAACGAAATGGTGGGAATTCTCAACTTGGAGTTGGACCAAGGGAGAATTCTTTTGGGACAGAACTACTTTTGGAGCAGAGTAGGGCGTGGCGACTTAGTGGCAGATGACGAGCGGCGATTTGAGGGAGAAGGAATGTGTGTCGTGATTACGTCCTGCAATCTTAGTATTTTCCCTTTGGCTTTAATTAATTCGATGATGAACAACAAGAATGTAATTGACTTAGCCGGAACGGGATCCTTCTAGTGAATTAGAATAGAGAATGAGACTGGATTGAGTGAGAGATTGAAGAAGATAAGAGATTCAGGTAGAAGAAGAGGAAAATAAGAAGGAGAACACATGAAGAAGATGAATAGGAGAAGGGAGGAAGAAGGAGAAGAGATAGAGGAATTTGGGAAAGAGTTTCTGTAATTTCTTATTCGATACCTCTTACGCCATACAACATCTCTTTCTCTTTTATAGGATGCACAATTACAAAACGATCCCCAGATTACTCATTTGTTACAATCGCAGCCCACTCGTTCCAGTCCTCACTCCTTAAGAATAGCCTTGTCCTCAAGGAAAAAGAACAAATGAAAGACATATCAAACCAGAAAATGATTAAATATACTAATCAACAAAACCCGTTGCAACCTGTAACAAAGCTGCAATGGAACAGAGGAAGAGAGCTCCACCACTAGATTCAACAAGTCTTCATGTACTTATAAAAGATCACTCTAGTGCAACATCATCCAACTCCCCTTGAAACCAAGACTGAATCCTTGTCAAAATAATTAATCAATTCCACAGCAGAACCAATCAATTGTCTCCCTTCATTACTTCCATTGAACAACCAGCCTTGTGAAAATTCCCAACCAAACAACTCTTCAACAATTCACTCCTCGAAAGCAGAATCTTTCTAGAGCTCCTTGAATCTAGGACAATTACCTCTTCCATAATAAAGGACTATAGTCCAACCAAACTCTTGTAAGGCTCTTTGAAGTCAAAACCAATACCTCTCCCTTGAGATTCCACCAATACAAAGCAACTATCGAACCTACCACCTTCATACAAATAATCAGCCCAAGCACCACAAAAATCATAATAAAATGACATGCCAGCTGCCACAAACTGTTGTACTAAAACACAACCCATCATAGCAAAATACCTTGGCCGTTCATGCTCAAACTGCGGCAGCTAGTGAACATCAAATTCACGTTTCTCTACATGTACTGGAAAGTCCAGCTGTAGTTGCGGCTCATGGTTAGCTTCGATCTTAACCATCTTCCTTTGATTATACTCAACATCATCAATAGCAGCACCAACCTGGTTCTATTTGGCATTCTCTCCTTTGATCATACACAAATGAGCTTCAACAGACCATTTATAGTTCTGCTCCACATGCTTGGCTGGAACTTTGATAAATTTTTGTCCCACCAATTGCAGCATAGTACCCTTGTGAGACATATGGCTCTTATCAATAGATATTTGGTCCTCATGCCCATCATCACAAACTTATTCAGGGAGTAATTCCTCACTGCAATCATAAAACCACAATTAAGCTTCGTAGGAAACGGTGATCCGAGAGCAAAATCAGTGCCCTCTAATATTGAGGCCATGTCCTCCTCGGTTCGAATATGATCCACTGCTACAAGTGGTGTAATCTTGACAAACTTGCCAGCTGCAGAATACAACTCGGCAGGATCCTCCTTCACAAAATCAAGGAATGTTGGAGCGAAATCCACCACTGTGCCAATTACTTTTAATTCCAGAGATGCAGTAATCTTCCTTTGGCTATCCTCAACAATGAAAGCTGGAGGAGTGGAAAATCTTTTTCTGCAGTGGATATCACAGGACTAGGATATCTTCAGTTGTCTTCGAAGTTGCCTTTGCTGCCCTAAGAGGAACAATAGCTACCACGTGGTCGCCATTCTCCTGCAAGTTCTCCATGGCTGGCACTCCAATTCTAAAAACAGGTTGCTGAAGTTTCCCTTGAACTAATCCATCGACCATCCTAGAAATACCAGAAACCAAGGCATAAGTTCCCTCTGCAATTGAGACATTTTGTATGTTTCGGGACTCACCATAATCTGTTTCTTGTTCATCATTGTCAACAAACTCTGTCATCTTCTTGGCGATAATCACATATCCATATTTTCTCCTTGTTGGTGAATGACTAATTCTACTAGCTTAGTTGCATAAATCATTCATGAGCCCATTAGTGAAAGATGGTTATAGTGCTCAAACTCAAATAATCCGCAAGCTGCGATAGAGTTCCAAAACCCCTAAACAAGCTATCTCCAAATTCCGGCCATACCCACACTAAGCAACCATAAGACAAATCTTGAACCAAACACCTGCCCTATGGCCAAAATTGATTAATGATATCTTGTCCTTCTGATCGTTGGGAGTATAATAGAGAATGAACATTTTCTCACACAACTTAGCCTAGCCCGTTGGCTTGTCATCAAAGAAGATTAGAATTTCTCATTCATGTAGGATTCGCTTATTGTTACCTAGAAGTGGAGAACGAACTCCTTGATTGCGGTAACACCCATCCATTGATAAAGGAACTGTGTTTTTTCATCCCGACAAGCTTCACGGCCGTTGGATACGTAGAAGCTGCTCCAGTTGGAGGTTGAACCCTCTGGCACCAGTGGCGCTCTGCCAATGGTGGAGGCAATGGAGTGATAAAGTTGTCCCATTCTCCAACGGCGGCTGAAGAAATAACGGACTTGCAAGCCCTTGATGGTTGAGAAATTAGGGTGCGAGAACCCTTATTCAATGATGAAAAGAAGAATTGTTCTGGAATTGACTCAAGCTTCGCATTTCATCGAACGGGTGGGGGGACGAAACCTTAATCCCTGTGGACTCACCTGCAGGAGGAGAAAATGGGTCTTGATGAATCCCCATTTCAGTAAGCTGCGTCATGATCAATGCTTGTCGTGCGTAGTAATTTTCAAGCCACACGTCGCAACTTCCAGGTGCAGAAGTAATTGTGCTAATCGATGGATAAGGTGGAATCACTGTCATGGATTCTGATCTAGGATCAACGGAGTAGCACCCATCAATTGGTAAAAAGTCGAATTCGCTGCCATGGATGCTGAATCACGGCTCTGATACCACTTTTAATGGACGTAGCTGAAACTAGATCCTTTAGGAAAATTAGAATAGAGAATGAGGCTGGATTGAGTGAGAGATTGAAGAAGAGAAGAGATTCAGGTAGAATAAGAGGGAAATAAGAAGGAAAAAATAGGAAGAAGACAAACAGGATAAGGGAGGAAGAAGGAGAAGAGACAGAGGAATTTAGAACCCAATAACTGAACATATTTCATGTGACATAGTAACTTATCGAAGAGACAGTTGATTAAATAAGATGCTATGAGGTCTTAAATAGGATATCGGTTTTCATGCTAAATGATGAACTCATGGAGCTACAATTGTAGAAAAGGGAATTGTTTAGTACGTACTAATTCCAGACAGGGATAATTAGTACAGTTGTGATATCCTGACTGTGGAGATATGGATTAAACTGAATAGAAAAGTGAATTAAAGCCCTTCAATAAATTCAAAATATCCCTTCAATTACATCTTATAATCTAGTTAGGGTTTGGGGGGTCAAAGCCCCAAGTACCTTAGGAAATAACTCGCTTCTACCGTCACACTAGAAAATGGCCAAGTGTAACCACCTACTAGAGCGTAGTATAGCGGGTTTGGGTTTTAATTTCAAACCGGGTCATAAGTGTGCTGACTACTCCATGAATTCATATTATTTAGCAGCTCAAACGTAGTGAAGGTCCCAGTAAACAAACAAGCAAAGCAGTAAAATGTTGTTTTCAAGTTGAGAGAGGTCACCCGGATATGGTTCCCCCTAGACTGCAGTTAAGCCAGATTGTACTATACCAAGTTCGAATTCAAAGATATTTATACTGCGGAAGGTTCTTAAATAGTCTGCAGTCTGGACTAAAGGTCCCTAGACCCTCTCAATCTGAGTCCCCAACGGGCGACTAACCTCCACCGGAGTAAACAGATTGAGGCCGTAACGAACCAAACCTCCTCTACGAAGTAAATCCGGTACAAGATAGTGAATTGACTCCTCGACTAAAGTCGTCAATTCACTACCTTCAATCAAGGGTGCTCTATCAACCTAGGCAGATATTCTCTTTCTAGATCAAAGCATAAATAACAGGAATTTGATCAGGATTCATGCCATTCAACAAATCAGACCTCAATTGAATATAATCAAATCAATGGATTCATACTTGGGTTCATACAATTAGACCTAACATACAAATCTAGGGTTCTTCATACCCAGGTGAATGTGGAAGTTACTCAATGGAGAGAGAAGCAAACTCTAGCTCAGAAGCAGAAAACACACTGTGAAGAATGGGGTTCTGCTTCTGGTAGGCAATCATCACTTCTCCAAGCGTTATCCGGGCTCCACTGATGATGAAGATCGATCTAAGGCGCTTGGGAACTCTGGTTCGTCGCTTTCTCTCTCTATGTATCACTTTCTTTCTCTAAAACTCAGAACCCCCTAAAAATTAGCCTTCTTTCCTTTAAAAGTCAGCTGCTCACGATCCCCGGCTATAATCCCCGGTCGGGTATTTCAGGTGCCCGGCTGGGTATTTCGAAACGCAGCGCATAAGTACTGGGGATAATACCCGATCGAGGTCAAGAATACCCGATCGGGTATTTTTGCTCTCTGGCCGAGACCCCTCCTTCCTTCTTGGCGTCCAAAAGTGCTTTTCCCCGGCCTCCTTAGAATTTTACCTGGCCGGGTATTATTGCTCATGGCCGTGAATTTTTTCCTCCAGTACCCTTCAACTCAAACGTCCCCCTTTTGACCCGAATCTCATTTCTTCGCCTCAACGTCGACGCAAAGCCCTGAAATATGACATAAACACACAACCTAGCGTGAAATCGGCTTAAAACACGAGAATCAACATCTCAAACGGCTCAAAAATGGAGGTAAAATACGTGCAATCAGTGGTCTATCAAATTCCCCCACACTTAACCGTTTGCTTGTCCCCAAGCAAACCGAACTCAAACCAATGCAGCTCTCCAGACCTCTATAGCAACACACAACCCCGATCGTCGGTAGAGCATTGCCTAGATCATATAGCATCTTACGAGGTCAACTGGTCTTCTAAGACGTCCCCTATCTCTCTCAATGCGAGTACTAGACTCAAGCCGGGATCATGAGAAGAAGTGGAAGTAAGACTGTCAGTTCATGGATAAAGGGACTCACACCATTCACAACCAAGGACTCATTGTACCGGGGTGCTCTTTCACTTCATTTCACCGTTGGAACCCCTTTTTTGCACTTTCATTTTACATTTTTTTTTCATTCACTTGGCTGGGGTTCCGACTGCAGTCTTTTGCATGGTCAACCCTTATTAGTCGAGCAGGAGCAATTTCTGTACATCTGGCGCTCAACAGATTACTTCTTTTAACTCCTTTTCCTCAACTCGTGTGGAGGGTCAATGAAATTAAGGGGGGTCGGAAGCTCTATCCGTGCCCTTAAAAAGACATCCTCGAGTAGGCAAACCGTTCAACGGGTGAAAGTTTTACTTGTACTAGAGACAGCTTAGCTTCACCTTTTAGGAGCACACGACTAAGGATCACTAAAATCTCTTCCAAAACCCGATTTTGTGCAATGATTGGTGCCACACACGTTGGGCTTACCCCATGTTCAAGATTTTAATGATTTCGACATGGAGGACCGACTGCTTTACGTTTTCCACATGAGCACCTTGTACGATACCCGAGTGCACAACACAATTCAAACGGAGTCACCATTACCACATGAATTCAACGGTCTTAGCTCCACTAATTCACAAAATCAAACGACACAACAAAGAGCTAGATAGGAAAAATCATATACTTCAACATCCTCCATAGTGCTACACTACCTCCCTAGGTTGCATATTACTACAGAGACTGTCAATTCAAAGCATATTGAGCAGGCCATTTGCAAGGAAAACATACTTGGAGCCCTCAAATCAAAATTTGGACAGTGGACTAGGCTCCAAGCACACAAACAGATCTAATTTAGTCAAAATAGAAACATCCCCACCCCCCACACTTAAGTTCGACATTGCCCCCAATGGAGAAGAGGGAAGGATAAGGGGAACGATGTTACCGGTGTGCACGGACTGCATGAGACTGGAGGGGACCAGTCTGAGTGAAGAGGATTGGAGAGGGGGGACCAGTCGGTGCAAATGCATAGTTAGGTCCAGTTGTCAGCCCAATAGTACTTCATCCCAAATGAAAAGAAAACAAACCATGGTGGGGTTTCCTCCCCACAAGCGCTTCTTTACCATCTTTTAGTTGGATGCCCATGGTGGATGCTTAGAGTGGTGTAGGAACATGTGCCTCCAAAAGCGGATCCACATTGCTCTTGAGGTACAGCTTCAGATGGCGGCCATGCACCCAACGGGTGTGACCACCCGCCTTTGTCAACTCGATCTGGCCATCCGGCAGGATGCAAGCGAGTGAGTACTCGGATGGTCAGGGTGGTCGTGGTTCAGGAGGTGGGACCAGCTCATAGTGGTCACCACCTTTCTTCCGAGCATGCATAACCACCTGCGGCTTAGGCCGCCACTCCTCCTTAATCTTTTTGTTTGGTACTGAGGTCGAAGGGAGTGGCAGTGAAAGGAGTGAGAGGGGGATCCTGCAAAATGAGAGGACCAGACGGATACACGACAGGCTCGTGCACCCGGTGAGAAATAGCATGCACAGGCGAGGCAACAAGCACATTATTATTATCGATAGAGAAAGTTATCTGCTCCCCGCTATCTCTCAAAACCAAAGTCCCATCACGGACATCTATGAGGGCCCTGGCGGTGGCCAGGAAGGGCCTTCCGAGAATAAGGGGCACTTCTGTGTCTTCATTGATGTCTAAGACAATAAAATCCACAGGATAACAAAACCTGCAAACCTTAACCAGGAGGTCTTCCACTATACCCCTAGGATGAACTAGAAATTGATAAGCTAATTGAATACTCATCCTAGTTACGCTGGGTTCACCTAGGCCTAGTTTTTTGAACAATTTGTATGGGATAACATTGATACTAGCACCAAGATCCGCCAGGGACCTCTCAATATGTAATTTGCCAATGGAGCAAGGGATAGAGAAATTACCTGGGTCCTTCTGATTTTCCAGAAGCTTGCTCTGCAGGATGGCCGAGCACTCCTCGCTCAGCATCACTCTCGAGAGATCCCCAAATCGCTTTTTGTTGGTAAGGAGATCCTTCATGAATTTTGCGTACTTGGGCATCTTCGACAGTGCTCCACGAACGGCAAGCTGATGTTGACCTGATTCAGCATTGCCATGAATTTGGCAAACTCAGTCTCCAGCTTGTCCTTGTGTAGTCGAGTGGGGAAGGGAAGCTGGGGAACATGCTCCTTAACAACTGACTGAGGCTTGGGAGCAGGTGCTTCCTTCTCCACCCTCAATTCTGCATCGTCGGCTGGAAGTGCTGAAGCAGGTAGTGGCTCCTCCTGCCTGGCTGGGGCAGGTACAACCGCTGTTGGCTTGCCACTTCTGGTAGTGATGGCATTCAGCTGCTGGTGAGGTTTCCGCGGATTGGGGACGGTGGTGGCAGGAAGAGTTCCCGTTGCCCTGATATTATTATGACGAGCTATTCCTCCAATATGATTTTGGAGGTCCTGTAATATGGCACCTTGGTTCCTCTGGCTTGCCTCCAGTGAGGCAATGCTATGGAAAAATTCACCTGGCTGGTAGTCATGAATGCCGTTAGAATGTTTTTCATCTCGCTCACCTGATTATCTAGAGCTGGAGCTGCTTGTGGCTCGGCATACTGGCAATGCAGCTGCTGAAATGGTTGCTCCTGTCTGGGTTGGTAAGGCTGCCTCTGCTGAAAACCACCAGCTGGTGCTGGGAAACCGGGTGGTTTAGTGGTGTTGCTATTAGTCCAGGAGAAGTTGGGATGCTGGCGCCACCCTTCATTATATGTCCTGCTGTAACGGTCAAGGCGCCGAGCATTGGCGATAAAGGCCAACTACTCCTAGGGTGTAGAAGACTCCCTCATAGCCTGGCAATCTTCCACCAGATGGTTCGAACTCTCACACCACTGGCACAGTGCAACTGAAGGCCCGGCCAAAACTCTGTCCGGAATAAGACTGTTGAGCTGCTTCAGTGTCTGGACCAACTCAGCCACCTCCCGCTCTAGCCCGGATCTGGCCTCCATGGCGTGCACACCACGTTCCCGAGAACTCCTGCCTCTGGTGCTCTGCCCCCAGGAATGATCTCTGGCAGCCACGGTACTGATCATCTGGTTCAGTTCGGGTGGACTTTTGGTGAGAATGTCTCCTCCTGGGCATAAAGACTCAATCACCCTATGGCTTTCTAGAGAGAGCACTGTAGAAGTTCCCCACGGTGAATGCATCACTGAAGCCGTGATGGGGACACTGCCATAAAAATCCCGAGTACCACTCTCATGCTTCACGAAGTGACTCATCTGGCTCTTCGCGGAAATGAGTGATCTCCTGCTGAATCTCTGTAGTCATCGATGCCGGATATCACCTGTGCACGAACTTGTTGGCCAGATCGTCCCAGGAAGTGATGGAAAATGGGGTACACCATTCATCTTGAACCCGTTTGTCAGCTGCAGGAATCGGGAAAGGTTCACCCTTGCCTCCTCATCCTTCAAGCCATGGAATTAGATATAAGATGTAATCAGCTGAATCCAGGATGGCTTGATCTCGAAGTTGTTCGCAGGAATGGGCGGATAGAGGATGACGGGGCGGATGTCAGCGACTCGTGGAGTGTATTAGTACTCCATAGTAGGACTCGGCGGTGGTGGTTGATGCTGAACCCCATCTGCCTGGGGTATTGGGTTGTTCCCCAGGATCGGATTCACTGGGGGAACCTGGAGAGGAATCCCCTGGGGCGAGTTTTGCGCACCGTCCATCTCGTACTCTTCCTCTGAATTGTTGCTCAAGTGGCCGTCGATGCGCTCCTCCGTAGCCAGTCTTGCTCGCTGTTGTCTCCTTAGTTGGCGACAGGTGCGTTCCAGCTCCGGATCCAAAGGTATTAAACTGTAACATCCTACCCTATACGTATTACCTAATCATATTGTTCATACAATTGCAGCGGAAATAATCTCGGGTGTTGCATTAATTATCAAAATTTACCCAAATAAAATTTCAACATGAATTACTCGCGTAATGGGCTAACAGTTCTTCCATCTAATCCTGCAAAATAATTCATGTGAATCCATACATTCATAGATAAACAACCATATGCATTGGCTTTTCAAAGCCATAGTCACAGTTTCATACTACACAACTGCATATCATACTTATGCATGCCATAATCATCACAACTTACACGATTACACAAATATACACATATCATCAACTTTTCACACTTGTGGATATCTCACACTACATCAGAAGCTAGTATGCACATGAAAAACGTTCCCAAAACATTTTTACAAAAAGGTGTGGATCACTGGCCAAAATCCCGAGTAGTAGTCCAAGCACAGAATAGTTGAAGACAATACCTCTTTCTGCATTCAACTCCTCGTTCTGCTCAAGCCTATGTACTTGCTACTGCTGATGATCTGCTTACACATAGCATAAGCAGAGGAAAAGAATAAAGAGGGTCAGCTCATAACTGAGTGACATTTTCATTGCATAGTGAGTTCATAACCAGCATACCCCTACCATACATCTAACAATCAAGCCAAAGCACTAGGACCAGACCTCAGCCATCCGACATCCCAATAGGTAAAAGACTCGACCATCTTGACTTATGCATATGCATCTTATCATGTTTTACTTATAGGCGCCTGGCTACTCCCATGCTAATAACTCTCCCGGGAAACATACCCAACATCCCATCGGATGTAGTCATACATACCCCAACATCCCGTCGGATGTGGTCATACATACCCCACACCACTATGGGTGTAGTCATACCCCGACACCGCTCTGGGTGTGGTCATATCATGTAAGAAATCTTCAGTCACCACCACATGAGAGGTGTGACTATCATACATATCATAATAGAGTAATAGCATAGGGAGCCCTAATTACTATGTAGTTGACCGTGAGACCACAACACTCATATTTGGTATCATTATACATGATTCATATCTCATATTGCTTAATCATAATTCATTACTTGCACATGTACTTGACCTGGCCATAATTGGCTCAACATAGGTAAATCAGGAGTCGTATAATTGCACTTCCTTGGGATAAACCCTCGTGCGGCATCCTCCTTAAACATCATAATATCACACTGGGAAGTTTATTTCCCCCACTTGTGAATCCAAATACAACCACAATATCACATCATGTCAAAACACCTGATCGAATAATCATGAAGTCATATCAATAGTTAAGCCACAAATGGCAACATGTATGTAATCATCAACATAAACAAGGTCCATATCGGCTAGCGCAAGTCAATAATATCATACAACAGTCTAGGGTTCAACATATAGCACAAAAGTTCATACACCCCTAATCATGCCATTCTAGTTCACCTAGATCAATTCTAAGCATCAATATAATTATCGTGATACGACAAACCCGGTATGCCGTGCTAATCCCTCACTAGTTCTGGTCGTTCAAATACTGGTTTAACCTCCCGAACCAAACTTCACTTTTCTCAAACAAACTCGGAATCAAAATCCGAGAGCGTCCTAAAATCCCCTGCAGTATCCCCGTCAATATTAGTTCTAGGCTCTGGGTCAAATTCTTGATAAAAACACATCAAACCCTGGCCGGAGCTAAATTTAGCGATCCCGGCTCCGACCTAAATAATAGCCGAAATTCATGTATTAGAACTAAAGAATTAATTACCTCGCTATCGCAAGCTCGTATATGAAATTTGGGCTCAATTCGGCTTCCGGATACTCCAAAACCCTAATTTTGCTTATCGGGAATTCGAGAAATTCCTGAATCAAAAACTCGTTTTAAAACTCTAAATCGATAAATCACGATGTATAGATCAATTAAGCATTACTTACGAGATTTTTGGATCACTAATGCTTAAGAATTGAGCTCTAAAATTTTCCTCTGTCGCTCCCCTGGACTTGTCCGCTCGCTCTACTCTCGGTCGGAATGGTAAAGGAGATGATGATGGGGAAAGAATGGACCGCCAGGGAATATATATATATATATATATATATATATATATATGCTAAATGACCACTTGCTTTTTTTGTTTGTTTATATAAATATATATAATATATTATATATATAATTAATACGTATACTTATCTGATCGATCGATATTTCGATTTTCATCGAAATACTGTCAAAATGCTCGATTTTAAATCGTGAAATTTTCTACCGACAGTAATAAGATTTTAGCCGAAAAGGGATGTTACAATTCTCCCCTCCTTAAAAGATTTCGTCCCCGAAATCTAACCTCGAGTTAATACTACTGATAGACCGTTAGTTACACATGTTTTTACCCCTGCTCTTACTCCGTTTGAGGTATTGATTCTCGTGTTTTAGGCCGATTTCACGCTAGGTTGTGCTTGTTTATGATATTTCAGGTCCTAGTACGTGAATGGAGGCTTGGGATCGAGTTTGAGGTCGATTGGACGAGGATCGGACGCATGGCGAGGTTCTGAGGAAGTCGCACGGGCACACCCACAACCCGCACGGCCGTGCAAGTGACCAGTTTGGCCGTGCGGGATTGTGCAAGAGCACGCACGGGCAGAGCAGAAAACCCGCACGGCCGTGCAAGTGACCAGTTTGGCCGTGCGGGATTGTGCGAGAGCACGCACGGGCACAAGTGACATCTGCACGGCCGTGCAAAGTGCAATCCTGGCCGTGCGAGATGGCTGAAGTTCGACTTAATGGTACGCCGCGTTTTGAGTCGCACGGCCAGAATGGTGATATGCACGGCCGTGCACCCTGGCCGTGCGAGTCTGGAAATTCTGGTTTTTAAGCGGATTCCGAGCCAAACAGTGGGGGATTCGAGTTTTTGAGAGACAGAGCGGTTCCTAGAGAGAGAAAGCGACGAACAAGAGCCTCCAAGTGCCCTAGCTTGATCTTCAACACCATTGGAGCTTAGTTTGAGCTTGGAGAAGTGCCGATTCAACGTCCAGGAGCAGAAATCCATCTTCACAGTATGATTTCCGCGTCTGATTCTGCTTTTGCTTCTCTCTCCATGGAGTAGTTCCCCATTCATCTGGGTGTGGGAAACCCTAGTTCTGTATGTTAGGTTTGATTGTATGAACCCAAGTATTGATTCTATGATTGATTATATTCGATTGAGGTTTGAATGATTGAATGACTTGAATCCTGATCAAATTCCTGTTGTTTCTGCTTTAACCTAGAATGATAATATCTGCCTAGGTTGATAGAGTATCCTTAATCGAAGGTAGTGAATTGGTGACTTTAGTCGAGGAGCCAATTCACTATTCTGTACCGAATTCATTCGGTAGTGGAGGTTTTGTTCATAGGGCCTCAATCTGTTTACTCCGGTGTAGGTTAGTCGCCAGCTAGAGACTCAGATTGAGAGGGTCTGAAGACCTTTAGTCGAGACTTCAGACTGTTTGAGAACCTTCCGCAGTATAACTATCATAGAAATCGAACTTGGTAATTACAATCCGGCTTAACTGCAGTCTAGGGGGAACCATATCCGGGTGACCTCTCTTAACCTGAACAACCGTTTAGTTGCTTTGCTTGCTTGTTAGTTTAGAACTTCACTAAAGTTTCATTGCTAGATAATACGAATTCACTGAGTAGTCATCACATCTAGGACCCGGGTTGACATTAAAACCCAAACCCGCTATACTACGCTTTAGGAAGTGGTTACACTTGGCCATTTTCTAGAGTGACAGTAAGTGAGTCAAGTTTTTGGCGCCGTTGCCGGGGACGGCTAGGTTGTTGAAGAAAAGTGATTTCTGTTACTTTAGCATTTTCATTTTTGCATTGAGTTTTTGTTTTTCCCACTTGTGCCTTCACGGGTTTGCATTGCTTGATTGTGTGCAGATAGTGCATGACCCGTAGCCAGTCGGGAGGTTTACTGCCGTTGAATCCTGAGATTGAGCGCACCTGCAAACAACTTCGGAGACAACAGCAGCTAGACTGGCTACGGTGGAGCGCCGAGACGGCCAATTGACCAGCGACTCCGAGGACGAGTACGAGATGGAAGGCGATCAGAACCCACCTCCTCAGAACCAGATCCTGGGGAACGACCAACACCCCAGGGAGCTGGGCACCATCATCATCCACCACCACCGGGTCCCACCTTGGAGTACTACTATACTCCACGGATTGCTGACATCCGCCCGGTCATCCTCTATCCGCCCATTCCTGCAAACAACTTCGAGATCAAGCCATGCTGGATTCAACTCATCACATCCTCTATCCAGTTCCATGGCTTGAAGGATGAGGAAGCCCGGGCACCTTTCCCGTTTTCTGCAGCTGACGAACGGGTTCAAGCTGAATGGTGTTCCGGATGATGCAATCCGCCTTCACCTCTTCCCCCATTCTCTGGCGGGGAATGCTAAGAGGTGGTTGGAGACCCAGCCCCCATTGTCCATCACTTCTTGGGACGATCTGGCGACAAGTTCGTGCACAGGTATATCCGGCATCGAAGACCACAGAGATTCAGCGGGAGATCACTCACTTCCGCCAAGAGCCAGATGAGTCCTTCGTGATGCATGGGAGCGGTACATGGGATACTTCTGGCAGTGTCCCCATCATGGCTTCAGCGATGCTTTCACAGTGGGGAACTTCTACAGTGCCCTCACCCCAGACAGCCAGAGGGTGATCGAGTCTCTATGCCCAGGAGGGGATATCCTTACTAAGACTCCACCCGAGCTGAACCAGATGATCAGTACCTTGGCTGCCCGCGATCATTCCTGGGGGCAGAGCAGCAGAGGCAGGCATTCCCGGGACCGTGGTGTGCATGCTATGGGCCAGATCCGGGTTAGAGCAGCAGGTGGCTGAGTTGGTGCAGACATTGAAGCAGCCTAACAGTCTCCTTCCGGGCCGAGGTGTAGCTACGCCTCCAGTAGCTCAGTGTCAGTGGTGTGAGAGCCCGAATCACCTGGTGGAGGATTGTCAGTCTATGAGGGAGTCCTCCTCCCCAAGAGCAGGTGGCCTTCATCGCCAATGCTCGGCGCCTCGACCCATACAGCAACACCTACAATGAGGATGGCGCCAGCATCCCAACTTCGCCTGGAGCAGCAACACCAACAAACCACCTGGTTTCCCAGCACCAGCAGGTGGTTTTCAGCAGAGGCAGCCCTTCCAGGATAGGCAGGGGCCACCACCACAGCAGCAGCCCTACCAGCCTAGGCAAGGGCAGCCATCCAGCAGCCAGGCCAGTTTGCTCAGCCTCCAGCAGCCGCAGCTCCCGATAATCAGATGACCGAGCTGAAAAACATTTTCGCAGCATTCATGACCACCAGCCAGGCAAGTTTCACGAGGATGGATCAGACCATAGCTTCACTGGAGGCAGGCCAGAGAACCCTGGAGGCAGGACAGAGGAACCTGGGTGCCATTCTGCAAGATTTACAGAACCAGGTTGGCGCCATAGCTTGCCAGATTAATACTCGGGCCCCGGGGACTCTACCTACCACCACCATCCCTAATCCACGGGACCCGCACGAGCAGCTGGGTGCCATTTTCACCAGGAGGAACCATTACCTGCTTCAGCACTTCCAGCCGGTGATGCAGAAGTGCGGGTGGAGAAGGAAGCCCCTGCTCCCAAGCCACAACCAGTGGTTAAGGAGCATGTGCCCCAGCTTCCCTTCCCCACTCGCCTCCATAAAGATAAGCTGGAGACTGAGTTTGCCAATTTTATGGCAATGTTGAAGCAGCTCAACATCAGCATACCATTTGTGGAGGCACTGTCGAAGATGCCCAAGTACGCTAAGTTCATGAAAGATCTCTGCACCAACAAGAAGAAACTTGGGGATCTCTCGACAGTGCTGCTGAGCGAGGAATGTTCTGCTCATGCAGAACAAGCTGCCCGAAAAGCGCAAGGATCCAGGGAGTTTTACTATCCCTCTTACTATTGGCAGCATGCATGTAGGAAAGTCCTTGGCGGACCTAGGAGCTAGCATTAATGTCATGCCATATAAATTGTTCAAAAAGCTAGACCTAGGTGAACTTAGCCCTACTAGGATGAGCATTCAGCTAGCTGATCGTTCCGTGGTGCATCCTAGGGGTATCATAGAAGATTTGCTTGTTAATGTGGGTGCATTCACATATCCTGTTGATTTTGTTATTCTGGATATAAATGATGATGTGGATGTGCCTTTGATTCTAGGTAGACCATTTCTTGCCACCGCCAAGGCACTGATTGATGTGCATGATGGTAAACTGATCTGCGTGCTGGTGAACAGGCTATTTTTCCTGTGACTGAGTTTGATCATTGTGCTATGATTTCTGTATCGCCTGTGCATGCTATTTCTGATCAGGTACACGAGCCTGTCGTGTACCCTTCTGCACCTCTCATTTTGCAGGAACCGCCTATCATTCCTTCGCCGCCACTCCATCCAGTCTCGCCTCCGAACAAAAAGCTCAAGGAGGAGTGGCGGCCGAAGCCGCAGGTGGCTAAGCCGCACGGAAGAAGAGTGGAGACCACTATGAGCTGGTCCCACACCCTGCACCACGACCACCCTGGCCATCCGAGTACTCACTCGCCTGCATCTTGCCGGATGGCCAGGTCGAGCTGACCGATGCTGGTGGTTGCAACCGTCGGGTGCACGGTCACCACCTGAAGCTGTACCTCAAGAGCGATGTGGATCCGCTCTTGGAGGCACCTGTTCCTGCACCTCCCTGAGTATCCACCATGGGCGTCCAGCTAAAAGACGGTAAAGAAGCGCTTGTGGGGAGGCAACCCCACCACGGTTTTGACTTTCTTTCTTATGTTTCGAGTCGGATTGCGATTTGGTTTGGTTTTGGTTTTTTCCTTTGTTCTGGATGATGTCTTATTGGGCTGACATCGGACCTAACATATTCTGGTTGAGCTCTTCTGTTCCCCTTGAGCTGTGCTGTGTTCCCGACTGGTCCATTTCCAGTCTCCTGCAGTCCGTGCATACCGGTAACATCGTTCCCCTTTCCTTCCCTCTTCTCCATTGAGGGCAATGTCGATCTTAAGTGTGGGGGGGATGTTTATCTTTTGACTGCATTAGATCTGTTTGTGTGCTTGGAGCCTAGTCCACTGTCCAAAATTTTAAATTGAGGGCTCCAAGTACGTGTTCCTTGCAATTGCCTTCTCAGTATGCTTTGAATTGACAGTCTCTGTAGTGATTTGCAACCTAGGGAGGTAGTGTAGCACTATGGAGGATGTTGATGCATTTAAGAAGTCTCATTTCTTCTTCATAGCGTGTTGGTTGATTGAGTGAATTAGTGATCTTAGGACCCTTGAATTGTGTGGTGTTGTGGACTCTCTGCCTGTCATGGACTCTTGTATCATGTTTTGAAAGTAACAGGTGCTCGAAATGTGCTTTAAAATAACGTCTCCCGTGCGAATAGGGCGAAAGTGTGTAAGGGGAGACGGGAATCCGTTCCCAATTTCCACCTACTACCTCCAGCCCCCTTACATGTCTTTCCCCCGCACGAGGCTCGAGACAACTGCTCCTGGCATGGCCGGTAAGAGCCGGGCTCCCGCAAAACCTTTGCTAGGTGGGAGCCCCGTTTTCTGCAAAAACAGGTTGGAACCCTTGAAAAAAAAAAGAAAAAACAGAAAAAAAGCAAAAAGAAGAAAGAAAAGGGGTTCCAACCATCTCCAAGAAGAAAATCGAGCACCTTGAAAATGTGAGTCCATGATCTTTTGTTTGAGAGTCTCTCATCCACGATTCATTTGTCCTCTGTTCACTATTTGCCATGATGCTGACTCGAGACTAGTGCTCTCGCCGAAGAAGTTATGAGATGACTTGTGCGTCGGTTGACCTCGTAAGTTGCTAAATGATCTAGGAAGTCCTCTACCTACGATCGAGGTTGTTTGTTGCTATAGAGGTCTGGAGAGTTGCATTGGTTTGAGTTAGGTTTGCTTGGGGACAAGCAAACGGTTAAGTGTGGGGGAGTTTGATAGACCGTTAGTTACACATGTTTTTACCCCTGCTCTTACTCCGTTTGAGGTATTGATTCTCGTGTTTTAGGCCGATTTCACGCTAGGTTGTGCTTGTTTATGATATTTCAGGTCCTAGTACGTGAATGGAGGCTTGGGAGCGAGTTTTAGGTCGATTGGACGAGGATCGGACGCATGGCGAGGTTCTGAGGAAGTCGCACGGGCACACCCACAACCCGCACGGCCGTGCAAGTGACCAGTTTGGCCGTGCGGGATTGTGCGAGAGCACGCACGGGCAGAGCAGAAAACCCGCACGGCCGTGCAAGTGACCAGTTTGGCCGTGCGGGATTGTGCGAGAGCACGCACGGGCACAAGTGACATCTGCACGGCCGTGCAAAGTGCAATCCTGGCCGTGCGAAATGGCTGAAGTTCGAATTAATGGTACGCCGCGTTTTGAGTCGCACGGCCAGAATGGTGATATGCACGGCCGTGCACCCTGGCCGTGCGAGTCGGGAAATTCTGGTTTTAAGCGGATTCCGAGCCAAACAGTGGGGGATTCGAGTTTTTGAGAGACAGAGCGGTTCCTAGAGAGAGAAAGTGACGAACAAGAGCCTCCAAGTGCCCTAGCTTGATCTTCAACACCATTGGAGCTTGGTTTGAGCTTGGAGAAGTGCCGATTCAACGTCCAGGAGCAGAAATCCATCTTCACAGTATGATTTCCGCGTCTGATTCTGCTTTTGCTTCTCTCTCCATGGAGTAGTTCCCCCATTCATCTGGGTGTGGGAAACCCTAGATCTGTATGTTAGGTTTGATTGTATGAACCCAAGTATTGATTCTATGATTTGATTATATTCGATTGAGGTTTGAATGATTGAATGACTTGAATCCTGATCAAATTCCTGTTGTTTCTGCTTTAACCTAGATGATAATATCTGCCTAGGTTGATAGAGTATCCTTAATCGAAGGTAGTGAATTGGTGACTTTAGTCGAGGAGCCAGTTCACTATTCTGTACCGAATTCCATTCGGTAGTGGAGGTTTTGTTCATAGGGCCTCAATCTGTTTACTCCGGTGTAGGTTAGTCGCCAGCTAGAGACTCAGATTGAGAGGGTCTGAAGACCTTTAGTCGAGACTTCAGACTATTTGAGAACCTTCCGCAGTATAACTATCATAGAAATCGAACTTGGCAATTACAATCCGGCTTAACTGCAGTCTAGGGGGAACCATATCCGGGTGACCTCTCTTAATCTGAATACAAACGTTTAGTTGCTTTGCTTGCTTGTTAGTTTAGAACTTCACTAAAGTTTCATTGCTAGATAATACGAATTCACTGAGTAGTCATCACATCTAGGACCCGGGTTGACATTAAAACCCAACCCGCTATACTACGCTTTAGGAAGTGGTTACACTTGGCCAATTTCTAGAGTGACAGTAACAGCGAGTCAACTACACATCTGTTCATTCCCCTGCTAGCATATACTACCACATATCTGGTTACTAACTAACTCTTAGATTACGAGATCTGAAATACCTAAGTAAACACATAGCACCTCAAGTTCCCAACTTTAGGTTTCAAACCTATAATGGGCACATCGAAAGCACATCAACAAGTTCGAAAGCATAATTCACTAAACCAAGTTTTTAACCTGCAAGGTAGGTTGCTACTAACACAAGGTTATATCAACCTACAAAATGGTTACCACATCATCATCAAGATTCATATCTCCATTCAAATATCTACCATCACAACTCATCATGTTAGCACAGCCTAAACCCAACTACATTGCATAGCTTGCCACCATGCTCCTCGATCGATTAGTAGTAACACTAAAAGTACTTCTGTGCAAACTACATGGAAACATTGGCCTTAGGTTGATCCACACACCATTAAAAATTTCTGCCAAATTCATTACTTGGACAACAAGAGAAAAACTACATAAAATTTTCAAAACCTTTTAAACCATAAATTTTTCAAGATTCTTTCCAATGCTCAAAACATGTTTGACCATATGAAATTGACTATGCAACACATCATCACCTTTGGTCCCAATCCTGGAAAGTTTAGTGCAGGTACAGGTATGTAGTACTCCCTCCCCTTTTGAGAGTGATCAGTCCTCAAGGGTGAAAGTAACACACCCATAATGTAGAAAACAAACCAGCTCTGATACCAAACTGTAACACCCTACCCTATACGTATTACCTAATCATATTGTTCATACAATTGCAGCGGAAATAATCTCGGGTGTTGCATTAATTATCAAAATTTACCCAAATAAAATTTCGACATGAATTACTCGCGTAATGGGCTAACAGTTCATCCATCTAATCCTGCAAAATAATTCATCTGAATCCAATTCATAGATAAACAACCATATGCATTGGCTTTTCAAAGCCATAGTCACAGTTTCATACTACACAACTGCATATCATACTTATACATGCCATAATCATCACAACTTACAAAATTACACAAATATACACATATCATCAACTTTTCACACCTGTGGATATCTCACACTACATCAGAAGCTAGTATGCACATGAAAAACGTTCCCAAAACATTTTTACAAAAAGGTGTGGATCACTGGCCAAAATCCCGAGTAGTAGTCCAAGCACAGAATAGTTGAAGACAATACCTCTTTCTGCATTCAACTCCTCGTTCTGCTCAAGCCTATGTACTTGCTACTGCTGATGATCTGCTTACACATAGCATAAGCAGAGGAAAAGAATAAAGAGGGTCAGCTCATAGCTGAGTGAGATAATCATCGCATAGTGAGTTCATAACCAGCATACCCCTACCATACATCTAACAATCAAGTCAAAGCACTAGGATCATACCTCAGCCATCCGACATCCTAATAGGCAAAAGACTCAACCATCTTTACTTATGCATATGCATCTTATAATGTTTTACTTATAGGCGCCTGGCTACTCCCATGCTAATAACTCTTCCGGGAAACATACCCAACATCCCGTCGGATGTAGTCATACATACCCCAACATCCCGTCGGATGTGGTCATACATACCCCACACCACTATGGGTGTAGTCATACCCCGACACCGCTCTGGGTGTGGTCATATCTCGTAAGAAATCTTCAGTCACCACCACATGAGAGGTGTGACTATCATACATATCATAATAGAGTAATAGCATAGGGAGCCCTAATTACTATGTAGTTGACCGTGAGACCACAACACTCATATTTGGTATCATTATACATGATTCATATCTCATATTGCTTAATCATAATTCATTACTTGCACATGTACTTGACCTGGCCATAATTGGCTCAACATAGGTAAATCAGGAGTCGTATAATTGCACTTCCTCGGGATAAACCTTCGTGCGGCATCCTCCTTAAACATCATAATATCACCCTGGGAAGTTTATTTCCCCCACTTGTGAATCCAAATACAACCACAATATCACATCATGTCAAAACACCTGATCGAATAATCATGAAGTCATATCAATAGTTAAGCCACAAATGGCAACATGTATGTAATCATCAACATAAACATGGTCCATATCGGCTAGGGCAAGTCAATAATATCATACAACAGTCCAGGGTTCAACATATAGCACAAAAGTTCATACACCCCTAATCATGCCATTCTAGTTCACCTAGATCGATTCTAAGCATCAATATAATTATCGTGATACGACAAACCCGGTATGCCGTGCTATTCCCTCACCAGTTCTGGTCGTTCAAACACCGGTTTAACCTCCCGAACCAAACTTCACTTTTCTCAAACAAACTCGGAATCAAAATCCAAGAGCGTCCTAATATCCCCTGCAGTATCCCCGTCAATATTAGTTCTAGGCTCTGGGTCAAATTCTTGATAAAAACACATCAAACCCTGGCCGGAGCTAAATTCAGCGATCCCGGCTCCGACCTAAATAATAGCCGAAATTCATGGATTAGAACTAAAGGATTAATTAACTCGCTGTAGGAAGCTCGTATATGAAATTTGGGCTCAATCCGATTCCCGGATACTCCAAAACCCTAATTTGGCTTATCGGGAATTCGAGAAATTCCTGAACTAAAAACTCGTTTTAAAACTCTAAATCGATAAATCACGATGTATAGATCAATTAGGCATTACTTACGAGATTTTTGGATCACTAATGCTTAAGAATTGAGCTCTAAAATTTTCCTCTATCGCTCCCTGGACTTGTCCGCTCGCTATACTCTCGGTCGGAATGGTAAAGGAGATGATGATGGGGAAAGAATGGACCGCCAGGGAATATATATATATGCTAAGTGACCACTTTCTTTTCTTTGTTTGTTTATATAAGTATATATTATATATTATATATATAATTAATACGTATACTTATCCGATCGATCGATATTTCGATTTTCGTCGAAATACTGTCAAAATGCTCGATTTTAAATCGTGAAATTTTCTAGCGACAATAATAAGATTTTAGCCGAAAAGGGATGTTACAATTAAACCTCTCGACTGGCTATGGGTCATGCACTACCTGCACACAGTCAAGCTAGCAAACCCGTGAAGGCACAAGTGGGAAAATGCAAATAGTCAATGTGGAAATGGAAATGCTAAAGTAATAGAAAGCACGTTTCTTCAACAACCTAGCCGTCCCCACAAACAGCGCCAAAAACTTGAATCGCTTCTACCGTCACACTAGAAAATGGCCAAGTGTAATCACCTACTAGAGCGTAGTATAGCGGGTTTGGGTTTTAATGTCAACCCGAGTCCTAAGTGTGCTGACTACTCCGTGAATTCTTATTATTTAGCAGCTCAAACATAGTGAAGGTCTCAGTAAACAAACAAGCAAAGCAGTAAAATGTTATTTTCAAGTTGAGAGAGGTCACCCGGATATGGTTCCCCCTAGACTGCAGTTAAGCCAAATTGTACTGTACCAAGTTCGAATTGAAAGATAGTTATACTACGGAAGGTTTTTAAATAGTCTGCAGTCTCGAGTAAGGACCCCAAACCCTCTCAATCGGAGTCCCCAACGGGCGACTAACCTCCACCGGAGTAAACAGATTGAGGCGCTAACTAACCAAACCTCCTCTACCGAAGTAAATCCGGTACAGAATAGTGAATTGACTCCTCGACAAAAGTGGTCAATTCACTACCTTCAATCAAGGGTGCTCTATCAACCTAGAAAGATATGCTCTTTTTAGATCAAAGCAGAAATAACAAGAATTTGATCAGGATTCATGCCATTCAACAAATCATACCTCAATTGAATATAATCAAATCAATGGATTCATACTTGGGTTCATACAATCAGACCTAACATTCAAATTTAGGGTTCTTCAGACCCAGGTGAATGTGGAAGTTATTCCATGGAGAGAGAAGCAAACTCTAGCTCAGAAGCAGAAAACATGCTGTGAAGAATGGGGTTCTGCTTCTGGTCGACAATCGGCACTTCTCCAAGCGTTATCCGGGCTCCACTGATGATGAAGATCGATCTAAGGCGCTTGGGAACTCTAGTTCGTCACTTTCTCTCTCTAGGTATCACTTTCTTTCTCTAAAAACTCGGAACCCCCTCAAAATTGGCCTTCTTTCCCTTAAAAGTCAGCTGCTTGCGATCCTCGGCCATAATCCCTGGTCGGGTAATTCAAGTGCCCGGTCGGGGATTTCGAAACGCACCGTATAAGTACAGGGGATAATACCTTATCAAGGTCAAGAATACCCGATCGGGTATTTTTGCTCTCTGGCCGGGACCCCTCCTGCCTTCTTGACGTCCAAAAGTGCTTTTCCTCGGCCTCCTCGGAATTTTACCCGGCCGGGTATAATTTCTCATGGCCGGTTACTTTGCTCCTCCAGCACCCTTCAACTCAAACATCCCCCTTTTGACCCGAAACTCGTTTCATCGCCTCAACGCCAACGCCAAGCCCTGAATAACATAAACACACAACCTAGCGTGAAATCGGCTTAAAACACGAGAATCAACATCTCAAACGGCTCAAGAATGGAGGTAATATACGTGCAATCAATGGTCTATCTGGAAACTATCCCATAAAAAGGGGGCAGGAATGCTATAGAAAGAAGAGAATTAATCATGAATGAGGGACTCCTTGTGAAGAGAAATTCCTCTTCAACCTCCTCCTTCTCTTTTTCCTCTCCAAGGTAGCAACTTCTCTATCTAACTCCTGTCTCCACGGTTTTGAACTCCAAAATTCTTTCTAAAATGAGGGGAGCAACCCTCTATTTATAGAAGATCAGTGACACGGACAAGTCTGTGGCCGCCTCTTGGGAGTTCGCGGCTACAATCTTCATCTCCACCCTACGAAGTTGATATGGTGGCATGTTCAGCTACTCGTGGAGAGATCACGGGCCAAACTTCGTGGCTGCGAACTGGAAGTAGCGGTCATGATCTTTCTCATGGTGTCAAATGTGAAGTCCTACTAGGTGGCCAGCGAGAAATTATGTACTCTTGTCCACAGATTCTCCAAGTTTGCGCCTCCAACGATTAGAGATGACGGTTGTGAACTTTACGCCTCAACCATGAGCTCTTTAAGGCCTCCATCTTCTCGGCTGTGAACTTCGAGCTTCGTCATGATCTTCTATTTTCACTCTTTTTTCACACTTATCCTACACTTGAGCTCGGATTATTTGATGAAAAACACTTAAAAATTAAAATGACACCTAAAATACAACCATAACGCATGAGGAAGCATTCCTAGGCCAAATACGAGTTAAATTCTATATGTGCGCTCTAATCCATAAGAAAACACCCAAGAAATGAGGGCAAGATAACACCATTTTAGGTGTTAGCAAATTTCCCCACACTTAGATGTTTGCTTGTTGACTCACCATGGATAAACCGCGAATTAATCCCGACTAGAGCTAAATCATAAACTCTAGCCTGGTGCAGTATAGGACGAGTATGTTTTAATTGTCAAACCCGTGCTGATCCATGTACCTCTACTTCAATCGCTTAGTTTGTTATCTAGAAAATGTTTAAAGCTTTAAAACAAAGAAACCTACAAATGAAAACAAGCAAGTAGAGTAAATCGCGGTTGCCCCAATGAGAGAAGAGTTCACCCGACTATTGCTCCCTCTAGCTAACGATTATGAATTGTTGGATCGAATGGTCATGTGTGGTAAGGTGGTTGTAAACCGTAGAGAAGTGCAATAAGTAGTCAAGCTCCACTCTCTCGGTCTCTAGGTCAAGGGAATTCTATTCAAGGCACCAACGTGACTCTCTCGACCTATTGACTAAGGGTTGCCAAGACTTCACCCTCGAATCGGAGTTTGGACGGCCACCCACAACCAAACTTACACGCTAAAACACAACACCAAACTGCGACCAAGTGTAATCGCAATCCGGAAATGCAGTAAAGTGGCAAGCTTATTTTTCAACCCGGGGCCTAGATCTACTGCCTACTCCGTGATTATCGATTATCTAGCAAACTAAGTCGAGTGATTGTGATTTTAACTAAAAGCAGTAGGAAAGCAGGAAATGGTTCAAAGTTCTTTAGCAAGGGAAGAGTCACTCGGGATTGAGTCCCCCTAGCTCCTTAGTTAGGTCAAGTATGTAATTACCCGGGTTGATTAACTATTGATTAAACTGCGGAAGATCCGACAGTAGCTTGGAATCTCTTAAGCTGACCAAGCCCTCTCAGGCAGACTAACCGGCAGCGCGACTAGCCTTTACCTAGATAGACTGCTGAGGCAATAAACGCAGAACTCCACTACTGGAATGAGATTCTAGTACAAAGCAGTAAATCGATTAACTCTCGTATAACCAATCTACCACTACCGATTGATGAAGCTCTAACAACCTAATCAGATTCTATCTATCTCAAGTTGAAGCATAAATCAAGAAAAGATGATCAAGCTTCAATTGACTCAATGAATCATGCATCAATCGATTAAAATCCATCAGTATATCAATCCCAAGTCATTACAATCAAGATTCCTAACACATGGAACTAGGGTTCTTCATACCCAAGTGAGAGAAGGTTCTACTCCATAGAGACAGAAATCAGAGTAGTCATACTCATAAAGATGAGCATAATCTGCTCTAGGGTGTTGATCTTCACTCCTGGGAATGCAATCTGGGCTTCAATGGTGAGAAATCCAATCCAAATAGCTCCTAGGGTTTGTTCTTCGCACTTTCTCTCTCCAAAGCTCTGTTTTTTGCTCAAAAACTCGATTCCCTCTCCTTTGGCTCGAATCTGCCTCAAAAGCCCGATTCTGGGCAAAATACGGTCGAGGACACGGCCGTGTTTTTCTTTTTCCCGTCCGTGTTCTCGCCACGTGTTAAAAACACGCCCGCGTCGCCCTAAAACACGGTCGTGCCCACTATTATTACGGTCGTGTTGTAGTGCAGTGGTGCCCGTGTTTTGGTCTTCTCAGCAGCCTCCAAAAACACACTCTCAGCATAAAAAGCACGGTCTGAGACACGGTCGTGCTTTTCTTTAGTGCAACTCGCGTTTTGACCTCAGCTCGATCGAATGACCTCCAAAAGCCCCGAAACTCGTGCCTAGCCTTCCCTTCGACATCTGGGACCTGAAATGTGACAAAGTAGCACAACCCAGCGTAAAATAGGCCAAAAATGCACGACTACGAGCCTCAAACGGATAAGAACTAAGGGTGCAAACATGTGCAAATACACTGTTATCAAATACCCCCACACTAAACCGTTTGCTTGTCCCCAAGCAAACCAAGTCAGATACAAGGTATGCTCAATCATATTAATCATGCAACCCTTGGGGACATATTATATAGGCACAGAACACGTGAATCATACTGGCTTTTGATCATTGACATATGGACAACTCAACATCAACCTAGACAACCACCACAGAGGACATTCGAGTGCAGCAAAATCGGGTTAAGGAAGAGGAATCCTTTCTGTTTACCAACCATCATTGACTTGACTCAAACACTTGACCAAGACAGTCATCGCATGCATCAAACTCAAGACATCAAAATCAAGACCGAGCCATCTAGGTCCTCACCGGGGTAAAGAGAATAAAGAACAAGGAAATGAATCGTTCACTCTCGACCAGTGGGGTCAGGACAATTTGATGCGAAAAATGTGCATGCTTATTCTCTCAAATCCTAACGTCTGCACACCATGATGGCAGCCTCTAAATGTTAGAGTTCACACAAGGGATGTCACCACTAACTAATCCGGAGGTCTTAGGCACAGGTTCAAGTGACTCGCTAGGGTCTTGGACATGGGGAAAAAGCCTTTTAGGTGGTGGAAGTATTTATAGCACAAGGTTCCACAGTTCCAAACCCAACGCATTCCCAGCCAAATCAGCCCAGTTACTTCCTTTCTGCCATTCTACATTACTCAAATTCTTTAGAGCACAATAGCGAAGGAGGTCACAATAATGTTAGTATTTCTAAGCCGGACTGCTAAGAAACACTACTTCATGAGCATGATTCAGATTTTTGGCAGTGGCTCTCTTTTGCTTTCATTCATTTTTTTTCTTTTTTTTTTTCATTTCTTGAGAGAACCACAACCTCTGCATATTTTTTAAACACATGCCCAACTTTTAAGCACTACCTCCCTTCCGATAAAAAAAAAGCACTACCTCCAACCCTCACATTATTTTTAGCAGAAACAACAGAGACCAAGAAAAAACCACTCTGTGGAACATTCTAAGAGATGCAAAAGGGTAATTTTCAATTGTAGACCGAAAGAAAGGAAAGTACACGGCTCGAAGGTGCTGACTAGGGGGTATGACACACCAGGACGGTCAATATGGTCGTGGGCTATTCCTATGCCTCCATCATCTTAGCTAGCGACAACGTGAATGCTACACATCATGGAAGAGGGATCTATCGCACAAGAAAGAAACGAGCAGGCTCAAATCTCACATGGCTACCTACATGCTCTATCTCTCATTCCGATTCCCTGAACTAGATGCATAAACGACTGCCAAGAGCAAGTGATCAATCCAAGTCACAGTTGGTAAGAAAATAGTTGAAAAACTGAACCCCTAAACGACTGCACGTATCAGGCATCATTATAGGTTGTCTCGGTCAAAATCCATTTATCATGCATAAATTCTAACAGCCATTCAATTCATCAATTAAACACACACTTAAATGCGACAGTGTCCTCAAGGGAACAGAGGGAAGGGGAATGATGTTACCGTGAAGTGAAGAACAGGAACGAAGACTGGAAGGCAGACCAGTCAAGAGCAAAGGACTGGAAAGGGACTAGTCCAAGGCACAGAGCTAAAGTCATCAAAACACACACTGGGTGAAAGAACCGGAGTTCCATGTCTACAATGCAAAGGAAAAAAACAGAAAGAAACAACAAAGAACATGGAGTCTTAGTCTGGAAAAGAAATGAAGTACATAACCCGCCACTCGCCACTAGAACACATCGCCACCATCGCCGGTGGGTGGGGGGTAGTCATCCTCATGCCTCAGTGACTGCACGAAGGGGTAGTGGACGGAGTTCAGATCCAGACCCAGGTAGGACATGATATAGTGTTGGCCGGACATGAGACGACAGCCGCGGTCCTGCTCACGATCGAGGCAGGTGTGCATGCTTGTTCTGCTGAGCAATGGCTGCCAATTGGTCACCAATGGAGACCGCGGGGGTGTAAGATCCGGGAGCAGCGGCGGATGGACCGTGGGGGCCTGAGTGCGTCGAACAGGATGGCAGGGGACACGGCGCCCCCCAGGAGCGCTCGACTCTGGCTGGTCATCCACGGCATGATCAGGCACAGGCGGTCGAGGGAGACCCGCAATCCATGCCAAATGCCCCTCCCACGCAAGCAGGTGCTGATGTCGGAGGGTAGCCTCACTGAATGGGGTAGCTATGCGGACCAGGGTCATCCCAGTAGTGTTGACCCTGTAGTAGCGGGCCAGGGCGATGATCACCGGGCCGCAGAAAAGTTTGCAATCCTGGCTGGCGCAGGCCTTGGTGAAAGTGCCGGCGATGACGGAGCCCAGCTCGATAGTGTCCTTCGCCTACCCATCGCGTGCATGAAGTACAAGGTCCGGAGGGTGACCCGGTTGGCCGAGCCCCGACTGGGAGTGTATGACTGGGTGAGCAAGTGGTTGAGGATTCGGCACTCCGAACGGAGTGGAGTGGTCCGCGTCTGACTGGCAATTTACCTCTCATCCGCGTACTCTGGGAGGCAAATGCGCTGGAAGTAAGCTGGTCACCAAATGTGGTAGGATTGGTCACTTCCACGATCAAAGGATGATCGCTGGGGTGAGGGGAGTTGAGGCGAAGTGCAGTGGCCAACTCCAATAGCTGATTAAGTGCTCTACCCCGCCGAGTATGAAATGAACCGCATCAGCATGGTCGGCTGACCTCCTCTGTGAGTGAGAAAATGAGGCATAGAACTCCCAAACGAGCTCCTGGTATGTCGGCTCGGCGAGGCAGAGAAGGCGCCGCCAACCATAAGCGCAAACGGCGGCCTCCATCTGCATCCGAGTGTGAAGCGCCTCGAACACCCCAAAGTCCAGATGGAGGTGCTCGGTTATGGTTCGGGTGCGGATGATCCGCAGTAGGTGGCGCTGCGTGATGCTCAAAAGGTCCAGGTAGGCATCCATGATCTTGCAAAGCAAAAGGACTCACAATTGCCACACAAGCGAACAAAGTCAATGTTAGGCAAAAACACACCGGGAGCCCTCACATCGAAAGATAAGGACAACGGATAGGGATGGCAATGGGTCGGGTTGGGTTTTGCGAAACCCAAATCCAAATCCATGGGTTTATCTGTGGAAAAAACCCCGGGTAAAACCCATTGGGTTTGAAAATCTCAAACCCAACCCAACCCGCTGGGTATTCGTGGCTTCATGGGTACCCACGGGTTTTTGTCGTAAAAAATCTACAATAACAAGTTCCTATCAAAATTAAAATCAAATATCAATCTCTCAATACAAATTATCCATATATAAAACACCATTCTAGAAAATTCAAGCAAATCACAAATTAACTATACAAATTGTTCAACACCAATCTAGAAAACTCAATAAAATTGAAGTAAATCACAAATTATCCATAAATAACATGATTAATTGAAAGCTTCTTCCTTTCAATTAAGTTTCCTCACTCTCCACTCGATGACATAAACTTCATTCTACACAATTCGAAAGAAAAAAAATTAGACATGTCTCCACAAACATAAATAAGATTAGTTGTTTAGAATATTAGATATACCGAGAAAATTAACTTTATGTGTGTGGGCGGGTACCCATGGGTCGGGTTTACCTAAACCCAAACCCAACCCAACCCGGTGAATAGTGAACGGGTTTAAACCCAAACCCGGCCCAAAACCCGTCAACACGGATTTTACCCGCGTTGACCGGGTTGGGTCGGGTGGGTACTCGTGGGTTTGGGTTTTGTTGCCATCCCTAACAGCGGATTAGGCTCCCGGTGGAACAAGCATGCAAATCACAACCAATATCATCCCACAAACAAATACACCGGGAGCCCTCAAATCGAACGATTTGGACAGTGGGCTAGGCTCTCGGTGGAACAAACACAGAATCCGATCCCAAAAAGCCACCAATCGGCCATTCACCACATAAAGTCCAAACAAGCATGCACGAGCACAATTTAAACATGAAAATGGGAAGCCGATGAAATTAAGTCCGGAGACAAATAATAGCAAGCAAACAGCGCCATCGGCTTACTAAAACGTTCTAAAAGCATGCCACAATCTCAAATTCTTCACCTAAATCCTAGGTATCAATTCTCCAAAAATAAACTAAGAGACCACGAAAACACACCTGAAGACGCAAGTGGATACCACAAGGAAGGTGAAGAAGAGAGGAAAAACACTCCAATGTCACCGGAAAACTCGCCGGAGACTAGCCGAAAGCTCGTTGCTGGCGACCCAACCTCCGCCAAACAAGACCAAATTCTGATGAATGTGCTCCTCGGTGCCAGGAGCATAGGGGTGGTCGCGGTTTCTCATTTAGAGGTCGGCGGGAAGGAGTTGGTGATTTTGAAAAAATGAGATCTGGGGGGGGGGGGGGCAGGACGTGTTTTTCGTGTTCCGCGCCCGTGTTTTTTTATGCCGAGGGCGTGCCCCTCCCCTTTGAAAACACGGGCGGGCGGGGGTCAAAACACGACTATGTTTTTGACCCCTGGAGCCCGTGTTTTTTATGCCAAGAGGGTGTTTTGCAAATGGGCAAAACATGGGCGGACAGGTGAGGAGACACGGCCGTGTTTTCTTTCCTGGCGCCCGTGTTTTTTATGTCGAGCCTACCTATGCACTTTTTCAAAATGACGATTTCAAACAACGAAAACTCAAGCGTGCCCCGGCTCGAAAAACCCAGCCACAGATTAAAACAGACCGCCCAAGGCACGAAATACTTTCCAGACAGACTCCAGAGAGACACACGGACTCAAAAACTGACAAAATCGAAAATTAGAAGGGAAAGAAATGCAAACCGTGGTGGGGTTGCCTCCCCACAAGCACTTCTTTACTGTCTTTTAGCTGGACGCCAGTAGAGGAACTAAGGGTCCTCGAGCTTGATCAGCAGCTATGCGCGCTCGACAGCACCACCCAGGTACAACTTTAAAAGGTGGTCATTCACTTTGAATGGCTCAGTTTGAGCATTGCTGATATCCACCGCACCGTGCGGGAATACTTGGGTGACCGTGAAGGGTCCCGACCACCTCGAACATAGCTTGCCCGGAAAGAGTTTCAGGCATGCATTGAAGAGCAGGAAAAGATCTCGTACCTGAAACTCCTTCGGGCCCCTCAACCGAGCATCGTGAATACGCTTGGTTCGCTCCTTGTAGAGCAGGGTGTTCTCGTACGCGTGGTAACGCTATTCCTCCAACTCCAGCAGTTGCAGCTTATGTTCAGCACCTGCAACACTCAAATCCAGGTTTACCAGCTTAAGGACCCAGAAGGCCTTGTGCTCTAGCTCTACTGGGAAATGACATGCCTTCCCATAGACAAGCCTATAGGGTGAAGTACCAATCGGGTTTTTGTAGGCTGTCCTATATGCCAAAAGAGCATCATCGAGCTTGGTAGACCAATCGTTGAGGGACTGATCCACCGTATTTTCGATTATTCTTTTAAGCTCCCGGTTCGTCAGCTCGGCTTGACCATTTGAATGGGGATGGTAAGCCACCAGCACCTGATGCTTAACACCATAGAGAGAGAGGATCTTAGTGAATTGCCCTTGAAAATGGGTTCCTCTATCCCTAATGATGGCGCGAGGTGTCCCGAACCGGGAGAACAGCTGCTTCAGAAATGAGCAGACCCATCTTGCATCATTGGTGGGCATGGCTTGAGCTTCTACCCACCTCGAGACGTAGCCCACTGCAACCAGTATGTACAAATTGCCAAAGGATGGAGGGAATGGGCCCATGAAATCGATGCCCCAAACATCAAAAATTTCATAAATGACAGAAATATGTTGGGGCATCTCATCCCGGGAAGAAATGTTACCTGACATTTGGCTGCGGTCGCACTATCGTGCGAAGGTGTCTGCATCTTTGAAGAGTGAGGGCCAATAGAAGCCTGACTGTAGCACCTTCCGCGGCGTGCGGTTTCCTCCATGGTGACCTCTAGTAGGTCCATCGTGCCATTGAGACAGAATGTCTCCCATCTCGTGCTCCATGACGCAGCGCCAGATCACACCATCTGCTCTGACCCTGAAGAAGTAAGGATCCCCCCAGAAGTAATGCTTCGGGTCGGAAAAGAACTTGCGCTTTGCATGAGTGGCCATCCCCTTTGGTAGCTGCTTGCCCACCAGATAATTGGCAAAGTCACAATACCAAGGGGCCACTCTGTCCACCAATGTCATCGCCAGCAATCGCTCACCCGGGAAGGAGTCATCAATCTATTCCACAAAGTTGTCCACCGGAGGGGCTTCCAACCGTGATAGATGATCTACAGCAACATTCTCTGCTCCCTTTTTGTCCCGGATCTCGATATCAAATTCCTGCAGAAGTAGGATCTAGCGGATGAGCCCAGGCGTTGCATCAGCCTTGCTCACCAGATAGTGAATTGCCAAGTGATATGTGTAGACCACCACATGGGAGAGCACCAGATATGGTTGGAACTTATCAAATGCATACACCACAGCGAGTAGCTCCTTTTCAGTGGTGGTGTAATTCTCCCGTGCATCATTCAATGTCTTTGACGCATAATAGATGGGCTAGAAGTGCTTCTCACGTCTCTGACCCAGAACTGCTCTGACCGCATAATCACTCGCATCGCACGTCATCTCAAAGGGAAGAGACTAGTCAGGAGTCACCATGATGGGTGCATGGGTAAGCTTCTCCTCCAATGTCTCGAATGCAGCTGTGCACTTCGAGAAATCTTTAATGAATTGCCAGTAGAAGCCTGCTGATATCCACCTCGAGCTTGATCAGCAGCTATGCGCGCTCGACAGCACCACCCAGGTACAACTTTAAAAGGTGGTCATTCACTTTGAATGGCTCAGTTTGAGCATTGCTGATATCCACCGCACCGTGCGGGAATACTTGGGTGACCGTGAAGGGTCCCGACCACCTCGAACATAGCTTGCCCGGAAAGAGTTTCAGGCATGCATTGAAGAGCAGGAAAAGATCTCGTACCTGAAACTCCTTCGGGCCCCTCAACCGAGCATCGTGAATACGCTTGGTTTTCTCCTTGTAGAGCAGGGTGTTCTCGTACGCGTGGTAACGCTATTCCTCCAACTCCAGCAGTTGCAGCTTATGTTCAGCACCTGCAACACTCAAATCCAGGTTTACCAGCTTAAGGACCCAGAAGGCCTTGTGCTCTAGCTCTGCTGGGAAATGACATGCCTTCCCATAGACAAGCCTATAGGGTGAAGTACCAATCAGGTTTTTGTAGGCTGTCCTATATGCCAAAAGAGCATCATCGAGCTTGGTAGACCAATCGTTGAGGGACTGATCCACCGTATTTTCGATTATTCTTTTAAGCTCCCGGTTCGTCAGCACTTGCAACACTCAAATTCCAGTACAAAGCAGTGAAGTGATTGACTCTCACACAACCAATTCACCACTATCAATCAAGGAAGCTCTCTTAACCTAATCAGATTCTATCTATCATAGGTTAAAGCAGAAATCAAGAGAATTTGATCAAGATTCAATTGACTCAATAAATCATGCCTCAATCGATAATAATCAAACAATATAGCATCCAAAACTTACTACAAGAAAGATCCTAACACATGGAACTAGGGTTCATCAAAACCTAAGTGAAGGGAAGTTACTCCATAGAGAAGAGAGAGACTGCATAAATCTGATCTAGATCTTCAATCTCCATCTCCAAGCTTGATTCCGAGCTCCAATGGCAAAGAAATCCTCCAAAATAGCTCCAAGAATATTCCCAAGTCGCTCTCTCTCTCTAGGGTTTATCCCTTGGGTGTTTGGGAACCAAAAACAAAAAATCAGCTCTCCTCTTTCCTATGGCTGAAAATCATGTTTTAACCAGAAATTCCCGATCACACGGCCAGGCCACATGGCCGTGTGAGTTCCCCTGCTGCCCGTGTGAGTTCCAAAACGCTGCGTCTCAATTAATTGGGCTTCAGGCTTCCCACACGGCCAGGACACACGGCCCACCATGCCCGTGTGTAGCCTCGGAGAATCCCACACGGCCACAAGGGTGACTTGCACGGCCGTGTGGGTTCCAGGAATGCCCGTGTGGCTTCCTCAGCGCCTCGCCACGCGTCCGATCTTCGTCCAATCGACCCCAAACTCGCTCCCAAGCCTTCATTCACATACTAGGACCTGAAATATCACAAACAAGAACAACCTAGCGTGAAATTGGCCTAAAACACGAGAATCAACATCTCAAATGGTGTATGAATAGGGGTAAAAACATGTGCAATTAACGGTCTATCAGTCATCCCGCCTTTCTTTGGGACCACCTGAGTGGGGCTGAACCACTTGCTATCAGATATATCAAAGATGATCCCTGCATCCATTAACTTCACAATATCTCCCCGGACTACTGCCTCCAAGTTAGGAGACAATCTCCACTGTGGCTGCCTGACTGGCTTAACCTCATCCTCCATCAAAATTCTGTGGGAGCAGAAGGATGCGCTAATGCCTCTGATATCTGTTATCTTCCACGTGATGACACGTGCATACTTCTATAGCAAAGCCACCAGCCTGTTCTTCTGCTCGGGTGCCAGATCCGAGGTGATAATAACCGGGAGCTTATTCCCCTCCTGGAGAAATGCATACTCCAGGTGAGAGGGGAGGGGCTTAAGCTCCAGCTCCGGTGGCTCCTCCAATGATGTGGAGATATGGGGCGAGATAGGGATCGACTTGAATGGTTTCTCTCGACCCTCGATGGCGGCTTCATCTAGCTTGGCGAGCTGCTCCTCCAACTGCAACTCCTGCGATGCATGTTCCCCTAGAAAAAGACAATGCTCGAGGAAATCGTCAGAAACAGCACTCGTGATGGCGAGTGCGGTTTCAAAATCAGTAATAACATGACCGTAGTCTAGATCATCATGGAGTTGGGGGTGTTTCATATTATCAGAAACAGAGAAGGTGATTTGTTCACCCCCCAGCCCACAAAATTAATTTCCCATCATTCACATCAATAAGCGCCTTGGCGGTGGCGAGAAAAGGTCTACATAGTATTAAAGGCACATCCACATCCTCATTTATATAAAGAATCACAAAATCAACAGGATATGAGAATGGCCCTACTGCAACTATCACGTCCTCTGCAATGCCCCTAGGATGCACAATGGATCTATCAGGAAGTTGAATACTTATCCTAGTATTACTGGGTTCACCTAGGCCTAGCTTTTTAAACAGTTTATATGGCATGACATTTATGCTAGCGCCTAAATCCACCAAGGACTTTCCTATATGCAAACTACCAATCATGCAAGGGATAGTAAAACTCCCGGGGTCTTTGCGCTTCTCTGGTAGTTTGTTCTGCAGGATGGCAGAACACTCCTCGTTGAGCATCACCCTTGACAACTCCCAAGCTTCCTCTTGTTGGTGAGGAGATCCTTCATGAACTTAGCATACTTGGGCATCTTAGATAATGCCTCCACGAAGGGCATACTTATGTTTACCTGCTTCAGCATTGCCATGAACTTGGCAAACTCAGTCTCCAGTTGGTCTTTGTGCAACCAAGTAGGAAAGGAAAGTTGCGGTACATACTCCTTCACCACTGGTTGCGGCTTAGGAGCAGGCACCTCAACCTACTTCTCCATTTCCTCTTCATTAGCTGGAAGTGCTGAAGCAGGGGTCTCTCTCTTCTGTGCCCAGACAGGTGGATCAGCAGTCACCTTGCCACTCCTGGTAGTAATGGCCTTGCAGTGCTCATTTGGGTCCTGCGGATGAGGGAGGTCTGACCGGGTAAAGTACCAGGATTCCTCTGGGCTACAGCCTGTGCCACACTCCCAAGCTGGGTCTGGATATCCCGCAGCACAACCTGCATGTTTCTCTGGCCATCTTCTAGCTCCAAGAATTTACCTGAAGCTTTCTCCTTGAACTGCTCGATATTACTGAACTTGTTTGCACTGGAGGTGGCCAGAGAACCCACCAGACTTCGCAAATCCACCATCGGATCACTCTGTACAGGGGCTGCGGGGGCTGCCCCTGACTGCTGAAATGGCTGCACCTGTGACTGAGAAGGAACCGGCCCCTTGTCTAGGCTGGTAAGGAGGCCTCTAGAATCCCGGCGGTCCCTGGGAGACTGGTGGTCCAGGATTGGCCCCAACCCAGGAGAAGTTGGGATGCTGGCGCCACCCCTCATTGTAAGTTTTGCTGCAAGGGTCGAAACGCCTGGCATTGCCGATGAAGTCCACCTGCTCCTGGGGAGTAGACGACTCCCTCATCGCCTGACAGTCCTCCACGGTGTGATGGGAGCTTTCACACCACTGGCAGTGCATCGCCTGCTGCTAACCTGTATCTGAAACCATTCTAGAGCCATCGATGGCTGAAACTAGTTTCGACATCACCTGCACCAAATAAGACGACTGTGTAGCTACAGCATGCACAACCCGCCCTGGTGCTCGTCTCGATCTCCTAGCAGTTCCCCAATTATATCCCTGCTCTGCCATCTCTTCAAAGAGTTGATTCAGCTGTGACGGTGTCTTGGTGAGCATATTCCCGCCGCAAACCGAGTCAATCAACTGCTTGTCTTCCGGGAAGAGGGCATGGTAGAAGGTGCCCACCTTGAAGGCGACGGTAAAACCATGGTTGGGACACTTGAGGAAAAGACTGGTGTATCTCTCCTAAGCATCCTAAATGGTCTCATCTTCATCCTGAGCAAAGTGGGTGATTCTTCTGCAGGTCCGCCGTCTTGGACGGAGGATGGTAGCGGGTGAGGAACTTGTTCGCCAGGTTGGCGAACATGCTGATCGAGCTTGGAGGCCGAGTGTCCAGCCACTCCTTGGCTTGCGCCTCCAAATTAAATGGTAAATACCTCAGGTGGATGGCATCGGCTGGGACCCCATTGATCTTGATCCCATCGATGAGCTCATGGAATCGCCTCAGGTGTGATCAGGGGCACTCCCCCTCCTTGCCACGGAATACCACCGAGCCACGCAGCATGGTGATGACAGAGGTGCTCACCTCAAAGTTATTCACTGGAACTTGAGGGTGCTGGATTGGCGACCTCATGTCCGCGGCTCTGGCGATCCAGTAATACCCCATGGTCTGCTCCTCGGGAATGACCACATCATTGTTTTGTGTGTCACCCATTTCTTCCTCCTCCACGATTTGCAGCTGTGCTAGAGTCTCCTCCGCACCCAGTAGCGCCTTTAAAGCTCGCTTGAAGTTCCTACAGGTCCGTTCAAGCTCTTGGTCTAATGGTAGTAAATCTCCCGAATGGCTACGGGTCATGCACTACCTGCACACAGAAAGCAAGAAATGGTTCAAAGTTCTTTAGCAAGGGAAGAGTCACTCGGGATTGAGTCCCCCTAGCTCCTTAGTTAGGTCAAGGTTGTAATTACCATGGGTTGATTAACTATTGATTAAACTGTGGAAGATCCTACAGTAGCTTGGAATCTCTTAAGCTGACCAAGCCCTCTCAGGCAGACTAACCGGCAGGCGACTAGCCTTCACCTGGATAGACTGCTGAGGCAATAAACCGCAGAACTCCACTACTGGAATTACATTCCAGTACAAAGCAGTAAATCGATTAACTCTCGTATAACCAATCTACCACTACCGATTGATGAAGCTCTAACAACCTAATCAGATTCTATCTATCTCAAGTTGAAGCAGAAATCAAGAAAAGATGATCAGGCTTCAATTGACTCAATGAATCATGCATCAATCATGTTAAAATCAATCAGTATATCAATCCCAAGTCATTACAATCAAGATTCCTAACACATGGAACTAGGGTTCTTCATACCCAAGTGAGAGAAGGTTCTACTCCATAGAGAGAGAGAGAGGAAAACAGAAATCAGAGTAGTCATACTCATAAAGATGAGGAGAATCTGCTCTGGGGTGTCGATTTTCACTCCTGAGGATGCAATCTGGGCTTTAGTGGTGAGAAATCCACTCCAAATAGCTCCTAGGGTTTTTTCTTTGCACTTTCTCTCTCTAAAGCTCTGTTTTTTGCTCAAAAACTCGATTCCCTCTCCTTTGGCTCGAATCTGCCTCAAAAGCCCGATTCTGGGTAAAACACGATCGAGCACACGACCATGTTTTTCTTTTTCCTGTCTGTGTTCTCGCGACTTGTTAAAAACACGCCCCCGTCTCCCTAAAACACGGTCGTGCCCACTTATTGACACGGCCGTGTTTTACTCCATTGGTGCCCGTGTTTTGGTCTTCTCAGCAGCCTCCAAAAACACACTCTCGGCATAAAAAGCACGGTTTGAGACGCAACCATGCTTTTCTTTACTGCAACCCGTGTTTTGACCTCAGCTCGACCGAATGACCTCGAAAAGCCCCGAAATTCGTGCCTAGCCTTCCCTTCGACGTCTGGGACCTGAAATGTGACAAGGTAGCACAACCCAGCGTAAAATAGGCCAAAAATGCATGACTACGAGCAGCAAACGGATAAGAACTAAGGGTGCAAACATGTGCAAATATACCATTATCACAAACCTAGGTGCTAATACAAAATAAGAGGTGTGCCCTACATTAACCTAGATAGGAGACAATGAATCGCCTAAGAAAACCCCAACTTTCAAGCTTCTTTCAAAGAAAGGAAGGGGGTTTTCTCTCTACCTAGGTTAGAATGCAATTTGATTGATAGGCTTTCAAACAACACAAATCATTCATGAAAATACCTCCACATTCACATTAGACACAGCCACACACAAATCATTCAATCCATACAAAGATTCACATAATTGTAGTTAGGGTTTACAAACACCCAACTGATAGGTAGGCTATTCCATAGCTAGGCAAATGAAAACCATGAAGAGATGAAAATCTTTCCTCCTTGTTGCTTGAATCTCCCTTTAGAAGAGGAAACCTTCACTCCTCTAACTTGAAATGAGTCCAATCTCCTTCTTCCTTCTTTCAATTGCACTTGCTCTCGCTAGATTAGGAAGAGGAAACCCTAATCTCACTAGAAACCCTCCTTTATTCTGAAAACTAAAACTAGAAAAAGCTCTACTTCTCCTTCGGCTAACTTCCCCTTTTATACCCAGATCAGGCTCATATCACGATCGCAGTTCACTGCCATGAACTCACGGCGGGTTCATGATCTCGGGCCAAAACGCGCCGCTTCACGAACTCAGTTCACGGTCATTGGCTTGAGTTCACGTTCTTACGACCGTAAACTGGCTTGAGTCAAGTGAGACCGAAACTTCTTTGGAACCTCCGCACTTCACCGTTTCGGGCTTTGGACTTTTCTTCAACTTTTCGCGCTTTTCGATCTCCAATTGACCCGAAACTCATCCTCGACCTTCCCACACGTGCTAGGACCTGAAATATGACTAAACAAGCACACCCTAGCGTAAAATAGGTCGAGAAATGATGAAATGAAAATTCAAACTATCAAGAAATGAGGGGTAAAATGTGTGCATTTGGACCCGAATCACTCCCCCACACTTAGACGTTTACTTGTCCCCAAGCAAACCAATTCCAAACAATGTAATATCTCAACCTAACATGATAACTTGGTTACATATCAAAGGGCTCAAAGTGGGTGAATCTTAAATGGCTATTGGACCTCAACACATGAATCGTTACAAGTAATAACGACATCTACCACAAACGACATTTGAATGCATTAAGAGCGTGCAAACGAAAACTTCTCACCCTGTTCACAAATCAATACAAGTCTCGACAAAACTACTCATCAACCACAATTAACCATGCATAGACATCTAGTGTAAGGAACAAACGAGGGGGCAACTAAGTCCTCACCGGGATAAAGTATGAACATGCAAAATGTGAATGAATCACTCACTCTCGACCAGTGGGTTCATGACCGTTTGGTGTAAAAGATGTGCAAAATTATCAACACTCAACCCTATTGTGTTTTCACCACGGTGGCAACCTCTAAACGCTAGAGTTCACGAGACAATTGTCATTACTAGCTTGTGCGGAGGTCATAGACACGGGTTCAAATGACTGGCAAGGGTCTTGGACATCGGGAAAAGGCCTTTTGGGTGGTGACAAACGCAACATGACGTCCTACATCATCACCCTAAAATCGAAGGTCTTATGGCTTTGACTAAGAACCTTCCCTACAGTCAATAGCCACTAGCATCGGGGGAAAAAACACTTCCCTTCTTCCAAACCATTACCAACCACAAACTTTATTCCAGCCCACTTCCTCGGCTAATCTTGCTATCCACATTTCAAGCATAGTAGTGAAGGAGGTCAACTAACAATTTAGGTGTTTCAGTGGCTTGAGTTCCAAAAAACCCTTTCTAGAGCATACACTTAGACAATTGCCACCTTAACACTGAAACGAACAATGCTCTCTATTAATAACTTCCTCCAACACTACTTCTTCATTCCTAGCAAGCACGTGCAAAATCCTCCTTTGTAGAAAGATGGCAAGAACTCGCTAATGAGTTTATAAGACACCATAAGACCACTCAAAGTCTAGTACCAATGATTCTCCTCTTTTCAATGATAAGTATATCTTCCAAACATTTAAAATCAATTTTCAAAAACAGGTACCCTAAAATGCATTTCATATTTTCAAGTTAAGCCATGAAATTTTCATATTAAGCAACTATAAGGGCCCCACTAGTGTCGAGTGATTATAAATACCCAGTCGGGGTCCAGAATTTGCACACCCCACTAATATTGAGAGTATAAACACCCCACTAGTTTCCACAAGTTAGGAGTGACACTAGTCAAAAGGGTGCAACGAGGATACAACACTAGGCTACTTGTAGAAGCTTGTCATTACCATAACCAATTTTCTCTCTCAAAGCATGACACAAAGAGGGTTAAGTAGTCAACTTATGATCCATGAGAAGCCAGATGTTGACATCATAATAACCACATTCACACGGATCCTTCGTGGCTAAAATATTGAAGAGGTTTATTGATTCAGTTGGACAAACCCAAGAGGTCAAACGCAGAGAACACTCACATCATCAGTCGAGGAACAAAAAAGCACAAATGTTCAGTTAGTTCTAAGTATTCGTCTCTCCAGATCCAATGCTTGAGTGGAAGAGCTACTCAAACAATACAATAAAACTTCGACATAAGAGATCTTTCTCCTGGTGGAAAGATATTACCGATTTTCAAAGCAAATAGAAAGACCACTCACAAAGTTTTGTCGTACCGACGAATCTCCTAACTCTATGAAGCTGGTGGGCAAAATGAGAAGCAACAAAATGACAGCATGTGTGGGTGCATAACAAGTCAAGTAAGTCCAACATAAAAAAATAAAAAACAAAAAGACAAAGAAAAATAAAAATTGTGGGACTTACACATTATGTTGCCCCCTACATGAGCGCTTGAAGTGAAAATCACCTTGCCTCACGACGAGTAACAGTTTTTGGCGACCTCTTCTAAAAGGCCAAAGAGATAATTTGGGGATTACCTCACAAAAGCGCGATGCTCATCCTCACGATCTACAAGATCTATATACTCAAGTGACGCTAGCCATGAAATGAATCAGTTCTCCAAACCAAAGGGTATTTCTCGACCAATCCTAAAGAAATAATGCAAGAGAAGCTTGACTAGAAGAGTTTCCGACATATGAATATCGACATAAGCTAAGGTGCATCCCATGGTGATCATCATTATCCAAGAACTCGATGATAAGAAAACTTTAACAATCATGTGTGCTTCACACAAGGGTTTTCAGCATTCATCCTTTTCTGAGCAAATGAGACAAAGACATTACTAGTTCATCGCTCCGAGGTAAAACAACAACCTCGAAAAGTGAGAAGGTACTGATGATCGAGTTCCCACTTAAACGACCTCAGTTATCGACTGCTCAATCTCAGACAAGAGGGCAACATGAATCAAAATATACCCATCAAGATACCCAAGATGCACCGTCATTGTCTAGGAAAACGTGACTTTTTCAACAAGGGGGCAAGCAAAAAATCTCTCCACAAGGAAATTTCCGCTACAAGAAAAGATGATCTCATGTATTCGTCATCAGTACCATACTTCGGGGGCAAGAAAATATCCCTCGATGAGGAACTTTTCACGACGATCTCCTTTATATATCAGCCAGTCTCATGTCTTGGGGGCAAGACAAAAACCCCTCAACAGGAAATTTCATCTAACTAATGCGAATTTCATAGAAATTGTCTTTACCTGCATCTCATTTGGAAAAAAAATTGGATTCCCAAAACACTAGGACTCCTTCGTTTGGATTCATATCATACAAGAGCCTCATTTCAGGAAAGTTCAAGAATTCACTTAACGGGAACATACATAGATTACATGAACTCTCCATGATCAACAAACTTATACTCGAGCACATTGTCAACACGGTGACCAGAGTCTTGATAGTAGACAATGTATCGTGACCTCGAAGCACCCATAGGAATAAGTGGAGTGAAATTAACATTGAGAGTGAGAGTGAAAGCAAGGGCTTATGGATATTCTCATGGCTTGACTTCTGAAAATTTTAAACATATGGCAATAACCACATAAGAAATCATTCTTCTCATATTGCACACACTTCCCTAAAGCAAGGCTTTTATTTCTAAAATCATGTTCCCGTTATACTTTCTCAAACAAGAATTTTTAAACTTTGTTGCATTCATCTCAAGTCAAGATTGGTAAAAGTCACACTTAGTTCCGGAGAACGGAAGGCAAATAACATATTCTTGGGGGCAAAATGGTGCTACCATAAAGAAAGAAGAAAGTGGCTCTCCCAACCTTCAAATCATGAGTATATGAGAAATCTCAAAGATATTGAATCGTTCTTTTCAAGCTACCTAACCAGCTAGTCAAACTATCCCTCAACGACTTGACTAGGCGTCTGATACCCTGGATTGGCAACCAGAAAGCTCAGAGTTGGCATCAACAGGACATACTCAAAGATGAAAGTGCATAACAGATCCCTAGATACAAAAATGGTAAAGCCTAGAGGAGGAAGAATTCGAAACTCCCAAAAACCAAACTACTCAAGTTTCTCACCAATTCAAGAAGAGATCTGAAGATAACCCGAATATGTTGGACCAACGAGTCACTCAACTATCCTCCAAATAAGTAATTCGCACCTCACACCTCCCGACGGAATCGATCAAACATCTTTAGAAAATTGACATCAACAAGACAATACCCCGAGATGACAAATTCCTCTTAGCCAAGCACGACATACTCTTATAGCAAGAATATCAATCAAGCTAATGGAGCACATATCCCAAACCACCATGCTACAAAATCCTCCTACATAACTGATTCACCATGCACATATATTGAAGATCATATGGCTAACACATCAGCCACTCAAGCACTAGTTGGAGAAATAATGGGACCATCCTTGCATCGGTCCCTAGAAGTGACACACATTGGGTTCACTGAACAGACAAAGAGGAGATACTAGATGGCAAACCCAATACCTTGCGATGATGCCTCACGCCGAAGGAAGAATGAACCCATTGGCAGCACCCATGCTACTCCAGAACCACCAAAACTATAAATAACGTTTACTAAAAGGGACAATGACATAGTTCCTTGTGGGTGATCGATTTAAGAGAATCCTCGGAATGAAATAGATAAATCATGAGCAGCAATCATAAGTTTTCATACGCATACTCTTCAAGACATCATCATATGACTTATCATACAAAATTTTATCGAATGGACTTCATATCATATCATTCATTAAATAAATAGCTTCAAGGAATTCACAGCCAAAGTAAATATCAATCATGCAATACCCTTTCAAAAAAATTTCGAATCACGACCTTACATCATGTCATATCACGTCATACTACATCTTGCATTCTCCTGCCCATACGACGTCTAGACAATATTTACAAAAGTCAAATTTGACACATACCTAAGATACACCTAGACTCAACAATTTGCTTGATTCAGCACTTCATATCAAGCACACAACTCTAGGCCACTCGTCACCGAGTTAACTTTTACATATCCTCATGAACTTTACTGCCACGATACACATGATCAAACCCCAAATCTGACTATACCGCCATGAGAACAAGATAACCCCAAATCAGGCTATACCGCCATGGGAACAAGACAAAAACCAATTCAGGCTATACAACCATGGATAAATATCCCAAATCAGGCTTTACGGCCACAAACCAAATCTGGCTATACCGCCACGAGAACAAGATAAAACCAGTGTAGGCTATACCGCCATACAAAATATCAACATAGGCTATACTGCCATACAGAAACCAACACAGGCTACACCGCCAGACAAAAACCACACCAGGCTATACCGCCACAAAGAAAATTCATACCAGGCTATATTGCCACAAGAAAAAACCATACTATATTACCAAGAAACTAGAAGAAACCCAAATCAGGTTATACCACCATGGGAATAAGGATGAACAAAGTCTGGCTATACCGCCACTCGACCAACGAAAAGAACCAAACCAATCTATACTACCACGGAAAATTTCCAATCCATATTATATCACACTCTTTCCATCACATATCTTCCATAACACGACATTATCATTCATTGACATTACTCATGCCATGATTGTCTCACAAAATACTCTCATACTCATTATCACCATGCAATAAAATGTCTAGCGTGTCATATCCCTTACAACCCCAGAGTTTTGCGATCAATAAATGTTTAGCATGTCTTACCCTGAACAAATTTGATTGCCTTGTCAGTACAAATGTCTAGTGTGTTATATCTCGGACAACTCGTAAGCTATTCCATCAATAAATGTTTAGCATGTCATACCCCGAACAGTTTGATTGCATTGTCAGTAAAAAATGTCTAGCGTGTCATATCCCGGACAACCCTAGAGCTTTGCCATCAATAAATGTTTATTATGTCATCCCCGAACAGTTTGATTGCATTGTCTACTAAAATGTCTAGAGTGTCATATCCCAGACAACCCTACAGCATTGCCATCAATAAATGTTTAACATGTCATACCCTGAACAATTTGATTGCATTGTCTAATAAAATGTCTAGCGTGTTATATCTCGGACAACCTGAGAGCTTTGCCATCAACAAATGTTTAGCATGTCATATCCCGAACAACTTGATCGCATTGTTTAAAAATGTCTAGCGTGTCATATCCCGGACTACCCTATCGAATTGCAATCAATAAATGTTTAGCATGTCATACCGCGAACTTCATGATTGCATTTTTCATTCAATTTGTTCATTTTGTTATATCCGCGAACACCATCTTTCAACTTATTTAGCTAGTTTTATCCCAAACATGTTGAATGGATCGTTGTTACCAAATAGTAGACTCATCCCTAGCACTGTCAAAATGTGGTGCTTAAGAGAATTTTGTATACATCTCTAAATCGAGAGGCATACAAATGGGGGCAACTATAGACACCACATTTTGTCCGCGCAGAAACATATAACTAATTGGAGAGACCTTAGTTTGTTCAAGATTGGCAATTGCGAATCTCAAATATCTTTCTAACTAAAACCATACTTGAGGCGTTGAGTAAGAGTGTATTTGTTCGTCAATTGGCCATTTTTGCAATAGCAAATCTATGGTTAGAGATAACATCTAACTCGATTTGCAATAGCAAATCAATGGTTAGAGATCACATCTAACTCGAGTCATGAGTCATGATTTATACGATTCAAGAATGTTGGTTTGGTGAAACAAAAATCATAACTAATGAGTTACTTTCTTTAGGCATTAGACTTGCTAGAATTTGGGCTTTGATTTGGGAATGATGAACAAAATTGTTTATGACTCTCATCAAACAATGATTTCACACTTAACTAAATACAAACATTACAATTAATTACAATAGTAATCAACATTATATTGTTATACAATAAAAGAAGTTGGGTTCAAGTCCAAGCCCAAACCCGGGTCGAACCCAGTCATCAACAAGAGTCAAAGCCCATCAAATTTTCAACCAAAACCCAGTCAACAAAAGTTGGGCACCAGTAGACCCACAGTCCAGGCCCATCTCATTATTCAAGTAGGCCTACAGGTCAGGCTCGGTCATGAAACCAATTCGATCCGGACCGACTTGGTTCGACCAAGGCCAACAACCCACCAATTTAAAGAAGCATTCTCGGCTGCTGTTTGGACCACATATGGAGGATAGGAACAAGCCCCTTACTACTTTCCTCTTCTTCTTCTTCGTCTTTCTGTTCATCCTTTTCTTCTTCACCCACCGGCAGTAGAGAGAAACAACAGCGATTAGATTCAGTTTCGTTTCTTCATCCTCCTCCTCCTCTTCTTCTTCTTCTTCGTTGGTGCACAGAACAAAAGCTCTCATTCCCCTTCTGGAAAACACAGACAATACAAAATAACAAAAGCTTTTCTCTTCTTCTTCATCCAAACGAAACTCTGCTTCCACTCTTTCCTGCTGCTCCCCCTTCCTCTATAACAGAAAGAATGCTAGGGGGTCCTATACACTTTCCTCTTTACTTAGAAAAGAGGCAAGCACACCCAGAGAAGCCACAAACAGAAACATGAAGAAAAGAAACTTCTCTTTTCTGACACACAACAAAGACAACAAGGGAGACAAAATTCCCTGTCACTTTCCTGCTTTCTTCCTTGCAAAAGCACATACAATAACAAAATACCCATACGGAAAAAGAAACTCAGGCAGCAGCAACAACTCAAGCGGCAGAAACTCTAAAAAACACACTGAAAACCATCATAAAGGATCTTTCAAGTTCCAAGAGCAAGAAGACAAGAAAAGCAGCTTTCATCCATTTTCTCGACCTTCAAAGAATAAGTTTGGTGCCACAAAATTCCAACCATCATCATCGCCTCTACTATTCATCATTATCATTCATAATAATCTTCCTACAAATGTAAAGATTCTTCTATGAAAAACTCAATCAACATCCAAGAAAATCACAAAATGGCAATTTCACTACAACAAGAAAGGGGATAAACCAGATATAATGCATTATCTTTAAGTCCTCCACATTTTGTACACTTTAATTTCAGCTCGATCATTTAACATTTTCATGTTTGAGCATAACACGAAGCAACTTCTAGATCTGTGCCTCTTCTTGCTTGTTTTGATTGCTTTGCTCTATTTATCATATGCAATTTCACACCAAGTCAATCTAGCGTCAAAAGTATAAGTTTACCTTAAAAGAGATTTAATAAAAAGGGAATCGATGACACAACATTGGAAAGTATTTTCAAACACCTCTGATTGTTTTTGGGCAGCCCTCACTGATCTTAAACACAATCTAGGGATCCACCAAAGCCATCACACTCGAAAGTACCATACAATTTCCAGTTTTGAAGCCCTTACTGACTAGCTCCTACCGTCACTCTAGAAAAAGGCCAAGTGTAACCACCTCCTAAAGCGTAGTATAGCGGGTTTGGGTTTTAATGTCAACCTGGGTCCTAAGTGTGATGACTACTCCGTGAGTTCTTATTATTTAGCGGTAAATTTTAGTGAAGGTCCAACAAGCAAACAAGCAAACCAAGTAAAAAGGTTGTTTCAAGTCGAGAGAGGTCACCCGGATATGGTTCGCCCTAGACTGCAGTTAAGACGGATTGTAATTTATCAAGTTCAATGATAGTTATACTGTGGGAGGTTCATAAACAGTCTACAGTCTCGACTAAAGGTCTCCAGACCCTATCAATCTGAGTCCCCAGCGGGCGACTAACCTCCACCGGAGTAAACAGATTGAGGCCCTAACGAACCAAACCTCCACTACCGAAGTAAATTCGGTACAGAATAGTGAGTTGAATCCTCCACTGAAGTCGCCAATTCACTACCTTCAATCAAGGGTGCTCTATCAACCTAGGCAGATATTCTCTTTCTAGGTCAAAGCATAAATAACAGGAATTTGATCAGGTTTCATGCCATTCAACAAATCAAACCTCAATTGAACAAAATCATACCATTGAATCTGTACTTGGGTTCATACAATCATACCTAACATACCAATCTAGGGTTCTTCAGACGCAGGTGAATCAGAAAGTTACTCCATAGAGAGAGATGGGAAATCTAGCTCAGATGCGCAAACCATACTGTGAAGGATGAGAATCTCCTTCTAGCACTCAATCAGCTCTTCTCCAAACTCAAGCCGGACTCCAATGGTGATGGAGATCGAAGAAATACACTTGCATAATCAGGTTCGTCACTTTCTCTCTCTAGGTATCGTTATTTTCTCTATAAACCTCGAAACCCTTCACTTTTGCCCTTCTTTTTCCCTTATGATGTTGTATGTCGCGATCCCCGGTCCGAATACCCGGTCAGATATTTTAAGTGGAGACCGGGTATTATCAAAATGCACCATCGAGGAACAGGGGAAAATCCCCGCTCAAGGCCAATAATCCCCGACCGGGGATTTAAGCTTCACGACTGGGCCCCCTTCTGCTTCTCAGACGCCCAAAAATCCTTTTCCTCGGTCTGCTCGAAATAATAATTGGCCGGGTATTTCTGCTCATGGCCGGGTATTTTGCTCCTCCAGCACACTTCAACCCAACCGTGCTCCTTTCGACCCGAGACTCGTTTCTTCGCCTCGATGCCAAAGCTACGTCCTGAAATATGACATAAATGCACAACCTAGCATCAAATCGGCTTGAAACACGAGAATCAACATCTCAAACGGCTCAAGAATAGGGGTAAAAACATGTGCAATCAATGGTCTATCAAATTACCCCACACTTAACCGTTTGCTTGTCCCCAAGCAAACCTAACTCAAACCAAAGGAACTCTCCAGACCTCTATAGCAACAAACAACCCCGATCGTCGGTAGAGGATTTCCTAGATCATAAAGCAACTTACGAGGTCAACTGGTCTTCTAAGACGTCCCCTATCTCTCTCCATGCGAGTATTAGACTCAAGCCAAGATCATGAGAAGAAGTAGAAGTAAGACAGCCAGTTCATGAATAAAGGGACTCACACCATTCACAACCAAGGACTCGTTGTACCGGGGTGCTCTTTCACTTCATTTCACCGTTGGAAACCCTTTTTTGCACTTTCATTCACATTTCTCTTGTTTTTTTCATTCACTTAGTGGGGGTTCCAACTGCAGTCTTTTGCACGCTCGACCCTTATTTGTCGAGCAAGAGCAATTTCTATACATCTGGCGCTCGCCAGAGTACTTCTTTTAACTCCTTTTCCTCAACTCGTGTGGAGGGTCAATCAAATTAAGGGGGTCGGAAGCTCTATCCGTGCCCTTAGAAACGCATCCTCGAGTAGGCAAACCGTTCAACTAGTGGAAGTTTTACTTGTACTAGAGACAGCTTAGCTTCACCTTGTAGGAGTACCCCACTAAGGATCACTCAAATCTCCTCTAAAACCCGATTTTGTGCAATCAACGGTGCCACACACGTTGGGCTTACCCCATATTTAAGATTTTGATGATTTCGACATGGAGGACCAACTGCTTTTCATTTCCCACATGAGCACCCTGTTCAATACATGTTTCCATAACACAATCCAAACAGAGTCACCATTACCACATGAATTCAACGGTCTTAGCTCCACTAATTCACAAATTCAACTGGCACAGCAAAGAGATAGATAGGAAAAATCTTATACTTCAACATCCTCCATAGTGCTACACTACCTCCCTAGGTTGCACATTACTATAGAGACTGTCAATTCAAAGCATACTGAGCAGGCAATTTGCAAGGAAACACGTACTTGGAGCCCTCAAATTTAAAAATTTGGACAGTGGACTAGGCTCCAAGCACACAAACAGATCTAATGCAGTCAAAAGAGAAACATCCCCCACACACTTGAGACCGACATTGGCCTCAATGGAGAAGAGGGAAAGATAAGGGGAACGATTTTACCGGTGTGCACGGACTGCATGAAACTGGAAAGGGACCAGTCTGAGTGAAGCGGACTGGAAAGGGGTCTAGTCTGGGACAAAGCACAGCTAAAGGGAATAGAAGAACTCAAACACAATACGTTAGGTCCAATGGTCAGCCTAATAGTATATCATCTAAAAGAAAAATAAAAAGAAAGAAAAGAAACCAACACACAAGACAATTTGCACTCTGACAGAAACAAAAACAAAACACAAAACGGGGCCACGAGTACAGCCTACTCAAGCCCGGTGAAGTCGATCTGGTCCATGATATCGTCGACCCCATCTGTCGGTGGTGGTGGTGGTGGTGGTGGTGAGTGGTCCCACCGGGTGGTCTAATGGTGTTCCTCTGGTGGGTGACAAGACTGGAGCAGGTGCTCCTGGTACTCAATCAACCGGCGGCCACGATCCCGCTCTCGGTCGATGAGAGCACCAATGACTCCCATCTGGGTCTCTATCCGATCGAGGCGCTCGTCAACAACCGTCAGCCTGGACTGGTACTCGGCCTGGTGGGCCGAATACTGCTGGTAGAACTGGACCTGATGGTCCATGAGCTGCTGGAACTGGAGCCCCATCTGCTGGAACTGCTCTGTGAAGAAGTCCATCGACGGGCCAGAAGTCATCGACGGAACAGAAGGACTAGAGGAGGACTCACCTCTCTCGGATCTCCGTCATGGCTGAAGGTCCCCTGCTGGAGAGAGAGGGGGCTCCGGCTCATTAGCATCCATAGCCCCGCCATCATCATCATCATCTTCCTCCCCGCCGCAGTAGTCGTTGTCCTCCTCGTCCTCATCGAGATCCGCATCCTCCTCAGGGGGAAAGGAGAGCCCATCCACCCAAGAGCGGGTGCCATCAGTGGTTAGGAGGAGTGCATTGTGGAGCACGTCCCGACTGATGGGGGTGGAGCCACCTCGTGCGGAAGAATCTGTGAGTCCCTCGAAATCGATGTCGAAGTGGCGCGCCAAGCGCGTGATCAGGGAACCATAGAAGAGGTGGTTGGGTTTCCCATGGCACCAAGAGAAGGTGGTGGCCACGAAAGAACCCAAATGCAGCATGTGCTTCGGGTACCCTATCGAGTACATGGCGTAGAGCACCTGCTTCAAGATCTTGTGCGATCCAGTGGCATTGGGGACGATCGAGCGGGTGATGAGCGGGTGCAGGATGTGCCACTACAGCCTGATGGTGGAGACGGAAGTCTAGCTGGCTTCGAAGAAGTCTCCCCTCTAGTCGCCCCGAGCTATCCGGCGATAGAACTCGTCTTGGTTCCAGTCCGTCGCGTTCGGGATTTCGACATCGTGGTGCGAGAAGGGGTGGTACTGGATCCCCATGGCGTAGGCCAACCCGTCAATGGTCAGCTCCCATGGGCGGCCACCCAGCCTGAAAGTGACTGCGTGGGAGTCCCGTGCCGCCTTGGGGGGGTAGTGGAAAGTTGTGTAGAACTCCCACACCAGCTCGGATTAGGTGGGGTCCTCGATGGACAGCAGCATCCACCAATCCCGGTGGCTGATGGCGGTGGAGATCTCGTTCAAGCAGTGGAGCTGCTCGAATACTCCCCACTCCAGATGGTGGTGGCACTGCAGTTTTCCGCTGGTGACCTTGCGGAACTGGTCGGCGTAGTTCGGAAGCAGGTGCAGGTCCTGCACGAACGGATGATCGAGTAACATGATCCTGCAAAATCAGCAACACAAAGGTGGAACCAAGAAAATACTCTTCAGGACCAACAGTATGGGTTCATCACTTCCCCCACACTTAAGGACCACCTAGGCTAACAGTTTCAGCATAAACGGTTGTATCGCAAGCAACTCAACCGTAATCAAGGCAAGGATCAAACATAACAGACCAATTTAATCACATGGGCAGCACACACACATTAGCCATACCCATTCATACTCAAGGCATCCCTCACCCTATACTAAGTCAAGCATGCCGTGCAAACACAGTTCTCGGTCCTACAATCTATAGTTCGATTGTCCAGAAAAAGAATAGTTAACAAGAAACACACCTGGAAACTCAAGTAGAACTGTAGACGCAACGCAAAGAAATGGGTGAGGGAAGCGGAGAGGAGCCAAAAATGACCCGGGAGGCTCGCCGGAAAATCGGCCGAAAAGTCACCGGAAAACCCGCTGGACGGTCGTCGGAAAGTGGTCGGCGACGGGGGTGACGGCGGGTGGCCGGCGGTGACGGTCCGCGGCGGAATGAGCATGGCCGGCGGCGACCAAGAGAGGAGAGAGGGCAGAGGATTTGGAAAGGAAGAGAGGGCAGTTGCATGTCTGACGGCGGCGTGTGACCATACGGGAACACCTGTGTGACCGTGAACGGTCCAGACCACCGGGAACAGAGTTTCCGGGAAAGAGCTTCAGACGAGAGTTATAAAGGAGAACTCGATCACCAAACTGGAACTCTTTCGGAACCCGCAAACGTGCATCGTGCAGGCGCTTAGTGCGCTCCTTGTACAGCTTAGTGTTCTCATAGGCGTGATAACGTCATTCCTCCAGCTCCAGCATCTGCATTTTGCGCTCAACACCTGCAACACTAACATCCAAGTTGAGCAGCTTAAGGGCCCAAAAGGCCTTGTGCTCTAGCTCCATGGGCAAATGGCATGCCTTTCCATAGACAAGCTGGTACAGTGAGGTACCAATGGGTGTCTTGTAGGCAGTGCGGTATGCCCAAAGAGCATCATCGAGCTTAGTGGACCAATCCTTGCGGGATTGATCCACCGTCTTCTCTAGGATACGCTTGAGCTTCCGGTTCGTCAGCTCGGCCTGGCCACTTGTTTGAGGGTGATAGGCCACGGACACCTTATGATTCACACCATAGCGAGACACTAACTTATCAAACTGGCCCTGGAAATGGGTGCCTCGATTGCTTATGATGGCTCTAGGTGTCCCGAACCGGGAGAATAGCTGCTACAGAAAACCACAAACACGTCTAGCATCATTAGTAGGAAAAGCTTGCGCCTCAGCCCACCTAGAGACGTAGTCAACAGCAACCAAGATATAAGTATTGCCAAAGGATGGATGGAAGGGGCCCATGAAGTCGATATCCCAGACATCAAAAATTTCACAAGTTACAAACACATTCTGGGGAATCTCATCACGGGCAGTGATGTTACCTGACCTCTGTCATCAGCCGTACCTGCGTGCGAAGGCGTCTGTGTCCTTGAATTGCGTCGGCTAGTAAAAACCCGATTGTAGCACCTTCCTCGCCGTGCGGTTTCCTCCGTGGTGACCGCCAGTAGGTCCTTCATAACAGTGAGATAGAATGCCCTCCATCTCACTCTCCATAACACAGCGACGGATGATCCCGTCGGATCCTAAAGAGATGAGGGTCATCCCAGAACTAATGCTTCAGGTTGGAGAAGAATTTCCTCTTGGTGTGAGTTGTCATCCCCTTGGGCAGCTGCTGGCCCACCAGATAGTTCACAAAATTGGAGTACCAAGGGGTGACACTCTCCACCAGGCACATCATCATCAGTCTCTCATCTGGGAAGGAGTCTTTGATCTCCTCCTCGAGGTTGTCCACAGGAGGTGCGTCCAACCGGAAGAGGTGATCGGCTGCAACATTCTCCGCTCCCTTCTTGTCCCGAATCTCAATGTCGAACTACTGCAATAGTAAGATCCATCGTATGTGCCTAGGGTTGGCATCAGCCTTGCTCATCAGGTATCAAATCGCTGAGTGATCTGTATACACGGTCACATGGGACTAGACCAGATAAAGACGAAATTTGTCGAAGGCAAACACCACCACGAGCAGCTCCTTCTCTGTGGTGGTGTAGTTCTCCTAGGCATCATTTAGGGTCTTCGAGGCGTAATAGATAGGTCGGAAGTGGTGATCTCGCATCTGCCCCAAGACAGCTCCAACAACAAAGTCACTAGCATCGCACATCAGCTCAAATGGTAGGGACCAGTCAGGAGCAACATGATAGGAGCTTGGGTGAGCTTCTCCTTCAAGGTCGTGAATGCCGCTGTGCATGCATCAGTGAACTGGAAGGGGGCATCCTTCTCAAGGAGCTTAGTCAAGGGGAGGGCGATCTTCGAAAAATCCTTGATGAACCGCCTGTAGAACCCTGCATGGCCTAAAAAACTCCAGATCCCCTTGATAGATGTAGGAGGAGGCAGCTTGCTGATAGTCTCAATCTTTGCTCTGTCCATTTCAATCCCCATCTTGGAGATCTTATGCCCCAGAACTATGCCTTCGCGAACCATGAAGTGGCACTTCTCCCAACTCAGTGCCAGGTTTGTTTCTTCACACCGTTTAAGGATGAGTTCCAGGTTATGGAGACAGTGAGAGAATGAGTCTCCATAAACCGAAAAATCATCCATAAACACCTCCATAATCTTGCCGACCAGGCGGTCAAAGATGGCGAGCATGCATCGCTGAAAAGTGGCAGGGGCATTGCATAGCCCGAATGGGATCCTCCGGTAGGCAAATGTGCCGAAGGGGCAGGTGAAAGTGGTCTTCGTCTGGTCCTCTGGTGCAATGGAGATCTGGAAATACCCGGACATCCCATCCAGGAAATAGTAGAACTCGTGCCCCGCCAGTCTCTCCAGCATCTGATCAATGAACGACAGCGGGAAGTGGTCCTTCCGAGTGGCGTCGTTGAGACGCCGATAATCAATGCAGACATGGTACTCAGTCACCATGCGCATCAGGATGAGCTCATTCTTCTCGTTAGGCACCACGGTCATCCCACCCTTTTTGGGTACCACCTGGGTGGGACTGACCCACTCGCTGTCGGAAATGGAGAAGATGATCCCCGCGTCCATCAGCTTCATGATCTCCGCCCGAACCACAGCCTCCAGGTTTGGTGTCAGTCTTCTCTGCGGCTGTTTCACTGGCCGCATCTCATCCTCCAGCAGTATCCGGTGGGAGCTAAAGGAGGGGCCGATCCTCCGGATATCTGTGATCTTCTACGCTAGAGCTTGCTCATGCAGTTTTAGCAAGGCCCACAGTCTGTCCTTCTGTTCGGGTGTGAGGGTGGAGCTGATGATAACTGGCAGCTTATTCCCCTCCCAGAAAAATGCATACTCCAGATGAGGAGGGAGGGGCTTTAGCTCCAGCTCTGGTGGTTCCTCCAAGGAGGTAGTGATGCAGGGTAAGGATGAGATTGGTTTGAACAGCTGGTCACCCTCTAGGAATGTGCCACTCTCCAGCACGGCCAACTCCTCCGCCAGCTGCGGCTCCTGCGATGCCTGCTTACCTACAAAATACAACGCTCAAGAGCATCGTTAGTACTCTCACTCGTTATAGCGAGTGCAGTCTCAAAATCAGCAAGCACATCACAGTAATCTAAGTCATCATGCAAATGGGAGTGTTTCTCATTCTCAGACACAGAAAAAGTAGTCTGTTCATCACCAGCACCCAGGATCAATTTACCACTATGCACATCAATAAGCGCCTTGGCGGTGGCGAGAAACGATCTACCCAAAATCAAAGGTACATCCACATCCTCATTTATATCCAGAATAAAAAAGTCAACAAGATATGTGAATGCACCTACATTAACAAGCAGATCCTCAATGATAACCCTAGGATGTACAATGGAACGGTCAGCTAACTGAATGCTCATCCTAGTAGCTCTAGGTTCACTTAGGTCTAGCTTTTTAAACAATTTGTAGGGCATGACATTTATGCTAGCGCCTAGATCCGCCAAGGACTTTCCTACATGCATGCTGCCAATAACAAGAGGGATAGTGAAACTCCCTGAGTATTTATGTTTCTCGGGCAACTTGTTCTGCAGGATAGCAGAACACTCCTCGCTCAGCATCACTGTCGAAAGATCCCCAAGTTTCTTCTTGTTGGTGAGGAGGTCTTTCATGAACTTGGCATACTTGGGCATCTTCGATAGTGCCTCCACGAACGGCATGCTGATGTTGACCTACTTCAACATTGCCATGAACTTGGCAAACTCAGTCTCCAGCTTGTCTTTATGTAGGCGAGTGGGGAAAGAAAGCTGGGGTACACGCTCCTTAACCACTGGTTGTGGCTTGGGAGCAGGTGCTTCTTTGTTCATCCCCACTTCTGCATTGTCAGCTGAAAGTGTTGAAGCAGGTAGTGGCTCGTCCTGCCTGGGCTGGGCAGGAGCATCAGATGTGGTCTTGCCACTCCTGGTAGTAATGGCATCCAACTGCGGGTGCTAGTTAGGCTCACGAGGGTTCGGAATGGTGGTGGCAGACAGAGTCCCCGGTGCCCTGATAGTATTTTGGCGAGCTATGCCACCAATCTCATTCTGTAGACCTTGCAAAATGGCACCTTGGTTTATCTGGCCTGCCTCCAGTGAGGCTATGTTCTGCTCCATCCTCGTGAAATTTGCCTGGCTGGTGGTCATGAATGCCTGCAAAATATTTTTCAGCTCCGTTATCTGATTATCTGGAGCTGCAGCTGCTGGAGGCTGGGCATACTGACGATAGGGCTGCTGGAATGGTTGGCCCTGCCTAGGCTGGTAGGCTGCTGCTGTGGAACTGGCCCCTGCCTAGCCTGGAAAGGCTGCCTCTGTTGAAAACCACCTGCTGGTGCTGGGAAACCAGGTGGTTTAGTGGTGTTGCTATTCCAATCGAAGTTGGGATGCTGGCGCCACCCCTCATTGTATGTATTGTTGTATGGGTCAAGGCGCCAAGCATTGGCGATGAATTCCAACTGCTCTTGGGGAGTAGAAGACTCCTGCATGGCCTGACAGTCTTCCACCAGATGGTTCGAGCTCTCACACCACTGACATTGAGCTACTGGAGGTCCACCCAGACCTCTCCCCGTAATAAGACTGTTGGGCTGCTTTAATGTTTGCACTAACTTGGCCACCTCCCACTCTAGTCCGGACCTGGCCTCCATGGCGTGCACACCATGATCCCGGGAATTCCGGCCTCTAGTGCTCTGCCCCCAGGAATGATCTCTGGCAGCCAAGGTACTGATCATCTGGTTCAGTTCGGGTGGAGTCTTAGTGAGAATATCCCCTCCTGGGCATAGAGACTCAATCACCCTCTGGCTTTCCGGAAAGAGAGCACTGAAATTCCCTACGGTGAATGCATCACTGAAGCCGTGATGGGGACACTGCCAGAAAAACCCCGAGTACCGCTCCCATGCATCACGAAGTGACTCATCTGGCTCTTGGCGGAAGTGAGTGATCTCCCGCTGGATTTCTAGCCACCATCTTCGATGCTGGATAGTATCTGTGCACGAACTTGTCGGCCATATCGTCCCAAGAAGTGATGGACAATGGGGGTTGGGTCTCTAGCCACCTCTTCGCATGCCCCGCCAGAGAATGGGGGAAGAGGTGAAGGCGGATCGCATCATCGGGTACACCGTTCATCTTGAACCCGTTCGTTAGTTGCAGGAAACGGGAAAGATTCACCCTTGCCTCCTCATCCTTAAAGCCATGAAACTAGATAGAGGATGTAATGAGTTGAATTCAGCATGACTTAATCTCGAAGTTGTTCGCTGGGATGGGCGGATAAAGGATGACAGGGCGGATATCAGCGACCCGTGGAGTGTAGTAGTACTCCAAGGTGGGGCCCGGCGGTGGTGGTTGATGCTGAACCCCATCTACCTGGGGCATGGGTTTATTCCCCAAGATCTGATTCACCGGGGGAACCTGGAGAGGTATCCCCTGGGACGGATTATGTTCGCCTTCCATCTCGTACTCGTCCTCGGAATTGCTGCTCAAGTTACCGTCTATGCGCTCATCCGTAGCTAGTCTAGCTCGCTGTTGTCTTCTAAATTGGCAACAGGTACGTTCAAGCTCCGGATCCAACAGCAGTAAACCTCCTGACTGGCCACGGGTCATGCACTACCTGCACACAGTTCAAGCAACAAACCCGTGAAGGCACAAGTGTGACAAAGCAAACAATGCTAGAAAGAAAAGCTAAATTAACAAAACCACGTTTCTTCAACAGCCTAGCAATCCCCGGCAACGGCGCCAAAAACTGGACTCGCTCCTACCGTCACTGTAGAAAATGGCCAAGTGTAACCACCTCCTAAAGCGTAGTATAGCGGGTTTGGGTTTTAAAGTCAACCCGGGTCCTAAGTGTGATGACTACTCCATGAGTTCTTATTATTTAGCGGTGAAACTTTAGTGAAGGTCCATCAAGCAAACAAGCAAAGCAAGTAAAAAGGTTGTTTCAAGTCGAGAGAGGTCACCCGGATATGGTTCCCCCCTAGACTGCAGTTAAGCCGGATTGTAATTTATCAAGTTCAAGTTCAATGATAGTTATACTGCGGGAGGTTCTTAAACAGTCTACAGTCTCGACTAAAGGTCTCCAGACCCTCTCAATCTGAGTCCCCAGCGGGCGACTAACCTCCACCGGAGTAAACAAATTGAGGCCCTAACGAACCAAACCTCCACTAGCGAAGTAAATTCGTTACAGAATAGTGAATTGACTCCTCGACTAAAGTCGCCAATTCACTACCTTCAATCAAGGGTGCTCTATAAACCTAGGTAGATATTCTCTTTCTAGAAATAACAGGAATTTGATCAGGATTCATGCCATTCAATAAATTAAACTTCAATTGAACATAATCATACCACTGAATCTGTATTTGGGTTCATACAATCAGACATAACATACAAATCTAGGGTTCTTCATACCCAGTTGAAAAAGAAAGTTACTCCATAGAGAGAGATGGGAAATCTAGCTCAGATGCGGAAACCATACTGTGAAGGATGAGAATCTTCTTCTAGCACTCAATCAGCTCTTCTCCAAGCTCAAGTCGGACTCCAATGGTGATGGAGATCGATCAAAGACACTTGCAGAATCAGGTTCGTCACTTTTTCTCTCTAGGTATCACTTTTTCTCTCTAAAACTCGAAACCCTTCACTTTTGTCCTTCTTTTCCCTTAAGATGATGTATGTCGCGATCCCCGGTCTGAATACCCGGTCGGGTATTTTAAGTGGAGACCAGGTATTATCAAAACGCACCGTCGAGGAATAGGAGAAAATCCCCGGTCAAGGCCAATAATCCCCGACCGGGGATTTAAGCTTCACGACCGGGCCCCCTTCTGCTTCTCAGACGCCCAAAACTCCTTTTCCCCGGTCTGTTCCAAATAATACCCGGCCGGGTATTTATGCTCATGGCCGGGTATTTTGCTCCTCCAACACACTTCGACCCAAACGTGCTCCTTTCAACCCGAGACTCGTTTCTTCGCCTCGATACCAACGCTACGTCCTGAAATATGACATAAATCCACAACCTAGCGTGAATTCGGCTTAAAACACGAGAATCAACCTCTCAAACGGCTCAAGAATAGGGGTAAAAACATGTGCAATCAATGATCTATCACTTACACACAAAACAGATTCCCAAATTCAAACACCACAAACACAAAGATTACAAATTTACATACATCAGAAAATCACTAATTTGACAACTTAATCAATCCCAAGTTTAAACCAATCTCAGTCCAACCGTGCAAGCATCAAAATCAATCATTGAAAAGTGACAAAAATCTGGGTCTTCAAGTCACCATATCAATTCGACCAAACTCATCAAACCCACCAAATAAATGCCAAAATACAGATTCAAAACAAACAATTAAGGACCTTGAATCAGAGATATTGAAGATACTTTTCCTTTTTGTTTAAGGGCTTCCCTCTAGTCTGAACCCATTTTTACTAAAACCACTCTTAGCAAACATAATCATAGACAAATTTCCAGATAATCAAACCCACCATACATACACACCCATGTACTGCCCAAAATACAGATCTGTAAGCACAAACTACAAGGGAAATCTCACACTTACAAACAACCCTATTTGCACCAAAAAAAAAAACAGCCATAAGCACAAACTTCCAGAACAAAAACCATCCACCACAATTGCTTCTATAATCAAAAGTAAAAAGCACAAACCGAATTTCCAGATTAATAAGACGCACCATCAACCATAAACCCAGAAAACCTAGCACTATAACCACCATAAAATCTCACATTTCCAATTTCAGAACCCACAATCCAATTTCAGAATCCATAACCCCAAACCCACCAATACCCAGAATCAAGTTAAAAAAAGGAAACTCACCTCATTCTGCCGTCATCGGTGTCAATTGGTGTCTTCGTTGGAGCTCCCATTGCTCACCTCCTTTCGATTTCAAACTCCAAAAAAAAACAGATGAACAATATCGAATTAAAATCTACTTAACCAAAATCAAATCAAGCAAAACACTGATCAAAACCCATCTCGTCCAAATGAACAAGAAGAGCAAATCATACACACACAAAAAAAAAACTCACCTGCGCTAGACCATCATTCGCCAGCCTTTCATTCCTCTGTTACTTTGACTTAAATGATTCTCGCGGCCGGCGACCCCCTTCACCAAACAAACTGCATGTCTGCATCCACTTACCACTGTCAGCGGTCGATCAGACGCTGTTGTTGTCGTCGCCGACAGTGTCACTTCCTTCTCTATGTGCCAACTTAACCTAGAAATCAAAACTAAATCCATCGCCTCTGCCTTTTTGGCTCTCACCGCAAGCACGACACCAGTCGTCGCTCCCCTACTTTTCTCCTGAGATCCGGTTCATGCTTTCCTCGCCCGGATAAAAAAAACGAAAGAACGAGCAAAGATGAGAATTATAAAACCACATGCAACCAAAAAAAACTCACCTCCGACCATCAGACCGTGGTCGTCGTAACCTCTAGTGCCTAATCTCACCGTCCTTACAATCGCCATCGCCCTCATCGCAAAGGAGAGGATCGCTTCCAGTTCCTTTTGCCATTTCGAAAGAAGATAGGGAGTACGGACGCTAGGTGGAGAGTTAGGGTTGTTTGGTTTGCATTTCTGGTTTGTGATTTAGAGCATCTCCAAATCAATGCAATTGCAAAATGCAATTGCATTTGTATTTTTTATTGTCAACTCAAATTTTTTGTAATTTATATCACATTCATTCCATTCACCTACATCAATGCAATCAATTTGCAATTGTAAATATAATTAAATATTATATTTAAATTATAGAAAATTAAGTAAAAGAGAAAAAAAAACAATATAAATAAAAAGTCCCATTTTTTTAGGCTTTTTTAACTTGCATATGTAATTGCATTTGTTGCAAGTTTGCATATATATGCAATTGGTAGCCACATCAATGCAATGGCAAACACCTATATCATGTCATTTTGCAATTAAGAATAAATATCAATGTGGATGATCTTGGAAATGAGGAAGAGAGTAGACAAGAAGGAAGGAAGAGGCGGATCGTTCGGTCTTGAGAGGAAAGACGAGAGATGGGGTGGAACGTGTGGCGAGCGAGCGGCTGCGGTTTCTTGCTCTCCAATCTCTTTCAATATAGACCCTCCCTTGAGAAATGACTAAACTGCCCTTTATTTTTGCTAAATTACACTCTGCCACAATAAACTCCTCTAACTAACAAAACGATCAAACACAAAATCCCTTCTTTGAGTCTCGATCGAGGGACATCAAGCTCGAAAATAAACTTTGGTGAAAATACTCAACAATTTAGGCTACAACGTCCCTCGTGGCTAACAAGCACATGCAATATACTTGGTACATAAAAAAGGCCTGATACGTAAATCTCCTACTGATCTTGTAGTAAAGTCATTAATCTACCTTCATTATGATCGTTCCTACTGCGTCTAAAAATTCCAAATAAATTAATCATGTTGATTTATTAACCTCATTTTGTTATCATTAATCTTATATATACTTGTTTTCCCTAAAATAATGCTAAATACGAAATCATAGTCAATAGACCGTTGATAGTCTCTCAAATAAAAATTCTTTCAAAGCCAATAGTCAAGTAATTACTTAATTAAATAATAAAAAAAAAACATTTTTTAACGAAATCTCAATCTTAAACCTTAAACACGATCAATAGAACGTGTTAGGGATCCTCTTTCAAAATTATTCACTTAACGAACTACGTGAACTTTGATCCTGACTACTCGCGTACATAGGCAACCGATAAGGTTCGAGTCCAACTAACAAATTTTCTCCGCATTCCAAATGTGCGAGACTCAACATTTAAAAATCCCAATTATTATCGAACTACGTAGACTTTGATCCCGATCAACTAGGGTACGTAGGCAACTAATAGGTTCGAGTCGAACCAATCTAAAAACAATTTTTATGTCAACAGACGTGAAAAATAATATCGTCCGATTAAACTCTAAAAATGCACTCAAAGTTATTAAAATAATTCAATTAAATACATTAATAAAAGTCGCGAATAATAATACACCCAACCCTTAAAATTTATCGATTTAAGTAGTACCCATTTGGGACGTTGTGGGGTGTGAATACAATTCCCCGCACATAACCGTACTCCCGAACCCAGAATATTAAATTTCACAGATTAAATCCCGGTTCTGGCCCTAAGATTAGAGCCGGACCAAATTAGTGATCGATCCACTACAAGGAAGATCGATGGCGACTCCGATCATTTCGTGACGGATCCCCCGATCTCGAGAGGGGGTTGCGACGCCCGTGGAGCGAGGAGCAAACAGAGGGGGGTTTCAGGTTACTGACGCCCAAGCAGTTCACAATCGCTAAGACCGTGAACAGGGGCCAATGACCGTGAACCCTAGCAAGAGAAGCGGTGCGTTTTGGTCGCAGTGCTGAGTTCACGGACGCATTTCAATTTTCATGGTCGTGAACTCAGCGTGATCTCTCACTTAAAAGGAAAGATGAAGGGAAGAACAAGGGGAGAGACCTAGATTCAGAAACCTTCTCCTTCTTCAAATTTTAGAGTGAGAAAGTGGAGAACCAAAGAAGAGGGAAAGCTAGGGTTTAGGGTTTGATCTCCAAGCAAGGATTTGGATTTCTTCAGCACAAGGAGCAAGGCTTGCATCTTCATGATAATTTTCCTTTCCCTTGTGTTTTTCCTTCTCTTAGCATGGAGTAGTCCCTTATTTCACTTGGGTGTTTGTAAACCCTAACTACAATTATGTGAATGCTTGTATGAATTGAATGATTTGTGTGTGGTTGTGTTTTAATGTGAATATGGAGGTATTATTCAGAAATGATTATGTTGTGTGAAGCCTATCAATCTAATTGCCAATTTAACCTAGATTAGTGAGGAGACCTCCTTAGGTTAGGAGGTTCATTGGGTGTTCTAGGGCATTTCAAGCCTCCTAGGCTAGTTTAGAGAGGAAACCTCCTTAGGTTAAGAGGCTCATTATTGAGATGAGGTTCTTGGGTATTTCATGCATCCTATGCTAGTTTAGAGAGAAAACCTCCTTCACCCAAGAGGTTTGGTTTCCATGGGATTTCAAATCCTCCTAAACTAGTTTAGAGAGAACCCTCCTTAACCTAAGAGGCTCATTTCGAGATGGGTTTCCTTGGATAATCAGTGCCTCCTAAGCTAGGTTAGAGAGAACCCTCCATTACTTAAGAGGCTGTACTAGAGATAGTTTTCCATGGGCATTCTATGCCTCCTAGTCTAGGTTAGTTAAAGGGCAAACCTCCTAATTCATATTAAACACTTAGGGTTTGGTTGTGGGTGGTCGACCGATCTCCAATTCGAGGGTGAAGTCTAACCATTCCTTAGTCGATAGGTTGACAGGGTCACATTAGTGGATTGGATCGTATCCCATTCCTCAACCTAGAGTCTAAGAGGGTAACTTTGGTTGCTTGTTAGAGTTCCCTACGGTTTATGACCCGCTAACCACACACGGTCGTTCGATTCTTCAAGTCATAATTGTTAGCTAGGGTGAGCAACACCCGGGTGAAGCTTTCTCAACTAGAGTCAAATCCATTTTACCTTTTCAAAGTAATTTAGTTTTCAACCTTTGTTTCCACCAAAACTGATCCGCTAGATAATGTTTCAAACAGTCGAAGTACCAGTACATGGACCAGCCTAGGTCGATATTTAAACATATTTGCCCTATATTGCACCCATCTAAGGTTTATACTTGGACCTTAGGTGGGATTTCACTGTGATAGTTAGGGCGAGTCAAGTTTTTGGCGCCGTTGTTGAGGATCAACGGTCCGTTATAGTGAAAAGTTTTTTTGGGTGTTAATCTAGCTTTTAATTTTTTTTTTTTTTTTTGTTAACTTGTGAAGTGTTTGCTTGTGCTAGACGTGTTGTGTTCTTTGAGTGTGTGTAGGAAGGTGCATGACCCAGAGCAATTCGGCGCCTTTGACACCACTGGACGAGGACATCAACTGGACCCTGCGACTTCTAGCTTCAGAGAGGGATCAGGAGGGGGGGGCAAGAAGGAGAAGTGAAGAAAGGGGACAACAAGTTGATCCTGGAATTGAAGTAATTGAAGAAGGAGTTGTAGTTGAGATGACGGCAAATCAACACCGAGGGGCTAATCCGCTTCGAAACCCAAATGGAGAAGTGGAAGCCAAGGAATGACCAAGGACTATGGGCTATTACATGGCTCCACAAGAGGCGGATATCCAATCTCCCATCTTACATCCACCCGTGCCGCCAACAGCTTTGAGATCAAGCCCTCTCTCGTGACGATGATTCAACAAAATGCTTACTTCCACGGGCTATCCCATGAATCACCACGAGAGCATGTCCAAAGGTTTCTTGAGCAAGCGGGAAGTTTGAAGATTAATGGTGTCCCCGAGGAGGCATTGCGATTGAAGCTCTTCCCCTATTCTTTGGCAGGGAAGGCACTCCGATGGCTCAACAACCGTCCGGCTCTATCCATCACCTCTTGGGACGATCTATGCAACAAGTTCATGACCCGTTATTATCCTCCTTCCAAGACGGTCGAGTGGAGGAAGAAGATCAATCACTTTGAGCAAGAGGAGGATGAGACATTGAGGGATGCATGGATTCGAGGAGCAATTTCGGATAGAAACTTTCTATGGACATGGGAGGTTGATGAACATGACCCCTCCTCAAGTCACTGAATTGCTTGAAGATATGGTTCTTAAGGGATATGATTCGGGCTCGAGAAGAAGTGGGAAGAGAAATAACGATCGAGGAGTGCGAAGTGTGGGAGCAAGTGCTCCACTTGAAGCGAAGCTCGATAAATTGATCGAGGTGATCCTTGAGGATAAGAAGCAAGGGAAGAGAGCGGTTATGTATTGTGATTGGTGTTCGAGCACCAATCATGAAATTACAGATTGCCAAGCGATGAAGGAGTCAAGTACCCCCAAGGAGCAAGTGAGTTTCATTAAAAATGCTAGAGGAAACAACCCTTATAGCAACACATACAACCCCAGGTGGCGCAAGCATCCAAACTTTTCTTGGTCTTCCCCTACCAATCCAAGACCTCCCGGTTTCCAAGGTCCAACGGGAAACTACCAACCTCGGCAAACATTCATCCAACAGAGGCCTCTATTCCAAAACTCGAACTTCTAACAACCATACCAAGAACAAGGCGGTCAAGGTTTTCAACAAAAACAACAACAAGGTGGCAAGTTCTCTAAACTTGAAGTCCTTGTGAATGCCTTTGTGAGTACAAGCTCGCATAAGTTCGAGAAGATTGAGAAATTCATGGATGTGGCAACATCCAAGTTTACCTCGGTTGAGGCGGGACTCCGAAGCCATCAAACGATTCTCCAAAACTTGGATGTGCAAATTAGCAATCGTTCTAGGATCCTCACCGAGAGACCAAAGGGAGCCCTACCCTCTCAAACCATTGCCAACCCCAAAGATCAAGTCCGGTGCAATGCAACTTTCTTAACGAGCGGGAAGGTGACCCTAGAGGTCGTTGCCAAAAGAGTGAATGAGAAGGAAGACCCTTTACCCGAGGGTGAAGAAGAGGAAACCTCGGGGGAAAAGAGACGAGTGGCAAGGAAGGCATTGCCAACGCCACCACCTGTGGCTGAGTACACGCCACCCCTACCTTTTCCCACGAGAGTGCACAAGGAAAGATTGGAAGCGGAATGTGGAGGTTTCATGGAGATGCTCCAAAAGCTCCACCTTAACATTCCCTTCCTTGAAGCAATGGCCCACATGCCAAGGCACTCAAAATACCTCAAGGGGCTTCTTTCTAAGAAGCCGAAGTTCGAAGACCTCGCCAATGTCACCCTAGGAGAGGAGTGCTCAGCCTTCATCCTCCACAGGTTGCCCAAGAAGCAACCCGATCCAGGTAGTTTCACTATACCTCTTTGCATCGGTTCTCATCACATAAAAAATTCCTTGGCAAACTTAGGGGCGAGCATAAATGTGATGTCATATAAGCTTTTTAAGAGGCTAGGCATAGGTGAACTAAAGACTACTAGGCTTAGTGTCACATTTGCCGATCGCTCTGTCATTAGTCCTAGGGGCATAGTGGAGGACGTGCTAGTACGAGTGGGGAAATTCTGTTATCCAACGGACTTTGGGATCCTGGATATAAGTGAGGATTCTGATATGCCAGTCATACTAGGACGCCCTTTCCTTGCCACCACCAAGACATTAATTGATGTAAATGAGGGAACTTTGATCTTGAGGGATGGTGAGGAGAGAATTACTCTTGGAATTGATCATAAGCCTAGGAGTGAGGAAGTGAAGGAAGTTGAACCGGGTGATATGAATGCAAGTGGAGGGAAGCATTGCAAGGCGAACCCCACTATTACTGTTAGTTCTTGTCATGGTGTGAAGCAGGAAAGCAAGGAGGGCATTTGGAAAGGATAAGTCGTGTTAATGCCCGATGGAAGGAAAAGTGTAACACCCTAACTAGGCCGGGTACTACTTTTACTAAAATGCCCTTGAAAAAAATAAAATAACCAAATCTTAAATTGCAGCGGGAAAAAATTTCATAAATAAAATACTGAAAACACACACTTATAGTTCAAAGCAAAGCCCTAACAAGTGGGCAAACTCAATACTTAAAATCTCAAAATGATCTCCAGTCTATACTCATAATCATAAATGTAAATAACTAATAATCTCTAATGTTGCTGCTACTGAAAACCTAGACTAAGCATCCTCCGTGAGGCTTATACTGCCCTCCTCTAGCTGGCTGCCCTCGAGCTCGCTGCTCACTAACTGCTCCTCTAGCTCCTCCTCTAGCTCTTCAAACTGGTGAGTGAGATGGGGTCAGTCTACGCCCTTACATTTAACGTCTTATTAATACTTGATCACTTTACTTAACTTAGTAGAAGTTGTTTTGTACTTCCACTATTAAAAATCTTAACTCTTAAAACTATATTCTTAAAGCTCAAATCTCAACTTAAATTCTTGACTGACACGGGGATCCCTCACTAGCTAGTCTGGTTGCCAACTCATACGTATGAGAAGCCATCCAGGCTTTCCTTAAACTTAAACTTATCGTGGAAGGCTCTTCTTCCACGATTCTCAATAGCATAACTGCGGCTCATCTTAAAATATCTCAAGAGCATAATTGCTGCTCTATCTGAAAATCTCAAATGGCAACGGACTGGCGCTAGTGACTAAAAACACTTAAAACTATTTCACCTTCTTGAAGGTGAAGAACTTCTTAAAATAAACTTGTTTCTTAAACTTAAACTTACTTGTAAGTAAAACACACAACAACATAAAACTGAAAGCATAACTCACACAAATCATATGACATCATATAAGCATACAAAGGCAAGTATGGCACATAGCAGTCAAATCTCAAAAACTTAAATATCGTAAGGCGTAGAATTTACCCCCTTTACACTCATCTTATAAACGAGTACCCACTTTACGTTGATCACCCACCTCCCGAGATGAATGAGTCGACTGAATGAGGCTATTCGTGGTGTGGACAGTGGCGGATACATGGCACTTTGAGGGTGTCCCGGGACACCCCTAAATTTTGGGAACACAATTATTCAACTCCTGATAGTATTATGCATATTGGTATAAAAATATTTTAAGTGATAGCAGGACACTCTTAAAATTTGGGAAAATGATTATCTAACCCCCAGTAATAGTTTGCGTATGTGTAAATAAAAACGTTTAAATGGTAGCTTATATGATTTGAACTTGGGTCGCTGCTGTTAATAGAAAATATATTTTTCATTAGATCACAACTTATTTGTTCTTGTATTTTAAATCCAAATATACTAGTAAAAGCTATTCCTTATTCACAATTATTTTCAAAGGCTAACGATTAAACTCGATTACTGACTCTCCTTGTCTAGTAGGATATATCGAGAGAGATTTGTAGAGCATTGTTAGACACAAATTTTACAATTTTTTCAGAATACGAAACACATCATGTGCTTTGTTGTATTTTATACAAGGTAGATATTTTCTATTTAATAATTATTTAATAATTAATTTAATTTTTCGATGAGGACACCCCTATCTAAAATTTCTGGATCCGCCACTGGGTGTGGACGCCACAAATTCCCATGCCTTGACCAATCCTCGCTCCCTCGTAAAATGTGGTCAAAAATATGTTGATAGTTAGCGAACATGCTAATCACCCAATTGATCTCATCTAGTTCCCACTGATTTCCTTACGTAGGATTACTAACCCATGCTAGCTCCCATTTCTCTTGTATATACATATAACTACTATCCCATATTGTACTTTCCATCATCACCTACGTCACTCTAAATTCCAAGGCCAGGTGGAGGAACCTACTTTAGTCCCAACCCATCAACAGTTACCAATTCTATTTCCACACGAAATTTCTATGCGCTTCTCTTACTGTACGGAACAGGCACCAAATCCATGTCATTATCGCACTCGATGAAACCATAATCATTACCTCAATAACCTATATCGATCTTACACAAGAAATTATCGACAAGCTAAGAGCACAGGAGCAAACGATGGTGTACCCGAAACTAGTACCGCAATTATATTGATATTCCACCGATGCCATTTCCGTACTGATCAACCAAATCTGTCATGTCGAGGCCCCCTAGCCTGGTCGAATTCCTTTGGGGCTTCGTCGTAAGCCTCTCGTCTGTCTCCATGCTTGCTCCCCCTCTCACCATCATCGAGAACAAATCTCGCCGTTGACGGTCCTCAAAGCCTGCGGCTGGGGTTGCGGCTGTTCTACTTCAATTTGCTGGGGTTTTCTGTTGTTGTGATGGGAAAAGGTTAATGAGGGCGCTTTATTTTTTATTTTTTTTATTACAATAATAGTTATTATTATTATTTCTAATCAGCAGTTGCAACCCTTTGTACATAATCGTTAATCCAACCATTCATTTATTATGGTTTAACTTGAACCCGAAAGTTGAGGTGCTACATTTCCTCCACCCTTATAAAAATTTTGTCCCCGAAATTTGCTCGGAATTCATCCTCCCGTCAACACCCTTCTTAATCTTCCTTCCCCACGATCATTTATTCTTACCATAACAACTTCGTTGGTAACCTTTGATCATATACATTTTCTTAGCTTGTAGCACATGTATAACCTTGAGTGACTCACTATCCTTTTCGTTTCATAACTTGACTCAAAATTGTTGAACAAAATGCCGAGTTGACTGGACATGTTGATCCAATTCACCTGGTAGTTGTTGTTGAACCCAAATCCGAAATCGAGATATCACATTATATTTCCGCCCCACTTATAGATATTTCGCCCTCGAAATTTGTCCACTGTGATTACCCTAAGCATCGCTTGTGATAACCCTTTTCACTTCGAGGATTTGTATTTCCTTTAACTTATACGACATGACCTAAAATCCTTCTCTCCATTCCCTGCAACTTCAATGTTTTTGTGGCTTCTTAACCCCTCACATCACCTAGGCTGCACCTTGGACATATGTCGGAACGATAACTATCCATTATTCGGTACATGAGAATTTAATGCCCCTCTCCAACCCCAAGGTCACTAATGGCGGCTTATCCTCCATCTAGTCCGATGGTAAAACTCTTTTAACGTAACTCTCGTCAGGGGTTGACCTCATAAGTGACTTAGTTCGTTGTACCTCCTAACTTTGCATCTCTTACTTTCTTCTTTGATGCCTCGTCTTATCCTTTAACCATAAACTGAATGGGCATCTCCTCGTTACTTCTTGCTTAACCTCGAAACGTCATACTACTGATTTTACTTCCTGTATGCATTAAAGACATCCTTTGCATCCTTCTCTAGCTTGCTAACAACTTTATGACTCCCTTCAAGAGTCATGACCTTCCCTTTGGCTTACTTGTTCACTCCTGGCGAGTAACTTAGCACTTCCTTATTGACACATTTCACCAGCATAGGCAATCCTGGTTTCACTTTGGGGTATTCTAGCAGGTTCCCTAAACTTATATCCCTCTTACTTTGTTACTCGTGACTCTTCTTCTTGATGTTCCTTTCTAGGTTTAAGTGTCCCTTGTTCGCGACGTAGTCATCCGGGTTCCTATATCCTCTTCTCACTTATGTACTTTCGCCTACAAGGTTTTCCCTTCCACTATTTTTGACGACCTTCATTCCACCTTAAAATTGGCCAAAATTTCTTGATGGACTTCCTATGGATCACTTGTTCTCCATTGGTAGTCAACCTAATGCTTCCTAGTAGCCTTCTGTATTCCTGCTTCGTCATTTTCGAACTATTTTCCTCCGCGCGCACTCCTTAAACTTGAGTCACTTACACATATTCCCACTCCTTTATCAAGGACTTACATGTCCTTCCTTGACTTCATACACTCTACGACATCTCTACTGCCACTTCCCAGTTATGGCCTTACGGCTTCCTACAGCCCAGTACTACTTCTAGATTGCTTACCAATCATTGAGCGATTTTAGCAACAAATTCGCACAAAGAAACTTGCAAATCCCACCTGAGACTTGACCAATTGACTTCTTGAAACCTCGTCAGACTTCCTCTAGACTTCTTGCTCTTTTCTATTATTGTACGCAAACTCTCTTTACTATGACCGTTGAGACTCTTCCTTGAATTCTCTAACATCTATTAGAACCTCCAATAAACGTTCTACTTGGTTGTATATACTCGGTTGCCGTAATGACTTACTCCTACCGCTGGTTCCGAGACTCCAACTCTTAACCCTCGAGTTCCAACTTATTACAGAGGTTCCTCCTTCTGTCACCACTCATGTACCCTAGGTGGCTAGGTGCTCCCTCCATTTAGGATTGGACAATCCCATAACAGATCATCACGAACTCTTGCATTCCCCTTTCAAAGGTCCCAACAACCTCCAGACCTTTCATGATCTGGGTAGTTTGTAGAGTCTCTCATATCCCAATCCGTCCTCTTTCTAGCTCGACATTGTTCACAAGCACATTGTTATTCTTGATCCAAGCTAAGATAATGCCTCCAGGAAGGGTACTTGAACATTCAACTTCCCAAGCATGGACTTGAAGTTCCCAAACTCTGCCTCTAGCCAGTCTTTGTGCATCCTGGTGGGAAAAGGGAGCTTAGACTTATATTCAGCCACTACTTGCTGGGGATTTGGGGCCCGAACCTCTGGCTCTTTTTCCTTCACCAGGTCTTCTTCCGGCTTCGGGGTGATCTGTGGTACCTTCTTTGCACTCCTTGGTGGTGCACCCTTACTCACAGTCCCACTTCTCAGCATGATGGCGTGCAGCCCATCCTTATGCTTTCTGGGATTAGGCAGGGGTTGGCCAGGAAGTGTACCAGCCGGTCTGGAAGCAAGGGCATTTGCCAGGTGCCCGATTTTGGTGTCTATATCCTACAGGAGTGGCTGCTGGCAATGCAGTTAAAAGCACGATTCTACCTAGAAGCGGAAAATGAGTAAAATCGTAAACCGTAGAATCAAAGCGTAAAAACGTAAGTTTTTTACGCATATTGTAAAATAACAGAAAATGTATTAAGTATGACATATACTATGTAAAATATGAGTGCACATAGCGGGGTACGTTCGTGTTCTTATGGGACCCCGCCCGTGTTTTGCTCTAAGATCACCACCACGTTTGGTATAAAAAGCACTGGCGGGGTGCCGAGTGAAACACGACCATGCTTTTAGGGAAGGCTGCCCGTGTTTCTTCCTCAGCTCCACTTTTGAGAGGCTTTTGATTGACCAAATTTCCTCCGATTGACAGGAAACTTGAGCATATGCCTCCCTTTACTCACAAGGACCTGAAATATGACAAAGTAACACAACCTAGCGTAAAATAGGCCAAGACACCACAAATTGGAGCCAAAACGGTTAAGAAATAAGTGTGCAAACATGTGTAAATATGGTGTTATCAACCACCACCACCAGCAGCACCATCACCAGCCGGCGATCCCCTCGTCCAAAGGATAGATCGCCTCGAGACCCATGTTTTTGGAGTGACTTCCCGACTTGAGCGGCAGACTGACCTACTCGAGCAGATGGCTCGTCGCCAGGGTCTCATTCCAGATGATGATTCGGGGCCTTCGCCCTAATGAGAGGTAGCCGACGAGGGAGATATGTGGTAGAGCCGATTCCTTTCACCCCACTACTCCACTTGGAACTCTGAACTCTTTTGTTTTATTTTTCTTTCTTTTATTTTGTGTGTGTGATCATAAACTACTACTATCGTATTATGATGTGTAATAACCTAGCCACGAGCGAGTCGTATTGTGTATGTGTGTTTTTTGTCTTCTCCTTGAAGCTTAAATCTCCTACCCTGGGAAAATTCCAACTTTCACTCACCATGCAAAGCGGTAACACTCGTTCTACCCCTATCTTACGCCATTGAGGGCAATGTCAAACTTAAGTGAGTTGTTCATGCGCAAAGTATTAACCGCACTTGAAGAGCTAAATGTGCCCTACTACTAAGCCAATTGGTTCTGGAAAGATTTGGAACATCCCAATGCCTCGGGGGGCTCTCTCCTCTCGTTCATCTTTACCTTCCACAGGTTCCTCAGCTGGTAATCTGGCTGCTCTTCTAGGTGGACTCTATGGGAGGTTGAAAAGAACTTCATCGATCACCAAAGTGTTGGTATCGAAAATGGTAAACGTCAAAATCCCCATATTAATTAATCATTCTTGTCGAACATCACGAGATCTGTCTTGAGGGTCTCGAATGTGATAAGAATGGTCCTTGTATCCAATCTACTCTCTACATCGCTGAAGTCATCATTGAGATACTGGGCAATGCGAGTGATGTAGAAACCCCCATGAAATATTGGTCTGCCATGTTTTTATACTGGTTTAGAGTCTCGAAATGGTGAAGCCTAGGCGAAGGGAACTTTGAATTTGCATGCTTCAAAGGAATGTCATGTCTCTGCAGTCACATTACCTTTTCTCCCATACTTTCAACCCATCAATCTGGAGATCCGGTGGTGGATGACACTCCATTATGGCTTCACTTCACTACCCTTCGACAATTTCACATCCCAGCTCTTGCTTTTGACACTTTAAGCTCTTGTATATATAAATCTCCAAAATATGTGAAAGCATTCTTTGCAGTGAGGACCGCAAAACCCATGGTGGAATCCACAAACTCTGCAGGATAAATGTCAAAGACCCTTGTAAAGCCCCATATGGACATTTTTTGGTGTACTCCTCTGAGTTGGAATTTAATATTGGGGAACTTGTCTGCTTCGCCTTAGACATCTTTGGTTGTCAAACTACTGATAACTCATGTACTAGGACACGGGTGATCCTCTCCTGAATGCTCAAGACCTTGATCCACTCCGACTTTGCAATCTTAGAAAGAATGATGTGGTCGACTCCAAGCTAGGAGAAGCTAACATCATTAAGACATGAGCTCTCTTTAATTGGGCACTCCCTCAGGTGGAGTTACTTATTGATAAATCGGAGTGGGATTGCATCAAGGAATGCATGATGAAGGATCTTCATTGCCACTTTTGGTCCTCTTCATAGAGAAGCGCCCCAATTACGCCTCTCATATTCTCCCCAAGCCCACGGATTTTTCCCCGTGATTGGTGGGGTCGGAAGTCGGCCAGTCGGTGGCCTCCCCCCTTGAGCCACAACCTGCTCTTCCTCGCTGTCGACGGCGAGGTTTCCCCAGCCTGCTCTGACGGATATCCCGTGAACAAACCCTCCGCCAAGTGCTCGGTCCTGGCGCATCTACTTGCCGTGTCTCGCGTCCCCGGTGGAAGCTTCATTCGTCCCGCCTAGCATCTTCCCCGACATCGGCATCGAGCTTTGGCTTATAGGAGAGAGAGCCTCCCGACCCGTGGTTCCCTTCATTTTCTCCACCGGCAGAATCTGGTTGGTGGTGCGACCTCCCTTCCAGGAGCTACGGTCGAGCTCCCTCGGTGACTCGGACGCCATCCTTCCCCATTGCAGATAGTGGAGAAGTGCAAGGATCGAGCTAACATCGTCGGCCAGCTGATTCTGTTCAAGTCGAATGATGTTGATCTCCATCTTCAAATGATCCTGGTCGTCATGAAGCTTCTCTTGGTCGCGCTGAAGTTGCCCTACATCAACGCGTAGATGATCCTGTATTGCTTCATGCTCGCGGTTCAGGCTGTCCTGGGCTTCAATCCTGGATGTGATTGCCCTGGTGGTGGGCGACGATCGCTTGGATCTGCGGCCCGATATCCTCATCGCCGGCGGCTTCTAGTGATGAGGAATGCGTTGATGACTTGCATGACGGCATTGTTCCTGGCTTGGTTCACTCAGAACCAGGTTCTGATACCAATTGATGCCTGACAGGGTTTCGCCCACTGGAGAACTCGAGCGACTTTGCGAAAGAACTAGAAAACACGATAAAAGAGCTACTTTTCTCTACTAACTACTAATACTTTATTGATCGAATGAATAAAACGAGGAGAAAAGGTTCATATTTATAGGACTAATCCTACAAACCCTTTCCTCTTAAGACAAGAAAACTCAATCCCAAAAAAATAAGTAAACGATTACCTCCTAAACAAGACAACATGAATAATAATCCTACACTCAAACTAATACGAATAACCAAATAATAACCGAATATCCCAACAAATAATTAATTACCAGAACAACAACAACAATAATAATAATAATAATAATAATAATAATAATAATAATAACAATAACAATAGTGGGCTCGTCCTAGGATGCTCTCACGCATCATATAACTTGAGACCTATCCCACTCAAGACCCAGTCAATTACTAACACAATAAATAAGCTACGTGGTACAAAATATGGAATCGTCGTTGGAGAAAAGAAGAAAACCTTGTGGTGGCAATCTCGAAACACATTTTTAAAATTACATACCTCTCCCTACAATTAGAAACAAGAATCCATCGGTGCCCAATGACTAAAATGAAGTAGAGATAGAGAATCCATAGGACGGAATCGAGGAATCGGTAATGTGAGGCTAGGGGAAGGACTCAACACTCCAATGAGGGAGGAGTCGAACTGGACATCATAGAGATGGCGGATCTCGGCGGCTTTCCGAATAAGTTTCTTAGAGTTGGAGAGGCCTGAGATTTCGGATATATCTATTTGGCGGGGTATGTCAGCTGGAGTTTTGATCCCTCACAGCCACAGGCGAAAGGAATGATGAAATTGAGAAAGGAGGGTGCGCCCGAGGATGATAAATGGCGGGATGAAGGAGTTTCGGGCGCTAATTTGTTGGCCATCTTATTTGCTTTTTGAAAGTTTGGCTTGTAATTTTCACTATGATGTTCCCGACAACTGGTCGAGATTAAGTATGTAGTTTTCACTATGCAGTTTGGCTTGTAATCGAGATTAAGTACTCGAATGGATGCTCACAGTAGCAAACTGGTCGCAGCAGCAGGGGTCGATGTAGTTCTGTCTGGGTGAACATAATGAGGAATAGCGAACTTTTCTGGAGGTATGCCTATATTGATCCAGGTAATGGTACTGATGTCTCCTTTTGGTCTGACCGGTGGAATCCAAACCTCACCATCGTCGACGCCTTTCCAAGAGTCTTCGTCGTTGCCTCAAATCCGGAAGCAAAGATCAGGGACGTCGTGGAACTTTCAGGTGACAAATTAGTTATTAATTTAGATACTAATGTTGTGCTGAGAAGAGGGGCTGAACTAGAGAGGTTGAGCTTACTTTCCATTGTTAATTCTTATGATTTTAAATCCAAAATTAGCAGTCCTTGTAGAGTTGTTTGGCAGCCTAATCCGGAAATGGGTTATACAGTTAAATCTATGTACAGGGCAGTCACTGAGGATAACTTCTTTGGGGTTCCCAATTTCCCTTCGAACTCGGTTTGGAGGAAGATTGTTCCAGGAAAGATATGTGTGTTTGTTTGGACAGCTGCGCATAAAAGAATTTTGACACTTGACGTCCTACAGAAACGAGGTTTGAAGCTTGCTAACCACTGCGAGCTCTGTTGCAAGGAAGAGGAATCGGTCGAGCATATTCTGGTTGGTTGCAGCTTCACCAGGCATGTTTGGAACGTGATTCAGAAGGGATGCAGGTTTACCAATCTCCCTGTTGGGGCTAATCTTGTGTCAACAATTGAGAACTGGCCTGCTTCTATTCCGAACAACTTTGAGGGATGGGTGAAATATTGTGCCTTTCATGGTGTCTCCTGGATCATTTGGTTAGAGCGCAATCAGAGGATCTTCCATAATGTCTCATCCAGTCCGGAGCGGATTGCTACAAGAATTATTAACAACATCACAAGGTGGATTGTAGCTAAAGGCAAAGTTGGTCGCAACTCGGTTGCTGCCTGGCTTCAAGTGTTTCTTTATCAGATTAGCTATGTTTGGCGTTTGTTTTCTTTTTTCGCTGAAGGCTGGGGCACGGTGCCTTTTCTGGTTGCTCGATCTATCGGGAGTCGTGGGTTTTTGTCGTGTCCTTGCAGAAAGTTGGACTTTGGAGTGGTTGAGTCCTCCTTAATCGGTTCAGGCTGGCTGGCTTTTGTGTTGGTTTTTCTTCGCTGTTCGTGTCAGCGGTAGGGATCAGCGTCTGTTTTTGTGCTGAGCTCTTTTGTTTGCACGCTTGAGGATTTGGCTCTGTTATTTAGTCCATAGTATTTTTTTCGTTTTGAGCAGGGGCCTTCTGGTGGGTCAAGCTCCTTTGTTTCGGCTAGTTGTAGATAGTGCTTTTTTTTTCTTCCGTTCCTTTCTCTTGGGTCGCACTCCTGGTGCCGTTTTTTATCGAACTCTTAATTTTATTTCAATTCATAACTCACCTTCATTAAAAAAATATATATATATATATATTCCCGACAACTGTTTTGTCGCATTTTGTACCCGACAACCCATGGGACATAGGGGTGGGCATTCAGTCGGTTCGGTTCAAACCGAACCAAACAAAACACTACCGGTGTTCCGATTCCAGTCACAGGCCAAACTGAATTCGTACCAAACTATAATTCAGTTTGGTTTGGCCGAACCGAGTTATAACTCGGTTTGATTTGGTTTTTTCCCCAAAACCAAAAATATTAGCTGGGTGGGTTTTGGTCTTGTGACTCTTACATTTTAGCACCTACTGGAGAAAAATGGTCACTCTTTTCTTTACTACCTAATCCCCATCTTCTCATTTCTCATCGAATCAAATACTCCCTCTCCCTCTCCGTCCAATTTCCAACCAACAAACGAGGCAGTTACGGCGAGCACAAAGCAAAGCTCGAAGTAGAGTACAACACATAGTCCGAAGATGGCAGGTGACAACGGCGAAAGGAAATGGAAGGATGACGGTAGGCGGCAACGCCGATTGATGACAGCGATGGTGACGACTTCGACGACGAAGGTTCTTAAGGTTTAGATCCAAGCACGCATGGTATTTTTTGGATTTGCTTTTCTCCTTCGAACTTCAGTAGCATTTTTTTGATCCAGGTGAAGACAAAACCACCTGTGGCGAAGAAGGCAAGGCGGTGAAGAAAGGAAGAAAGCTCGATCTCGGTCATGAAGGAGGTGGAGGCAATGGCGGATTTGATGGCGTCAGTAGTCGGAGAGCGGGGAGCGGGGAGGCAGAGCCGCAAAGGAATGAGGGGAATGGTTGTTGGCAAGGCGCCGGAGGAGCTGTGTGGTGTGAGAGAATGGGCTGGCGATCGGTGTGGTTGTGTGGTGTGAGGGAATGAGGGGTTGGGACTGGGCTAGAGTTTCAATTGGCTTGTTGGCTTGGGGGGTCATGTGGACTGTTGGGGGCATAGTTCGGTTTTTCAGTCGAAATTCATAAACCCCGGTTCGATTGAGAGGACATTGGTATCCGAATTACTCATATTTCCCTTCCGAATTCCAAACCGAATAACAATAGTTCGGTTCGAGTTTACCGATTCGGATGCCACCACTAATGGATGCCAAATTAATATAATTTAGAAAAACCAATTAACAATCATAATATTTTATATCCAATGTAAGATTTGTCTATTATATTTTATATCCATCATAAAATAAACTATTAACAAATAAAACAAATTTCTTTCAAGTTGTCTTCATCATATGTTTGATATACAATTAAAAATACTAAAAATTAATTGATAAATTGATAAATAAAATGAAAAGCTGAAATTCTATTATAATCCAATTGAAAACATTTATTTAATTTTTATCTCTTACTCGTTTCAAATTGAAAAATATGTGAAATCAAAGGATAAATCGTTTGATTTTCTATCACACCAACAATGTAAGATTTTGTATGAAATCATATAAATATGTGTACTTTTTATGAATACATATAAAAATATGTATTAATACACTCATATAATTGTACACATTTTTTTTACACTACATTAAAAGCTTATAATATTTTGAAGTGAAAAATTCTAACTTACTAAGTAAAATAAATTATCACTATTATGTATTTATGTGACGTGTTCCTACATCATAAAATTAATAAAATATACATACATAGTTCAGTCATGTGCCAACCTGATCTACGATAATTTCATGTGTAAGAATGGCGTCGATGGTCTTAAAAAAAATTTAACCTAGTTTGGTCTGGGCGAAAGCCTCCTTGGTAAAAGGAAATCACATGAAAATCGAGCTATATACATATCAACAAAATGAATTTCGAGATCTCTCACTTACTAAATATGATATGATTATTTTCTATAATGCAACTTATTTTCTCTTTTTCATTATTCATTTTTTCCATAACTTGCATGCAAACTTATTAAAAATAATGTCTTAATTTTTCCTTGATAACAATTCTAATCTCATTTATTTCTTTCTGCTTTTGGATAGAATTCCTTTTTTTTTTTTTGTATCGTGCACATGAAGATTGAAAATATTGGGTCGGGTTGAGATGTATAACCTAAAACTATGTCAGCTTAATAATCATGTTTCAAAATTAGACAGATCTCATAATTGAAGTTCAAATAATTTTTTAATAACCTATCAATTGGATTGTATCCTTTCCATTTAAATAGGATTTCTACAATTTTATAGAGAAAAATGAATCAACTGTGACATACAAAATTATATAAATTTCTATGTTTTTTGTTAAAGTTTTCCAATCATGTGTACCACCATGACATAATTTTCAAACACTATGATATAGGGAACTTTCACGTACGTTTTTTTTTTTTCAAAATATATCACATATGTCATTTTGTAGATTATATTTACTTGATTTTTTTATGCAAAAAATATGAAATCCAAGTTCAAAAGAATAAGATATAATTTCTTAAAATTTATGTGAGAGTGGTTGTGCTTTTATATTTAGTTTTCGGTTTATGCACCTAAAGTTTTCTAGACAAGTTTTACAACAATTACCTTTTGTCTTTCGGAAAAGATTGAAGTGATATTCAGTTACCTTTTTCCATATTTCGACTTTGCTCAAGTCAACATTGTTTGCAAAATTCCCTTTTCTTTTCACATTTTTTTCTCACGCAACATTAGCTCCCTTTTTGCAGACATTTGTATGTTGGCTTCGCTTAAGCCTCTGTCATTCGTAAAGTTTGATTCTTTGTAAGTTGTTTGTTAGTATGTTTGTCTGTTAGTATATCTACGAGGGAACTCAATTGAATAAGATAAAGTTTGATTCTTTGTAGATCTAATGATGAGGGACAGTAAACTATAAGGAAGAAGTTTACAATTGTCACCACTATTATTTTCTTTGGATCTTTGGTTATAGAATTAATATTGTATGCTAATGTAAAGTGGAGTAGGAGTGTCTCTTTATCTACCATTTTTTATATCATTAAAGTGTTAAAATGAATACACAATTACAGATGTATGGATTGTATATGACTACAACTACACATTAATCATATGATCATGACATGCACTTATATCTCCTTTTCATTGATCTAAACCCTATTTATTTCTTAGGAGCTTATTTACCAAATATGTGAATTTTCACTCTTAGGCCTCATTCAAGTACATGTTAGTGTTGTGTTGATCTCATGTAAAAAAAATACATCCTGAAAAAAAATTGTGCATAACACTTTGTCGTCTGACCGGTTTAAATGAATTTGACACCTAACCTCTAACAATGGTCTTTTTTACTATATTGGTTCACATCATATTTAATATTAAAGTGTTTCCTCTAATTTCTAAATAAACTATACTAAACAAGGTCTTGAATAAATATTCTATTTTTTTTGTTTCATCGTAAGTCCTTAACAACTAATTTTTTAATAAGCCATTACAAATGTTTGAATAAAATCATACATAAATAAAAGAAAATACAATTATCAGTCAAATGCAAACTTTTATTTAACTTTTCATGTCACTGTCATTTCAAAACACAACATTAGAAGTCAAACAATAACCTTTTTCATATATTGAAACATTTTTTGTTACTATATAGTTTGAATAATTGACGTGAGTTATACGTGTTTTCAATTTAACTATTAATCTATCTTTGATTGAGAAATCTACTACTCCTAGAAGGTTCAACTGCTAAGTTTATTGATAGATACATACATCAAATAGAGACATAAGTTGAAAAAACTCCATTTTATCATTAGAGAGGATAAAATGGTAAGGTTCATGTATGAATAATGATCTACAATATTATCGCGAGTTTAGTTCTATTAGTGATCAAATCTCAATTCCTAAGGGTTTTATTAAGATATCGACGTTGTAAAACATTTTTGAGAGTACATAAGGATCTACAGTGTTATCGTTTAACTTTAACTATATGAGTGACAAGATGAATGATCATTTGAATGATCGTCAATGGTTATACGTATCAATCGAAGGACAAATTTACCATCTATTGAGCAATCTACTACAATCAAATTTTTCTACTTCTAATTTTTGTTGAGTTATACATTCATCAGAGGAGAAATAAGTTGCAATGACTTTGATTCAATCATTACATATATATATATTTATATATATTGAAAAAAGAAATCCCCCAACATCCCCATTCACTGTAGCCCAAGAGACCTTTTACTGTGCTTAGTGACTCATAATTACTGTTTCGACTGGGAAGGGGCTCGGGTGTGGGTGGGCGCATGGTGGATCTCTTTGGCTCCTAACGAGATCTTTGTAGTTCGGCTGGTTTAGAGCTATGGTTTGCCTTCTGGTTGGCTTTCCTCTCCGTCCGCCTCACACGCATTGGTCACTCGGCAAACCAGAGAGAAAGCTATTGCTACTTTAGGGTTCACTTTTTGTTTGACGTGACCAGAGCTACAGAGATGAGATTGCTGAGTGTCATTCGTGAGAACAGTATGCGCCTTGAGAAACACGCCGTCGCGCTGCTCAATGCACACACAGAGGCGAAAGAGTCTACTATCTACTTTTGCTCTGTACTTTCTTTCTCAGCCACATATATTTCCTTTATTCAAAAAAGAAAGCAACTCTCCCTCTCTCTTTATGTCCAGTTTAGAATAGAAAGCATCCCTCCATTTGGTCCCTCAATTCTCCTCTTTTGAAACTCTCTCTTCCCATCTCGCTCCTGGATCTGTTACTGCACAGATTGAGCCAAACTTTGTTGTTCTTCAATTCACTACTCGAGCATCGTCATCTAGGTCGCAGGTGCTGGACCACCAGCTGGTGGATGAGGTAGTCGCGAGAATCCCTCTCTCCCATGGACGCGAAGCTTTGGATCATAGAATCTCATTTTCCTCTATTTCAGGTCGGTACAACGATTTCTTCCTTTCTGTGTTGTCTTCGAGCCGGTCGTGGTCTTGTGGGCTATAAGTGTGTTGCGAACACCTTCTCTGTTTTTGTGGGTTTTAGGTTTGTTTTGCTCCTACCTGAAGTTGACAGATCTATTCTTTGCCATTGCTTTTGATTTCCCATATGGTATTCGACGCCAAGAGAAAGATCTGGGATTTCAGATAAGGAAGCGGGAACATCGAACAACTTTTGTACGAGTACTCTGCAATAGACTGCGAAAGGATTCTCTATGCTTCCTTCCATGGCAAGAAGCTTGGTTCGGTTCCTGCTTCATGACTTTATGAATCCATCCTTTTATATCCCTCTTCTTAAAGATTTGTAGTCTTTTCTAATGCACTTGCTCATATTATTCTTGCCAGGATTTTGACGGCTCGGGATGTTGATAATCAAACGAGAATCTGCATACATTTCTCTCAAGAATTTTGGAGGGTTCAAAGATGGATCTGTCATCCGTTGAAGGTTCAATGATGACGTGGGTGACCGAAATCTCGCAGCGACCAAGGTATTGATGTATTCACTCTCTTTATATTTATATTCTTCTTACTTCAATTTTGTGTGGGACTTTTTCAACGTTTAAAGCTTCTTTTGCTTTCAATGACCAGTGCCGGAGTTACCGTAGCTACCGCGGAAAGAATAGACGAGCTATCATAGGTAAATGGTTTTCAGATATTAACATCTGATGAAGGTTGTGAAAAGGTTGTCGCAATCCAGGTCAGTTCTTCCATCCTTTTGATGAGTAAGGCGATATCGTCCCGGGTTAATGAACTTCCACAATCGCCAAGAATCCCTTCAGTAAGTCATCTCGATTCTTTGTTATTTGTTTATTTTTTGCGAGTATCTAACTATTTTCGTCATCTTCTCTGATCTGTGAAGTGGGCGACGGGAGTATCGGGTTTCAATCAACATATATTTCTGCTGCTGATCCGTGGTGGTCATGACGATGTGTAGGACGATGAACCCAAATCAACTAAATAGATTGGGAAGTTGTCTCTTTGATAGATAACGCAGACATAATAGTTTGGATACATACAGCTCTCTGGTGGTCGACATGAGTGAGAGGCAAAGAGAGAATCTTGAGTGACCAAGCACCTCCAACCTGAAGCCAATTTGGGACATTACAGCAATGGGGAAGTTAAGGATTTGTAACTCAATCAATATGTTTTCTTTTCACTTTTGCTCTCACGAATTACATGATTTGATATTTGTTTGATAAGTATTTAATTTATGTTCTTTTTCTGTTTAGTGTTACGTTTCTGTATTTTTTCACTCTTCTTTCTATCTGATCTTGCAGGACAAGCTGTTGTTTGGAGTCTGGTATCTAACCAACTTGCCTAGACTCTTAAATTCCTTTTATGATGACTGTACACGGTTTACAACTGCTGAAGATTTTTGCATGATCCACCATGGGGTAAGAAATGGAATTAGTCCACCTTTATCATGTACTTGAATCAAAGATACAAGGAACTGTCGCGCAATCTCTGTTGAGTGATGTTTGCCTAGCCATTGAAGATTCTGCTGTCCTAGGATTTCTTCGTGAGATTTGGACTTTTGAGTTGTGTGCAGTTCTATGATCAAACTCTAGGTAGTAACTGAAATCATATGACTTGAGGATTGAATTAAATCAGAGTTACCGTATTGCTTAGGTTCTCTTAATGTAGCAATGATGCCTTCATGGACACCATTATATAGTTCACTTTCATTCTCTCTTATGCTAGCACATTTGTTGTTGCAAACATAATGGAAGTTCAGCAAAGTTGAGGGTGGGGAGAGGCCTTTCAACCAAGTCCATCCATAATAGACATTTGACACTTTACAGTACACTTGTGCTCTTTTAAATTCCTGTTTGTAGTAGGCAACACAGGATTTGCTCTTTTTATTTCTTCTTTCTTTTGCAGGTGAAGGATCTTCTTCAAGTGTGAAGTTGTTGGTTATTGAACTATGTTTGTATGGTGATGAACGTTGGCCATTAGTGTCTTTGCTTACAATGCTCCTTTGCTTGATGTGTGTTCGGATCTTTTTCCAGGAAAGTTGGGGGTTTTCTGCTTTTTCTGACAGACTGCTATTTTTACAGTCTATGTTGTCTCCAAGAACAAGTGCTATTTGGAATGTGTATAATCTGTGTATGTGAATTGTGTTGTCAAATGCGATGTGTTTAGTTTTTGAATAATGTATGTACTTCGAATAAACTAACCTCAATTATTAGCCATTATGTAATCATAAAACATATCCAATAAAATGCCATTTAGTTCATTAAAGTCCCAGCGCGAAGCGCGGGCATGAAAACTAGTATATATATATATGTATATGTGAATTTGTTTTCATGAGACAAAAAATATTAGACGCTCACATTATTTGGCCTAAAGATGCACAAAAAGAGAAATCAATGAAAAATTATGTATAACATATGATGTTGAAAAATTGTTGGCTAATCCAAGATAAGATTATCTGGAATATGATCTTCAAAATAGTGATGAAGTTATGACTCTTATTGTTTTACATAAATCATCTTAACAAATGTCAAAGGCTAGCGTACGCCTGTGTTCACACTTGGTTTTTGTACTTCAATATATTTCGTTGAATCAGAACCAACGGTTATTTTTTCAGATTAAATGAATCTTGTGGCTTGGGTTAGAGAATTAGGGACTGTGGTTCACCCGTTAAAGGTTAGGGTGTAATATCGTGCCCCAAACTCTGGTTAATTTGTGTTCTAAATAGTAAAACTCGACGGGCGTACTATGTACGCTTGACGTATGCTAGCCTAAACCCTTAACATATATATATATATATATATATATATATATATATATATATATATATATATATATATAGTGGCATCTTTAGTGCACCCACTTTTTCGGTGCATTGAATCCACTCGCTTCAAAATCGTCATTTCGAGCATGCAATTCATGTCAAAACAATATCGATCATCGCTTATGATATATGAACAAAATACACATGAAATCGAAGAAAATAAATCATTCAAGATTTACTTTAATTTGAAGGATTTAAGATTTAGGGTTAGGGTTTAGGTTTAGGTTTAAAAATTGAGGTTTTGGGTCGGGATTCAAAATTGAAGTTTCAATGGTTAAGATAATAGATTGATTAGTTGTGATTCTATGTTATATCAACATATTAAATACTGCTATCAATTATAGTTCAAAATTAGGAGTATATGCGAGGAATGATCGTACTAAACCAGAAAATAGTAGGAGTGCAAGGTTAGAGGCCGCAATCCTCGCTCTCCTCGTTGCACATCACCGCCGACTTGTCTGCGGCTGCTCGTCATTGCCTATTGCCGCTGCCGGAAAATAGAATCCATCGCTGGAGTTATTAATAGGAGTCCTGGTTGGGAATAGAACTGCCTGCCTACCGGTTGAGCAAGGCGATCGACGACTTTCGAGTGGCGGTTTCCGCTTTGTCGATTCCATCCGCATAGTGAGATCATGCATGTTCTGCCACGGATTCTCGTAGACAACCTCAATTATTTGACATATTCAGGGAAGTATATTTGCTTTTTATTACTTGTGTTGATTATTCCTTTTTATCTTTTCATTCATATTCACTTTCGTGTACTGTCTCAATCCCTTCCAATCAACCTTATCGAAGCAGTTCCCTTTGCCTTCTTTGTCTTGCTCTTCACACTCTTCTGCCTGATCATCTTAGGTTTCATCTTGTTGTACGAGCCCTAATTGCTGGTATTGGTTGAAGAAAGGTGGCCTCTTTTTAGTTTTCCCTGTTCTCAAAGCGTAAATGTCATGCTTCACCACATCTTTCGGTGGCTGTCCTCTCGCCAATTCAGCAATTTGTTGGCCAACGCCATCGTGCGTCGTCGAGACTGACTTCTTTTCCACACATAAAACCCTTTCTATAGGATACCACCTATTCTTTGTAGGGTTTTTTCTTAGAGACTGAGATGTGGGTTCTTCCTCGCCGCCGCCATCGCGCTGTTGAAGCAATGGCATCCAACCTTCCGGAGGACAGTGGGCGGTTGGCTGCATATTCGGTTTTTTGGCAGTTTCACCTCCCACGATTTCATTGGTGGTTTGCCGCACGATTCCACTCTCCAAATTCTATTATATTTTATTTATTTATTTTAATGGTAACCATACCCTCTTCTTTGTTTATCGCATATGTGGTAATTCGACGAGCATTGGAGAATGATGGACAGGATGATAGACTTCCTTTTGTTTGCTTTTATGGTGATTTCCAATTGGTCATTCGGCGAACTATATATGGAGATTGATGTCTATCATGGTCAAGGTGGCACGATGCTTGAAGAAGTGCGATTGCTCAAGACCTCTTTTGCACTTGTTTCTTTTGTGTTTGCTCCTCGTAGTACTAACAGCGCTGCCCATCGCGTGGCACAAACGGCCCTTGCATCGGTAGCAACCCATTTGGTTGACTACCGCTTTTTCATTTCTATTGCATTGTAATACTCTATCTATTACGATCTATCTATGACAAAAAAAAATTATAGTTCAAAATTTAATGTATTATGGTCAGTTTTAGAGTTGATGCACCTAAAAATATGAGTACACTGTAGTAGCCACCATATATATGAAGATAAATAATAGGCTATCTCTTATTGAAAAAATAACAACAATGCACCAAAAAATATGAGTACACCGAAGTAGTCACTATATAGAGAAATAATAGCCTACCTCTTATTGAAAAAATAACAACAAAATGAAACATGCCACCCTTAGGTGGGCACAAAACAAGTACACAATAAGTTGAACTTGAGTAATAAAAATACAGTGTACGTGTTCAACTCTTTACACTTGTTTGCTCCGTTTTACTCTACAGAAGGTACTATGTTCTATGGTCAATAGAACAACCAAGGCGAAAAGTTCCAACCATTCAATCTAGAATATTTTCATTAGGCTTAGTTAACACAAGTGGGCTTTTACTTGAATAATGTACATATCAACGGTAAGAGGATCAACGCCCTTCAATCTCTTCCCTCGGTATTTTTAACTCTTATCACTAACTGATTGTGTGCTACGTAAGTTCTTCAACCACTACACTTCAATGTCAATCTAGAGTGTACTTAATGGAGAATGACTATTGGTGAAACCAAAAATATAAAATTAGTAACTACTAATACAATTAATTTTCTAGTAACAAACATGAAATAAATTGTGAAACTAATTGGCCAAACATAGTATTGAGTGATCTAAAAGTGTGCAAAACGCATAATACATATGCAGATTTTTAGAAAACAATGTATGGGTAAGTGGCATCGTATACACCCAAGATATGAAAAGTAAGAGAGATTAGTGGAAATCGGGGAATACTAGTTATGCAAATGACAAATATATTTTATGTTTGGTACGAATATGTTTTTTGTCAGTAAGAATATGTTTTCTAATATGTTCTTCTCATTTTGAATACAAATTGTGAAAATTACGAATACACAAATCACACATTTGAATTTTTTGTTTCAATACGAATATGTTTTCTTTATGTGTTTTTGTTCAAAACACATATAATTTTGTTCACATGCAACGTACAAGAAATCTTTCTAAATTGAACCTTACTAAACACAAATAACTCATGTGTCAAGACAATAAATGAAGCCTGCTCCACAATCCACTATCTATTCCTTCCAAACAAGTCTGACCCATTTATTAAGTAGACATTTAATATGCACCCTTGAATGTTCGATGAAAAACCAACCTCCAAAAATAGTGCAGAGGAGAGAATAGATAGCCAAATTCCACACGTAGGTATTTAGAGACAAAAAGAATGTAGCGTATCAATAAAAGATGAGACGAAAAAATAAGGTGGCAGAGAGGTGGACGCCAGCTCAGTGGCAGATAGAGACATGAGTGCATGCCAATCCCAACCGCGACGAGGCAACACAATCGGTGGATCGCTGTTCCATTCATACCATTCACAAACACTTTTTGTCACGATAAGATAAGTGGATAGACATAATATTCTGAATCCATGAGTGAGCGAGCGAGCGAGGCGGCATGGCATCACTCCCGTTTTCCTCTCCCTTTTTGTCCTCTTTTACCTCCACATTGCCTCCTACATGCATGTCAAATGCATGCACCATCCCACAAAAATGTTTTTTTATCCACCTTTTTTTCAGACCATTTTGACCGAGTGTTTATGTCCGTTGTGTCCCCTTTCACCTTCTAGTACATATACTCCGCACAATTTTGACACATAAATTATATTGACCCATTATATTTTGATACTTAAAATTTAATTTCATTCATAAATTCACCAACCCATTAATTTATCAATCCGATCCATTTATAACTCATACTCATGTATTATATGATTGCGTTGCATTGCGTCTCCTCCCCACTTCTATACGAGGATTCACAAAAAAATAACACACATACCCTATTTTTCTTATATAGTAAAATTTAAAAATTTTCCCACCAAACAAGAACATAATTTATTTTAAAAAATGGAGAATTACAGTAAATTGTAATTAAATTGGTTCATGTTCCACCCCAACCCACTTTATGTTAAACATATGTACTGCTGCGTTTTACCGTGTAATTAGTACGTATATAGTTATGGGCCAATAGAGTCTTAATTATCATGTTAGGCCCATGCAGTCTTGATGTAGCCCACGTAGTGAAGTTAATCATGGAGTGCTAGGGTTTGGCAGTGTAGAGTATTTGTAGTGTAGCCGGCATTTTCTGTACGATCATACAATCATCAGTAAGATCAGTAGTCGAAGAGTGTTCTTGCTCTTCCGTGGATTAGTCCTGGAATTCCAGGGATACCACGTAAATCGTGTTTGTTCTTCATTCTCATTTCCGAACTGTTAGATAGATTATCATGGTATCAGAGCCTCAATCAATGGAGTCTGATCGTCCGTCTATTCGTCTGAACTCAACCAACTACGCACTCTGGGAATTTCAGTTTCGTGTCTTCGTGGAAGGTAAAGGATTACTCAACATCCTTGATGGAACACAAGTCAAACCAACAAATGGAGATCAAGCTATCGCAGCATGGACACAGAATGACGCACGCGTGCGCTTTTGGCTGCTCGGGTCGGTGGATTCTTCCACTTGTCTTAGCCTCCGGTTATATCCTACAGCTAATCGTATGTGGCGTCATCTCAAAGTGATGTACTCGACTGTTAATACTGCACGACAGTTCGAGATCCAGCTCGCTTTGGCGCGACTGGAACAAGGCGATCGATCCGTGTCCGAATATTTTAATAATGCACAGGAACTCTGGACGGAGCAAGATCTCCTCCATGCTGCACTGCGTCCGCAAACTGTACTGACTGAAGATGCTATTGCCGAGCGAATGCAAACTCGGCTTGTGGATATTTTGATGAAGCTGCGACCAGAATTTGAAGCTGTTCGTGCGACCCTTCTCAACCGCGATATTCTGCAATTCGACGGGGTGCTAGGGACGCTTGTGCGCGAGGAAACTCGCTTGAGGACTCAGGCGGTGATTGATCTCCGCCCGGGTGAAGGTGAAGCACTGGTAGCCTCTGCCGCGGGACAAAATGCTCACGGTACAGGTCATGGTTCTGCTGTGTATGCTGTTGAACGTCCCCAATTCCAGAGGCGGATCCCTATTACCGATCTGATTTGTCACCACTGCCGAGAGAAGGGCCATTTGCAGAAGCATTGTCGTCGGCGCAATTTTTGCGTATACTGCAAGCGGATGGGGCATGTGATCCTTGACTGTCGTACGAAGGAACGTAATGAGGCCCGTGAAGGTGGACCTCGCGATGGGGGATCTTATCCTGGCCGTGGGTCTGCGTCCCGTTCGGGATACAATGAACGTGCAGCATATGGAGCTTATCCCGCTGCCGCTGTGGATGCTCCACGTTGGAGAGCTGCTGGAGATGAAGTGCGCAGGCACGCTGGGGGGCTTGGAACGCCTTCAGGTGATGCAAGCAGCAGCCGCAATGCAGCTGGGGAAAGCAGTACAGCTGCTGGGCATAATGGTGGTGTGACCATCCAGACTGTTGAGCAAATTGTAAGTGCAGCCATAAGTGCTGCCTTTGCTACAATGCACGGTACAGGTAAATTTCGATCATCTTGGCTTCTAGATTCAGCGTGTTACAACCATATGACCAGTAATTCGGGTGTTCTAAAGGGTGTATCTCCTGTCCGAAATATTGACTTAACTGTGGCAAATGGATCAAAACTAGAAGTTAAGGGTATGGGTGATGTGGTGAACGAAAACATATTGCTACGTAATACTCTACATGTTCCTGTACTTGTGCCTAATCTCGTTTCAGTTGGTCAACTTACTGAGCAAGGATATACTGTGTCGTTTGCTCCGACTGGTTGTTGTATACAGGATTCGAAGACGGGGAGTCTGATCGGAAGGGGGAGTAAGCAGGGGCGTCTCTTTCGTCTAGAAGAACTACATGGGCATTCCGTCACTCCTGTTAGTTCAAGTTCTATGGTTAGGTCTGTCAGTAGTCCCATTTCTTGTTTAGCAGTCTCGAGTCAGTCAAATAAGCAGTGGGATCTGTGGCATGCTCGATTAGGGCACCCCCACTCAACTCGTCTTCGTGTCATGTTTCAAAAGTCTTTACTTGGTCAAACTCGTGTCACTGTTCCCGAAAATCATTTGTGTACTAGTTGTGTTGAAGCTAAGACTGCTAGTATCTCGTATCCTCCTAGCACTACTGTTATTTGTGAACCCTTTGATGTCATACACACAGATCTTTGGGGACCTGCCCCTATTGTGTCTCGTCATGGTTTTCGTTATTTTGCTCTGTTTGTCGATCATGCAACTCGGTATACCTGGATTTACCTACTTCGATTAAAATCTGATCTTCGTTCTGTAGCCCTTGAATTTCTCAATATGGTTCAAACTTAATTCGGCAAACCAGTCAAAATTATTCGCTCGGATCCTGGTGGGGAATTCAGCTCCTTTCCCTTGCGGGAGGTGTATCGATCTCGTGGTATCTTGAGTAAAAAATCTTGTCCTGGGGTTTCTCAACAAAATGGTCTTGTCGAACGTAAAAACCGTCATGTTGTTGAGCTTACCAGAGCCTTATTGTTAGCTTCCTCAGTTCCTGGTCGTTTTTGGCCCGAGGCGGTTGTCACTGTTGTTCGCCTAATCAACTATCAAATTACTCCGGTTCTTGGCAATGAAAGTCCGTTTTTTAAGCTCTATTCTCGGCCACCCGACTACTCTCGTCTTCGGGTCTTCGGGTGTTTGTGCTTTGTTTTAATGCCACGTCGGGAGCGTACTAAGTTAACGTCCAAAACTGCTCGGTGTGCTTTCATGGGGTACAGTGATGTTCATAAAGGATACTTGTGTTATGATCCTGTTTCTCAGCGTGTTCGAGTCGCTAGCACTGTCGTTTTCTTTGAGCATATTCGGTTCTTTGAACCTTCCTCTTAGTCCGAGTCTGTTTTTCCTCCAAATGCTTCATTGCCCATGTTTTCTTTTGAGGATGAGCCCCCTGCCGACGTGGATACTATGCTGCCCCCTGATGATCTTGACTCCCCCAGCCACTCCTTGGAATCAAGTTCGACCATGCCATCGCCTGCAGGAAGCCCAAGCTTGACCATTCCCACTACTACTGCTCCACTTGTCTCTTCTGATGATCCTCCACTTCGCCGCTCCTCACGCATAAATAAGGGTATACCTCCTGCACATTATGATGATTATATAGCATTTGGCGTTACCTCTCTTGTCGTCCCTACCCGCTACAAAGATGCACAGGGAGATCCAGTTTGGGAGGAGGCGATGGGGAGTGAGTTTGATGCTCATCATGCAAATAACACTTGGACTGTTGTTGATCGCCCTCCTAATACACCGACGATCGGGAGCCGCTGGGTTTATGCAATTAAAATGTTTCCTGACGGGTCGATCGAGCGTCATAAGGCTCGTGTTGTTGCGTTAGGCTATTCACAGGAGCACGGGGTGGACTATCATGAGACCTTTGCTCCTGTGGCTCGGATGTCGACAGTGCGGACCCTCCTTGCGGTTGCCTCTATGAAGAATTGGCCTCTTGCTCAACTGGATGTGAAGAATGCATTTCTTCACGGCGATCTAGAAGAAGTTATTTACATGGAAAAGCCGCCGGGTTATAATGTCGGGGCTCCTGGACAGGTATGCAGACTGAACCGATCCTTGTATGGTTTAAAACAGGCTCCTCGGGTCTGGTTTGAGACATTTCAGTCTACTCTCCTTGAGCTTGGATGCAGCCAAAGCCTGAATGACCCGTCATTGTTTATCAAGGTTACAAAAATGGGTATTGTTCTGCTTCTTTTGTACGTGGATGACATGATCATTACAGGATCTGACATGGAGGGAATTCGCCACTTGAAAGAGGGGTTACAGAAGGCATTCAAAATCAAGGATTTGGGTGATCTATCCTACTTCCTTGGGTTAGAAGTCTCTCGAACTACGGAAGGTATTCTGCTAAGCCAAAAGAAATATATTGTTGATTTATTGAGTGATCATAATATGGAAGATTGTAAGCCAGTCAATACGCCCATGGAGTATAATTTGAGATTGAGCAGGGATTCAGGTGAGAAGGTTAGGGATGGATCACAATATCGGAGTATAGTCGGAAGCTTAATCTATTTATCAGCAACCCGGCCTGATATTTCTTATGCTGTTCAGCTGGTCAGTCAATTTATGGGGACTCCTCGAACAGGTCATTTAGCTGCAGTATATCGTATACTCCGGTATTTGCAAGGAACAAAGGAAGTGGGCATATACTTTCCTTCTACAGGTTCGGCCACTTTGAGAGCTTACTCAGACTCAGATTATGCTGGATGCGTGGACACCAGGCGTTCTACTACAGGGTGGTGTGTTCAGTTTGGGAATTCGTTTATTTCTTGGAGGTGCAAAAAGCAGGATAAAGTTTCGAAATCTTCGACTGAAGCGGAATACAGGGCAATGTCTGATGTTGCTTCTGAACTGACATGGCTAAGGCGACTACTTACTGATATGGGCGTCGATTGTTCAAGTCCCATGGATTTATTTGTGGATAATACCAGTGCAATCCGCATAGCAGAGAATCCAGTGTTGCATGATCGTACAAAGCACATAGAGATACATGTGCATTACATTCGGGATGAAGTACGGGATGGTTCGATTGCACTACACTATGTACGTACTGAGGATCAGGTTGCAGACCTTCTCACAAAGTCATTCACGAGCAGCCGGCACCGCTTTCTATCTGACAAATTGATGCTCTTGACCCGGCATCAATTTGGGGGAGGATGTTAAACATATGTACTGCTGCGTTTTACTGTGTAATTAGTACGTATATAGTTATGGGCCAATAGAGTCTTAATTATCATGTTAGGCCCATGCAGTCTTGATGTAGCCCACGTAGTGAAGTTAATCATGGAGTGCTAGGGTTTGGCAGTGTAGAGTATTTGTAGTGCAGCCGGCATTTTCTGTATGATCATACAATCATCAGTAAGATCAGTAGTCGAAGAGTGTTCTTGCTCTTCCGTGGATTAGTCCTGGAATTCCAGGGATACCACGTAAATCGTGTTTGTTCTTCATTCTCATTTCCGAACTGTTAGATAGATTATCATGGTATCAGAGCCTCAATCAATGGAGTCTGATCGTCCGTCTATTCGTCTAAACTCAACCAACTACGCACTCTGAGAATTTCAGTTTCGTGTCTTCGTGGAAGGTAAAGGATTACTCAGCATCCTTGACGGAACACAAGTCAAACCAACAAATGGAGATCAAGCTATCGCAGCATGGACACAGAATGACGCACGCGTGCGCTTTTGGCTGCTCGGGTCGGTGGATTCTTCCACTTGTCTTAGCCTCCGGTTATGTAACACCCTACCCTGTACGTATTACCTAATCATATTGTTCATACAATTGCAGCGGAAATAATCTCGGGTGTTGCATTAATTATCAAAATTTATCCAAATAAAATTTCGACATGAATTACTCGTGTAATGGGCTAACAATTCTTCCATCTAATCCTGCAAAATAATTCATCTAAATCCATGCATTCATAGACAAACATATACACTCACTGCCATATGCATTGGCTTTTCATAGCCATAGTCACAGTTTCATGTTACCCAACTGCATACTATACTGATACATGCCATAATCGTCACCACTTACATAATTACACAAATATACACATATCATCAACTTTCCACACCTGTGGATATCTCACACTACATCAGAAGCTAGTATGCACATGAAAAACGTTCTCAAAACATTTTACAAAAAGGTGTGGATCATTGGCCAAAATCCCGAGTAGTAGTCCAAGCACAAAATAGTTGAAGACAATACCTCATCCTGCCTTCAACTCCTCGCTCTGCCCACACCTAAGTACTTGCTACTGCTAATGCTGATGATCTGCTTACACATAGCATAAGCAGAGAAAAAGGATAAAGAGGGTCAGCTCATAGCTGAGTGAGATAATCATAGCATCGTGAGTTCATAACAGAGCATACCCCTACCATACATCTAGCAAATAAGCCCAAGCACTAGGATCAGACCTCGGCCATCCGACATCCCAATAGGCAAAAGACTCAACCACCTTGACTTATGCATATGCGTCTTATCATGTTTTACTTATAGGCGCCTGGCTACTCCCATGCTAATAACTCTCCCGGGAAACATACCCCACATCCCGTCGGATGTAGTCATACATACCCCAACATCCCTTCGGATGTGGTCATACATACCCCACACCACTATGGGTGTAGTCATACCCCGACACCGCTCTAGGTGTGGTCATATCTCGTAAGAATTCTTCAGTCACCACCACATGAGAGGTGTGACTATCATACATATCATAATAGAGTAATAGCATAGGGAGCCCTAATTACTATGTAGTTGACCGTGAGACCACAACACTTATATTTGGTATCCTTATACATGATTCATATCTCATCTTGCTTAATCATAATTCATTACTTGCACATGTACTTGACCTGGCCATAATTGGCTCAACATAGGTAAACCAGGAGTCGTATAATTGCACTTCATCGGGATAAACCCTCGTGCAAGTCATCCTCCTTAAACATCATAATATCACCAGGAGATATATATTTTCCCACTTGTACATCCAAATACAACAATCATGAACAATCATACCTTATCACCTTTTCGAACCATCATAAGGCATATCAACAGTCAAGCCCACAATTTGCAACATATACACAATCATCAGCATAAGCCAGGTCCATATCGATTAGGGCAAGTTAATAATATCATATAGCAGTCCAGGGTTCATCATATAGCACAAAAGTCCATACACCCCTAATCATACCATTCTAATTCGCCTAGGTCAATTCTAAGCATCAATATAATTATCGTGATACGACAAACCCGGTATGCCGTGCTAATCCCTCACCAGTTCTGGTCGTTCAAACACCGGTTCTAGCCTCCCGTACTAAAACGTCAATTTCACGAACGAACCCCGAATTAAAATCCGAGACCGCCCTAATATCCCCTGCAGTATCCCCGTCAATATTAGTTCCAGGCTCCGGGTCAAATTCTCGATAAAAACACATCAAACCCTGGCCGGAGCTAAATTCAGTGATTAGGACCCCGACCTAAATAATTGCCGAAATTCAGGGATTAGAACTAGAGGATTGATTACCTCGCTGCAGGAAGCTCGTATATGAAATTTGGGCTCAATCCGGCTTCCGGATACTCCGAAACCCTAATTTGGCTTATCGGGAATTCAAGAAATTCCTGAACCAAAAACTCGTTTTAAAGCTCTAAATCGATAAATCACGATGTATAGATGAATTAGGCATTACTTACGAGATTTTTGGATCACTTATGCTCAAGAATTGAGCTCTGGAATTTTGGGTCGAGAGCTCCGCGTGTGCTCTGTTTCTCTCGTTGCTCTCGGTTGAGAATTGGAAACGATGAGAATAAATGGACAGTAGGGGGAATTAAATGGACTGAGTAATATATATATATATATATATATATATATAAAAATAATTAATTAATTAATACGTATACTTATCCGATCGATCGATAATCCGATTTTCATCGAAATACTGCCAAAATGATCGATTTTAAATCGCGAACTTTCTAGCGATCGAAATATGGGTTTTGCCGGAACGGGATGTTACAGGTTATATCCTACAGCTAATCGTATGTGGCGTCATCTCAAAGTGATGTACTCGACTGTTAATGCTGCACGACAGTTCGAGATCCAGCTCGCTTTGGCGCAACTGGAACAAGGCGATCGATCCGTGTCCGAATATTTTAATAATGCACAGGAACTCTGGACGGAGCAAGATCTCCTCCATGCTGCACTGCGTCCGCAAACTGTACTGACTGAAGATGCTATTGCCGAGCGAATGCAAACTCGGCTTGTGGATTTTTTGATGAAGCTGAGAACAGAATTTGAAGCTGTTCGTGCGACCCTTCTCAACCGCGATATTCTGCAATTCGACGGGGTGCTAGGGACGCTTGTGCGCGAGGAAACTCACTTGAGGCCTCAGGCGGTGATTGATCTCCGCCCGAGTGATGGTGAAGCACTGGTAGCCTCTGCCGCGGGACAAAATGCTCACGGTACAGTTCATGGTTCTGCTGTGTATGTTGTTGAACGTCCCCAATTCCAGAGGCGGATCCCTATTACCGATCTGATTTGTCACCACTGCCGAGAGAAGGGCCATTTGCAGAAGCATTGTCGTCGGCGCAATTTTTGCGTATACTGCAAGCGGATGGGGCATGTGATCCTTGACTGTCGTACGAAGGAACGTAATGAGGCCCGTGAAGGTGGACCTCGCGATGGGGGATCTTATCCTGGCCGTGGGTCTGCGTCGCGTTCGGGATACAATGAACGTGCAGCATATGGAGCTTATCCCGCTGCCGCTGTGGATGCTCCACGTTGGAGAGCTGCTGGAGATGAAGTGCGCAGGCACGCTGGGGGGCTTGGAACGCCTTCAGGTGATGCAAGCAGCAGCCGCAATGCAGCTGGGGAAAGCAGTACAGCTGCTGGGCATAATGGTGGTGTGACCATCCAGACTGTTGAGCAAATTGTAAGTGCAGCCATAAGTGCTGCCTTTGCTACAATGCACGGTACAGGTAAATTTCGATCATCTTGGCTTCTAGATTCAGCGTGTTACAACCATATGACCAGTAATTCGGGTGTTCTAAAGGGTGTATCTCCTGTCCGAAATATTGACTTAACTGTGGCAAATGGATCAAAACTAGAAGTTAAGGGTATGGGTGATGTGGTGAACGAAAACATATTGCTACGTAATACTCTACATGTTCCTGTACTTGTGCCTAATCTCGTTTCAGTTGGTCAACTTACTGAGCAAGGATATACTGTGTCGTTTGCTCCGACTGGTTGTTGTATACAGGATTCGAAGACGGGGAGTCTGATCGGAAGGGGGAGTAAGCAGGGGCGTCTCTTTCGTCTAGAAGAACTACATGGGCATTCCGTCACTCCTGTTAGTTCAAGTTCTATGGTTAGGTCTGTCAGTAGTCCCATTTCTTGTTTAGCAGTCTCGAGTCAGTCAAATAAGCAGTGGGATCTGTGGCATGCTCGATTAGGGCACCCCCACTCAACTCGTCTTCGTGTCATGTTTCAAAAGTCTTTACTTGGTCAAACTCGTGTCACTGTTCCCGAAAATCATTTGTGTACTAGTTGTGTTGAAGCTAAGACTGCTAGTATCTCGTATCCTCCTAGCACTACTGTTATTTGTGAACCCTTTGATGTCATACACACAGATCTTTGGGGACCTGCCCCTATTGTGTCTCGTCATGGTTTTCGTTATTTTGCTCTGTTTGTCGATCATGCAACTCGGTATACCTGGATTTACCTACTTCGATTAAAATCTGATCTTCGTTCTGTAGCCCTTGAATTTCTCAATATGGTTCAAACTTAATTCGGCAAACCAGTCAAAATTATTCGCTCGGATCCTGGTGGGGAATTCAGCTCCTTTCCCTTGCGGGAGGTGTATCGATCTCGTGGTATCTTGAGTAAAAAATCTTGTCCTGGGGTTTCTCAACAAAATGGTCTTGTCGAACGTAAAAACCGTCATGTTGTTGAGCTTACCAGAGCCTTATTGTTAGCTTCCTCAGTTCCTGGTCGTTTTTGGCCCGAGGCGGTTGTCACTGTTGTTCGCCTAATCAACTATCAAATTACTCCGGTTCTTGGCAATGAAAGTCCGTTTTTTAAGCTCTATTCTCGGCCACCCGACTACTCTCGTCTTCGGGTCTTCGGGTGTCTGTGCTTTGTTTTAATGCCACGTCGGGAGCGTACTAAGTTAACGTCCAAAACTGCTCGGTGTGCTTTCATGGGGTACAGTGATGTTCATAAAGGATACTTGTGTTATGATCCTGTTTCTCAGCGTGTTCGAGTCGCTAGCACTGTCGTTTTCTTTGAGCATATTCGGTTCTTTGAACCTTCCTCTTAGTCCGAGTCTGTTTTTCCTCCAAATGCTTCATTGCCCATGTTTTCTTTTGAGGATGAGCCCCCTGCCGACGTGGATACTATGCTGCCCCCTGATGATCTTGACTCCCCCAGCCACTCCTTGGAATCAAGTTCGACCATGCCATCGCCTGCAGGAAGCCCAAGCTTGACCATTCCCACTACTACTGCTCCACTTGTCTCTTCTGATGATCCTCCACTTCGCCGCTCCTCACGCATAAATAAGGGTATACCTCCTGCACATTATGATGATTATATAGCATTTGGCGTTACCTCTCTTGTCGTCCCTACCCGCTACAAAGATGCACAGGGAGATCCAGTTTGGGAGGAGGCGATGGGGAGTGAGTTTGATGCTCATCATGCAAATAACACTTGGACTGTTGTTGATCGCCCTCCTAATACACCGACGATCGGGAGCCGCTGGGTTTATGCAATTAAAATGTTTCCTGACGGGTCGATCGAGCGTCATAAGGCTCGTGTTGTTGCGTTAGGCTATTCACAGGAGCACGGGGTGGACTATCATGAGACCTTTGCTCCTGTGGCTCGGATGTCGACAGTGCGGACCCTCCTTGCGGTTGCCTCTATGAAGAATTGGCCTCTTGCTCAACTGGATGTGAAGAATGCATTTCTTCACGGCGATCTAGAAGAAGTTATTTACATGGAAAAGCCGCCGGGTTATAATGTCGGGGCTCCTGGACAGGTATGCAGACTGAACCGATCCTTGTATGGTTTAAAACAGGCTCCTCGGGTCTGGTTTGAGACATTTCAGTCTACTCTCCTTGAGCTTGGATGCAGCCAAAGCCTGAATGACCCGTCATTGTTTATCAAGGTTACAAAAATGGGTATTGTTCTGCTTCTTTTGTACGTGGATGACATGATCATTACAGGATCTGACATGGAGGGAATTCGCCACTTGAAAGAGGGGTTACAGAAGGCATTCAAAATCAAGGATTTGGGTGATCTATCCTACTTCCTTGGGTTAGAAGTCTCTCGAACTACGGAAGGTATTCTGCTAAGCCAAAAGAAATATATTGTTGATTTATTGAGTGATCATAATATGGAAGATTGTAAGCCAGTCAATACGCCCATGGAGTATAATTTGAGATTGAGCAGGGATTCAGGTGAGAAGGTTAGGGATGGATCACAATATCGGAGTATAGTCGGAAGCTTAATCTATTTATCAGCAACCCGGCCTGATATTTCTTATGCTGTTCAGCTGGTCAGTCAATTTATGGGGACTCCTCGAACAGGTCATTTAGCTGCAGTATATCGTATACTCCGGTATTTGCAAGGAACAAAGGAAGTGGGCATATACTTTCCTTCTACAGGTTCGGCCACTTTGAGAGCTTACTCAGACTCAGATTATGCTGGATGCGTGGACACCAGGCGTTCTACTACAGGGTGGTGTGTTCAGTTTGGGAATTCGTTTATTTCTTGGAGGTGCAAAAAGCAGGATAAAGTTTCGAAATCTTCGACTGAAGCGGAATACAGGGCAATGTCTGATGTTGCTTCTGAACTGACATGGCTAAGGCGACTACTTACTGATATGGGCGTCGATTGTTCAAGTCCCATGGATTTATTTGTGGATAATACCAGTGCAATCCGCATAGCAGAGAATCCAGTGTTGCATGATCGTACAAAGCACATAGAGATACATGTGCATTACATTCGGGATGAAGTACGGGATGGTTCGTTTGTACTACACTATGTATGTCCCGAGGATCAGGTTGCAGACCTTCTCACAAAGTCATTCACGAGCAGCCGGCACCGCTTTCTATCTGACAAATTGATGCTCTTGACCCGGCATCAATTTGGGGGAGGATGTTAAACATATGTACTGCTCCGTTTTACTGTGTAATTAGTACGTATATAGTTATGGGCCAATAGAGTCTTAATTATCATGTTAGGCCCATGCAGTCTTGATGTAGCCCACGTAGTGAAGTTAATCATGGAGTGCTAGGGTTTGGCAGTGTAGAGTATTTGTAGTGCAGCCGGCATTTTCTGTATGATCATACAATCATCAGTAAGATCAGTAGTCGAAAAGTGTTCTTGCTCTTCCGTGGATTAGTCCTGGAATTCCAGGGATACCACGTAAATCGTGTTTGTTCTTCATTCTCATTTCCGAACTGTTAGATAGATTATCACTTTCGAAGCGGACGATACCCACACAAAAAATAAGTGGAGAATTATCATCGCTCTCTTGTTCGAAATTTCCAGTAAACGTTACATATGCTTTAAATAGCAACGATCTTACTAGATAAATGTTCTTCTTTTACACGTACGGTCCCATTCAACTTTTAGTAGTCCCTCTCTTTTTGTTTCTTACTATTATTTCTCAAGATAGCTGTCCTCTCTATTTGTCTTCCAGTGTCCTGCACCTATATATGCACACTATTCACATGCCCATGAGAGGCAGAGCAGAGGACCAATATATAAAGAAAAGAAACCACATACCCATCCTCCACCTCCATTCCCCGGCCCGTACAAGAACAATGTCCACCTCCATTTCCCTCCTCATCCCTCCAATTCTGGCTTTAAGCTTCCTCCTCTTTCCCCCAATATCCGCCGCGGATTTCAATCGAGAATTCGATCTGACATGGGGACAAGGCCGCGCCCACATACTCGACAACGGCCAACTCCTCACACTTACTCTCGACCGCACCTCCGGCTCCGGCTTCCAGTCCAAGAACCACTACCTTTTCGGCAAACTCGACATGCAGCTCAAGCTCGTCCCCGGCAACTCCGCCGGCACCGTCACCGCCTACTTCGTAAGTCCTAACCCCTTCTTTCTTCTTTCTTAATTACTTCTTTCTTTTTTTCTTCTTAATTCCCCCAATTATTCATGCGTGCAGCTCAAGTCAGGGGGAGCGGCATGGGACGAGATTGACTATGAGTTCCTGGGGAACTTGTCGGGCCAACCTTACACCCTCCACACAAACGTATTCACCAACGGAAAAGGCGACAGGGAGCAACAGTTCCGTCTCTGGTTTGATCCCACCACCGATTTCCACACTTACTCCATCCTCTGGAACCCCAACACCATCGTGTACGTGCGTTTCATCGATGCAAATTAAATGGGTTGCTCGATCTGTTTTTTGACCACCAACGTAACTTCTGACCCGACCACCAACTTACTCTGTTTTTTTCCCCCATTCATCGTTCCAGTTTCTCGGTTGACGGGACCCCGATAAGAGAATTCAAGAACCTGGAGGCGGCCGGGGTTCCTTTCCCGAAATCACGGCCGATGAGGCTGTACTCGAGCCTATGGAACGCCGACGATTGGGCGACCAGAGGTGGGTTGGTGAAGACGGATTGGTCCAACGCTCCATTCGCGGCCTCGTACAGAGATTTCAGAGCAGGGGAGGCATGCGTTTGGAGCGGCGGCGAGACGGCGACGTTTTGTACTCCACCTGCTGCCACGTCCGGGTGGCTGAATCAGCGGCTGGATTCCATGAATCAGCAGAAGCTGAGATGGGTACAGAGCCACTATATGATTTACAACTACTGTACCGACACCAAGCGCTTCCCTCATGGACCCCCAACAGAGTGCAATACGGCTGCTGCACACTAAAAAGAAATCATCAATACTATAAAAACAAAAAAATAAACAAATAGCTAATTAAGGTGTGTTAGTCTACTGATCTACGAACGAATGGTAGATGTGTACTTGTGTAATATATATTACGTACCAGGAATTTCAAATCATCAGTTTCTCATCATAGTTCCAGCTTTCCCCACCACCAGCACGCTCACGAGAAAACACTTGCTAAAGGAAGAAAGGCATTTGCAGAAGAACACAAACTCATCAGTTATATATTTGCAAATTAATTACTACAACACAGGCCAGAAAGAATTGTGGACATGGCCATGGAGGAGAAACAAATCATGAACATGAGACTTAAAATACACAACCTACCAACAACTACATCAAGAGCGTTCTGATACACCAAACAGCATACGAGAAAAGCTTCCCTGCCGTGGAAAAGCAGATGGTAATCCCCGCCGCCGTTGCTGGGAGTAATCCCCGCCGCCGGCCATTTTGCTGGGAACTTTCCCCAATCCTACCAAGTGCAACGAAATTTTATGGTCGGAAAAAAAAATTCCGCCGACCATCATGGACGGAAAAAATTTTCCGGCGACAGTGCCAATTTTGTGATTTTGTTGACATATTTTGTAATGTTTGTACGCTTTGCTATATTGTAATGTTCGTAAACTTTGTTATTTTTGTGCACCATGTTTGTCATTTTTGTCCACCATGTTCGTACTGTTTGTATGTCTAAAAAACACCCGGGTTGACTTTGGGAAGGAGCCCCTCTATATAGGGATGGAGCCTCAAAAGTCAACCCGGTTGTTTTTTCTTTTTGTATGGTTTGTATTGTTTGTCGGTCTAGTTTGTATTGTTTGTACAGTTCTTACGTTTGTAATGTTTGTAAATCTGTTTGTATGTTTTGTCGCTCTAGTTTGTACTGTTCATATGTTTGTATGGTTTGTACTGATTGTAAATCCGGTTTGTATACTTCGTAATTTTTCATATACCCAAACTACCACTGCCATTAATTAAATAGTTCTTCCCACATTTTAACCATTGGATTGAAGTGTCCAGATCTAATGGCTAGGAGGGGCTTAGTCAAGTGACTAAACACCCCCTTAGTCACCAGATCCGCACTCGTTCCGCGGCAGCAACAGCAGTGCGGTGGCGGGTTTATCTTGTATAGCATTTTTGTTGTTGTGTCTTTAATTGTCACGTCTCTTATATGTTACTGCTGGTTTGCTGTGAATTTTATTTTATTGGGCTAGTAAAGGATTGGCTATTGTGCTGTTTGCTTTGGTCTGTGGCTCCTTTTTGTTTGTTGTTATTCAGGGCCAAGAAGGGTTTGTTTGTTTTCAACAAATCAGAGAAGCTACTATAACTATTTTGCAGGATAGTGGTATATTCAGTGGAGGTTTTACAGGCTTTTTGTGCTGAACTGATGCCAGATTTACAAGGTTTGCTGCTCTGCTTCAATTTTCAGCATGGTTAGTTCATGATATTGATCCTTTTAAGGGGAAAAATCATGATATTGCCCATGTCGTTCAGGTATCATAGGGCAGCCCATATCGTGGCAGGAAAGCCCTATATTGTCAGACCTGCAAAGGTCTTTTCATTTTTCATTTGTGATTTGACCTGCAAAGGTCATGTATATTGCAATATACATGACCTTTATGGCAAAAAAAAGAAGTTATATAGGAATTTCAACAACTATAAAAAGAAAGCTTTCGTACTGAGTTTGTAACTAGAGTCATACCTATAGTTACCTAATAATTAATAAATAGAATCACAATAATAATGCTAATTAATTAAGTTCCTCTCACCCTTTTCAATAAAAACAATTGTGATATAATTTTTTATGAAACTTGAGCCAAATATAACTTGGTATTGAATCACATGCAAGAATATTGTATCAACTTACCAGACAGTCACTAATACTAAAATTCTCTTGATGAATAAATATCAGAAACATAAAATGAACATAATTCCAAAATATGAGGAGAGATCTTCTTAAACAAATTCAAGATAAATGAGCATTTATCTCAAGTCTACTTATATATTGCTATATATTGCGGATAACACCTAAATTAGTGTATTTAGTCCTTATCTCAAGGTGTATTTCGTGACAATTCATGTGCATAATTTCTTGAACATCGTCGATTGCATCCCTATTTCGTTTCTATGTGAATTCGATGTGAATTTAAGGTGTATTAGACGACATATGCGAATTAGGTACAAAACAAGGTCACAAGTGTAGCAAGGGGGAAGGAACCTGAAGATCGTGGCCTGGAAGCTGAAGATCCCGATCGCGAACGTAGACCGCGAACTCAAGCTAAAGATCATGGTCTGAAAGCCCAAGATCACGACCGCGAATTGGAGGGCTCAGTGCGCGAACTTCGCGAGGAAGGAGCCAGTGAGAAATATAGAGTTTCCCAAGTCAAATCACGACCATAACGCTGTTTGACCGCGAGGAAGATCACAGCCGCAACTCGTAGATTGCGACCGCGAAATCATATGTAAAAACCAGAGGGGTTGGTGCTATTTATAGAAAATGAAGGGGGTGCGTACGAAGGGAGGTGACTCTTCGTGTGGGTGGTTATGCCCCAACCATTGCAATGGCATTTAAAGTTTCTCAACTATTGCATCAGTTCAGCCCATGAATGTTGAACCGGTTTGGTTATTCCAACAGCAACATCGGTTCGTTTTTTTTTTTGTTACACAAACCAATTTAACTGATTACCAACATAATACGTTAAATTGACCGAATTCGACGCCACGCCTTCCCACATCATACCAACATGATACTTCAAGAGCTTCTTCTTGACTCTTTCCCCTTTCATTCTCATTCATACCATTCAAAATCCCCAACAGCATTGAAACCAAATTATCATAATCAACCTACAAAATGAGCTAAACCCACTGCTGTCACCACAGCCGCAACTCCTTCCCCATCCCTAGGGGTGGGTATTGGTTTGACCAAAACGCTCCAAATCGCCCCAAACCGCTTATGCGGTCAATCCAAACCGCATCATTAAACTAACGGTTTCATTTGCGGTCTGATCGTTAAGTGCTTGGCGGTTCACGGTTCGGATTGACCCAAACCGCGCGGTTGCGGTTTGAAACCACAATCCGCTAAGATCGAGTACCCCTCTTCTCAACACACGACAACAGCTTTCCTCTCGGCGACGACGCCATCTTCTTTCCGGCGGCACCATCTTCTCTCCACGGCGCCATCTTCTCTCCGGCAGGCGGCAGCACCAGATCTGACCATTCTCTGGTTCCGACATCTTCTCTCCACGACGCCATCTTCCCCAGATTTGGCGGACTGTCAAATACACCATGAGCCGGGAGATTTCTAGGATCGAAGGCATCTCGATCTTTCCCATTCTCGGAGCTCCGGTGCTTTGGCCGACTGTCAAAAACACATGTACCGGCGAGATCAGGTATGCTTTTCTCCTTTGGTTCTATATTTGAAGTTACGGATCTAGGGAAGCTTTGTGTAAAGCTGCATCCAGTTGAAACCCACCCCTACAAAATTCGATTACTGATCAACCTTTGGATTGTTTGGAAGTGGGTGATTCATGGTTGATAGTGAATAGTGTGATTTCCTCGAAACCCATATTTGTAACTTTTGTTGACAAGCATCACCAATGCCCAGTTTTGGAATCTACTGTTATAAGCCTTAGAGCAGCGATGAGCGCTGCAAAGGACATGAACCCGAAAAAGGACACATTGAGCCAGTGCCAGAGCTTTTGGAAGGAGCTCAATTTGCTCCTCTTTGCTACTAGGTACATGTGGGTTGCCAGAATGAATGTTAGGGGGAAGGTGTTGATAGCTTGTATCAGCCATCGTTTTATTCCCTTCAATAGTTTAGGTACAGAATGTGACTATAGTGAACTTGTGGAGTTACTGCAAGTGGGAGAGCATCAGAGCAATGGATATTTAGATTAGTGTTAATGACATTTCAATGTTCTAACGGTTTTATTTCATATGCTTGCAGGGAAAAATGAAATCAAAAGGCTCGAAGGGAAAACGAGCTCAAGCACCAATATCTAGCAGCAATGTGCTTAATGTCAGTTAGGTGAGTTTCCCTTACAGGCTGTAAGTATTCTTTTTTTGGCTATGATTGTGGGTTTGTGAGGATTATCGGCAATGCTAAGCTTGGCAGTGGATAGTGGTTATATATATAGCCAAACCGCTACCCTTGTCACATATATTTTTATGTTTCCTTTCTTAATTATGTACAATTTGTTAATTACTACTATCCATGAGGACCATGGAATAATCATATTCCACAGAGGGCGGTTCTTTGTGCAAGTGAATCTTCACCTCTTATCTTTTTCCTTTTGATCTTTCCCACCTCCCCATATGGAGCTAGCTAGGGGGATATTGTGAATTGTGATCGAGGTGTTTGAATTTGTTGCTATGATAGAGGTGTTTGATGGCAATGGACAGTGGTCCTTTTAAGTTTTATCATAACTATCTTCTTCACTTTTTTCATTATCAGAAGTTTGATTTTGAAATTATATGTGGGATTGAAATTATATGCTACTATATGAGAGAAGGAAAACTTCTTTATGTTCTTATGCCCCGTTCTCATTTACTCTATTATTGTTTAGGCCGAGTGTGATGATGTTGGAATGGATTCCTCAAGTGGGGAAGAGATGGAAATCGAAAATGATGCAAGTACGAGCAAGGTGGCTGCTAGTGATCATATTGGTTCAGCTTCGACTCATATTGAGTCGCCAATGCCAAAAGGGAGGCGGCTTAGATCAAAAGTTTGGGTCCAATTCAGGAGGTATAAGAAAGACGGCTTATTCAAGGCATCATGCATCAAATGCGGGAAGACTTATGCATCTAGACAGTGCTCTAGACAGGCTGTGGCAGAAGAAGGCTATGCCAGAAGAAGGCTGTTTGAAAACCGTTATCTAGTTGAGGGAGGGGAATTAGTTGCATGTCGCTGTGTGTGGATGGAATTTTTGTGTTGGACTAGCAAGTAGGGGATCTGATACTACTTAACAAATCTATTATGGTACTAGTACTTGAATTTCAGAGTTAAGAAGGGTGAGGTTCTGGTTGTGAACTGTTTATTCAGGCTGAGAAACTTGCTGGATGAAACCGTGGATGGATGATTTTATATTGATATGAGGAAGATTAAACAATTCTCACAGCGGTAATTTTATATTGGATTTGTGTTGTTTGAAAATAGTGGCTTCGAAGATTAAACAATTCTCACAGCGGTAATTTTATATTGAATTGCGGTAAATATGTTGGCGTTGTCAATGGAGCCTACAGTTGTAATTTTATATTGAATTGCGGTCAAACAGTAGTAATTTTATTTAATTAATATTTAATTTATATTGAATTGCGGTCAAACATGCGATGCGGTTCAAACTGCTTCAAACCGCTAACATATGCGATTTGGTTTGACCGCACCAATAACATTGCGGTCGAACAAGCGGTGCAGTCCAATTGAATACGGTGCGGTTTATATTAATACGGTGCGGTGCGGTCCGAACCGCACCAATGCCCACCCCTACCCATCCCTACCTTCGTCGCTTCGTCAAAGACAATCAAGAAAACCCCAGGCCACAAATTCTCAGGGTTCTTAGTGAATGATCGTTATCAACCAACAGCTCAAGCTATAAATTCCTAATTTCTCAATTTAGTTCTATCATTTTTGTTTCTTCTGTGACACGAATGAAATCTATATCTGACCCCCACAAAAGTACGCCCCTGACCTAGCCCAACAAAGTTGTCTCCATTTACTTTGTCCAAATCTAATCGCTGCAAGAGGCTTGACTTTTAAAGGATGGTGAAAGTGATTCTACCATCTTTGAACGATGGCGCTTCTTACCAGAGGGTGGAAGCAGGTAGCAACGACATTACTCACTTCCACCGCAAGAAAAGATGTCAATAAAGTAAGAGAGCAAAGCAAAAAGTAAGGAAGAACCACAAAATTTACATGTGGCATTCTCATTGGGTAAATTATAAAATTTGTCACTGGAATTACTTTCACGTTTAGTCACTACAAATATTCAATTTCATTCGTGATCAATAAAACTAGTTAAATATTTGAAGTTTAGTCACTCTCCATCAATTTTCGTTAACTTTTGCTTACATGGCAGTCAGCTCGTGCAATTTCAATATTAATAAAAAATTAATTTTAAAAGAAATAAATAAAAATTAAGTTTAAAATTCCATAAGTGATTTAAAAGAAATTAATCAAAATTCAGTTTAAATTCCATATCATATGTCACATCACTACTGACTAGATTTTCTGTTAAACACTAGCGGTCAGAATAGTCAAAATCCCGATTTAAATCCTAAAATCCTACGATCTTACGATTTTACTTACCTATTCTGATTCTGATTTCACTATAAAATTTATGGATCTTAAAATCCTACACTATTCATGATTTAAATCCTTAAAATCTCTGAGTCAATTTTACTTATTTTTCCCAAAATTTTCAAAATCACGTCTCTTTTCCTTGTCCTTCACCAACATCATCTAGTTCTCTCACACTAATCATCATCCACTATCATCAATTTACATCAACGTATTAATCATTATCAATTCATCACCTCTTAACATTAACCTTGGTAAAAATGGAACTTTAACCTTGAGAAATTATCATTCTAAGTGTTATGTGTTTTTGTGTTATACGTGATTTTCCTTATTAATATTATTTTGTCTTCTTTTTTATATGGACCTTAAAATCCTACGATTTTACGATTCCGATTTTGCCCCCATTTTCGATTTTACGTAAAATTCCGATTTTGACTGCTTTGCTATCGGTCAATATTAACGAAAAAAATAGTTTGTGCTAGATTGTCATATTGAATAGTTTAGTAAATAAATTATATTTTTATAGTTTGATTTTTATAGTGTTATTAGCACTAAAATAATATAGGAGATGTTATCCGGTTCGTACCAATACTATGAACACATTACTTTTCGGCAAGCCAAACATATACTTTTTAACATAAATAAGGTATTAATGTGAAATTTGAATTCAAATCCAACTTCCAAAGAATCATGAGATTACATAGGAATGAATGAATAAGATCATAAAATTAATCGACTTCTATATCAATCCAATTGATTAATGTTTAAAGATGGTCATTAAGTTGGTAAAATTGACGCTTTGCGAGTATAATGGGGAAATACAACTGAAAATAGTTAAAAGATGGTCGTTAAATGTTAATCCCTTTCATTATATCCAATTTCCCTCGTATTTTTTCATGATTTTCTGTACTTGTTACTTGTTTAAGACACGGCAACACAGGTGGGGGAGAGCAGGCAGTCAAACTCAGCATTCAAGCCCGAGTTTCCTATAAAATAGAAAACAAAGAAATATTCCAGCATCCAGCTTTATATCATAATATATATTTTACAGCCTAAAATTTTGGGAAATCCTTGATCTGTGTATGGCTTTCTGAGACTGCACCCCCGAAAATAATATTCCCTTTTTCACTCTCTTTCACTTTTTTTTCTTTTCTTTTTTGTGTGTTTTGAACACTGATTAATCGCTCCGCCGATGAACGAAGCTTCTGCCGCTCTTGAATCCTCCCAAATCCTTCAGGTAATCCCACCCCTTTGAGCTACACCTTTCGCTCCTTCGGAATCAAAACTTATTCCTCCGTGTTTTTTTTGAATTTTTTCCTGGGTCGTCGTAGATTAGGCGGTTGCGCCGGAGGTGAGGTGCAAAAGAGAATATAATGGCGGTGTATAAGCTGAATGTGGAATTGCCGCCAGAGAGGAGGAGCACTTTTGGTTGCGGGTTTAATTCCTCAGGTCGCACGGAGCAGCAACAAGGTTTCCGACTCGTTCGAAGAGGGAGGAGGATTGGCCGGTTCATTAGACCTATTTATTGGGTCTGGATTGTGTTGCTCTCTGCTCTTTGCTTGATGTTCACTGGTCTCTTCGGTATCAGATTCCTCTTTCATGGTGAATATTTTCTGCTCCCACCAGTTTTTCTTTTTGCTTTATGTCTTTGTTATTACAATGGCAATGGCGCCATTCATTAAGCGGGGGAATTTTTCTGTCTTCTTTATTTTCGTTAGTAGAAGGTAATTTTGATATGCAAGATTCACGGAAGGTGACAATGGAGATGGAGATTTCCTTGGTCCATGAAGAAATTGGTGGGAACTCCTCTTCATTCCCTTCTTCGAATTCTTCTAACAAAATCGAGCGTCAAAACTTCTCCCGAGCCGGTTTTGTTGGGAAACCTCCGGGGGGCAAGCACCGGAAGCAATGTAAGTTTGTTTTGCCTTACCGTTTGGAGGCTTTCCCGAGCATTGTTCATTGCGGAATGCCTACTATTTTTTTTTTTATTTTTGGTTATGCGGCGACCAATTCATATCCCTGTTTTCATTTTATTGGATTTTCAAATTATCGTCTTTCTGATTCCCATTATTTTAGTGTTGGCGGGTTTTCTTTTTTCAGATCTTCCTTGTCCAGTTGAATTTGCAGAGGCGGTGGATTATTTCATGGAACCAGATTTAGTGAGGAATTTTACGCAATTTTCATTAGGGTACGTGAATAGTGAGGAGAGACCTCCAAAAATGAATTCCAGTAGGTCGGGATTTGGAGGACATCAGACCATGGAGCAAAGAGAGAATTCCTTCTATGCTAGCAATCAAACCCTTCATTGTGGATTTGTCAAAGGACCTCCTGGATCTCCGAGCACCGGGTTTGATTTGGATGACAATGACAAAGCGTACATGAGCAAATGTATAGTTGTTGTATCCTCCTGCATTTTTGGCAGCTCTGATTTCCTGAGAAGGCCTGCTAGCAAAAATGTAAGTTCCTGAATTTGAATTCTTTTGGTGTATCATTTCTAGACGCAAAAAAACTTTAGTCAACTCATTCTATAATATCATACTCTCGAGTTGTTCTAGATTTTGTTTCGCCTCTACATTCCTTGTCCTTTGCTATATTGAGTAACGACCTTATCCTTGTTGCAGATGAGTGAGTTTGCAAAGGAAAACGTTTGTTTTGTCATGTTTGTGGATGACCAAACACTTGAGAAAATATCTTCCGAGGGAAATAAACCTGACGGTCGAGGATATGTTGGTCTATGGAAAGTAGTAGTTGTGAAAAACTTGCCATACTCAGACATGAGAAGAACCGGGAAGGTGCCAAAATTCTTGTCGCATCGCCTCTTCCCTTCTTCTCGGTAACCGTCATACTAAATTCCCTAAATTTCATATCCATGACTTGATCAAACTCTTTAGCATTTTTATTCTTCCATTTACTTGCGTCCTTCGCTTTTCAGCTACTCAATTTGGGTAGATAGCAAGTTGCGACTTGTTGTGGATCCGATGCATATCATTGAACACTTCTTGTGGAGAAATAAATCAGAGTTTGCTATTTCAAAACATTATGATCGTCAGTGTGTATGGGAAGAGGTACTCCAGAACAAGCGCCTAAACAAATATAGCCATCGGGAAATAGATAGACAGTTCTACTTTTACCGGTCTGATGGTCTCACCAAGTTTGACACTTTAGGCCCAAATACTCCTCTCCCGAGTTGTATGTTTTCTTTCCTTGCGTTCTGGTTCAATCTTCCTTACTTTTGAATGGCTTCGGGGTTAGTTAATTTTGCATGTTCTGTTATTGATGCCACATGGTTTGTGCTTTGCAGATGTGCCTGAAGGTTCATTTATTATCAGGGCTCACACGCCAATGTCAAATTTGTTTTCGTGTCTATGGTTCAATGAGGTTGAACGATTCACTTCTCGTGATCAACTCAGCTTTGCATACACTTACTTGAAACTTAGGAGATCCAATCCGGATAAGCCATTTTATCTCAACATGTTTGAGGTGATCTAATCTATCTAATGACAATTGTTAGATTACATATGATAGTGTCATTTTAGTGAATTTCTATGCTCAATAGTAAGCTGAGAGAAAATGCATACTTCATTTATATCTGGTTTGGGACTCAATACAACTATTTATCTTTAAACTTTGTGCAGGATTGTGAACGGCGAACCCTAGCAAAGTTGTTCCGGCACAGGGTGCTGCAACCGCCACCTACAACTGGCCCTTGATGCACAGTAAGTTCAAAGCCTATTCTCATATCTCATCACAACTCAATGTTTCTAACTCCTTGCCTAACTAGTTATGGATTTCATGCGAGTAATAGATCTCAAATTGTTCTCTTCTATTCAGGGTAGCAGCAATATTATCAAATTCAAGCGCTTACCGGTCGGTCACCTTATACAAGCCTTGGAAATGGAATTAAGAAGCTAGGGCCAGATCATTTTTCAATCAGGGTGAGTTCCCAGAGAGTATATAGAGAGAGCAATAATGCTTAGATATATACCCTTCAATATCTGGTGTCCCGGAGCACTTTGCCTACTCTTTCTTTGCGTTTGGACAAATCAGATGGATGTGATGGTCTTTGCAAGCTGGAGATTGCCAACTTGCCATGAGATTATCCTTTGAAGCACTCCATTTCTAGAGTGGATGAATACTAACAAAAATATATGGAGGAGAGCTTCTAGGACGGCTCCAGAGACATGCAAGTATACATCATCTTCCTGACCTCCATATATGGTGATCTCCATTATACCAAGTAAATTCTGGCTAAATTATCCTCAAAAGAGGAGAGGACGAGAGCCGGATGGAACTATAATTGAAATAAGGTAAGGGATTGCATTATTCCATCAATCCGAGAATAGTGTAGGATTGGAAATATTGGTTATATTGGATTGTTGCAAGTTGTAAGATATGTTGTGAATAATGACGAATTGCAGTTTCGCTCCTGTACAAATACAATCCAATCCATATGGGAAATAATATAAGAAAGATTATGTCTGAGTAGCACATGAAAATCTCTCTTTCTTCTCCTCTGTTGTGCAGAAATGCAGTGCTCTTGAATATGTAACTCACTAACTAAAGACACTGCTGAAAGAAAGAATCCATGACTGAGTTGATGCCTTAAAAAAATCATGCCTTGTGGTTTGTTTCTTGAAGAAGAGCCCTCTCTCTATCCCTCTCGTGGCACAAGCCTATAAATCCCATTCATGCTCTCTGTCTTAACTTGATGCACAATTTTAGTGTGGCCTGCAAGCTGCAATTCCTCTTCTATCATTTCTGTTGTAAACAAACATAAAGATGGGGAGAAGACACATGTGAGGATGGGAGGGAATTTAACAAGAGAGGCAACACAGACTTGGTTTGGGTGGCTCCTCATTTTGTGTTTAATTTTCTACAATATCTCATGTCTGATATTTTCCAGTGAAGATGGAAGAAAACTCCACAGAAATGTTAAAAGAGGTTTTGTATTTTGTGAATGTTGAATGTAAGAACTGGAGGGAACTAAGCACGTCATCTGACAATGACGCATTATCCTAGTTGCTTCTTTTTGTATTTGAGTTTAATTTCAGGTAAATTGCAAGTTTGGTCACCAAGTTTACTAAAAAGGTTCACGTTTGGTCACTAAAAATATTTAATTTCATTCGTGGTCACTAAAATTAGTTAAACATTTTAAGTTTGGTCACTCTTCGTCCAACTCCGTTAACTTTTATTGATATGTCAGTGAACTCTCATAGTTGGCCGTTAAATATGTGACGTGACAATTAAAAAATTTGAAAAACATAAAATTTAACATGTTAGAATTTCTACCTCATTAAAAACAATAAATGGAAATAAATAAAATATATAAAGAAATGGTGTTTTGAAGAATCCACTTAACCCGCTTATCCTCCCCTTGGTGTCTGTTGCTCGCCTGCGCTTAGGGAAAATGGAAGGAAGGAGCAGAGCCGGCGTCGTAGCCACCGCAATTCTGAAGCTAGCCACCGTTGGAAGAAGCTAGATGATTAGAAGCTAGATGACTATTAACATTAATGCCACCGCCAAAAATAAACCCCCCTCAAACTCCTACCCCAGCGCCGCCACCGTCCTGATTGTCATCTCGGGCAAACCCATTCAATCTGCGATCTTTGTCGATGCTGGAAACGCTGAGCGACGAGAATAACGACTCCTGATTGCATGGGTTCTGAACGTGATCGTCGAAGGCATAGCCGCCGGCGCCGGCGAGAGTGAGCGGAGGAAGGGTATAGCCGCCTTGATCGAGGTGGTGAAGGCTGTTGCCTACTACGGAGAAAGAGTGCATTGCTCCGCCGTTAGAACCGAGGTAGGGTCAAAGGGTACAGGTTGTGAGGTAGGGAGGAAGGAGGTTTCGAGAGAGTTTTGGAGAAGTGGAGGCGCCGGTAGGGGTTACGGATGATTAGGGGTTTTGCGAGCTCTGCTCCTTCCTTCCATTATCCCTGTGCGCAGACACCACAAAAGCAGAAGAGGAAAATCCATTTTCTGTATATATGTTTTATTTATCTCAATTTTTTTTTTAAATGAGATGGAAATTATAATAGATTATATTTTAATTTTTTAATTACCACGTCACACATTTAACGGTCAACTATGAGAATTGACTTACACATCAGCAAAAGTTAATGCAGTTGGACGAAGAGTGAGCAAACTTTAAATGTTTAACTAATCTTAGTGACTACTAATGGAATTAAATATTTTAGTAACTAAATATGACGTTTTTAGTAAACTTGGTGACCAAACTTGTAATTTATCCAATATCTTAGCTCCAACATCTACAAATGAATGGGTTGTTTAACACCGACAGCGGCGGGGTCGAGTATGAGTATTGGAGGAAACCAAATAAATAGAATATAATGATATTAATCAACACTAGGACTGCAAATGAGCCGAGTCAAGTCGAATTTTTTTCCAGGTTTAGCAGGGCTCGTTAATAAACGAGTCGAGCTCGAGCTCAGCTCGTTTATTAACGAGTCGAGTCGAGCTCAAGCTAGCTTGTTTACTAAAATCTTGACTTTTATTTGGTACTTCATTTTGTAATTATACATATGATTTATTTTGTTATATATGGTGAGATATATAATTTAACAACTATATGAATTAAAATCATAAGATATAGATTGATTCGTCCATAAGTCGGTAATCGAGTTGGCTTTCTAGCCACAAGTTGAGACATATCGTGAGCTCTAAACAAGCCAACTCACGAGTTTAGCTCAACAAGCCACCGCTCACGAGCTTCACGTGCTTAGTTCATGTTCAGCTACTTTATTAACGAGCCGAGTTTCGAACGAAATTTTCTCGAGTCGAACGCCGAGCCACTCACGAACAGCTAACAGCTCGGCTCATTTGCAGCCCTAATCACTGATTTTATCTGTTTTAAATTTTTTTGTTTGTTTTCCTCCAATATCTCACCCTCGCCCCTCGGCCATCCCAAAGTCTTCTCTTTGTATTATAGTTCCTAAAGATTCTGCACTTTACCTTCTGTTCTCGCGGCCGGCTGGAGTTTTGATCACTGACGGGGAAGAAAAAAAAAAGAAGAAAGAAAGAGGATGGAAGCTTGTTTGACGAAATGCTCCAACGGGATTCCACTGTTGAGATCTCAGAACCTCAGGCTCTCGAATTTTGTTCGTAGATCTTCTTCCATGCCCATCCATTCCGGTGGGAAATTCCTTCTTTGTTCTGACTTTTCCCTCAAACATGCTTCTGGGTATTCAATAATCTCATGAAAGTCGCCGTCTTTCGTCGCCGTTGTTATGGTTTTTCTTCTTCCTTCTCCCCAGTTCCAGGAGGAGCAAATTCTGGAGAGAAGGTGTACGATGCATTATTACTGGACGCCGGCGGAACCCTTTTGCAATTGGCCAAACCCGTGGAAGAAATTTACGCTTCCATCGGCACGAAATACGGTCAGCTTTCTTCTTTCCGCGCGGCGACCGCGTTCATTGCTACCATGGGACTACCTACCCTGAATCTGAAAATCCCCTAAATTCTACTTCCTGTAGGCTTGACTGCAACTCCAGCTGAAGTAAAACAGGGTTTTAGGAGAGCTTTTGCTGCTCCGTGGCCTGAAAAGCTTCGATACCAGGTGGGCGTTATAATTACAAGTAAAACATGGAAGCATTTAGCTGCTTACAATACATTGATTGATATGGCTGTTTGTGGTGATTTTGCAGGGAGATGGGAGGCCTTTCTGGAAGCTGGTTGTTTCTGAAGCCACTGGCTCAGATAACCAGGATTACTTCGAAGAAGTCTACGAGGTCGTAGTAACTACAAACTGTAATTAGAATTCTGCTTCATTGCAAGGGAAACTCATTTGGGCTGCTGGGTTTTCTGCAGTACTATGCAAATGGAGATGCCTGGAGGCTACCAGTTGGGGCTTACGACACCATTTCTCTCCTGAAAGATGTTGGAGGTCTGAGCCTCTCTCTCACTCTCTCCTTTGCTTGTCTCGAAACTCCTCCTCTCGTTCAAATCTCCTAAAGGGTTATCATAACACTTAAAACAGTTAAGGTAGCTGTTGTTTCCAATTTCGACACTCGGTTAAGGAAGCTGCTGAAGGACTTGAACATTTCTCATCTGTAAGCATCAAATTCACATGATCCCCAGCTCTGCTAACTTTGTACTGGAAAGTGGGAAGTTAAACAAGGATGTTCTTCGTTTCCAGGTTCGACACTGTGATTGTATCTTCAGAGGTGGGATACGAGAAGCCAGATCCAAAGATCTTCCACGCTGCTCTAGGTAAATGCATCTATAGCTGCCCCGGTTCTTTTGCTACAGCCTGAGTGATGGTTCTGATCCCTTTATGCTGGGTTCATTTGTTGAAGATCAAGTGAATGTGGCGGCTGGCAGAGCCGTACACGTTGGAGATGATTTTAAGGCAGACAAGGAAGGAGCCAATGCCATTGGGATAGACTGCTGGTAAAGTATACTCCCCACTTCTCCAACTACATTACTACATGATTTCATAGCTATAAAACGAGCTGGGTTATGATCATTTCTTAACCTCAAAACTCTATATTGCTCAGGCTGTGGGGAACTGACGTCAAGACCTTTGCCGATATACAAAACCGCTTCTTACATAGCACATGACAGGATGATACTTAAAAGAGTAGGAGGGAAATACTTTCACATTCCGAGTAAGAGGCAAGACGGATTCTCTCGTTAAGCAACGACTGCAGTTCTAACTTGTAACCAGTGGAAGTAGTGAAAGTGCACAAGCTTTTCTTGTTGTTCGAATGAGGTGAAGTGCAGACCCCAGTTCTTAACAGTGGGCAGATGGAACCCAAAGAAGAATCTCGCACTCTTGATAATAAGATCATTGTCTTAATACCAATGAAGCAAAACTCATGCATCAAAAGTGGCCCACGTAACACGCTCTTTGAGGCCAATTTGGATAATAAACAACCTTCAACACAGAATAATGTGATTAGCCTTCTGGAAAAAGAAACGTCCCCCAACAAGCAAGAGGGAAACATTACAAAAAATGTTTGGAAGCTTCTACCAACTATTCCTAGCTCGCCTCGTCGATTAAAACCGAGTTTGGAAGGAACATGATACTATCCCCTCATCTGGAAACATCATTCTGCCAACACATTACACATCCCAAATCCACCATTGTTACGTTCTGGACAATCTAATCTATAGCCTAATAAAGCATGGACTGTCTATGCAAACACGAAAGGCAGCACGCTTAACAGACAAGAAAAGGAACAGAAGCAAAATAAATCTGTTCATTACGGGGAGAAAGAAACCACCACATAACTCCGCAAGAGAACTAACACAATTTTTCCACTTACCAACAACAGGGGAGTGTACATCTTTGCAGATTCTCAATGTTAAAATCCACAACCATAAAGAAACAAGGAAAACCTGCAACCTGCTTGTTTCCACCACATTTTTTCCCCGCCATCGAAAATTATGCAAGATACCGGTAAAGTTTTCGGTCCACGTTATCCCTTTCCAAGAAATCCCGCTCAATAAGCGACTCGATCCGCTTCTTGATCTCAGTCGGATTGGGGAGGAACCGTTGTTGTAATTGCTTTGTGACCTCACTGATTAGGTTGTTGTGATCCAATACCCTCCTTGACTTCATGATCCTAACTATTGCAGCTTCAATTTGCGGTTTCCTGTCCTCTTCCACTCGCTGCCGTGTCTCTTGCTTCTCAGGCTCGGATTCCTTCTGTGCAACCACCGTTCCTATCTTCACCTTATAAAACTTGCTTGAGAACTTGTCATTCACAAAGAAGGCATCTTCTTCACCAATCTCTTTGCTCATGGGCTCTTTCCTAAGCACGTTTTTGCCCTTCACACAAGCCATGGACTGCAAGCACCTCTTCAATTCAGGGGCTGGAATCTCAGTCGCCTGCTCAATCTCCTTGTAACTAAGCCGCTCAGCATTGTTGAAGAGCATTAGAACGCACATTTGATACGTCGAAACATTCAGCTCATGCTTCTGACCTTTCCCAAAACTCGCCTTCATATCTGCATTCCCCATGTTCGTTTGCCACGACAATCTTCTACCCGTATGAGTCCCTAGGTAATACGACCTGAACTTCTCACATAGTGCCGACATTTCAGAAGGCAAGTTGCAGGTGGCGCTAGGCTGAGTTGGCCAAGACCCAGTTGTCAAAACCTGAACTACGAGTGTGGGCCCTTCTCCTAGCTCGGGATGACTTGCATAAAATCCCTGCATTGTGTCCTGCGAAGTCTTCATGTCTGTGAACATACCTTCTAATTTTGAAGTAAACTGGTACCCGCATTCAGTCTTGAGTTTAACAATTAGACTTCTCTCTGCATCGTCTGATACGGTTTTACCCGACAAAAGTCTTTTAGCTAAGTGTTGTTTGTAATACTTTTCGAACACATCTTTCTCCTGCAAATACCTAAACAACATCATCACCTTGTCTAGAATGATCTCCACATCTTCTTCACTAACTCCCTTTAGCCCCTTCCGCAGCTTGTCATCAACAAACAGCGAGATGAATTCAGGGGAACGAGCATTCAAATTAATGAAGTATTCGAACGAATTTGTTAAAGCATTCTGGAATGTCTTGTCATTGATAAAGGCTTTGTTTATGATGCTGTCATACTTATCCTTCTCATCCAAGAGCCGCTGCACAAACTCCACTGGATCCTTTAACCTTTCGGGATCAGTAACGAGTTGCTTGCCAGTTTCTCTAAGATGAGAAGTCATTACTTCTCGGATTGTAAGAAGACCATTAGGTACTCGGCGGCATAAGTTATACATTCTTCCCAAGTCATCATATTTATCATCGAGAAGCATGTTGACCAAGCCTGAATTATCCATATGGACAAGTCTCAGCATGTGATTCGCAATCATTTCCTTCTCCACCACATTGGTGATTTTGATCTCGCTCTTAGCATCCAAGTAGTGTGTCACCCTCTCTATCTCTTCATTCAAACGTTTCTCAGCTTTCTTCAGATACTCACCACAATCACAGCATTCAATGAACTTCTGAGATTCAACTTTGTAAAACTCGGCAGAAACTTCAAGAAAATGCTTCTCAAAATCTTCCTGGTAAACTGCAGAACCTAAATCCATCAGCATCTTAATTATGTTTCTCATCAGACCACGGTCTATTACTTCGCCAGTTCGTTCTCTGTGGACCAAGTCCAGAAGAGTGTTCAATAGCCTGGTCTGGATTTTGCTGGAGCGAACAATATTATCTCTCCATAAGTTGAGGCCTAGCTCATGAACAGGGGTTTTATGATTACTAGGGATATAAGTTCTGTCCATGTACATCAATATGTCTCTGATCATCTGCAGCGCTTTGTTGTGGTCATTCCACTTCCTGTTCAGCTCCTCCAAAAAGGATTCTCCCTGGGCAGCCTCAATAGCTTTAGATATCTCCTTTAGATGTGAGGTCATAGTGGAAACCAGGCCAGAATACAACTTCTCACCAAATTTGTGGAGAACCATGTTGTAAGCATTCCTGTAGAAACCACCAAAACGGCAATGGTATAAGAAAAAAGGGGACTTTAACAGTCAAAGCACTCGACTTGTCATTTTTATCCGGCAATAAGCGCACATTCCAGAGGAGCAACCAAATGGTACTAAATAAGTTGGATACCAAGAAAATTAATTAAAAGGAGCAATCCAGAACCGAACCCCTGCGTTTTCTGCTGTCAATTTGGAATGGTTACCTAAGGAAAATGTTGCCTAAATTGACATGAAGTATACATATAGAACAGAATGAAGCCCCAATAATTTTTTCCAAGAGATAGCAAGAAGGATTCTTCAGGAGTCTTTATCATTTCTCCCCTTTGAATTCACTCAAATGTAAGAAGGAAAGAACAAGTACGCACAATTTTTTATACCACTGTCCCGTAAGACTCTAAACCTAGTCTAATTCAGAAAACTCCGCCTAAAACAAGTGCAGAATGGCCCGGCATAATCAACTAAAGCAATCTCAATCTCAAAAGGAAATGTTCCGTACTAGGGCAGTTGTAATTACTACATCAGCGGCATACCACAGAAACTCATGCAAAGCAAGTTGCGCTGTGAGCAATCAAGAGACTGAAATCACCAGGCTCCAGAAAGTGAACACACTGATAATAATACTCTAAAACTGCTATGAATCCATTTCACTCCCATCTACTAGTAATCAACGATTCGTAGCACCGGCCTCTGTAATCTAAAAAGATTCGTTGCCCATACTCGGCACAAACACCAAAAACACAACAACAACAAAAAAAAAGTCATCCATCGACTAATCAGACTGAAAGGCGGAACAAAAACCTGTAGAGCTCTTCGAAGCTGAGGCCACTGGCGTTGTGGTTGTAAATCTCGTGGATAGCATGCTCCAGAACCTTCCAGGTCTTATCTGCGTATTTCGGATCCACCACGACCCGGTGCTTGAACGCCTCTATCTGGAAGTTCCTCTTCTTCTGGTTACTCATCTCTCTCGGATCCCAATTCTTCAAACTCCTCGCCCGCAAAACCAACACCGATCTCCAACTTCAACCCCGAGGAAAATTGTCAAATAGCCATTGAATCAGAAGGAAAACGGAGCAACGCCAGCGCTCAAAACAAGAGAATCTCAGCAATCAAATAACTGTCCGACTCCGGTCAAATATGTTCTGGAACGGAGAGATGGGAGGGAAAACGAAGAGGCGTGGATGATCGGAGGAAAATTGTACGGTGGCTACGACGGAAGCGGAGAGGGAGAGGGAAAAGAATTAGGGTTTGGGAATAGGAGGCGTGGGAGGGGAAGAAGAGGGATACTATTTGGAGGGAAATCTAGAAAACCAGAATGACGGGAAATAACCGGGAATTAGGCGTCGGTTTAGGGAGGTAAAAAGAGAGAGGGAGCGGCGAGAGGCGGCGGAGCTGAGGCAGAAGGGCAGGGGGCCGGTTTTATGGGTGGATTGATTCTAGTTTTTTGTTGAGAGGGATGGTGGGATGGAGGGATGGTTTGCCGTTCGGTGGTAAAAGAACGTTGAAGAAAGGAGTTAGGGGAGGAAGCAAAGCAAATAAACACAGAGGGAAACCATGGATTTTGCTTAATGAAATTGTTTTTATTTATCATCAAGGTTGTCGACTGCGGTGGATCCATTTTGATTCTGACTCGATGAGAAAAATAGGCCGCACCCACTTATCGGGTCGACCGCTACAAGATATCGGGTTGGAGGAAAAACTGTGTCATTTTTTTCTTTGGTTTGTGAAATGCGCCTATTATCCGATTTTTCTTTTCGCCTAACTCAATCTTTGGAATTCCTAGTTGAACATTTTAATATTGATGTTATATAAGTGTGTGTGAATTTTCACTATATGTTCAATATAAGTACCACATTTACTTTGGTGTAATGTTATATGTTATTACTCATATGTTAGATGAGATTTGATATAATTTATGAGGATAAGTACAATATAATCACTATTTCCATGTTTCCGCGCTAAAATGGGCTAAAATGGGTGACCACTTAACCCTTAACCCACTAGCTCGATCGGGTCCGAGTCAACCCACGGGTTGGCAACCTTGTTTATCATTGTCCACTTGCTTTTGGTTTAGTTTCTTCAATCATTGGTCAATTGCTAAATGAACTAGCTTGTACCCGGCTAAATTTATTGTTTGATCATAAGCTATACTAATAAAAGTTTGTTCATGAATTAATTAGTCATAATATTCATTTTATTGAAATTCTTTAAAATTTAGTTTACGTACTTGATTGCGATTTGTTATATAGGCATGAATTAGCTCTAGGTTTGCTCGTTTGTTCTTGATAGTGTATGAATGATTGTATCCTATCTATGTTACTTGATTGAGAATCCTAGTTGACCGACGAGGTGGCCATGCCGTGGAAACTAGGAGCTCACCAAGATGAGTGCATGGCCATTGACTCATCGGGCTTGTGCGGATGAGTTAGACTCGATTAGAGAAGGTAGAAACTATTCCTAGTTAGAAGGAGCAACTGAAGTAACAATGGATCGTTGGACATGGCTAGAAGGGGATCAAGCGACATGACCTTTACACTGACCCCCACTCTAGTGACCTTCGCACCACAAATAACCATAGAAATTAATTGACTACCTATCTTACAACTAGAAGGATTCGATCCTAGACAACCATCTCATCACTATCAACCTCCAAACTCCTTAGTTGGTTGTTTATTTATGCAGGTTCGTTTAGTTCTTAAACCTTTCTTTCTATTTGATTGGAGAGTAGTTTAAAGTAATAGTAAGTATAAGGTTCCCTTAGAATATGATCTATTCCTTAATAACATCCAAAAATGTGTTATTTAACCCTCATTTATTAGGTGTTTTATTGTCATTTTGGGCATGAATTATTATATAACATGTATTTGTAGCCTTGATCACTTATTTTTATCATATCAAGTCATTTTAGGTCGCATTTGACGTTACAAGCAAAAAGGGGGACAATATGGGGGTAATATGTAGAAAAAACGAGCAAAAGGGAGAAAGGAACAAGATCGTAGCCTAGCGAGCAGGATGTCAGCCGAGAAGCCAGCCAACCAGCAAAGTCAAGCCAAAGATCACGGGCTGCAGCTAGGAGATCGCGAGCGCGATCTCGAAATTCATGGTTGTGCTATTTAGGACGAATCGTCAAAGAATGAACATGAAGTTTTGCTAGGCGGATCACAAGCCACGTTGATTGATGTCGAGATCAAAAAATCGCAGCCGCATGGCAAAGTTTGCCCCGTGAACATAGGGTGCAATCTCTCGCTCGACCAAGACTAATAGACAAAGCTAAAGATTGTTAGTCAACAAGACTAGATTACAGTCGTGATCTTGGCCGAGATATATAGGGCCTATAAATAGAAGAGTTGTTGGATTGAGAAAGGAGAGCCAAGACAGAGTGAGAAAATTAGGATTTTGGGCAGTTTTTAGAGAGAAGCACAACCACTCTCTATGACTTGAATCCCTAAGGTTGTTTAGGGAAGATGAACCGTAGCTTATAAATTGTGTATGAGTCATGTGTTTGAATGATTTTGAGCGTATAATCTATGTCTATTTGATGTTTGTGAATAAATCTCTTGCTTGATTGTGATTGATTTGTTCTTAACCTAGGTGAGAGATCTATTATCTTGTGTAGGAGTGCTTTAGACATCAATTAGTGTGGGATTATCTGTATCCCATTTTCTTAGTTGCAGCCTAGACAATATGGGATTTGTCATTACTATACATGATGCATTTCAGACATCAAGCTTTATATTTATAAACTCGATTTTCGATAATACTGACTTCCCTTATCTAGGAAAGGTCACTCTGGATCAGAGAAGTAGTATAGATGTAACCGAAGTCGTATTCCAAGGGTCACGGTATCCTATGCTACTTAGACTCAGTTGCTATCTAGTCAATCTGTTACTTAGCAGGTGGGCAGTTGGACATTACTAAACTAAAGGTCAAAAGAGGAGAATAAGTACTTGAGGTAACTCCCTCGTCCTAAACTTAGGTTCATCATGCGAATGCTAGCTACATTGGGTTTGTAGGATAGAGTGCGGAACTCGCTCAACAGATGGTTTCAATGATTATTTCCTCCTCCTAGCATGATTCCAGATACCCAATGTCATCTCAATCAAAGTTCACATACTAGGGATGCTCACTTTGTTTCTCTCAATAGGTTCAACCTATCATGGACACTAGATTGGTGTTTCGATTAGAACGCGTACAACCTCTCTAGCATTGCTTAGGAGGGCATGCTTATAGTAGGGTTTCGATTGCCTCGTACACTAAGGAACCATAAGTCGTTCGTCTACCCTTAATTAGCCATATGGTGCTCAAATCCAATCTAACCGTAAAATTCCCACATAGTTCTAGACTTAGTTGTAGGCTAGTAGGGAAGAGTTGGAGAGACACACCCTAACATAATTAAGCATAAATGAAGCATATAATCACTAAAGAAAACATATCCATACATAAACCACCACACAATTACATCTACCTTCAGAACCTAATTTTAGGGTTTGGGGGACTACGCCCTAAAGTACCTAGAGGGATTACCCCATGAAAGGGGGAAGAAGAGACATGCAAAGAGGGAAAGAAATCATGAGGAAAGGATCTTCAATTGTTGAAAATCCTCCTCCAAAGCTCTCATCCACTTCTTCTTCTAGCTTCTACTTCTCTCTTTAACCTCAGTGTAGAACAAGAAACCTGCCAAAAGATATCTATTCAAGGGGAGGAGTCCCCTATTTATAGAATTTTTGGAGAGAGGCCGCGATCTCCTTTCTTCAGCAACTTTGGTCTTGTATGGCTTTGGAGATCGCAGGCTGAATTCACGATCGTGATCTTTCTCGTTGGCTCGGATGAAGAGAGTTACGAATGACTATCAAGAATTTATGTTCCTTCCTTGACGGCTGCATCTTCAAGTTCCCGCCCGAAGCTCCATAGTTTGCGGCCGCGATCTTTGTTTTCTAGGTTGTGATCTGCATGCCCTACTTCGCGCCCCTACATCTCGGCCGTGATATTCACTCCTTCAGCTGCGAACTACATTTTGGCTCCTTTTCCTACACATTAGCCTCATTTTCTTCCCTTTTTTGCTGTTAACTTTAATTGCAACTCAAAATGACGCGAAATGACAAAAGGAAGCAGTCTTGGCTACAAATGATGTTTTGTAAATTAAATCATGGTCAAAATAACATAAAAACACTTAATAAATCAAGGCTAAGTAACACCTTTTTGGGTGTTATCAACTCCCCACACTTAGGCGTTTTCTTGTCCCTGAGCAAACACGTGATCAAACTATGCAACTCGAAGCCCCTTATGTCTCTTCCCTCGATGTGTTTCATCGGAGTGGGGGTTCTAGTAACTAGCTTCACTTGGCTTGTTCCACCCTTTCTTGGCCCAATTTGGAAAATCCCAGAAAGCATGTCCTGGAATGAAGGAGATAGGCACAAGGTGCAAAACAAAACTCTCAAAGGTAGGTGATAGGACCGGTACTCACACAGTTCTTTTCTTCACTTTTTCAACAATCTTTATTCGATTTAGATTAACGCTTTGGTTTTTTTTATTTATTTGGGTAGACTTTCATCTTAAGATGAGTATGTGCATATATGGCACTTAGTATTGTGTGCTTGTTAGCCAGGAAAGTAGGGATAGATATTCATACCTATACCTCATCCCACGAGGGGATGCACATGGGAGGATGGGAGTAGTGAAAAGATGAAAATGAACACGGTAAAGCTATCCGATCTTCGATGTACATTGTCCCAAAAAGCACTCCGGTTACTCTAGAATGGATTGCCACATCATCTTGCGTTAGACGCTACACCCCACTTTTATTCATAATAAATAAATGATTTATATCGTAGCCCAAACTTAATCGCCCATCTCATTATAAAAGCTCGCTTCCCTTTCCAATATTCACAACACATAAATCCAACTTATAGTTTTTGCGTGAACTTGGATGACATATTAATATATTTTCATTCTCCTGCTAATTAAATATTGCCGTATTGATTGCTTCGAATTTCTCCTCAAGTAAACAAAATTAGTAGCAAATAAATCACCACCACATCATTCTACCAGACAAACTATCCTGACCAGGCCAGTACAATTTCTTAACACGTGTGAAAATAAAACAAACTCATCGATAAATTATATTTTCCATGATATGTAAATTTTGCAGATCTGGTAAGGGATCATATTGTTTAGATTAGCTAGACGCATTACAAGGAAAATAGAATTGAAATGAAGGATACATATAGGTTGACCAATCCACAGAAATAGAGAAGGAAATTTCTAATATCTGTAATCGTCATCGAAGATCATGTAATTGCTACTAGTGTAACTGTTGTTCACCATGTACTTGTTCTCGGTACTGCTCCTGCTTCTTTCATTGCGCTGAGTCTGCTGGAGGTTGCCAAATTAAGTTGAGCAAGAAATTGAAGGAAAAAGTAAAAAAAATATAGAGAACAAGCTAGGAAGCAGCTGTGTTAATAAGAGGCAAACCAAAGAAGAAAGAGACCTTGTTGACGATCATCCTCTCAAATGCCTCAGTCCCATGCTCTTCAATGTATCTCTCGGCAGCAGTTAAGACATCATCTGGCTGACTAAATATGTTCTTCTTTCTTGGGACATACCAAATCGTGTTGTTGACAAGAGCCGCCAGCTGAGGATTCATGTAAAATGGGCGGATGAAGTTCTTGTAGACGTGCGCTGCTCCGTTGAAGTGCGGTAACACCAACCAACAGCTCACTATTAACTTTGCATATGCCCACACGGGAATGCTGTCATATTGATAGAACCTGAGATTAGGGTTCTATCGGATATTGGGATTTAGGGATTAAGAAAAGAATTAGGGTTTTGAGATTGGGGATTAGAGGAAGAAGAAGAATAGAAGACAAAATCGGCCGAAGCCTTAGAGGGCTAGAGAACGAGAATTTAGGAGATAGAGGGTTAGGGTTTTGGGAGAGATACTTTCTGAATAATTGTTCTTGCTTACTTCATAATGAAACCCAGGTTACATATTTATAGGAAAGATAGGAAAACCAAATAATAAACCTAATTCTACTAAAAGACTACTAACCTTATTGGTAAATATCCTAATAATAATAATAATGATAATTATGATAGATCACAAAAACGTGTTTCTATCACATATATATTAACTTTTCATATCAGTTTCCCAGTGAGTGTAGTAAGTTAATTATACTGATGACATCATATATATATATATATATTGTGCTCCAATGGGTTACCTTTCGAGGATCTTGGCAAAGGTGAGCTCGAAGAGTGTGATCATAGAATAAAGGACCCAGTATGTGAGCCATTGTTGGTCATCGCTGCGAGATTTGGTCTCTATGGCCCTAATCGAAGCATACATGCATTAATTAATTCCCAGCAACTGAATGACCACCATGTACAAATTTCACAACAATTATATTATGAGGCAATGGGGGAAAAGAAACTTACAGTGGATAAAGGAGGGTGACCAGAGGTCTGCAGCAATATTAATGGCCAGTTGAAACATGAAGACATATGAGGCAAAAAACGTCAGAAATTAGCCTAAAAGATTGGAGGAGAAGAAGAAGAGAGCGATGAATGAGGCATTACAAAGCGAGAATGTCCAAATTCTTAGCCACGACTTGCACAAAGTTTTCTGAGCCACCAGCCATGAAAATTGATGTTGTTGATGAACTATTCTTGTCTTGGACTGGGCTAGCTTCGATCACTACTTTGCTTTTCAACCGCGTCTATGAGTCCAGTTCCTTTTTAAAAGGGGGACTAGAAACGGGGAAAGTTGGATGGAAAGGTCAAAAAGATGGGCGGAATTTTGGGGTTTAAAGAGAACCGATTTCACTTCTCCTTTGTACGACCCTTTTCATTTTGCACGAGAAAAGAGACACCGATTTTAGTTGGTTCTAGCTAGGGTGCTTAGGATTCTAGGATTTTTATGGAGCTCAAGGCTAAGTTTACCTATTCTTTTGAAGTTCGAAATTGATAAGAAATGAAGGCATGCATGAAAGAAACTAATAAATATTTTATGTGGTTGGACTCATATAACTTAGGGACGTCTCTCAGATATAGTCGTATTATTTTTTAAATTTTTCGGTATATACTTTACCATGTTATATATATGTACCTGTTAACAGAAATCCTAACTAATTAATACAAGTATTACTGCCGCCTGCACAAGATTTTGACAAATAAGTAATAACTAAAGGCTGTCAATACTTAAACAAATAATTAAGGGCTGGTCTAATGGTAATACTAATACTACTATATTAGTAGATTTGAATTTTACAATCTTATGTTCGAAATCCTTCAATAGCACCTAACTATAAATAAACATACATCACCCTTATAAAGAAAAGTAAGGTTAATAGCATTTTATACCCATGTACTATTGCAAGTTAACAAACATACCGTTCAACTTTATATTCCAAAACTTTGAAACCCAAACTATGCTCCGATATCTAGATGCTCCTTTGGTGATAGGCTTCTTCCGGACGACAGCGGTAGGGGTTCACTAGAGAGAGTAGGAGCGGAGGAAGCCACCGATCCACTCGCCGACCTTCAAGCTGCGGGAGAGTTTTTATGAAATTGGAAGAGGAGATGATGATATTGGCCGGTTTTGTTGTTAGATCTAAAACGGTAAGTCCGAAAAAGGAATTGAATTGAGCAGCTAAGTCATCTCCATTTTGTCGGTCGAGATTTGGCTTTTTTAGGGTTTTGATTGAAAAGTGGCGCAGGAAGAGGTTGTAGTTCTGTTTCTGGTTTTACTGCCGTCACATGGAGGTTTCTACAGGAGAGAAGGCGGAGGTAGAGGGCGATGGGATTTAACTAATTCGGCAGTGATTTCGAGTTTCCGACGGGATAACTGGGATGTGACAGCCGCCGGAGTCTCAATCTGATTCAATCGAGAATAGGGATGGCAATCAAACCCATGATCATGGGTACCCGGCTGCCTCTGAACCAGGGTATGGGGCGGGTATGGGTAAAATCTGCAAAAAGTTCGATGGGTTCATATGTGGCTGGTATGGTTTTAGGATCATATTTTTTGAATCGTATTAAGAAAATGAACATGTTTTATTGATGACTTCATGATATTATAGATTCATCTAGTGTTATAATTAAAAATTATCTTCTAAGTTTTAGTTATAATAATGTTGGATGTACGGGGATGGGTATTACCCATGTGTACCCAAAACCCAAGGGTTTGTGAATGGGTTTGCAAAATATTCCCCCGTATGGGTATGGGGGCGAGTATGGGTTTGAGATTTGAAAATGGGGATGTGGATGGTTTAGGAAAACCCTCCCCAAACCCACCTCATTGCCATCCCTAATCGAGAAGACGTCGGGTGGTTCCTCGGTATTCCACTAACGAGAAGGGAAGATAATGAATTTAACAATCTAAATTTATTTATTTAATTTTCCTTTTAGCTGGAAATTAGTTGTACACATATTGTTAGTAGAGGGTAATATAGTCCTTTTATAAGCCTTTTAAAAGTCAACTAACAAAAATATGGATGGGAGGCTATATTTGTTACATTGCAATAATAGAAATGTACGTTTGTGCAAAAAATTAGTAGAAATGTATGTTTGTTAACTTGCAATAGTACAAGTGTATAAAATGCTATTATAATGAATGATGTTTGCACAATATCAAGTTGTGAGTAAAAATCAATGTGTAACACCCTAGCTCGGCCGAGCACTACTTTTACTAAAATGCCCTTGATAAATAAAATACTCAAATCTTAAATTGCAGCGGGAAAAATTTTCATAAATAAAATACTGAAAACACACCCTTGTAGTTTAAAGCAACGCCCTAACACATGGGCAAGCATACTTAATACTTAAAATCTCAAAATGACCTCAAGTCTATACTCATAATCATAAATGTAAAAAACTAATAATCTCTAATGTTGTTGCTACTGAAAACCTTGACTAAGCATCCTCAGTGACGCTTATACTGCCCTCCTTTAGCTGGCTGCCCTCGAACTCGCTGCTCACTAACTACTCCTCTAGCTCCTCCTCTAGCTCTTCAAAATGGTGAGTGAGATGGTGTTAGTCTACGCCCTTACGTTTAACATCTTATTAAATATTTGATCACTTTACATAACTTAGTGGAGGTTGTTTTGTACTTCCACTATTAAAAATCTTAACTCTTAAAATTGCATTCTTAAAGCTCAAATCTCCACTTAAATTCTTGACTGACACGGGGATGCCTCACTCTCTAGTCTGATTGCCCAACTCATAAGTATGAGAAGCCATCACGGATTTCTTTAAACTTAAACTTATCGTGGAAGACTCTTCTTCCACGATTCTCAAGAGCATAACTGCTGCTCATCTTAAAAATCTCAATAGCATAACTGCTGCTCAACTTAAATATCTCAAGAGCATAACTGCTGCTCTATCTGAAAATCTCAAATGGCAACGGACTGGCGCTAATGACTAAAAACACTTAAAACTATTTCACATTCTTGAAGGTGAAGAACTTCTTAAAACTGTTTCTCAAACTTAAACTTACTTGTAAGTAAAGCGCACAACAACATAAAACTAAAAGCATAACTCACACAAATCATATGACATCATATAAGCATACAAAGGCAAGTACTGCACATAGCAATCAATCTCAAAAACTGAAATACCATAAGGCGTATAATTTACCCTCTTTACAATCACCTTACTACTAAAGTCTATCAGCTTGAATTGAATCAGTAAGTAGTTGTGCTTCCTCACATGATAATGCCCTGATATTTCAGTTTGCCCATCATGTTTGAACGAATACAAAACCCCTTGAATGACTACCAAACCCCTTGAACGACTACAAATCCCCATCATATCCCATGCCCAAATCTCAGCTACGTTCAGCCTCTTCTTTCCACCTGCATGACATAGCCTTAAACAAATCGAGCGTACCATGCCAACCACCCAATCCCGTTACTAAGTTTAGTTAGTCCTTTGTTACTGATTCATTAGATATGTCCACCAACCGCTTACCTTGCTCAAATCGCTGTGTCTCGGGAAATAATTTCCTTCTTCAAGAAAACGAGCCTCTAGTGCCAAATATGTGAGTCCACGTTGCTTTCACCAAAGATATCACTAGGTAACAGCAACCGCTGCCGCCTTGGTTCATTCCTCTCGTGTGCGAGTGGCCGTTGGCGTCGGGCACTCCACAAAGCTACCGATGAGGCTACAGCTCCTCTCCTCTGCCCGTCCATTCACAAAAGACGACCATGATCGGATCACTCCTCCGCTTGAGGCTTCCATCGAGCGCGTCAATCAACCGCCACCGATAAGAAACTGCCATCTTGCCGACTCCAAGGCGCTCTCAAGTGATGCCTCCAATCAAGTCCCAATAATGCACGGGCTTTATTCTAATTCTTGGAAACATCCCTATTCTAATATGAGCAATGCATGTCCATTTGTCACCCATCCAATTCTAGTTCTTTTACCCACGTACATGCATGATTAGGCTTTGTTGACCATAATAATCAACACCATGTATGAGTTAGAAGAGGGAGATCCTTACCCCTTTATTTGGGTCGACACTATTGGGAATGAATAGCTTTGAAAACTATATTAAATTAATTATCCAGTATTTTTCTATATACGAAAAAAGAAGTAATTAATAAAAAGAATATTATGGAGATAATTAAAATTAATTATCTTAATATAATATATTTTAATTATGGGAGTAATTATCTCCCTAATTAAAATGTGACTTATTCCCAAAGATAGAGGGATTATTCTGGGTTTTCTGCTCCTATAAATAGAAGACACTCCAGACCCTCTAAACACACTTTAGAGAGCAGAAACACGAGAGAGAGTGAGATTCAAAGAGCTCCGGTTTTCCGCACAAAACCGCTGAGTAAATCAAAAGAGTGGTTGTTTTATCCTGGAGGCGACCGACTGATAGTCTGTTGTGCGAATAACGAGGTAGTACCACGAACGTCTTAAAGAGAGCGACCTAATCAGCGACTCAGCCAGATCGGTAACCCTAAATTTTCTGTTCGGTTTCTAAAAGACACTTCCCGGCGGTGACTACTTCGAAAAGCTCTTTTTCCTCGTTACACCGACCGATCGATTTCCTTCCCTTTGGCCGAGAGAAGTCGAGAGAGTGGCTGCCGCTTGCTTTGCTGGAGAAGGAGTGGCCAACTACTGCCTTGCGCGATGGTGGTGCGAGGTCTAGATGGGAACTAGGAGGTGGCGGTGGTTGTGATTGTTCACTGGTACTAGGGAAAATGAAAGGGAGCTAGCTGCTCTTGTATAGGATTAGGTTTAGTGATTTATATATATATATATATATATATATATGAGTCCTCATCGATATTACTTTCCTAATTCGACAATTTTATTGAGGGCATAATGGTCATTTGGCTTAATAAAAGGGATTGGGTTAAAAAAATATTTGTTTCTATTTTTATTCTTGCCATGCACTATGTTTTTTACACTTTTAAAAACACTTCAAAAAAGTCTAAATTAAAATTTTAATGGCATCTTGTTCAGTGTATATAACTGGGTTAATAACAATAGATATCATGATACATCTTGCAACCTATCATATACTTCGTCTATTTGGAAACTAAGACTTTCAAATTTAAAACCTATGACAAGTTAATCTCACTTTTACTTTTCAGGTTTTGATAATATCATATACTTTTCAAAATCAAACCGAGCATGACCTGGTAATGTGAACAGCTCACACGTTAGTGGTTTAACCGGTATTAGGCCTTTAAAAACCATTAGAGAACCGATACTTTATAAATAATAATATCATAAGTAAAAGACACATAGTATAGTAATTAATTAATTTGATGACTAAAATGATATTTACTTTATAAGTATCACTTAATAATTATATAATATTTAAGAAACCCTACCATAACCCATCGTATTTGTAAGCGGCCGCCCCTTCTTTTCTTTCCTTCTTCTTTCTTCCTACTTCTTCTTTTTTCTTTTTTTCTTTTCTTCTTCCGTTCAAGTTTGGGAGAGGGCGCCGACAGTGGAGGGTGCCGGGAGTAGAATCTCCTCCCACCACGTGGCGTCGCTCTCTAGATAATATTCGCCGAATCACCAGTTGTTAGTCCCCAAAGAATTTGATAGATAAAATACCCCGCGTCAGGCACCAGTTCATGGCATCTCGAAGCGCCAAAATCTCCATAAGAAAAGTTAGGGTCATGTATACCATCATAGAACTTACCGAATGCAAGGTCAAGAGCTTCATGCTAGTCCAAACCAACAAATCCGATGTTGCCTCCCCGATCTCGCTTGTTAGCTCCATAAAACTGGACCAAGTAGGCATTAGAGGAAGCCTGGTTTTATCCCCCGACCTCGAGACAAGAACATATGATGTTTTTGGCGTCCGGCTATGAAAAGGACATGCCACCGAGGTAGAAGGCGTACCTGGATTATTGCCTTGGTTAGTAGAAGCCACTCGCCACTCGTCTATCTACAAGAAAAATTGGTGAAGTAAAGTAGGGGGTAAATATTGGATGCTTCCATGAACCGCCCAGCAGTGACCCGTCCAAACTCTCCAACAAATTAAAGAAATACCACATCTGAGATCTGCAGCTTAGAAAGTTGTAATGATAAGAATAAAGCTTTCCAAGCATCTTCCAGCGAGAGGGCCTCCAAGTGATTGCGAATGTCTGCAAAGCGACCAAGATTCCACAAGGGATGACGACCCTACACTAAATAAAACAATGGGTAACCGTCTCAGGACCATCCGAGCAAACAGAACAGGTATTGCTAGACACTAGAGTCTTGTGGAGGAGGATTGTTTGAAGCGGAAGAAATCTCCTAACCACCCTCCAGAAGAAGAACTTCAACTTCGGAGGTACCAGGAGATTCCATAAGACCTTCCAAAACATGCAATTAAATGGTAAGACGGCAGGAGGTTTTCGTGCGTTCAGTTCATTCGTTAGCAGATGGTATCTTGTTTTCACTATGTATTCTCCTTACGGAGAATAATGTTAAATGAGGCGGTAGGAAGTCAGGTGAAGGGATAAGGGAATTCTCAATATCACTTGTACGGACTCCGGAGTGAAGCAAGCTAGAACTGAGGAGATCCTTCTTTCAAGTCCAAGTCTCACTGCAGGTTAGATCTGCCACTCTTTGCGGAATGTTGAGGATTCCCAGAAGTAAGCGTGGAGTTGATGGAGGAGTTGTTGGCAACCATACATCTTCCATGATACAAATTCCTTGTCCCTAGCCAACTTGGCACCAGAAACCTCGCTTGAGAAGATCCCGGCCTTCCAAGACACCTTGCCATGCCCATGAGGGCCTATAACCCGCTTCGGTATCGAGGAAGTGGAGATGAGGGTGGTACCTTGCCTTGTAGATCTGCCTCAAGCAACTCTGCGAATTGAGCAGAATCCTCCAGGCCTGTTTAGCGAGCAAGGCCACGTTAAAGCGATCAAAATCCCTAACACCCAAGCTCCTGGCAAACTTTCTTTGACAAGCAGCCATCCAAGATAACCAACTATGGTGTTCTCCTTGTCTTGCCCCGCCCCACCAAAACTTAGAGAGGAGGCTATTGCAGCGACGACATGTCGAAGACATAAGCCGAAAGGAAGAAATAGCATATACCGGCCCAGCGGCCCCAACCGCCTTGATTACTATCTCATTACCAGCCAAAAAGAGAGATTTAGTTTCCCAGCTGCGAATCCGAGTCGCTAGGGATTCTTTAACAAACTGACATGTTAACATCTTGGAACTATGAATTTGAGATGGTAAGCCGAGATATTTGTCATCTACCCCCATCTTAGCAACACCCAAAAAAAAAAAAAAACAATAGTGAGGGCATCATACTCCTCAGTGACCACATTGCTACTCACGCACATTTCACACTTGTGAAGATTAACCTTTTGTCCATCACTACAACAATTTGCGTCTATTCTCATAATAAGTTTGTCTCTACACTATATTATTGTCATACTTGTATTTAGGAATAGTCTGTATATTTTTTGTGACGAAACCATTTGGTCATAATCTGACATGCTAATTTTGTCATTGAGTTTGGAAATTATGATAAATAACACTATTGTCATGAATATTGAAGGTAATACAAAACATTGAATAATCTCAATCATAATCATTAAATAAAATTTTTTGCAGAGTAACATGACGTTCTAATCTTCACACGCCTCCATATCTAGCTTTCTCTAACTTACTTCCCTTCGACTTGGGAAGAAGATTTTAGAGTAGTTGTGACTTGTGAGGCACACCAGGAGCAGAACCAAAGTGCTTTACGAGCATTCTTAGGACCCCCTGTGAGCATAACACTATATTAGTATATTTCCATGCTGCTTATAGGTAGATTTAGCACAAGTTTACGATGCTTCCTCGCATAAAGGTTCAAAGTGCAAGAAGTTGCAGACCGACTTATTTATTTTCTTTTTTTGGCCATTCCATTGACTCTCGATGTCTTCTATACAACAAAACATGAAACGTTAGTGTCTGTCAATTGATACCTTCCGTATGATGAAATGCTATAAGAAAGACCATTGTGCAGATAAAGTCAACTCTCCCCTTCTACTAGCTACCACTATGCCTAAATATCAGCCAAGTGCATAATCTGAGCAATACCTGGGATTACCAGAGGCAAGGAGGTTACAACACATGCTACAGATATCTTGATGAAAAAAGCAGAAATGGCCATAGTTAGTGTTATGCTAATATGCTCTGAAGGGAAAGCAACAACTATATCAACAAGAAGTAGTCAATTGTCATCACTCTAAAATGAAAATTCAAAGATGAACAAACTTAACTTCCCTCAATGAGAAGTTCCTCATACAAACTATAAAGTTTTATCGGTATGAATATGACAACCAAGGTAGGAACGACAGGCAAGCCAAAAGCTGGGAGGTGGACACGACTCGTAGAGGCAGAAAAGGCAGGTAGCTCAACAAAGACGGAGGGCTCTACGAAGACGGAGATCTCGATGGAGGCTATAGAAGAAGAAGAAAGTGTTCTTCCTTTGGGAAGCCTTGGTGATTAGGAAGCATAATGGAACTTTCGTTCATTTTGGGGAGGAAGAAGAGAGTTGATGGTGGAGAGAAAATCCGGCCGGAAAAGGAAGAAGATTGAGGGAAAGAAAGATGAGATGGAATAAGGGTTTTCAATTTCCTAGCAGGGGAAGCCGGCAACTGGGGAAGGTGTTTTCAATTTTAGTGTTAGGAGGGAATTTGTGGTGGGATAATGAAACTTTGAGAACCGAACCCCAAAATTGAATTTTCATTTATGTTGGTAATTAAAATATTTTGTCGTTTTAATCAACACAAAAAGAGACTAAAACAGATAATTTAAATCTAATTTTCAAAACATAATTTTTTATTTTGTGTCGGTTGTGACCGACTCAATCTTTTCCGGAACTAAAGACAAAAAAATTGTCGGCTACTTAATTGACACATATTTTAAATTTTGTGTCAAATCAAACTGACACGACACAACCAACACAAAACACCTCTATTTGTTAGGGGTGTTCAAACGGTTTGGTTACCATGGCAACCTTTTTAATCGGTACTATTTGGATAATTTGGTTTGGTTAATTTGGATAATTGGTTTGGTTTGGTTAAAGTTTTTAGCTTGTTTGGTTTAGGTGGTTTGGTTTGGTTTCAGACACTCCTAACCAGTCAAACCAAATTAACCAGTTAAGTAATTAGTCATATATCTAACATATATTATATACACATACTTAATACTTTGCATAACCACTCAAGAGTTAACGTTCATCCCTTTTAGACTCATAAAATATAAAGCTCAACATATGAATGCCTAATTTAGATAAATTTCATACATTATGATGGATGAAAACTTGAAACGAAGGTCATTTACAGCCTATGATAATTGCTAAGAGACTAAGTCAATTTACACAAACACAAAAATTCATTAACCCCATACCATTGTCATAAATTTTTGTTAGGTGAATACTTCTATACTAATCGTAAGATAATTGTCTTAGTTGCATGTATTTTTGTTAAGGGTCAACTATAACTACGTGTTGATTGTTATGTTTTATTCATTATATAAATTGTGATTGTTGCATTAACCGAAAAAATTTCATTGTCAATGATAATGTGATTTTTATATTGGTCAATCTGGTTAACTAATTAACCAAACCGATTAAACTTTAGTTTGACTAATTTGGTTGTTGTATTAGTTTGGACGGTTTGGTTATGATATTGTATTCCATGGTTAATGGAATTTAGCGTTATTTGGTTTGGTTATAACCATGGTAACCATTTGAACACCCCTACTATTTGTAGTAAAATATGGACAAAAAATAGATATTTGGTGTCGGTGACACAACACAAACGACGCAAAATGATAATTTTTTGTAGTGTGAGATTCTTTTCATAGTTAATTATTTATGATTTAGAGTTAGAGTAGTTATAACGAACGGGAAAAAAATATCAGAAAATAAAGAACATACAGATTTACCTGGCTCACACATACTATGTTTATTAACTATATTGTCTAGCAGGAGATACTAGTTTCACTATGCTTGAATATGATACAACTTAAGAAGGGGTTCAAAGGTATCATAGCACCTTATCCGATAGATCCAAAACAGATAATTATATGTGTATGACTCATCAAGACCCCTATGGTTTTCAATAGGTGGTAGTTAACCAAATTTCAAGTCCCAAATAATGGGTTTCTGTCATGGTTTAGGATTTTCGTCAAATTAAATTTGTATTTATCAATTAATGTGACAAATATATTTTTCGGAATTGATATCAAGTAACACATATTTTTACAAACCAATTAGTTGTCATGTGATATAGGTTATGTTTCGCACAAATAGTTCCCGCCAAATCAAACATTTTACAGTTTATTATAACAACAATCTTTTTGTCAAATTAAACATTTTGTTTTTGCTCCCCGACTTCCCGACAATTCAGATATATTACATGTATACTGATGACCTTATATGACCTAATTCTTTTAGATATAATAGAAAAAGAAAACTTAAATATTATGACAACTTCACAGTTACTCAAATAAAAAATTTCGTCCTTCGCTCTACAACTTTCCGCCAATCCATGGTTGAACACATTTCATCTTTCCCTCCATAAATTCCTAATATTATGATAATACACATTTGTCATTATAGTTGTTTTCAGTAGATAATGTAACAAACATTATTGTGACTTATATGTTGTCATTTTATACTCTGCTTTGGCTTTCCATCCAACCATATTTTGACAAAATGGTAACGACACAATAATTTGTCATAATATCAACTTAGTGTGACAAAAATTATGTCAAAATGAAAGATTGTCACAATAGAGTATGAAATTTTGACAAACTTGAAATCTGTCACGATTGATACTTTATTATGACAAAATTAAAATGAAAAACAAATACTTTGTCAGAATAACAAAATTTTTTTGTACCACTAATGCCTCATATTCTTGAAAAACATGGAGTAGATTGGCGCATTCCGGAAGGGGTGTCCGAATAAATAAATAGGTGTCATCTGCAAATAGTAGGTAGGAAGTGATGGGAGCTCGCCTGTGAACTCGCAACCATGTAGTGACGAAGCAGCAATTCCGGACAGGATCTTAGCAGAGAAAGCCCTGGAGTATAACGTAAATAATAGGATTTTTTTCCTAAAGTACATACGTTCTTAAAAAAATTTCCCAAAATACAAACGTTTTATGAAATATTCCCAATCTACACATGTTTGGGTAAAACCGCGGCTGTCAGACGCTGTGAACAGTATCGCCGCTGCCGTCAGAAGCGATAAACGCTTCACCGTGGTCGTCTGAAGCGATGAATAATTCCTGGCCATTTACCCTTTGTGTCCCACGCGGTGACGGCCTAATTAGTTATTAGGTTTTTTGTTCTATCCACGAGTCCAATTCCCAACTAGCTTGTATTGCCTGCGCAATTCCCAAAGGATGATCCAATTCCCAGTAGAAGAATCACCCACACAATCCTTGGCCTCTAGCTTGCACCGCCTGTGCTAGCGTCTCTAGGCCTAATTCCCTACTGTGAAGCGACGTCGCGGCCAGTTCGGGTTCTAGGTATGAGACTGAGAAGAGCGGTGGAACTGACAAAGGAAGTCTCTTTCGGACCAACCCGTACCCCAAAGCAGAACGCTAGTCGCCATCGCCAAGGAAAAAAGCGAATGTGGTATGAGTAATCGTATATCATTTGATGAATCCTAATCGCTTGTCTAGTTGTCGCCATTTTGAGGTGGTGGAGGGGGGCTACTGGAATAGTGAGGTGGAGCCAAAGAGAGCATCAGCGGCCGAAAATTGATAACAATGGTGATGGGTAATACCCAGATGGGGGCGGAGAGGAGCAAAGGGAGGGATCGGTGATGATTGATTGGATTCGAGCTTGAATAAAGGGAGAGGAACGAAGGAAGTAACCCAACTAATTAGGTAATTAGGCAATTATGCTATCACCGCGTGGGACACCAGCGGTGAATGGCCAGGAAGTATGCATCGCTTCCAATGGCCGTAATGAAGCATTCACCACTTCTGACGGTCGCGATGATACTGTTCACAACGTCTGACGGTCGCGCTTTTGTCCAAACATGTGTATATTGGAAATATTTCATAAAACATGTGAATTTTGGGAATTTTTTTAAGAACAGGTGTACTTTGAGAAAAAATCCCAAATAATAGAGGGTGGCCTTGACGATTTCCGTGTTGAGAATGAAAGTACCTGTATTCGACCCTGTTCATGATGACTGAAAACCATACATTGTGATGCAGGACTGAATCCATCGAATCCATGTTGGAGAAAAACCCATGCTCACCAATACCTCACGGAGGATGATACAATCCCGGATTGTGCCATTTTCAAGTTGGAATTACTTGTCAAAGAAGCCAACTCAACTCATTTGAAGAACATGGATTTTTGGCTAAGTATTTTTGACTATTTCAAGTAGCCTACTTTGCACGCTTTGTTCTCTCAATGACCTCGATGGAAATGGGATTTTAAGGGCTTGTTTTGAAGCTGGAGTTTTTCTCCACAAGCTTGAGTGTTTGGAAGCTCGAGAAGAAGCCAAAAAGATCATTTTCAAAGCTCATCAAAATGCTTCATCAACACAGGAAAGCTGCAAGAATGTGGCCAAGTCTGTGAACGTGTTCAGGAAGGCAGCTTTGGAGCTCCATTTGAGGAAGAGGGTTGAGAATCGAGTCAAGATCTTCATACCACATGAAAGTAAGTATGTTAATATATAATACAAGGCATTGGTTGATGGAGTACTTACCTAGAGGACTTCAATCAAGAGTTTCAAAGATGGCATCGAAGGCTGTTTTGTTACTTGAGCTATAAGGTAGAGTTAGTTTTCCTTGTTGCATTCGAATTAGGACTCTTTTATTTTTAATTGTTTATGCCAAATTTCTTTATGTGTTAAGGTTTGTTGCTGAGCCATATTTAAAGGCCATGAAGGGATTGTAAAGAAGAGTTTTTTATTAATCGAAGATTAAACCCTAAAAACTAAGTTTTGTGGCTTGCTTGCTTTTGGTTGAGAGTTTGGCCGAGAAGACCAAGCTCGATTGAGTTCTTGTATCGATCAAAACCGCATTGATCATGGGTGAGCATCGACGTATAGTTGCCGAGCCTTCCTCTACGTGTAGAATTGTATACAACTTTCCACCCAAATTCATTCTTAGTCATTGGTAGAACTTTGTCGCAAGTTTTACGACGCGTTTTACCTGGCGACTCATAGGTAGTGGCTTGGTTAAGGGAAACCCACCGGAGCTGTAGTGAATGCTAGTCTTCGTAGGGCAATTGTCATTGCTTACGGACCCGAACCCGGGTGATCTATCCACGACCAGGATGAAGTTTGGGTGAAACTAAATGGAGGTCCGAAATGTTCCATTATTTATGTTTCATATTTTGTTTCCTTTTCGTTTATTTCCACATCCTGACACCAACTTAGGTACCACATATGGTTAATAAATAGAACCTATAAATGAGTCTAGTAGACGAGATTGAATCTTCCTTAATTGAAGAAGATTCCCACTTATCCTTTTTAACCTGGTTTAGAAGAGGGATGAGGACAATCGGGATAAATCTGTAAAAAGAAGTAGGTGCATTTTGCCCTTTTAACCGAATACTATGAAATGTCTATATAAGTAGGGTTTGTCCAATGTAGTGAGTGAGCTCTTTTCTGTGGTTTCGTATTTATACACACACCTTCAAGTATGCCTCCCCTAAACCCATGTCAGTCATCTGGATCTAGGCTATCATATCTTGAGCATTAAGAACATAGCTCATTTCAATGGGTGCTACCAACCGTCACCGAGGTTTTATCTCAGGTTCTATCTAGGAAGGCATTCATATGCCAGGGGAATGGTCCCCTCGTCCACTATAATATCCTATTCATACATCTAACCTCAATTTGTTTGATGGTGCATACCCGTCTCACCCTAAGACTCCATACCCAACGTAGAAGTTCAAGTAGGCTAGTAGAGAAGATTAGAGAGACTTACCCAAACACAATAAAAACTAGAGAAACAATGAAATCAATTAGATAAACACATTCATTCATTAAAACCCTAAAATATCCATTCATTAAATAGTAACCCTAGAACTAGGGTATGTGGTTTAGAACCCCTAGTACCTTAGAGGACTAGTCCATAAAGGAGGGAAGTAGATATATAGAAGAAATTGGGGAAGACTTGATGTTGAGGAAGATGGCTCCTCTCTTCTAACTCCTTCTCCTTCTTCTCCTCTTCTTCTTCCTTCAGATTCTCTCTCTTCTCTCTCTCTCTCTAACCAAAAATTTCAATCTCAAAACAAGCTCTCTCAAATGGGAGAATGAGGTCTTCTATTTATAGACTTTAGAGGATAGACAAGTTCACGTCTAGGAAAGGTAAAGTCGGTGGTCGCGATCTTCTTCATTGAGGACGCGATCTGCGACGTAGCCGTTTTTTGCCTCAAGCACGAGGGGTTTGGGGGCTGACTTCATGGTCGTCCATGATTCTCGGCCGCGAACTTCCTTGTGGTCATGTGAACTGTGGCTGTGATCTTGGCCATGATCTCCATCACCACGGCGTGATCATCAGTCTTCTGCCCCTTTTGCCAAACTTGTGTCCTTTTTCGTAACTAATTCGCATGTATTGTCCAAAACACCCTTAAATCACATCATAATCAAATAGGAACGAACTAGGGCTGCAATTGACGCTATTCAAATGATTATTGCATATGAATTGGCACGTAACAAACCTAAATATGAAGGACAAATAACACCAATTTAGGTATTATCAAACTCCCTCACACTAGGTGTTTGCTTGTCCCCAAGCAAACCTACCAAACCAATGCAACTTGATAAACAAATCATGGTGGGCTGCACTCTAGTTATTCCTTTCGTAAAAGAAGAGTAGACGAAGAAAAATGAACGTTACATCATCTTACTGTGCACGTATAAAACTCTTTGGTGAGGGCCTTACTTACTACCTTAGGACGAACATTCACGGTGTGCACCAGTGGACTTCTCAATCAAACCATTAAGCACACAAACTCTTGAGGGTGCTCTTTATTCTTTCTTTAGATTAGGGAGTTTGTCACTTATTGGTCTCCTTTTTCAAGATTAACGCGCAATGCACTAAACTTTTGCAAACTCTTTTGAAGATAAGCATCTCTCCCTCATGACAAAGAGAGGATGGATCACAGCCTTCCCTTTCAAGGTCACATGTGGTAAGTTGATGGGCAGATTCTTCGTAACCCGAGCATCACTTCCCAACCTACACTCGAGATTGGATTGCCACACATTTTGGGGTACAAACGAGAGTTTTGAGGTTTCATGAATCGCTAAAAGGTACTTTGTACCTTGGTGTTTGATTCCGTGAGGGGAAAGATGTTTGGGGGATGGTAAGTAGTGATAGGTGGCCGGGATGTGGAGGATTGGTTGCCTCTCACGTGAGAGCCTCTTTGTATAATTTTTTGAGTTAAAAATTGATAGAGAATCCCACACACATGTTCTTCCTAAATAGCAAACATTATCAAACCCACCAAAGAGGAAGAAGATAGTAAAACCCCTCACACACTGGTACTCTAATCATGCAATTATCCTCTATGCGAGCACAACACATTAATACTCTATCAATTCAAAGCATATCGAGTAGGAAGTGGCAAGAAACAAGGTGTTTTGGAACCCTCAAATTTGAAAATTTTGGGTAGTGCATTCAAGCCTTCATGGGACAAACCTCAAGACCATGTGCCACTCCACAACCGGAGCCAAAGAGCAAATTAGAGCTCATGGTGGAGCGATTTTTTCAGGGCACCAATGAAGGGTGCTCTAGTATGGACCTCCCAATCGCCAACCCTATCGACTCAACCTTTCTTCAGGAGGCGGAGGAGCTCCGTCAATGCACGGAGAGGCTAGGAGGGCTTGTAGAGCAAGCATGTGCACAACTTGCTCACAATCGCCTGCTACCATTGGAACAAAGAGAGGAAGTCGAAGAGGCGAGCCATGAGAATTTTTGAAGAACGAGCTCCGCCATGGATTTCCTAACGCTCCCTCCTCCCGGTTTGACACTAGAAGAGAAAGTGGCACGAGCTTGTGAAAGCTATCGCCTCTCATTATTGGAGGAGAAGGAGGAGGTTGAAGGAGCGATCAATGACGACCGTGTGGAGCAAGAAGAACTAATCCCGGAGAGCTCCCGTGGTGAGGATGAACAAGAATGTTGCATTGAAAATTCCCATCATATTCCCCTTTCCGAAAGCAACATTGAAGACCAAGACACGAGTGTGGAGGAGCAAGAGAATCCCTTCTATAACCTTGCATTGCATCTTGCCCTCAAATTCGTGCTTGGAGACATGAAAGGGGAGGAGAAAGAAGTGGTTGAAGAGGAGGAAGAAAGCATTTAAGAGGGGGAAGATTTCGAGTTTTCCCAAGGGGAGTAAATTGAAGAAGTAGGAATGGAGGTTGAGGAAGAAGTAGAAGGAGCAAGTGAGGTCCAAGATGAAGAAGAGGCCGTGGTGGATGAAGCTTCAACAAGTTACAAGTGAGAACAAAGCTTTCCACCCGACCTCAACGCACTTTTGGAGAAGGACCCATTTGTGATTCTTTGCCAAGCCAAGGCCAAACCATCGGTGATCCCTCTTGGTGGATGCGATGGTGGTAAATCGATGATGCATTACATGGTGTGGGGCAAAGAGAAAGAAGGAGAGTTCTTGTGGGTGGAGCCTCAAAGCCACTCAAGTTCACGAGCCCTCAATCATGGACTCGTCCAATGCTAGTTACTTGAGACATCACCTCACCGATGAGAACCTCAAATTCAAGGAGGTTCTTGGTTGGACAGAAACTTGAGGAGAAACCGTCCGACTCAAGGCGTTAAAGAAGCGCTTGGTGGGAGGCAACCCAACCATCAACGGCTTGCATCTCTTTTCCTTTCAATAAGACGACCAATGGAGAGATTTTGGTGGTGTTTTACCATCTCCTCGCTCTTTCGGATCTCACCCGACCTCCGATCCTGACCACCAACATTCACATCATATCCGGTAACATCTTTCTACTTCCCTATTTTACACCATTGAGGGCAATGTCGAACTTAAGAGTGGAGGGTAGTCCTTTATGCATTTTTGTGTAAATGATTGTTGTGATTTTGAATGCTTGGAGCCTTGATGTATGCCCAAATTTGAAAAAATTTGAGGGCTCCAAGCAATGCTTGTTCAAAATGGCTGGTTTGAGTGAATCTCGTGCTTATTTGGCATCGTTCTTGAATTGTTGCATATAGTCGAGTGCATCCTATTAAGATGACTGAGAGTGCATTAGGATTGTGCGAATGATTAGTTCTCACGTGTGCTTAAATGAATGGGATGTCTTGACTTGGTTACTCTTCGATTATAATCGCGATGCATCGAGTTTGTGAATGTGGAATAGACGATTAGGCGGCTAGGTAGCCTATGAGTTTTGAGCCGATCATTTTCTTCTGGTGTGATATTTCCCTCTCACCACGGTGTGTAGCATCACAGTTGTCATTAGCAAGGAAGATGGAGGCATAGGATTAGCCCATGACCCAAAAGTTGACCGACCCATCATATTATCCCTTAGTCAACCCTTTTGAGCCGTGTGTATAAAGGTTGTTCTAGTGTTAGGTAGCTCACGCTACTTGATCTTAATTGATTTAGATAGAGCGACCCCATTTCTTCGTGTCTACATCGTTTTTGAGTCACTCTTGTGTTTGGAAGATCCATTCATATCATTTGAGCTTAAACGAGGTTTCACATGAGTGAGTTGTGTATGTTTTTGCTAAGAAGTGAAGTGAGTGTGGAGGTAGTTTTTCAAAGTGAGCATTGTTCCTTAAGTTAAAAAATGTGGCATGTTTGTAGCTCTCTTTAGCCCTCAAAGAAAAGAGAAAGAAAAAAGTAATCAATAAAAGGGCAAAGAAGAATAGAGAGTGGCCACCAAAAATATAATAAATGTTGGACATGCTCTTAGAAGTGGTACTTGGCATGCAAGCTATAGAAACACTTACATGTTGTTGACCTCTACACTCTTGTGCTTGAATTGACTATCAAATGTAGAAAAAAGTATGTGTGAACCTTTTGTCTTAGGTTGAAGATGTGGAACCACATGTTTGCCACCACCCAAAAAGGCATTTTCCCCATGTCTAAGACAATTGACAGTCATCTGAACCGCGTCTAAGACCTCCGGACGAGCTAGTGACGACAACGATCCCGTGAACTCTTGCGTTTATAGGTTGCCGCCGTGGTGGTGAGATGGTAGGGATGAGTGGTGACGATTATGCACATCTTTTGCACCAAAAGGTCCTGGCCCCACTGGTCGAGAGTGAGCGATTCATTCTTGTTCTTGCATGTTCATATCTAACCCGGTGAGGATCTATGTTGCCCCATTGTCTGTTCCTTTGACTTAAGTTCTATGCATGGTCGGTTGTGATTGATTAGTGGCCCGGTTGAGACTTGCATTGATTGTGGATAGAATGATAACTTTTCATTTGCCCAATTTTTATGCAATTGAATGTCATTTGTGGTGGATGCCGGAATTGTTTGAGGCGGTTGGAGTGTCGATGGCCAAATAGTCATTTGAGATTCACAGCCTCGTGCCTTTTGAAATGTCCCCTAGCTATCTTTCTAGGTTGAAATATTACCTAGGTTGAGAATGGTTTGCTTGGGGAAAAGAAAACGTCTAAGTGTGGGGGCGTGATTTGTGCTCAATTGTACACATTTTACCCCTCATATCTTGATCGTTTAGCTTAGTAATTCATCGTTCCTCGACATATTTCACGCTAGGTTGTGCTTGTTTTGATACATTTCAGGTCCTAGCACGTGTAGATGGGTCGAGGACCAGTTTTGGGATAATTGAAGGTCAAAAAGCGCAAAAAAAAGTGCAGGCGTCCAGGAAACAACCGCAGTTCACGACCGGACAAGGCAGTTCACGGTCTCCTAATGATATGATTTCAATTTGGACATTAAAGCGAATGGAATTGATCAATTCTGAAGGAAAGTTAGGCACGTTGAAGAACGCTGATTTTTGTCTAAGTGTTTATGACAATTTCAGGAACCCACTTTGGACAAGCATAACTCTCGATTGGCTTGATGGAAAATCGAGTTCTTTGGCTTGTGTTGAAGAAGAAGAGCTTCTCTTTCAAATGGTATACTTTGGAACTCAAGAGGAGGTCCAGAAGCTGGGTTTTCAGGGTGATCAATATGCTAGCTCAACACTGGGAAACTGTCAGATTTGTCTAAGTATGGAAGCAGAGTTGGGAAGGGATCTTTGAAGCTCGAGTTATGGAAGATGGGAAAGAGTCAAGCCTCCAAGTTCACACTACATGAAAGCAGGTTTCTCCTAGTTTATCGACAAGGTATTGGTTGAGTAAGGGGATGTTTGGAAGGGCTCGAACGAGGGGGGTGAAGATCGCTTCGAGACTGGAAATTCTGTCTGGGAGAATAAGAAATCTGAATCCTAGTTGAATTAGGATTACTAAACAGCTTTAGTTTAATTGGTTTTCACGTTGAGTTTTGATTCCGTTTCAAAGTAGAATTGTAATTAAACTTCTTTACGCGTTGTTAGGATGTGCTAGGTCTATTTAAGTCGAGTTGATTCATTGTAATAGTTAGTTTTTCTTCATTGAATACAAAGTTGAGCTTTGATTCATCTAGCAAGTTTGCTTGAGGAATTGAGTTGGATTGCTTTGAGGATTCTAAGCAATCGTGAGCTTGTATCGATCAGTTCACCACCCTGATCATGGCCAAGCATCGACCTAAAGGTTTCGAGCCTCTTTCCCTTTGTGAAGGTTGCACGAAACTCACCATCCAACGCGCAATACCAACCCTATTTTATGAGTTCTTGTTCGAGATAAACAATCTGAGGTTTCTCGACCTCTTGGTTGCGTGGCTTTGATCTAAAACCCTAACTTGGGGTTTATCACCTAAGGCCGTGAACTTCGACCACAAACCGTGAACACCGAGGCGTCCAGCGAGGTTCCAGAAGTTACAGACGACAAGGCAGTTCATGGTCTCTAAGACCATGAACCTAGGAAGCAAAGCAGTGCATTTTGGAGATGACTGAGTTCATGGACGCGTTTAGGTGTTCATGGCCGTGAACTGGTCACTTTCGGGCAAATATCAAGACAACAACGGGGAGAGAGAGGGGAGAGCTGGTTTTGGGAGAGAAATTCAATTCCCTCTCTAGGGTTTTCCCAAAACACCAAAAGGGGAGTTCTAGTGACAGAGAGAGAGTGCTAGAGTGATCTTGGAGCATCATTGGAGGCTTGGGTGGACAAGTATTCAAGCTTAGAAGAAGAAGAAGAAGATCTAAATATCAAATTTGTAATCCCTCTCTCTCTCTCTCTCTCTCTCTCTCTCTCTAGAAACTCACTTTTCTCTTGGGTGTTCTAGATCCCTAACTAATACTTTGTAATTACTTATTTAGATTGAACGATTGTCATTGGTATTGTTTAATTCAATGATCGAGGTATTATTCATGTTTATTGTGCATGCTTGTGCTTAGCACCCTAAGGGTTGTGCATGATCGTCCTTAGCATCCCTAGATTAGAGAGGAAAATCTCCCTTTTAGGGAAGACTCAATCGACTTGGTTTTCCTTTAGCTTTTCAAGCCACCTAACTAGGTTAATTTCGGGCAAATCTCAATGTTGAATTAAGCAAATTGGTTAAGCGTGATTAAGCCATCCAACCTTGAGTTGAGTGAGGGAGTATGTCAACCACCAATTGCCTAAACCGAGAGGGCTGAGTGACACGGACCTAATGTATACCTCGGTTTAGCAATCGAGAGTGTGGTCTACGACCATATTTGCATCCTTTTGTGGTTCGCGATCACCTTGCCCATAGCAATCGTTCCGACCCAACGACTCTTGGTAGCTGGTTAGGGTGAAGTGACTCCTGGGTGAAGCTCCTTTAGTTAGAATTATCCTTTATTTACTTTTCTTTTCTTATTTAGTTTGTAGTTTTCTTAGTTTGAAAACCCAAAACCGTTTCGCTAGATAAAAACTTAAGCGATGGAAGTAGGGGTACATGGATCGGCACGGGTTGACAATTTAAATACTTGCTCTATATTGCGCCCGACTAGAGTTTGAACTTGGGCTCTAGTCGCGATTAATTTGTGGTTTAGTTTCGTGCGAGTCAAGTTTTTGGCGCCATTGTCAGGGAACCGCGATCCATTATTTTGAAAGGTCGCTTAGTGTTACACTAGCATTTTATATCTTGCCTTTTTGTTCATGTTTTATGTTTCGTGTTGTGTTTTGTTTACCCACTCTTCGTCTCGAAGGGTGGTTTGTGTTTGTTTTGTTTGTTTTGTTTTTATATTTTTTTTGTGTAGGTTATGAATCATGGATCCCAATGGTTCTACATCTTCACCTAAACCTGAAGGTTCTATGATTTCGACTACGAACCATCCCTACAAACAATGGCACTAGCATCAGCCAAAAACCCTGCTTCTCTCTTCCAAACTATCACCCATCATGAACTTCCTTTAAGCGCTCTTCCTCGGTCTACTCTTGCTATCACATTTCGACTTGGTAGTGAAGGAGTTCTAAAACAATGTGCGGGTTTATATGGTTGGCGTGCCAAGAAACCCCACTCAAAGCATACTCTTTGAATCTTTTGTGGCATTCTCTACTTTATTTACCCCATTTTATTTCCTCTTTTTCGATTCCTTTTTCGTTCTACTTTCCTTTTCTTTCTTTTTCTCTTTTTTTGAGGGGGGGGGGGTACTCAGAGCATAAATCTCACAAGCAAAAAGCTCCTAAAAGAGAATGACCGACAGAGTCACAAGGCTCAAAGGGGTTGACTAAGGGATAAAGCATTTGGTACAATCAACATTTGGGTGTGGACTAATCCTATGCCTCCATCATACTCACTAGTGACAACTATGATGTTACCCGCCATGGTAAGACAGATCTAAGCACACAAGAATGAAACAATCGGCTCAAAACTCACATGGCTACCTAGTCACCCAATCATTCATTCCAAGTTCACAAAACCCAATGCATGGCAATTATAATCAACAAGTAATTGAGTCAAGACATCCTTTCATTTTGCACACATGAGAACTAAAATTTTCACTATCCTAATGCACCTCTCAGTCATTATATAGGACATACTCGATCACATGCAATAATTCAAGGTCAATGCCAATAAACACGAGATTCTCCTATAAATTGGCCACTTCGATCATGCAAACATTGCTTGGAGCCCTCAAATTTTTTAAATTTGGGCATACATAAAGGCTCCAAGCATCAAACACACTCACACAAGCATAAGAATAAACTACCCCCCCCCCATACAAACGACATTGCCCTCAATGGCGTAAGATAGGGGTAGAACGATGTTACCGCTTGGCTTGGTGAGTGAAAGTTGGAATTTTTCTAGGGTAGGAGAGTTTAGCTGCAAGGAGAAGACAAAAAACACACACACAAACACAACACATACTCGCTCGAGGCGAGGTTATTACACAACACAAGGCGATAGTAGTAGTTGTTCACACATACTAAATAAAGAAAGAAAAAAAATAAATAGTTCAGAGTTCCAAGTGGAGAAGTGGGGCAAAAGTAATTGGATCTGCCACATGTCTCACTCGTTGGCTACCTCTCACTAGGTAGAAGGCCTCGGCTCATCATCTGGAAGGAGGCCCTAGCGATGAGCGATCTGCTCGAGCAGGTCGGTATGTCGGACAAGCCGAGAAGTGAATCCCACGAGGTGGGTCTCTAGACGATCCATCCTCTCCACTAGGGTTATCCCTGAAGTGGAAGGACCGGCACGGATGGTGCTGCTGCTACTGCTCGTGGTGGTGGTACTGGGCGCTAGAACGTGGGACACCGCTGACGGCCGGGAGCTCGAGCCAATGGCTGCTCTTGAGGTGGGACCTCTGGAGGTAGAGGCAGTCCCTCAATGAATCGGAATGGTCCAAATGATCCAAGCAAGCGCATTCCAAGCAAGCGCATGGAATGCAAAGTGCTTTCTTCGAACCCCGTGGAGTGCCCCTCATATGAGCAGCTCTCCAGATTAACATTCAAGTGACGAGCAAGACGGGTCATGTATGGCCCCATTAATGTTATATATCGTCATTTCCCCCTATGGCTCTGGAGAAAGAGGTGGCCAAGACTAAACCAAGATGAAGATTGTTAGACGGGTCCATCATGCAGTCAAACGCAAGCAAAATCCTCTTGGTTATCTTGTTCGGATTGTTATTGGTCTGGTAGAGGGAACAGGCTAGGTGTGCGTTGATGATGTGCCATTGTGGCTTGAGTGTGGATGCCAATGTGAGTGCAGATCGAGACGGTGTTCGTCGGTGCTCCGGAAGGCAAAACCTTCAATATGTAGCATTCATATCGCAAACTCTGATGGCGTCCTCTTCCCCCTCATCCTCTCTCCCGTTGTAAACTCCCAATGATCGGCCAAACTCGTCAAAGGATAGGGTGTGCGGCTTGCCTCCCAAGTGGATGTCACCTTGCGTCGCCGATCGCCGAGCGTGCTCTTGCTCGTAAGGATGGTGAAGGTACTAGAAAAAATCGACACACCACTCCCCATAAATATCATCTTCCATTTCAGGAGTCGGCGCCATTGTGGATGTGCCACAACCTCCCTCATGATATCTTCACAGTGAAGACCATCGAATTGAGTGAAGTCGAGTTTTCAGTGTTCTCCAGATTTTGTGTTCGCCCAAAATCGCATCTCCCTCTCTGTTTTGGGGTTCCCTCTCAACGCAAAAAGGTACGAGTGGTTCATACTGCCTTTCCTACAAAATCGACAAACATGCACCATACGTGGATCTAATTGTCAATCTCAGCTCATTGGTAGGACAAAGGAATTCCGCCCAAACTTATATTTCCAGTACGGATCCATGCTAATCAAAAAAATTAAGCACTAGCACACCGAGGCATTGTTCTAGGTATTCACAGATTATCCCACACAAAATTTCAAACCCGAATCATGCCACAGTGGCTACTAACCACCACTCAAGCAAAACATTTCTCATCATTCAAAAATTAGCATTTGGTGGGCAAATTTCACAAATAAAAGCAATTTGAATCAAAACATGCCCACCAAGGCTCAATTAAGCTCAACGAACATCATTCAATCATTCAATCACCCTAATTCACCTAATTCCTCGCCCTTACGCTAAGTTCAACATTCAAATCACTAAAATTCTCATCACATTCACCTAATACGATTCTCCCAAAATAAATAAGGTAGAGCTGAGAACTAACCTGGAGAGACTCGAGTAGGAAGGGTAGGGAGGTGAGGAGAGGGCGAGGAAGGTGAAAAATCGGCCGAAAACAGAACAGAGGAGGTCGCCGGAGTCTCGCCGCCGGCGACTTCACCAGAAGAAAAATGCTCCAAATCGCCCCAAAATCTCAGCGAAGGCCGCTTTTGATGCGAGGAGACTGGTTCTGGTCTTGGGTTTGGGTTTGGGTTTGGCTCGCCTGAAGCGGAGAAAATGAGCAAAAATCGTCGGATTTTTGCGGTTTTCTGGCTAGTTTTGTAAGATTCCGGCGAGATTTTGGGTCGTGAAGTGAAGAAGACCATTCACGACCCTTTTATAGGCAGACCCTGTAGTTCACGAACGCGTTTGCCAATTCACGGTAGTTAAGACCATGAACACTTCAACCGTCCGTGAACACAGGCCAGTCGATGAGTTTGACACACGTGGAAGCACCCTAGTTCACGGACGCATTTGCCTGTTCACGATCTTATAAGACCGTGAACAGGGCAATCCGTCCGCGAACATCGGTGAAAACAGGGCACTTCCAAAAGAATTTACTCGACCTACTCCACTGTGCCTACTATCATTCACGACACATCTCAAAACACGCAATCACAAAAACGTACCAGGGTGAGACAACTCGACCACTTGAACTCTTCACTCGACACAAAAACGAAAATAAGGAAAAGAAAACAAACCTACGTTGGTTTGCCTCCCAACAAGTGCTAAGTTAACGTCACTAGCTTGATGTTGCTTATCTATCACTCATTTGAACGTGTTGCCGCCGAGAGTGGATCTGCCACGTTCTCTGGGCGAGGCATGTCGCCTCCCAACTTGCTCTCCATGGGGTGGCCTTCTCGGCCAATGACTCTTGCTTTGCCCTTTTCCTTCCACAAGGAATTAGCATAACTTATCCTTTCCCTCCAAGCTCGTTTCCTTCCTTCTTTGTGCGAGATGCCCTCCTTGCTTTCCTGCTTCACATCATTACAAGAACCAATAGTAATAGTGGGGTTCGCCTTGCAAGGCTCTCCTCCACTTATATTCATATCACTCGGTTCCACTTCCTTCACATCCTCACTCCTAGGCTTAGGATCAATTCCCAGAGCAATTCTCTCATCACCATCCCTCAGAATCAAAGTTCTCTCATTTACATCAATTAAATCCTTGACGGTGGCAAGGAAAGGGCGTCCTAGTATGAGTGGCATCTCAGAATCCTCACTTATATCCAGGATCACAAAATTCGTCGGATAATAAAATTTTCCCACTCGTACTAGCATTCCCTCCTCTATGCCCCTAGGGCTAATGACAGAGCGATCGGCCAATGTGACACTAAGCCTCATAGTCTTTAGTTCACCTATGTCTAGCCTCTTAAAAAGCTTATATGGCATCACATTTATGCTCGCCCCTAAGTCCGCCAAGGAGTTTTCTATGTGATGAGAACCCATGCAAAGAGGTATAGTGAAACTACCTGGATTGGGCTGCTTCTTGGGAAAGCTGTTGAGTATGAAGGCTGAGCACTCCTTGCCTAGAGTGACATTGGCGAGGTCTTCAAAATTCGGCTTCTTGCAGAGACACCCCTTGAGGTATCTCGAATACCTTGGCATGTGGGCCATTGCTTCAAGGAAGGGAAAGTTGAGTGGAGCTTCCGGAGTATTTCCATGAAACCTCCACATTCCGATTCCAATCTTTCCTTGTGCACCCTCATGGGAAACGTTAGGGGTGGCGTGTACTCAGCCACAGGTGGTGGCATCGGCAATGCCTTCCTCGCCACTCCTCTCTTTTCTCCCGATGTTTCTTCTTAATCACCCTTGGGAAGAGGGTCTTCCTTCTCATTCATTTCTTTGGCAACAATCTCCGGAGTCACCTTCCCGCTCCTCAAATGGATTTCATTCACCCCGGCTTGATCCTTGGGGTTGGTAATGGTTTGAGAGGGTAGGGCTCCCTTTGCTCTCTCGGTGAGGATCCCGGCAAGATTGCTAATTTGCACTTCCAAGTTTTGGAGACTTGCTTGATGGCTCCGGAGTCCCGCCTCAACCGAGGTAAACTTGGAGGTTGCCACATCCATGAATTGCTCAATCTTCTCAAACTTCTAAAAGCTTGTACTCACAAAGGAGGTCACAAGGTCTTCAAGCTTAGAGAACTTGTCGACTTGTTGTTGTTGTTGAAACCCTTGGCCGCCTTGTGTTTGGAATGGTTGTTGGAAGTTCGATTTTTGGAATTGAGGCCTTTATTGGATGAAGGTTGGCCAAGGTTGATAGTTTCCCGTTGGAACTTGATAACCGGGAGGTCTTGGATTGGTAGGGGAAGACCAAGCGAAGTTTGGATGATTGCGCCACCCGGGTTGTAGGTGTTGCTATAAGGGTTATTCCCTCTAACATTGGCAATGAAACTCACTTGCTCCTCGGAGGTACTTATCTCCTTCAATGCTTGGAAATCCGCAATTTCATGATTAGTGCTTGAACACCAATCACAAGACATCACCGCTCTCTTCCCTTGCTTCTTGTCCTCGAGGATCACCTCGATCAACTTGTCAAGCTTCGCTTCAAGTGGAGCACTCGCTCCCACAATTCGCACTCCTCGTTCTATGCTTCTCTTCCCACTTCTTGTCAAGCCCCAATCATATCCCTTAAGGGCCATATCTTCGAGCAACTCGGTCACTTGAGGAGGGGTCATGTTCATGAACTTTCCTTGGCAAAGAGAGTCGATGAGGATCTTGTCATCTTGAATGAGTCCTCCATAGAAAATTTCTATCCGAAATCCCTCAATGTCTCATCCTCCTCTTGCTCAAAGTGAGTGATCTTCTTCCTCCACTTGGTCGTCTTGGAAGGAGGACAATATCGGGTCATGAACTTGTTGAGTAGGTTGTCCCAAGATGTGATGGATAGAGCCGGACGGTTGTTGAGCCATCAGAGTGCCTGCCTGCCAAAGAATAGGGGAAGAGCTTCAATCGCATTGACTCCTCTGGGATGCCATTTATCTTCAAGATTCCCACTAGCTCAAGAAACCTTTGGACATGCTCTCGTGGTGATTCATGAGCAAGCCCGTGGAAAAAGGCATTTTTTTGAATCGTCGTCACGAGAGAGGGCTTGATTTCAAAGGTTTTGGCGGCCACAAGTAGATGTAAGATGGGAGATTGGATATCCGCCACCCGTGGAGCCATGTAATAGCCCATAGTCTTTGGCTCTTCCACGGCTCCCACTTCCACATTTGGGTTTGGAAACGGATTAGCCACTAGGTGTTGATTTCTCGCCATCTCAACTTCAACTTTTCCTTCAAATTCGGGACCAACTTGCTGTCCCCTTCCTTCACTTCTCCTTCTTGCCTCCCCTTGCTCCCTCTCTCAAGCTAAAGTTGGAGAGTCCGGTCGATGTCCTCGTCCAGCAGTGTTAAAGGCGTTGGATTGCTCCAGGTCATGCACCTCCCTACACACACTTCAATAACACAACACGTATAACACAAGCAAACACTTCGCAACTTAACAAAAATTAAAATTAAAAGCTAGATTAACACCAAACAAACTTTTCACGATAACGGACTGAAGTTCCCCGACAACGGCGCCAAAAACTTGACTCGCTCTAACTATCACAATAAAATCCCACCTAAGGACCAAGTATAAACCTTAGATGGGTTCAATATAGGGCAAGTATGTTTAAATATAAACCTGGGCGGGCCCATGTACCGCTACTTTGAGTGTTTGAAACATTATCTAGCGGATTAGTTTTGGTGAAAACAAAGGTCTAAAACTAAAGTACTTTGCAAAGGTAAAATGGATTTGACAAGAAATGAGAAGGCTTTACCCGGGTGTTGCTCCCCCTAAATAAAAATTACGACTTGCAGAATCGAACGACCGTGTGTGATTAGGGGGTTATAAACTGCAGGGAAGTCTAACAAGTAACCAAGGCTACCCTCTTAGTCTCTAGGTTGAGGAAATGGGATACGATCCAAACTGCTAATGCGGACCTCTCCACATATCGACTAAGGAATGGTTAGACTTCACCCTCGAATTGGAGTTCGGACGACCATCCACAACCAAACCCTAAGTGCTAATATGAAATATGAGGTTTGCCCTTAGTTAACCTAGAATAGGAGGCATGAAATGCCCAAGGAAACCCATCTCTAATAGAGCCTCTTAGGTTAAGAAGGGTTCTCTCTAAACTAGTCTAGGAGGCTTTAAATGCCCAAGGAAACCCAGCTCAAATTGAGCCTCTTTGGATAACGAAGGTTTCCTCTCTAAACTATCCTAGGAAGCATGCAATGCCCAAGAACAGCCATCTCTAATTGAGACTCTTAACCTAAGGATGTCTCCTCTCTAAGCTAAGTCAACAAAGCACATACCATCCTCATGAAAATACCTCCACATTCACATTAAAACACAACCACACACAAATTATTCAATTCTTACAAGCATTCACATAAGTGTAGCTAGGGTTCACAAACACCCGAGTGAAAGAAGGTACTACTCCATGCTAGGAGAAGGGAAAGCACAAGAGAGGGAAAGGAAAACCATCAAGAATATGAAAGCCTGGCTCCTTATGTTGAAGAGATCCTCCTTTGGGGGAGGAATTCCCAAATCCTTGCTTGGAGATGAAACCCTAGCTTCTCTTCTTTGGTTCGTCACTTTCTCACTCTAAAATCTGAAGATGAAGAAGTTTCTCATACTAGGTCTCTCCCTCCTCTCTTCTTCCTTTCACCTGGCTCTTTAAACCGAGATCGAGCCTAGTTCATGGTCTGATTTCATGGCCGTGAACATCGAAACGCGTCCGTGAACTTGGTGTCTAAACCAAAACGCACGACTTCACATCCCTCAGTTCACGGTCTCTGGCTTATGTTCACGGTCTTAGCGACCGTGAACAGCCCTGGCGTCAGTAACCTCAAAAACCTCTCTGGACACTCCTTTGTTCACGGATTATGGCTCCAGTTCACGGTCCCGTAAGACCGTAAACTCCAATGGCAGACCGTGTACTACGGTTGTCTCCTCCTCTTTGCCTGGTCTTCGCTCATTTCCTTCCAACTTTCTACCCCGGGGTTGGTTTCACCTATTAGGATCCGAAACACACTAAAACACAAGAAACCTCACGTAAAACCACCCATTTTGTATTTCAATTGCAACAAACATCGAAGCGCGACGGGGTAAAAAGTGTACAATTAGGCCCGAATCATTCTTGAACATGCGGGTATTCTCATAGGCATGGTAAAGCCAGTGTTCCAGATCCAACATCTGCAGTTTTCGCTTATTTCCTGCAACCCTCAAGTCCAAGTTAAACAGCTTAAGGTCTCATAAGGCCTTGTTCTCTAGCTTGACGGGTAAGTTACAGGCTTGTAAGCAGTGTAGGCCAATAGAACATCATCGAGCTTGGTAGATCAATCCTTGTGGGATAGATCTACCATCTTTTCAATGATTCGCTTAAGCTCTCATTTTGTTAGCTCAGCTTGACCACTCGTCTGATGGTGGTAATCCATAGAAACCTTGTGAATGACAACATATGAAGAGAGGAACTTATAGAACTGACCCTGAAAATGGGTGCCTATATCGCTAATGATGCCCTTCGTGCCCTGAATGGGCAGAAGAGCTGCTTCAAAAACTGACAAACACGTCTTGCATCATTTGTGGACAAAGCATGTGCTTCAGCCCACCTCGAGATGTAATCCAAATCAACAATAATATAGAGATTTCCAAAATAATTAGAGAAGGGGTCCAAAAAATCGATACCCCAACTAGAAAAACTTTACAAGTAATAAACTCATTTTGGGGTATCTCATTTCGGAAAAAGATGTTACCTGACCTATGGTATTAGTTGCATTGACGTACAAGGACTCGGCATCCTTGAAGAGCAAGGTCCAGTAAAAGCCTGAATATAACACCTTCATTGTCGTGCGGTTTTCGGCATGATGGAAACAAGTAGGCTCCTCGTGGCAGTGAGTCACAATGGCATCCATCTCTTCCTCCATAACACAATAGTGAATCACGCTATTAGTTGTAACTCTGATTAATTATGGATCATCCCAGAAGTAGTACGCTAGGTCGAAGAAGAACTTTTGCTTCGCATAAGTAATCATCTCTCTTGGAAACTGCTTGACCACTAGATAATTAGCAAAGTCCGAGAACCAATGGTTGATGCTCACTATCAGGCACATCATTAAAAGATGCTCATCCATAAAGGAGTCATTGATATCTTCCACAATGTTTTCCACCAGAGGGTCTTCCAACCGTAAAAAATAATTTGCAGTGATGTTCTCGACCCCCTTCTTGTCCCAGATCTCGATGTCAAACTCTTGCAATAGTAGGATGCATCTTATGAGGCAAGGCTTAGCATCAACCATGCTCATCAGGAACAGGATCATAGAGTGATCTGTGTAGAATATGACGTGGGACATCATTAGGTATGACCGGAACTAATCGAATGCGCATACGATGTCCAGCATCACATTCTCAATGGTGGTGTAATTCTCCTAGGCATCATTGACGGTCTTGGACGCATAATAAATGGGGTGGAAGTGCTTGTCTCACCTCTATCCCATAACTACACCAACTATATAATCACTGGTGTCGCATATCAGCTCGAATAGGAGGTTCTATTCTAGAATCACCTTGATAGTAGCATGGGTAAGATTCTCCTTCAGGACCTCGAACGCCGATAAGCACTCTACAGAGAAGTGTAAAGGAGCATCCTTCTCTAACAAATTCGCTGAAGGCACTATGATCTTCAATAAGAGCTTGATAAACTACATGCAGAACCTGCATGACCCAAGAAGTTGTGAACCCTCTTGACAGAAGATGGGGGAGGTAGCTTGCTGATTTCCTCAACCTTTGCCAAATCTACCTTGATCCCCTACTTGGAGATCTTGTGCCCCAATACAATCCCTCCATGAAAAAGTACTTATCCCAACTCAGCACCTAATTCATCTCTTCACCCTCTTCATAACTACCTCAAGGTTATTGAGACAATGAGAGAATGAGACTCCATAAACTGAGAAGCCATCCATGAAGGCTTCTTTGATTTCTCCAATCAACTAGTCAAAGATTGCCATCATGCACCTTTGGAAAGTAGCTGGTGCATTGTAGAGCCCAAAAGGGATCCTCTAATAGGCAAATGTTATAAAGAGGTATGTGAATGTTGTCTTTGCCTGGTCCTTTGGTGTGATCGGAATCTGAAAATACCCGGACATACCATCCATGAAGCAGTAGAACTCTTGTTCCTCCAGTCTTTCTAGCATCTGGTTAATAAAGGGTAGCGGGAAGTGGTCCTTCTAGGTGGCCATTTCTCGTGCTCGTGCATACTTCTTTAATACGACCACCAGTATGGCCTTCTACTCGAGATGTGAAAAAGGGGTCGATGCCTCAAATGTCTAAGATCTTCCTGGCCAGTGCTCGTGCATACTTCTTTAGTACGACCACCAGTCTGGCCTTCTACTCGAGAGTGAGGGTTGGGCTAATAATCCCTGGCAGTGTGCTCGCCTCCCCTAGGAATGCATACTCCAAGTGACTGGGGGAGCTCCAGCTCTGGTGGTTCCTCCAGCAAGGTGGTGATCATAGCTGATTTGGATACTAACTCCACCGGAGTCTCGTGCTCCTGCATCACCCCACCTTCCAATGCTGCCAACTGCTCCTCCAGGTGCAGCTCTTGTGATGCATGCATTTTTCCCTTAGCAACAAAAGAGCTGAAGGGAATCGTATGTACCTGCAGTCGTGATGGCGAGTGCGGTCTCAAAATCCGAAGACACATCACAATAATCCAAGTCATCATGCAAGTGGGAATGCTTTAGATTATAAAAAATGGAAAAAGGTTATTTGTTCACTCTCAGCCCGGAGTATTAACTTGCCATCATTCACATATATGAGTGCCTTGGCGGTGGCAAGAAACGGTCTACTGGGAGTTAGGGGCACCTCCACATCCTCATAATGTCAAGAATCACAAAATCAATAGGGAAAATGAATTCACCCACAAACACGAGTAGATCCTCAACAATGCTCCTAGGATGCACAACAAATCTATCAGCTAACTAAATGCTCATCCTAGTGGTACTAGGTTCACCAAGGACTGCCCTATAGGAAAACTACCAACAATGCAGGGAATAGTAAAAATCCATGGGTCTTTTCGCTTCTCTGGTAGTTTATTTTGTAGGATGGTAGAACACTCTTCAATCACCATCACTGTCAACACTTCTCCAAGTTTTTTCTTATTGGTGAGGAGATCATTCATAAACTTTGCATACTTGGGCATCTGCGATGTGCCTCCACAAACGGCAGGTTGATGTGGACCTGCTTCAGCATCAATCATGAAATTAGCGAATTCAGCCTCCAATTTGTCTTTATGCTTACGAGTGCGGAAAGAAAGTTCAGGGACATGCTCTTTCACCACTGGTTGTGGCTTTGAAGTAGACACCTCTTCATCCTTCTCCATTTTCTTGTTGGAGACTAGGGTTGCTAGGGTAGGATACTTTTCTTTGCTTATGGCAGGAGCATGGATGTTGGTAGTCTTCTTCCCACTCTTGAGAGATATGGCCTTAAATGTTTTGGGATATCCAGAGGATTGGGCACTGTGTTAGCAAGCATGGTACCCAGCGATCTCTTGGCAATAAATTGCCACATTCTTGATCTGGGTTGATAAATCCTTCAAAACGCCTGCTGGTGCCTTTGGCCATCCTCAATCTCAGAAAAACTCCCAACAGCATATCCATGAAGTGGTTCATTTTGCTAAACTTTTGGGTAGTATTGATCATGAAATTGCTAACTAGTTCCTCCATCCTGATAGCTATCCGGTGGAGGTTGAGTAGCTGCTACAGGTCCCTGGGGCTGTTGTTGATGTTGCTAGTAGCCACTCTCCTGGTTTTTCTATCAAGGCTGGTATGGTAGGGAGAGCCTTGCTGATACCATGCATATGGTGGTTGGTATCCTGGTGGCCTGTGATTTGTGGGAACAGGCCATGAGAAGTTGAAATGATGACGCCACCCTAGATTGTTGCGTTGCTGTATGGGTTGTTGCCTCCCCGAGTTTGGAAATGAAGCCATCTGCTCCTACATGATCTGCCAATCCTGCATAAAATGACTAGGGCTCTGGAACATGTCATACTTTATCACCTGCTAGTTTCCTCCACCATAAATGAGGCTGTTAAACCCCTTCATGGCCAGAACGAGGTTGGAAACCTGCTCTTCTAGAATCATGCCGAACTTTGCAACATGGACGCCATTTGCCTTCAAGCTTCCTCCTTTCCAGGAAGTGTGTCAATCGTATCTTTGGGCAACCATGTTCTTCCACACTTGATTCATCTCATGCGGGGTAATGTTGAGCATACCTCCTTAACAGAAGGAGTTAATGAGCTACATGTCCTCTATAGAAATAGCCCCATAAAATTTCCCCACAAGGTATGTGTCATCGAAGCAATGATGGGGACACATCAGGATTACGTCTATGTACCTCTCCCAAGCATCCCTGAGAGACTCGTCCTTGTCCTACACAAAGTGAGTGATCTTTTTTTGAAGAGCAGCAATCTTGAACTGGTGAAAGTATCAAATCATAAAATTGGTACTCAAATCTTCCCATGAGGTGATAGACTCAGGTGCATGACGTTTGAGCCATCTCTTCATCTTCCATATCTCCTTCTTTGTAGGCTACTTTGTGAGGGTGTGATCCATCCTCAACAAGTGTGCGATACAGGTCCAGTTCTGCTTCTACAGCCATTTGAAGCTGAAGTGCTTTATTAAGCTCGTGTAGGGTATGGTTGATGTTGTCGTTCAATGAAAGCAAGTCGACTCGTTGGCTACAAGTCATACATTACTTGCGCACACTCAAGCAACACACCCATGAAACGCACAAGGAGAAAAAAGTAACAAATGCAGAAAATTTAAACTGAAGTAACAATCAATAACGTTTCCTACTAATCTAGTTGTCCCCGACAATGGTGCCAAGAACTTGACTCTCTAAAACCAACTCGCTAAGAAGTGGCCAAGTATAACCACACTCATGATGCATTATAATGGATCTAAGCTTTACTTGTCAATCAGGGGCCCTAGAGTTACTATTACTCGGTGATCAATTATGTTATCCAGTGTTCGAATTGTAGTGAAGATTACTAAAAACTAAGGGGAAGACAACTAAGACAATGTTGATTCGATCCAGATGCAAAAGTCACTCATGTATATGTCCCCCTATCCAGTGGTTAGGTCAAATTGTAATTCTCTCTAATTCATTTTCATCGACATTCAAACTGCGTAAAGTTTTGAGGTAGTCTAGAATCTCCATTAAAGCAATCCAGACCCTCTTGAATATAGTATGCGGAGGGAGATTATCCTCAACCGGAATAACCTACCAAGTCAATTCAATTAAACTTTCACTACTGAGTTTTGACTCTAGTACAGATCAATGAATTGATTCACTTTTCTGCAATCCATTCACTAATTTCAATTTAGGGTGTTCTAACAACCTAATAAGATTTTATCTCTATTAGATTAATGCAGGAATCTAAGGAATGTGATCAAGACTCAATCAATTTTGGAAAATGCCTCAATTGCAGTAACAATGCCAATATTCAAGAATCAAGGGTTAATACAACGATTATCCTAACATACAAAGCTATGATTCTTCATACCCAAATGTAGAAGAGTTTTAGTCAGGAGAAAGAACAAGACATGGGAGCAGAAGTAGAAATCATCGTTCTCTGGTGAAAATCTACTCCATGTATTCGTTTGCCACTTTGACGCGATGAATCGACCTCCAATGGTCACCAAAGATGCTCCAAATCACTCGAAGAATGGTGCTTCCTCACTTTTTCTCTCCATAAAGCTTGCAGCTTGATTTTAGGTCAAAGAATCGGATCCTTTGCCAAGTTTCCGAAACTGCCTATTACGGTCGTAACTATCTTCTTCCACCTGTAACTTGTCCTAAAGCGCCACCATTTCTGTAAACCATAATCCTAGAGTTACGATATTCCTTGAAGAGTTACGAGCTAGGCCTTAAGTTAGGTACTTGGCCCATAACTTTAACCATTCTTATGTTTCTGCAGAGAATGTTACGGGCTAACTTGGGGAGTAATGGGCTAGGCCGTAACTCTTCCCTTTTCTATTCCAGACTTGCTCCTATTTTCCCAGAAATTCTCCTAATCTCTCATTTACATTATAGGGCCTGAAACATCACAAACATGCACAACCTAGTGTAAAATCAGCTTAATATGCAAGAGAATGATCCACAATGCTAATGAATTGAGGGATTAAATATGTGTAATTAGAGCGTTATCAATTGTGACCTCTTTGGTTTTTATATGATTCTCTTATTTATGGATGCAGCTCTCCACTACTATTGATGATGATAATGGAGTGTTCGCATATATCGAACATGTTGTTTAAAAAGTTGTGAGAGCAGCAAAGCTGCGGGAGTGTTTGGGTTTAGTGGCTTTTTTAATTATGGTGACTTTATTGAGTATGTGTTGCAATATTTTGTAGGATTGTAGAGGCTAGGTATTGATCGAGAGGTCGTTAAGTCCGAGTACATTAGTTGCAAAGAAGCTCAAACACTTAAAAGATCGTGCACTAGAGTTCAAATCAAAAGTGCGCGCCACACTTGAACATGTTGTGAGCTAGCTAATTGTTTCTGAACAGATTTTTATTGTTGTAGTGGCCATGGACTTTGTTTGGTTTGGCACGGGGATGGAGAAGTACATGGTGAACTCTCGCCCACAACTAAACATTATTGGCTAATTTCATATATTGATTTATGTATTATACACAATTCAACTGCGAGTTCTAATAGCGTACGATTTTGTATATTCACATCCACATCTATAATTGATTGATTCTTGTATATTTTTGTTTGATTGCATCTTTATTGACATTTATATTGCGTATTTGGCAATACAGCTTCATGAATGGTTAATGAACCATTAACTAGTAATTTGTATAATATTTATACAGGAGGGATATTCTTAAATTGATTTTTCCAATGGAATAATTAAAGGAGCAATGAAATTCAAAATTGTTGAAATATTTCAATCTTGAAAATGGAGACAATATCAGCGTAGTGTATTTTTATTTCATTATATCCCTGAAATCTATCAAAATGGAAGAGCAAAGCCACCTTCAAACAATAATATCATATTCTTCTGTTTCCAAACAAAATGATAATTAGAACAAGATGGTTCTATATGATGGATGACATTCACTGTAGTTCTATCAATAAGAATTATATATTAGGTAAACTAATCTAGTCTAGTGTGAAGAATGAAAATAGTAACTTCTAGATCTGAGTAATACATGTTGCGTTGAAGCTTGCATCAATGAATTGTAATAAGTATCTTGTTCTATTTGTATTTACTTCTAAAACAATTATAGATAGCTTTGACTCTAAATGGTAATAGGACTGTACGGAAGAGAAATAAAATCTACCAATGAAACCTGACATTTTTCTCAATAAGATTGTTATGCAAGAATTAACTTTCATAAAGTGTACAATTTTTCCATGAAGAATCTGCCACATTCTTTAATTGCTTCTCTTTTGCCAAAATTAGAGGCTTTGTTATGAAGAGGAGTCTACTTCTCGTGATCGCATTGTCACTCTATATGAATGTTGTAACGCTCACATACCTTGGTCCCTTTCTCCGTCCACCATCTTTCAGCTTCTTCTTCCGAGAAATATTTGCGACTGTAACAAAAATATCTGAAAATTTTACTAAACTACCATGAGCCAAAAGTGACAATTGACATACGTAAGGATTCTATGCCACTTGAAAAATATGGTTACCCATGTTATCACGAACCTGAAACGAACTCGTTTGAGTTCATTGGCGCCACCAGGCAAGGATGACAAAGTGATGAACACCCCTGGTTCAGCCTGTATCACATGTTGTGGTTTCTCATTTTGGCACTTGGGTCCATATGTCAGCATATGGTTATCTATTGAGTTTCCATTGGGTTCGATTTCACGAGATAATTCATTTGCTGAATGGCTGGCATTAGACTCATGTTTGGTGCCATCTAGGCCCTCTCCCTCGGAGGCTCTTTCAACCATCTCTTTCAACTGGTGAAATAAAATCAAGAAAACAACTAATTGATTTACATACATGTATGTTGCAGAATAGATTATGAGCATATGTTCGTAGTCCAAAAGGTTGTTTTACAAAGTTCACCTGAGTGGTCAGAGACTTGATGACTTCCTTTGCTGATTTGCACTTTTCAGCTTCATCAGTAGCTAGTGAAGTAACTTGTTTTAGCTGATTTGCTTTTGTTTCAACCTCAGCTTCAAGACGATGAATTTTTAAAGTGAGATGTTCTACCTATAAAGATCATTCAAATAAACTTCCTTTCTGTGAATATCGCAAATAGAAGTAGAAGACAAACATATGTAACCGAAATAAAGATTATATATCTAAGTGATCACAAGGAGATCTTCAAACAATATAAGGTCATGGGTTAACAACCGTGTAACCATCAAGCTGTTGGATTTCGTATAGGCTAATTGAAGAAAGCATAAGAATTGATAAATATGAAACTACTAAAGTTAATGAGTTCAACTATATTTACCTGTTCCCTTAACCTTTGGATTTCTTCAGAATAAGTGACATTCATATTTCTTGTGTCATCTATAATAATAGGAGTTCTCAAACAAACACTAGAAGATGGTAAGTTCCTCTGTAAGGGCTTCTTCAAGGAACCTTGTGCAATTGTAGGTACTTTAAAATGACTTAATTCCAATGACTGTAAGTTGGCAGTTATAACAGGAAATACACGACTATTACGCAACCTTTTCTTACTACTATGTTTCGACTGCCATGTTTTGCTCCCATGAATGGCGTCAATAGTTGAGAGTTTGGAGTATTGTGACAACAATCTGGGGAGTACTGTCTCTTTCTCCATCATATCGATGCTTTTATCAGGATTGTTTCCAGTTCGAGCCTTGGGAGTGTGTGAAGATTGATGATTAGACTCCAACACCTTCTTCAGTTTATAATAACAATCATCACAAACTCGATATGGCTTATTAGTACTTGGAGCCAAAGAAGCTTTCAGAGACTTTCTAGTGCTGCACGCTTTGCAAAACACTAGCCCACAATTGTAGCAGTTATGACGTTTTCTTCTAAAGCCAAATTGATTTCGGCAACCTGTGCATAATGAGTGATCAGCGCTGCCCACCCATTTATGAAGGCATATAATAGCTGTAAAATTGGAACCACATACCACAGTTTTGACCTGCTTGTCCCTTAAGAAATCAACTAATTTAGGTGTATTTCTACTTTCTTTGTCACCATGGCCTAACTGCCCATTTGCTCCTTTTCCCCAAGTATATACCTCTGCTTTAGAGGTCAAAGCTGCAACATGATATGAACCACAACTAACCTCTTCTATAATGCAATCTGATAGTTTACCTTTAACAAGGTTTGGCAATTTCCCATTTGCCTTGGGACATCCAAGCTGACCATAAGTAGAGCTCCCCATTGTATATACTTGCCCTAGTATCGTCAGTACCACTGTAAGGTTATGCCCACAAGCTACTTGGCAGATATTTTCATCAACTAAAGTGACTACTTGCTCAGGGACTAGTCTAGGATTTTCATCACCATGTCCAAGGCAGCCCTCATCTCCATTACCCCATGTGAAAAGTTTCCCAGATGAAGGACCAGCTGAAACTTCTCCACTCAAGGGATCAGTAATCACTTCCTCAGCAACTACAGCAGTGTGCCACAAGCCACAAGAACCTTTTTCACCCTCATCCCTCTCAATGATTCCACTTCCCGAGGTACACTTGTGCTAATACGATCACCATGACCTAGTGTTCCAAAAGTTCCATCTCCAAATGTAAACAGTTGCCCACTGCTTGTCACTGCAGCTGTATGCCAAGGTCCACATGAAACAGAGGAGACATATGTTGCCTCAATGTTACTAGAAACCCTTTTAGGGACCCAGTGACTTACCTCACTTCCATGTCCAAGGAGACCATAGTTGTGAGTTCCATCGCCCCATGTATAAAGATCCCCAGAAAGTGTTACAGCACATGTGTGGTACTCTCCACATGCTATTACATCTACATTCATACCGCTCAAACCATCAATTAGTGTGGGTAAAGGAACATCTACTTCTTTACCATGCCCAAGCCTACCACCTAAACCTTGGCCCCAACTGAAGATCTCTCCATGTCTCGTGACCAATGCAGCATGGTTGCTACCACAAGCTATTCTGTAAACATCAAGAACAACAGTTGACTCTAATGCCTTGGGCAGAAGAGCATAAGATTTTGGAATAGATGGATTTCCAACTCTATGGACGCCACAACCAAGTGCTCCATCAACACTTCCTTCTCCCCAGATAAAGACATCACCTAAAGCATCAAAGTCATCTTGACACGAACCCTGGCTGGACGAGCTAACAGCACTTGATAAACTGACTCTAAATGTCTCATTAGTAGAACTACGACCACTCGGAATATTGTCCGCGGATCCAATAGTTAATGAGCTAACTGTACTTGTAGTAGAATCTGCTAGATTTTGATGGTTAATTGAAGCAGTATATGTTACAATGTCTGAGAATGCCTTTCCCAATCTGTTTGGTGCATTACTATCCAAGTCTGAGGCGGAATCTCGACCATCTATAGCCTCTAGGTCCTGTTGAAAAAATGGCGAATAATCTCATAAAGAGAGAGGCAAAATTTAATGAAAGCTAAGCAACAATGAAATCTCAAAAGATTTGTACGGACAAATGGTGTAACAGAAGGAGAACATCGTCGTGTACGAGAATATGGGCTCTCTGATGGTGTGCTCTCAGTTCTTGTGTCAATCCTCCATTTTCGGTTGTAATTACCATGAGTAATTAGCGCCTTCAGACCAACAAACCAAACATCAGCTTCGTCCTTGTCTTTACATATCTGTAAACATACCTCAAGTTATTTCTTCTTATACATGGTGTAGACTATTTTCTCTCCGTACAAACCAAAGCTCCCAGCCATAGTTTGAGCACAGAACAAATAGATAGATGGTCATGACTTATCATGAATAGTATTCTTGTCAAAACAGAATATGAGCAACTCACCAAATCCAAAGACCTATCTCCATATATAAGAGAAAACGATTGATACTCCTTCTCCGGTCGAGGATAGCGATGAAATATTGCCTGAAAGAAAATGCATTGCAAATCATAAGAACATAATGGAGGATTAAAAGTAAACAAATAGCTTAACTGAACAAGTTGAATTGAAATAGCCATAAGGTGATTTTGAGAAAAAAACATTGAACACGTGGTGCAAGTACGACAACAAAATTCCTCCACCCCAAAGAACTACTTTGGACACTTACCGTTCGTTGTCCGGGAATGATCTTTGTAACTTGACAAAGCTTGAGTTGCTTCTCATCTTTCCCAGAGTACCATATCAATGTAGACTCATCCTGACACAACCAAATCAAATAAGCACAATTGTAGTGAGAAATCCGGATTTTATAAGTATGACAATATTTTTCACGCTTGATGTTTCTTTATATCATATTATCCTCCTTACCTCGAACTAAAGGAAAAGTGAAAGTAAGAACTTAAAAAATTCAGCATATATAAAAAAACACAAGAACTTAAATGTAGTAGGTTAAGTTAAGCTTAAAGAAGACCAACTTACACTTGAAAGTTGAAACGGGCAAAACTTTGGCTTTCCCCTACGACCATATTTGAGCAAATAGGACCCTTTTTAAGTGTTGTAATGGCCTGTAATAGGTAATGAAGGATGGGAAGAACATTAGACAGTGAACACAAAACAAAGTTCTTACATCATTCAGGTTTTGGTATTGACATTGTGGTGCATAAACAGCTTTAGCAATCATATCAAGTCTACCAACTTGTATCATGTCATCATAACAATGAAGACCAACGACTTTCATTATCGACAAACCTAGTAAATCCTAACAACAATTTCAAAGCTCAACTCTTGAAGAATGATTTCCATGCATCCATCAAGTACTAGTTCGAGAGAACATTAATAAGTAAAGAGAAGAAGAAAGAAACCTGGTCGATGTCTCTCTCGCCAAGACCAACTCTCTGAGAATCAGCCATTCAAGGAGCTGCACTTTTGTGGAAGAAGAACCAATACCCATTTGAACACAAAAAATTCAAACCACCATTCATCAAC